>CM076579.1:649003731-649603731 GCA_034641835.2 Pinus albicaulis
TTCTTTTTCTTGATCAAATTCATCAATAGTTATGTCTTCATCTATATTACGGTTAGAAAACTCATTCTGAAGTGTCAAAAAATTATTGATTTGATTGTTATTCACAAATACTTGCCAATTCAAAAGATTGTCTGGTATTGCAGGCCTGTGTCTAATCTCAGCTGAAAACTGATGATTAGGATCAAAAGGTAACTTGCATGTACTAGCAAACATTGCTAAACTGTGAGCATGCAAATTTTGTTTCCTGGGACTCTTGGCAAGTTGAGCTTGTAAAAATGTGTTGAGAATCTCTACAACTGTCTCTCTGTATTGTTTCAGTCTCATGTCTTTTGTTGAACATTCTCCTTTAATCTGTTGAATGATTAGTTCGGAGTCTCCTATGATTGATACCCTAATAGCTCCTAACTTTTTGACATGTTTAAGCCCTAATAAAAGAGCTTCATACTCTGCCATGTTGTTAGTGCATTTGAAATTCAACCTATAAGCATGACCCTCTGCATAATTGTTCTCAACATTATGTAACCAAATCCCAGCTCCCGCCCCGAGTCTGTTTACTGAGCCATCAAACTCTAAATGCCATAGAATTTCATGTTCATAATCTTCATCAATTGTTTTAAAGTGTTTCTTGACAGGAGCTAGTTGTTTAGTTTCTTCAGGTATTTCTTGATCATCTGGTGTTTCTTTTTTTTCAGAGATTTCTTCAATTTTAACAGTGGTTTTGTTTATGGTTTCCAATTCTGGAGCTTCTATTTCAGTAGGGAGATCTAACTCAGCATTGTATAAAATAAAAGAATCCATATCAGAATGTACAGAGTAAACAGGGAAGTTTTCAGGCTTCTCATGGCTACTCACCAAGTACTTCATCAAGGTTTCTCTATATAATCTTTTAGGCTGACCAAATACTGAAATAGTTGCATATGACATGTCTAGTTGAATAGATCCTCCAAGTTTAGCACCCCAAGATCTAGACAATAACATACCATATTTAGGTGGAATATCAGCAACTACTATGTCCATTAAAACAGACTTAGCAGGGTATTGGACCAAAGTGACACACAGATCTTTAATCAAACCTAAACATTTTACTTGACTAGAATCAAATGAAAACAAATCTTTGTACGGTCTGGTAATATCTAGATTCAATCTTTCCATTACTGCTTTTGGCATCAAATTGTGAGATGCTCCAGAGTCAAGCATTGCATTATGGAGTATCTTGTCATGAACATTTAAGCTTACATAAAATGGAGGAGGTATTTCTTGATCATCTGGTGTTTCTTTGTTTTCAGAGATTTCTTCAATTTTAACAGTGGTTTTGTTTATGGTTTCCAATTCTGGAGCTTCTATTTCAGTAGGGAGATCTAACTCAGCATTGTATAAAATAAAAGAATCCATATCAGAATGTACAGAGTAAACAGGGAAGTTTTCAGGCTTCTCATGGCTACTAACTAAGTACTTCATCAAGGTTTCTCTATATAACCTTTTAGGCTGACCAAATACTGAAATAGTTGCATATGACATGTCTAGTTGAATAGATCCTCCAAGTTTAGCACCCCAAGATCTAGACAATAACATACCATATTTAGGTGGAATATCAGCAACTACTATGTCCATTAAAACAGACTTAGCAGGGTATTGTACCAAAGTGACACATAGATCTTTAATCAAACCTAAACATTTTACCTGACTAGAATCAAATGAAAACAAATCTTTGTACGGTCTATTAATATCTAGATTCAATCTTTCCATTACTGCTTTTGGCATCAAATTGTGAGATGCTCTAGAATCAAGCATTGCATTATGGAGTATCTTGTCATGAACATTCAGGCTTACATAAAATGGAGGAGTTCCTCCACTTTCTGGTTTGCCATTAACCTCAGGGCCAAAAAGAAGTTTGGGTTGATCATCAAGAATGTTTACCGAATCATCCAATCCAGTAATGTTAATGTTTAGGGACTTGGTAATCTGACTCCTATAGACATCATGTTTAGCCAATTCTGATAAAGGAACAGCTATCTTGAGTTTGCCTATTTCAGCCTCTAAATTAAAAGGTTTTTCCGTTTGAGTTTTAGTGTTTTGCACAGTTGGGTTTTCACGGTTTTTTGGGTCTTCAATGTTTTTCTCTTTTTCATGGGTGAAGTTTTGTTTTGAAGATGTTTCAGGACTAACTTCTACTGTTTCTTCTACATTTCCTACAGGAGGAGATGTATTAGACTGTTGTTTATTGATTGGTTGGTTGTCAGAGACATCTTCAATTATTGGATTTGAAGAACTGGGAGTTATTCTAGACAAAATTTGTACTTGGGGAATGTTTTGTACAGGGGGAATGTTTTGTTTACCTTTGACATTTTGTTTTGTGGTTTTCTGTTTGTTATTCTCTGGCACATCAATCCTTCTACTTCTCAAATTATACTGTTTATGGACTTCATAGATTGCTGTGTCATAGCCTTCCTTGAAATCAAAAGTCTCTCCTGAATGAGTTTGGAATGTTTCAAGGATGTGGTTCTCTTGATCATCCTGGGATAGGAAGACTTCTGGTTCATTTTTGTCATCAGTTACATTATTTATTTCTACATCTTCTGTAGGTTCTTCAGAAGTTGAGCCTTCAACAAAGTTTTCTTGGAAAGGTGGCCTAATGTTCTGATCAAGAACATTCTTCCCACTATTTTGATTCAGATTCCTCCTAAAGTTCGGGTTTCTTGCAACGTTTTGATTGTCAGTAGAAGACTTTCTTTCAATGGTTTCCACTCTGTCTCCTAATCTTTCCATACCTTTAATGATTACATCCAACTTCTTTTCAAAAGCTGAAGGTTCTTCATTCATAGGCATTCTTCTTTCTGCCCTAGCTCTGGCCCGTTTTTCTATCAGATTTGCTTCTACACTCACCACTATGCTTTGCATTTCCTCTAGTGTTTGAGGAGCTCTTTCCCTAAGGGAATAAGCTATATCAGAGTCAAAACCATCTGGAAATTTAACCAACACGTTGTTAGGTGGGGGTCTTAGGTTTTGAGGAACTGCATTATATGATTCATTGAATCTTATGATGTAATCTTGTACGGTCTCGTTTGGTCTTCTTCTTAATTTTTCAAATTCTGATAGGATCTGGAGAGGATCCTTCTTTTTCTCCCATCTGTTCAAGAATGCCCTATACAAAGCTTCTAAATCAGCAATACTGTTCGGGGTAAGAGCCCTAAACCAAGTTCTAACTTCTCCAGTAAGACTCTGAACGAAAATTCTCATTCGGCTATTATCAGTATCAATCTCATAAAACTCAAAGTAATCAGTCATCCTTTTGGTGTGTTGTTGAGCTGTATAAGTACCCGATCCATCAAAAGGTGTGATCTTACTCTGGTAATCCTGAGGTAAAGCTGGAGGGTTGGCTGGTAACTGTAAAGGGGCATATCGATTAGCCATTGGAAGATAAAGTGGGGTGATAGGAGTTGATGGTCTGGCAGGAGGAGATGGAGGAGTAGAAGGGATAACAGGTGTTTGAAAAGTTTGAGAAAAAGTGACTGAACTTGGAGATGCTTCAGTAATCACAGAAATGTTTGAACTTTCTTCAAAGGTTTGCTCAGACTGAATGGAGTTATGCAATTCTCTGTCAAGATGATGTGAAACAAATCTGTATTGCAAATCTTCAAAGAAAAAAGGATCTGGAACTAATCTAGATAATTCAGTCTCAGAAAAATTCACAAACAAAGATGTTTCAAATCGTGCATCAAAAGGAATGTCATCAATATATATAATTTTCACAGGACAAGATGCAGATCTAGAAAGTGGTCTAGAACTTCCTGTACTCTTCTGACTTCCTCTTTCAGAACTTTCTTGACTTCCTTGTCTTCTAAGAATCCTAGGAATCAGATTAGGATTTTCAAATATTGGTGGTGGATTGGGGTCAGGGTTTGACCTAGTATGTCGAATCCTTTCTGAAGCCAGTTTTCCTAGACTATGTGTTTTTTGGATTTTTGATTTTAATTGAAAAATAAATACAACTTCTACAAATTCTTCAAGAAATAATGATATGTGATTAAAAATTTTCTCAAAGATCTGTTAAACTAGAGAATCTGATTAAAAATTTTGAAACTAAGGTTCAGTATATAAGCTAAATCAGAGATAGACTGAAGCAGCTTTTATTTACTTTTGCAATTGCAGAGCAAAAGCAATTTCAAAGGCTACCTGGCTGATCTTCAGACTCTGTCCATAGCTTATAAATCAAACAATAGTATCAATAAAATGATTCAGTCCCCAGTATGGTCGCCACTATGTTATCACTCAGGTTTTCCTAAAAGTTGTGTAAGAGGAAAGTATACCCGAGGTAACCACAAACCAACCTTTTAGATGCAGAATCTAGCCAATCTGCATCCAGAGAGGGCTCTCTCTTTATAATTTATCTTTGTTCTTAGAAGGTTTTAGGCTAGTTATAGATCCAAGAGTTTGTTTGAAAATGGTGGAATCCACAAACTAGGGGCAAGGTTGAAGATTTTCAGTCCATTGGGCTATGGAGTCAAAGGATGGCTTTACTGGATTTCTATTCTACACACAAGATGGCTTTGCAGGGAAAGATAGCTAGACAGAGAACAATCCTTAAAATTTAAAGTGGATGGGATGATTTTGAAGGGATGAAAGGCAGCTAAGAATCTTTCACCATGTTCAAAAGAAAGAAGTGAAATGACTACAAACAAAGAGCAATGAAGGATTCTTTATTATAGTAATCAACAATGTTTAAATTAGCAAAGCAGGAGCATTTAAGAATTCATGCTTATAACTAATCTAGAAGAAAACATTAAGAATAACCACATTTGAAAACAGAGTACAATTAAGCAAATTTTGTTTCAATCCTTTATGTAAATTATTCAGAAATGGATAAGATGGTATTATAAACTAATATAAAATTTCAGACAAAGGGTAGAAACACTTATTGAACTGTATTCCAACACATGAATCCTGCAACAAGTCCAGTGCTTTAAATTGTCATCCAGTAAGCCACAAGTAAATTTCTCCAAAAGCTTTTATTCCGAAAATCTCAATGTTACAGCAGAGTAATAGAATCCACCCTCAACACTCTCTTTGAGGGTTTATTTATACACAAAATAATCTTAAACAATCTTACACTATCTTAGCCAATAATCTAGGCCGACTTAAAGCATAATTTACAAACAAACAAGAGACAAAGGGTCTCGTGGATAGAATAATGGGCAACTGCTGATGTGTTGTTCCTTTTTCCGTGGATGTGCTGGAGGTAGGTGCTGAAATAGGGCTCTGTGCTGTCCCTTGCAGTATTTCTTTGGCTTGTTGGACACTCTTTATTCTCACGGATACTCTTTAACCTTTTCACCTGATACTCTTTCATCTGTTTTCCTATTTTTACCATTTACTTGATAGTAAAGATAAATTCTCATCCTGAAAACAACTTTTATAGAATTTCCAACATTTCCTTCCACCATTGATCATCTGGTATCATAGTTCCTCTGAGCTTTCTTAAAGTTTCATCTGCTTCAGTAAGTTTATAAAAGGTGGGCTCATACGGAAATAGATACTTTATTTCATGTTCCAGATGAAATAAATTCCTCACTTTATCATAGATACTTTTCCCGGTTGGTAATGTCGATTCTGACGAGCTAGTAGAACAAGCAGCTGTATTTTTAGCATGAGCCTTTATTCTCTTCTCATAGGTTTCCAAGTCTATTATTTGATCTTCTGTGAGCATGGGACTTGGTAACCCACTATCCAGCAAAGCTTGAAATTTCTCTATGAAAATATTGATATCAACCAAAATATCTGTGCACTTCCTTTCTAAATTTTGCATGAAAGTCCTCTTGGTGAAAACTCTCTTTGCTTCCAAAACTGTGCCTGTCCTATCATCAATTCCTAACAATGCAAGCTGTTGCTTTGTTCTGGAATTCAAAAATTGGATGAGCTGATTGGCCTGCTCAGGCCTGTCTCTCAATTCATTTCTGGTTCTGTTTATTTCTTCTTGGGCAATTTTAACCAACTCATTTTGCTCAAAAATAGCTTGAATAGAGGGCCAAATGTCCTTTATTAACTCAATGATGTTACCCCAAAGAATGTCATTTATTTCCTTTAGAGGCTTTTCCAATGAAAGATCCTTTTCCAAAGCCTGAACCAATTTTTCTAATCTTTTTATCTCCCTGGTGTTATCAGCAGCTGTCTTTTTAGATGTGTCATATTTTTCCTCCAATTTTACTAATTGCAATTTTGTTTCTTGGAGTTCTGTGACCCTTAGTTGCAAACTCTCCATTTGTTTTATTAAGTCCTCAGAACTCAAGCCAGAAGTATTCACTTGAGATGGTTGTATCCGCTTCCCTGTTGTTGTAGTACCTGTTGTTGAAGTCTGCCTGATAATTTTCTGTTCCTGCAATGCTTTTTCCAATTCCCTCTCTGTTTCATTTAGTCGCTCAGTCATATTTAGAAGTAACTCCATTATTTCTTCCTGTGAATTACCTTTTATAACTTCTTGGGTCTGAGGGTGCCTTGAGGCTAGCAATTTTAGCTGCTTTCTGAGTGCAGCTATGTCATCATCTTTCTTCTTTATTAATGCCTCAATACTTTTAATGTCTTTGGGATTATGACCCAAACCAATGATTATCTCTTCTAAAGACTTTATTCTATTATCTTTGGCCTGTGAGGAGGCCTTCTCAATTTTCAATTGTGCAGTAGTGTTATTCAAAGAATCCTGCAGCGTTATAGCTGCCATGGCCTTGTTGGTGAGAGTAGAATAGACCATTTCCCCAGTTTGTCTGTGTAGCTCTATCTGGTCGAGGGGATGGATATCCTTTGCTAAAACTTCAAAATTTGTTTTGATGTAATCTGCTGCTGAAGTTGGCTTTGGCACCTTTGCTTTGAAGTGGCTCATCAGCATTTTACCTTGTGAAAGGTCAAACGCTGACATTAGCCTTTCTTTATTATGGGGAGCCATCTTCATATATTGATCATATACCTTCATTTTCAATGGATCATTCTTTGTTTTAATATTAATGAAGGTTCTTTTAATATCTCCAGTGTCTGTCTTTGGCGGTCTGAAAGAAGATACTTCAGTGCTTAATTGCTTTTGTAAAGCTTTCCCTCTCTGGCTTATGTTTGTTTCACTTGCTGTGCCAGTTTGCTGACTATCTTCTCTTCCATCATCAAATACTTCATCTATAATTTCCACATCTGGAGGTGGATTTGGTTTCTGTTTCTTGACCTGATGTACCTGTGAGGTTTCTTTTGGAGGAGTGGTGTCTGAAACCAGCCTTTTCTTCCCTATTTCCACATTTAATGGAGTTTGCAACTCTGGAACTTGTGTGTGCTTTGCCTGTGTGGGAGAAACCTGTGATTGTTCAGGTGCTTTGGAAGTTTGTGGTTTCTCTGCCATGACCAAAGTTTCAATGACCTGGATTACAGGTTCCTTTCCTTTGCCCTTTGATTCTGCTGCAACTGATGAACTGCTTTCCTGTAATGTGTGTTGTAGAGTTGCTGCTGAAGAAGTGCCAATGTAGGGTACCTGCACTTGACCATAAGATTCTAGGTCAAAGTTCTTCTCAACATCTTTCATAATTTTATTCATTTTTTCAGCTTCACTTTCTTCCTCAACAAGTGTTCCTTCAACCCATTCATCTTGATTTGCATACTGTTCTAGATCAGGAATCTTGTGGTGTATATAAGGAGATGATTTATTCTTTAATCTCTTTTCACAAATAAAACCAAAGGGGTCATAAGGAACCCAACGGAAAGATGTCTGGAACGTTTTCTCTAATAGATTTTCTGCTTCTCTCTCAGCCTCCCTAGAATTGCGGATGAAAGGACCTAATTGGCTTTTGATCCTTAACTGAGCTTTCTTCTTTACATTACAAAAATGGATCACATCTCAATTGTTCATTTGCCTCAAGTATTCCAAGGCAAAAATCCTCATTGGTACATATCTGGGTAACCTGAATGGATGTAATTCACATCCATAAATCCTGATGACTGTATGGTTTTGATACAGATACCAATCCCCAACCTTATAACTCTTTGACAATTGCAAGGTCTTTCTAATTTCATTGCTGAGTCTTGGGGGAGGAATTCCTGTTAACAAAGTTGTTGCAGGATATACAAACTGATCAATGAATTCTGAGTAGGAGTAGGGAGAATCAAAGGAAAAATGAATGATGGGGGACCAAAATATGACTGACCTGGGATTTCCCTTGGCATCAAGTTTTTGAACAGGGAAAGGGAACCTTTCTGACTGATAATAGATCATAAGATGATAGATAACAGAGGAGTACTTAAAAACTTTTTCAGTACCTAGTCTTATGAATTGATCATGGATCTTGTTGGCTATGAAGGAAGCAAAGTCATATTTAATCTCAGGAGGTTGCCCAGGAGTAAAAATGGATAGCAAATCCAAGGTTATCTCATCCACATATTCACCGGTGTTGAATCCTAAGACAAAAGATATTATATTTACAATGAGCCTTCCCAATGTATTGAAATAGTAAAAACCATAGGGGGGAGACCCTTTTGGCTGATGCTCAGGTAACATGAAATGCTGACACATGGATTTTAGCTTTTCTGGGGTTAATTGCCTGGTTTTTTCAATCAATCCTTCCATGGACAATGGTGCTAATTCTTGGTCTGGTTCAAAGTGTAACATGGCATTGATAGCCTGGGGAGTGATGGGAAACAGAACACTTTGATCAGGAGCTATTACAGCCCTCTGTGTGGGATCATAGTTTGAATGACAATAATGAATGATTTCTGGGAAAATAAGGATTGAAGGAATGAGATACCTTGGGAGATTGGATTCCCACAACCCTATAAGATCTTGCCCCTTTGAGTATTCGTCTCTGCAGTGACAATAGCTCAATAGGGGACTTTCATCAAAATGCAGGTCTTTAATTTGGAAATCTTCATCTATCAAAGGTAAATATTCCAATTCACGGTGAGGAGCATTCAATGGAGTGATATTCAGAGCTGCCGGGACCTCCATTTTGGTTCTTGTGGATTCAAAATGGAGGTTTTTGGTTTTCCTTACAGGCCGGGCGGGATTTCTAAAATGAAGGAAATTGGCACAATTTGGTGGTTCAGGGAGCAATTACACAGTCTTAAAACCTCTGGAAAGGGCTCAGTGACGATTTTTAATCACTATTTCAGCGAAAAACAAAGAACACTGAGTTTTATTTGCAGTCGGGGCGGAAAAGGATAAATACCTGCTTTTAGACGGAAGCTGGTTCTTTAACAGGTAACAGGTAATGGCAGGACTATTCTTCAACACGGGCGCAGCGGAATCTTGGAGTGAATTGGTCAATTGCAGTGGAAATTTAAAAATCGCAGCGGGAGCTCTGTCGTTTTCAGAATAACGAAATAACAGGAAAAATATGGAAAAAATGGCTTTAAAAAGAGTTTTTATTTTTTCGAGGGATGACTTCATTAACGTACGGGAGTGACGTGTGCAAGGTCGGGTGGTAAGCGGTAAGCGGGAAGTCCCCGCACCGCTTTTGGTCGAGGGTGGTATTGATCGCGGGGGGAGCGATTCCACAGAACGTTTGCCACGTGGATATCTGACTTTTCAAATACCGCTCGTTCCCCGCTGATTAACTTTCTCACAAAGGATGGGTAGCGGGGTTCACGTGGACCATTGATCTGTGGAGGATTGATCCGACGGCTGAAGCGATGGGGGAACATGCGGAGGTTCCAGATGTGGGCCCGTCGGGCTTTAAACACTTTTTACCATTGTTTAATCACTCTGGGGGAAATCTAATAGGCGGATAAGTTATTAATTAGTCCAGATGACTTAATTAATCCCGTATGCAAAAGAAAGGGTTTACGGCGGAGTTGGCTAGGTGGAATGCCAGGTGGACAATCCACGGTGGCGTGAGACTTTTTCGAAAGAATAAAACTTCGGGCCTTGTATTTTTGGTTTTAAACATACATATTGTATGTCTAAAGTTTGATTTTTTCATATATATTTTTATTATATGGTAAATTAATTAATACAACTAATTCACCATAGGGGCGGGATTAATGTATAACGCTATATTTTAACCAAAGGGCTTGTAGAAGCGGGTTTTAATGAATTTTAGGGAGATAAATACTTTGGTTAAAACATTATAATAAAGGGGTTTTTGGGGTATATATAAACAAAGGAATTATATACTTAGGATAGGGTATTTCACTAGGGATTTAGTAAATAGAGTTAAATGTTAATATGGCAAAGGACAAGGAAACTCAAAATATTTTTGCACATCTAAGGAAGTGATAACTTGTGAAGTAAATTGCAACATTTTATCTCCAACACTTAAACTTAGAATAGCAAGTTATCTTGAGGGATTTTTATGAAATTTTTCATGAGTTTCCTCAGTAAAATGGGATTTTACTTAGGAAAAAATTGAAGGTGAATGATTATGATGATGAATTGTCTCAAGTACTTAGGTCTTTTTGATCATTAGGCCGAGGGTCCGGTCCCTCCAGAAGTCAAGGAAATGCCTTGAGCCCCTTTGATCTCCAAATACCTTAGTACTTTGGGGGAAATTAGTAAAACTTTTGAGGGAAAGTGATGAGGGAAGTTAATGAGTTTGACATTGCTTGCTGTGATTTTCCAGTATATTTCCTGCTTTAGTACTTGTGATGAAAGTAAAGGATCAAAAACATGTAGCAACATCATTCATCAGATAACACTTTGCAGCACCATCTACCTACCCTATCTACTTAACACTACCATTTTCTCTTCTTTATTAGGGTGCATTTAGACTTGCAAACCCTTATCAATCTTTTTCTTTTTTTTACAAGGCAAATCTATCTAATTCTACCCTTATTACATCCAAGGGCTCAGATTGAACTGTTGAGCACCTTTTATTCACTCTACCTATCTACTTATCTGCCAAGATTAAACTGTTTGGTCAGATATTTATTCTCTAATCTATAACATGAAATTGAAATATGAGTAAGCCAAGTTTAAACAGTTTGAATTATTCATGAATTGTGGCAAAGGTTTGACAAGCTGCACACAATTGCTTTATTACAAAAATGAAATAGTAGTGGCATTTGGATTTGCACACTTTCCTTGGTCTATTTTTTCTTGGGGTTCATTTCTTTCTCTTTTTTGACCATTTTATTCTTTTTACCCTTTGATCTTTCTTTTAGGGTATACCCTCTTTACATTTTTTAAATTTTTTGATTTTTTTTGGTTTTCAAGAATATGGAACACCTTTGCTCAAGTAAGAAGGTTTGAACATATTCCATAATTAAATCAAGACAATCATGAACATCAAGGACAACATACTGCATCATATTGCAAACAATCTCCCCCTTTGGAATTGATGGCAACCATGATGGTGTTTGATCTCCATAATAGATAAATACATTAATCATAACCATTATTCAAACACCAAAAATACTCTCCCCCTTTGACATCAAGGGCAAAGGGCAGACCAAAACAAGGTTTCTCTTCCCTTGTAGAAAGATGAGCTCTGCAGATCTGATGTGCACTGTGTTGACCATGCTCCCCCTGAGTTCATGTTGAATCTTTAGACAGATTTTTCACTGAAGTACATGAATCTATAACTCAACCGAGTATGACCTTTCCTATCACCAAGGACTCATACTTACATCAATGATCCAACCAAGTGAAGTTACATATTTGACTCAACTACCCAACCAAGTGGGTTCACAGGTTTGAACAAGTCCTTACATGACTGAATATAGAGATTATACATCATAGGTCTTGAAATGACCTTTTCATCAAATTACAGATATGAATATTTATGACCAAAGCTAAAGAATCTCAAACATGAGATCATAACACAACAACCAATTAGAATTCAAACAATGCATCCTTTTCCATAAGATAGGTGCTCCCCCTTAGCTTGTGCATCTTGAACACCTTCAACAACTAAATCATCAAAGCATATTCATCAAGGAGATAAATATCAGAGAATGATACAAAAATATAAATACTGGAACAACAACAAATATTACCCAATAGCACCACCACTGTTCTGAAACACTGACCGAGAGAATTTTTGTCAGCAAAACCCACACGGAGTTTTATGCACAGAAACTCACGTATATACGGGATTCTCCTTTATGAAACCCGCGTATCAAGTTTAATCTTCTGAAATCAAGAAGATCTGATCTGAGAGGCAGAGACAACTCCCAGGTTCTGTCTGAGATATTCGAATGCTTCCCTGGGAAGAGGTTTAGTAAATATATCAACAACTTGTTCTTTGGAGGGAACATACACCAATTTAACCTTTTGTTAAAGCACTTGTTCATGTAGGAACTGATACTTGATAGGAATGTGCTTGGTCTTGGAATGCATAACAAGATTCTTTGAGATACTAATGGCACTTGTATTATCACATAAAATGGAGATGGGAGGTGAACATTTGATTTGAATGTCTTGTAGAGTCTGCATCATCCAAAGTAGTTGTGTGCAACATGATGCGGAAGACACATATTCCGTCGCCATTTCCAAGGCATCGTAACTTTTTCTCGTCGAACCAAGATACTTGGTCGGGCCCCATATAGAATGCACCACCACTAGTGATTTTTCGATCATCAATATTTCCACCCCAATCTGCATCTGTAAGCATGAAGAGTGAGATCAGCATTCCTGATATCAAAGACTATAGTCTTAAGTCCCATCATAGTTTCGCCAATATTCTTTTTGGCTACTGAAGGTGAGGCTCTTTTGGATTTGCTTGGAATCTTCCAACAATACCAACTGCATGCATAATGTCTGGTCTTGTCCCGGTTAGATAAAGCATCCTTCCAACCATGGATCTATATTCTGGTTGATTCACCATGGGAGAATCATGATGAGAACTGAGGTTACATCCAGTTACCATTGGTGTACTCACAGGTTTGCAGTCTTCCATCCCATACTTCATCAAAATTTTCTTAAGATATTTTGCTTGTGATAAAAATATGCCATCTCTTGCTTGTTGCACTTATAAGCCAAGAAAAAATGTTCCCCAAGTAAAGACATTTCAAATTCTTGTTGCATAACAGAATCAAATTTCTGACTCATGGACTCTTCGTTACTCCCAAAAATGATATCATCAACATATACAACTACAATAAATAGTTTATCATTTTCAATTTTTTTGTATAAGTTGCTATCAGTGGATCCCTTTGAAAAACCTTGTTGATGAAGATAGTTGTCAAGATGATAGTACCATGCCCTTGGAGCTTGTTTGAGACCATATAAAGCCTTTTTAAGTTTTCAAACAAGTTTTTCATCATTTCCCAAATTGAATCCATCTGGTTGTTCTATATAAAATTTTTCTTCTAGATCACCATTGAGGAAAGCATATTTAACATCCATTTGATAAACTTTGAATTGTTGAAATCTTGAAAAGGTAAGAAAAATTCTTATGGCTTCAAGTCTAGCTATAGGAGAAAATGTTTCTTCAAAGTCTATACCTTATTATTGAGCATACCCTTTACAAACAAGTCTAGCTTTGTTTATAATAACATCTCCATTTTCATTTAACTTGTTTTTCAATATCCATTTTGTTCCAATAACATTTTTATCATGAGGTCTTGGAACTAATTCCCAAGTGTGATTCTTTTCAATCTGATCAAGTTCTTCATTGATGGCTTGAATCCAACATTCATCTTTGATAGCTTGATTGACATTCTGTGGTTCAATAGTGGATAGAAATGCCTGATAGCTAGGAGATCCTACAAGAGCTCTTCTTTTTTGGACTCCTGATCCCTTTTCTCCCAAAATTTGAGATTCTAGATGATTATTTTGAACATACCTGGATGGTGCTTTTTTAGATACATCATCTTCTGTTGCTTCATAGGGTTCCCCTTCCATTTTATTGCTACTTGATGTAGGAGGATATGCATTAACATCATCTTCATTTATTGTTGGTATTTCCCTTTTAGGAGTTGAGAGAGACTCATCAATTACAACATCAATGCATTCAATGATATTTCGAAGTCTTTTATTGTAACATTTATATGCTTTACTTCTAGAAGAATATCCAAGGAATATTCCTTCATCTTCTCTAGGTTAAAACTTACCAAGTTTTCATCATTGTTCTTGATAAAACATTTGCTTCCAAAAACCCTAAAATTCTTTACAGTTGGAAGATTACCATACCAGAGCTCATAAGGAGTTTTATCATTGTTCACACGAACATGATCCTTGATAAGAATATTTACGGCAGTATGTGTTGCTTCTCCCCAAAAGGTATCAGGTGTTCAAGAATCATAAAGCATAGCATGAGCCATTTTTTGAACTGTTCTATTCATTCTTTCTGCAAAACAATTTTGTTGTGGGGTTCCAGCTACAGAAAATTGTCTTTTTATTCCATGTTGTTCACAAAAATCAAAGAATTCATCTAATATATATTCCCCTCCTTGGTCAGATCTATGAAATTTTATTTTTATATCTAATTTATTTTCAACGAGGGCTTTGAAGATCTGAAATTTTTCAAGTGCTTCATCTTTGTGTTTTATTAACCCAATCCAAAACATTCTAGAGAAGTCATCAATAAATAGAATATAGTATTGTTCTCCATGGGGTGACTTTTTCCTCATAGGTCCACATACATCGGTATGTATGAGTTCAAGAGGCTTACTTGCTGATCCTTCTTTGGCATTGAATTATACTCTGGTTTGCTTACCGAATTGGCAAGATTTGCATATGGGACTTTCAGGCAGAGTGATGTTGGGAAGATCACGAACAACTTTGAGTCTACTAGATTTGTTGATTTGAGAGAAGCTCAAATGTCCCAATTTTATGTTCCATAACCAATTTTATGAGGATTTACCCAAGTAAATTTTTTCTTTGCAACCTTTCAATACATATAGATTGCTTGGTGTTCTAGTTCCTTTTATTACTGTTTTTACTGTGTCAAGTTCATGTACCACACATTATTTTCAACTAAAGAAAACTTCATTTCCTTGATCACACATTTGAATCACACTTAACAGGTTATGTTTTAATCCATCGACATACATAACATTGTTAGCTTTTAGCTTTTCTTTTAGAAAAATAGAACCTTTTCCTTTAATGACAACAGGAGTATCATTTCCAAAGGTAACATTCTTTTCTCTTTCTAGAGCATTGTATGCAAGGAGTTTATTTCTATCAATTCGTCATATGTTTTGAGCATCCGCCGTCAATATACCATTGATTTTCTTCCCCTTATACAAATAAGGCTATGCCACGCTTCAACTCCGTAAGTCCTTTCTTTTCTCCATACCTGAACTTGAAGATATATTTCGATGCAGTTTTTTTCATGCATTCAAATTCTCCATGACCAAATTTATTGCACAAGTACATTCAATTTCTATTTTGAAGAGGAGAAAAGTTGTTATAAGTATTATTCTTTATTCCAGTCTCACTTCTTTGTTTTCTTGCTTCTCTGGTCATGATGGTTTTGTATGCAACACATTGAACAAATTTATGACCAAAATTATGACATGAGAAACATTGCCCATTAAAGAAGAAATTTCTGCAATCATGAAACCTTCTAGTTGTGTTTACCTACAGATTGGTATTTCTTTGATTGATATTTCTGCTATTGTTCTTTGTATTGAAGTGGTCATGCTTTACCTGTGATGTTTCTTTCTTCTCTTGTTGAGTGACAGAATGTTGTAGGCTAGCTTTAGTTTCATTTAGATAGCTTGGTGCTGAAGACTGAAAGGATTCTCCGATATATCCAAGACCTATCTTTACAAAAGGAGAGCATTGAACCTTGATAATTTCATCTAAGGTTTTAGTTCCTTTAGCAAATCTAAGATTTAAAGTTGTCTCTTTCTCAATTTCCTTTCTTAGACTTACTATTTTACATTCTAATTTCTCATTGTGCTTCTCCTTTTCTATAAGCTTATTATTTAGAGTATCTATGGAAATTTTTTTTTCTTCCAAACATATTTTGAGCTGATTAATTTCTTCAAGAAAATCTTTTTCTTCTAGTGCATCCTTAAAGGTATCTTTAGCCTCACTAGAATATTTTTCAAAAGCCATGAGTAGTCTAACATCTTGATCAAATTCTCCTTCTTCACTATTTGATAGCCCATCAGTATCTTCATGAATATAATAATTTTTTCTATTGATAAACCGATTCTTATTTACTTTTGCCACTTCCTTTCCTTTTTCATGTTTTTCTTTATGAGGACACTTAGCAGCATAATGATCAACTCTTCCATAAGTAAAACATTTAAAAGGAAGCTTACCTCTGAATCTTCCAGTGCCAAGTTGTAGCTTCTTTACAAAATTTATCTCATCTTCTTCTGAAACATAACCTGATCCTTCTTGTTCTTCTACTTCTTTTCCTTTTGCAACTGCTCTAAAGAAAACTTCTTTGACTTCAGATGGACCTCCTTTTCTCATTTCACAAGAAG
Organism: Pinus albicaulis; assembly: GCA_034641835.2. Taxonomy (NCBI): domain Eukaryota; kingdom Viridiplantae; phylum Streptophyta; class Pinopsida; order Pinales; family Pinaceae; genus Pinus; species Pinus albicaulis. The sequence continues at coordinate 649,020,076 of CM076579.1, forward strand.
TCAAAATACCATGAAGTTGAACAATAGTAAGAGTTTGTAGATCCTGCTTCTCTTCAATAGCAGACACTTTTGATTCAAATTTGGGAGTTAGAGATCTTAAAACCTTTTCTACCAGAGTAGTGTTGTTATGGTTTCACCCAGATTTCTCATACAATTTACAATATCATCTAGATGTAAAAATAAATTGGAAATGATTTCCTCATTATGCATCCTGAGATTTTGATAGAGTTTTGAGTTTATCACTTTTTACCTTGGTATCACCTTCATAACTTAGAATTATTTTGTCCCATATCTCCTTTTTTGTATTCAACTGCATGACTTCGACAATTTCAGATTCATTCATACTTCCCAATAATGCATTGACTGCCTTTGCATTGGTTTCATATTTCTTTCTTTCTGCTACATTTGTTGGAGATTATGCTAGATATTGATAACCTCCTTCAACTATAGCCCATACATATGCTCCAAGAGACTGAAGATAGGATCTTGTCCTTGTCTTCCAAAAGATTAAATTGTTTCCATTGAAGAGAGGAGGTCTAATAGAGGTTGTCCCATCTTGATTGCTCATCTTAGCTGATCTTCCTTCTAGCAATTAAGCTTCTTCAGAAGGACCAAGCTCTGATACCAATTGTTGGGAAAAATACCGAGAGGGGGGTGGGGGAGGGGAATCAGTATTTAGAGCTTACTGAAAATATTTTAACTTTTTCTTTACAAAATTCCATACGTGGCTTTGATGAACCCAAATTGTGTATACACGCGCATGTAATAAAAGAAAGTAGCGTATATTGATATAATTCTGCATATTAGAAAAAAAAATTAGGAACAATATTTAACTTAGTTTACCAGTCATGCATCTGTTAGATAATCAGTAAATATGTGCAGTAACAACAATATAAATCATCACATAAAAGCAACACGCATGAACACCAATATTTAAGGTGGAAACCCAATTCGGGAGAAAACCACTGCTACTGTCATCTCTGTCTTCAATATTTATTATATGGGAAACGGTTTACAATATTTTGCCGATGCAGACTCATATCAGTACGAAGGCATCTACCTACAAAAGGCCACAACCTTCTCTCATTTTCCAGCTGCAACTGGAAGGGAGCTGCAACCCCCTAATCTTGTTTACCAGCCACTACTGTAATGGAGCTTCAACTTCCATACTCAAGGCTTCAACCCTCAGAACCACTCCAGACCACGTTTCATCAATTTACATGTTGGATCAAACAACATCAACACAACTCTTCATAAACATCAAAAACCATAAACTTTACCCAATACTTCAATCAGAACAGTGAGACCACTATAACTAGAACTCAGAAATAACCCATACTTCAAAATAAATATGCAGATACAAACTCAACCCTGAACATTCATCAACTTAAAATTCATGCGCTACTTCGCTTCACTGAACCTTCATGTATATGCACTTTCCTTCACACCAACCTGCGTATAGCTCTATGAATACTATTTTTTAGAAAGTGATCAGTCTCAGATCCATATATGAGGCTTTCAGTCAAATATCTTTAGAAATGTATAACCCTTCATCAGTTAGTCACCATCAACCATGTTTATTCTCTCATTGACCAGATTTTTACATAATCAGATTAGTAGCATATACATTATTCAAACAACCCAGATCTCCAAGAAGACTTCATTGACAGACAACAGAAAAATAGTAGGAATAACAGAAAAACCTCTGCAATAAGCTTCAGAAAACCCTAACTACCATACGCGCCTTTTCTGAAGCAAACCCATGTATATACACGCTTTTACTGAGACGAAATAGCATATAGATCTATAAATATAAAATTTGCAGAATGAACCAGATCCATAAAACTTACCCAAATTTCTTCACTTGACTTCAGAAAACTTGCGCCAGGTCATAGATCTAATCATCTCTTCAATGGATCACACAAGAGCATAGTCATTTTAGATCTAGAGATCCTGAACCATCATTGTATGCATGGGTGCATCATAGATGCAGATCTATCAATTAAAATAGAGTTCATCCCATGCAGATATACCTTAGAGAAAATTATTCAGTTATAACCCTTACTCATGCACACTTTTGCACTATGATCTTCTTCTCCTTATATAGATTTAGCCTTTACCAATAACATGAGTCAAAACCACACAACTGCTGTTGGTATTCTTGGACAGAATCAAATAGCTAATACAACACTCAATACTGTGGGCTAATACCATGGTAATGCCTCTTGGTATCATAATTTTAGAGCGCAAAATGCATACGCGACTTGGATCATTCGTATCCGCGTGTATATGCAAATTCTCTTCATAAAAACTCTGTATATACTAATTCTGAAGGTATGCGTGGATTCCCTTCATAAAAGTAGCATATACATTGCATCCATACGCGGGTTTCCTTTATCAAACCTGCGTATACATTGAGAAATATTTCCTATTTCATTTCTCTGGCACTTACTGGAATTTCGTTCTCTGTCATATCTGAACTGACCTGTAGAAACATCATTTTTACATATTTAACACATAGGTTGCTTATCATAGGCAGCTCATCAAGTAGGTTTCCATCAAGGACAACATATTGCATCATATTGCCAACAAAAAGAGGGTATGACAAAAAGAAAATGAATATGAAGGAAAATTCAAAAACAAGAAAATTGAAAAGGAATAAAAAGAGAATAGAACCCCACAAAAGAAAAAGAGAAATAATGTGCTGCAAATTTAAATGAAACTACTGTTAAATCAATTTCCTTTATGTTAAAAATTAAATAAGATTGTGTGCAGCTTGTCTAAAATGCCACAATGACTATATTTTTTTCCAATCATACAGCTTAATCATGATGGAACAATTGTAAATTTCATGTCAAATAGGTTAGTGAATAAATATTTCTCAAACAATTTAATCTTGAAAAATCAGTAGTTAGGTAGAAAATGAGATTGATTAAATAGTTTAATATGAATCAATAGGAGGAATCGGTGATAGATTAGGTTATATTGTTATAAAAAAAGGATATGTGGGTTTGCTAGCTCAAATGCACCCTAAACAGATAAGGTAAAAAAATGTTATCTTAGAAAAAGAAATTGAAAAGGAAAGGGTAGGTAGAAATTACATGATGGATTTGAAAAGCAAGAAATTCTTTTATCCTAAGTGTTTAAACTCACAAAATTATTTCATGCGTAGAAAGGCAAAGGAATAAAATTTTATCCTAATATATAAAGGTTCGGCATATCAACATGAAAATCTAGCACATTCACACCTATCCTAAGTTTTACCTTTTTATTAAGCCCCCTGCTACCTAAAAAACCATCCCATCCAAGCCCACCACTAGCCGATTAACCCCCCTCCACCTGTCCCATCATCCTTTGGCCGCACATTCCATCTAAAAACCCATATACTTTTTCGCCCCCCCCCAAGCCGAAACCGCTTACTGCTTTAGACCCCCTCCGTAAAGTCGTTTTTCCCTGATATATTAAATCCATTAGTATTCTTTTTGAGCACTAGTCCTATCGCACCACCTGGACCCAGTTGTTGCGAAATTAAATTTTTTCCCGTGGTAATACAACCGTTGATAATTTAATTCGCCCCTAACCATTAATCCAACGGATCCGCGCCACCATGAATAGGAAAATGACCCATTTTTGTATAAATTCATCCCTAATCAAGGTTTAGACCTTTACCTTGCCATTTTCATAATTTTATATAGGTTGACAAAGTGCCAGAAAACCAAATTCAATTTATTTAAAAGATTCTCTCTTCCATTATCGCCTTCCTTTCCTCATTACAAAACTTTTTCTCAGCCATATCCTCCATTTATTTTAATAGAAACCCTCATACAGCGCCAAACCATAGTTTATCATGGCTCCCAAGAAGAAAACTTAGGTGGAGACTGTGAATCCACTACTCCATCCCTCAATTGACCTTGATCATATTCCTCTGGCCGATAGGGATTAGAAAATCCATGAAACCCTATGTGAGCTAGAATTATTCGAAATGTATTGCTGGCTTGAAGACAAATTCATTGATAAAACTGATGACATTGGACTATGGGAATCCAATTTTCCCCATTATATTTTTCCCCACACCTAAATTCCTCCTGAATTCATCAAGAAGTGTCAAGCCTATTATGAACCTAATCAAAGAGCTATTATTGCACCTTTTGGAGAGATTCTAATGACTATAACTACCCAAACCATAGACCAAATGATGTAGGCCCATATTACAGAGAATGACACTCCTTTTTCTCAAGAATCACACATTGAACTATATCAAAAGCCAGAATTTGAAATAAGGGTTAAAGCGCTTGAGATTTTTCTAGCTGAAGATGCCCAACAACCTAAGAAGAACCCTCCCTATCGATCTTCCATGTTCCCTGAGAGAACTAAGCAAATAAGTACTCTCATCTCCTACATCCTTGGTTATTACTCAGATCAGTGGGTATATGAGGCTATTATATGTTTCCTTTCCATTTTTTCTATAGAGTCCATGTCTTCCGTCTTATTCAACTTCAATCAATTCCTTACAGATTCCATTCATGAACAATTTTTTAAGTTCCACACTAAGGAGGTGTTTAAATATGCCTTTGTTTTAGTATATTTGTTTCTATATTTTTAGGGAGATTAAATTGAAAAATGAAGCTTTAAAGACAAGTACATATAATCAATTCTAGAAGCAGACTTCTAGCTCCCAAATTAGGCTGTTGTCAGCCTTTGATTCAGAGAAAGGAAAGATGCAGATGGCCTTTCTCCAAGCACAGATTCCTCAGCCCAAAACCTCAACTGATTATAAAGAGAATGCATTTGAGTTTGATGTTAAAGTTATGCATCCTATTGATCAAATGGATATGCATAAGTAGACAGGTGAAATGATTTCATCTACACTCACTAACACTGCTATTAGTTTGTCCAAATTACAGGTTTCTTTAGCTAATATCCAATCACAGCTCAAAATGGAGAGAGTCTCTTCTATGACTAAGGATTCTAGGATTAATTCTTTGGAAGACTTAGTAATCAAGATTGGATATGATCCCTCCAATATTAGAGCTATAGAATAGGTGATTAAAAAGAAAAATGTTAACATAATAGAAATAAGGAAGCAGCGAAAGTTTCCAGCTATACAGGACCCTTTTGGCAAAGAAATTGAAGAGATAGATTCACAGAAATCAGACATGATGAATCTCATCATGGAGTAGAATGCTCAACTAAGGTAGATGGAATATGAGATGGAAAATATGATAAAGGAAAAAGAGCATCTTGCCAAGCTATCTATACTTCCTTTAGAGGTTGTACCTCTTACAACTCTTCCTACAACCACTTTTTCTACAACAAGTACATCGGATGGAGCTAAGCAACTCACTAAAGCAGTGAAGAATCTATCAATACAGACAGAGGAGATAAAGAAGCTTCAGGACCAAGTAAAATTGTTATAGGATCAGAAGTCAAGAAGTGATAGCTCACATGCAGCTAAAGCCCAAAGAGCACAGAGGCTAATCGAAAGGTTACAGAAGTCTGAGAGGGATTCTAAGATTGGAAATACCTTGGGCCAAGTTAAATAAATAGTTTGTACTGATATCATTGAGTCTATAAATGAAATATGGCCTTGCATATAGATCATATTTAAGCAGAAGGATTTGATAGAGAAGGAAAATGATGCCATTACAAAAATCAAGGAAGAACTTGCAGATAAGCCAACCACTACTAACAATATTATTAAGATCTTAAATTCTAAGAAAAAGCATGAGCTTGAGGAGTTATGAGTGGATGACAGGACTGAAACAATATTGGAAGTAAAAAATGTTCTAACAAACATAAACCTTATTATACAGTTGGATGAAAAATTACACAACTTGGAGACAGTTGTAAACAGATTTTTTTAGTAGGCTTGAACCTTTAACTCATAAAGGTCTTCCTTCCCTTTTTGTAATCAATGAAAAACTAATACACAAACAAGATTATGCAAAGAAGTTGCAGGAGATTTCGAGAGATACAGTTAAATTTTCCAACATCAAAGGCACTATGACAGGGAAAGTGTTCTTGGAGGAATTAATGCATGACATTTTCATCCAGTATGAGAGAAACCGCGTTTTTGTGGTAAAACCAACTTTCTCTAAATATACTGAGGTGGATGAAATCTACATGAAATTCATCAAATTAAATATCCAAGAGGAAGAGCGATGGGATACGTTAACTGAGTTCCATATTAAAAGGTAATAAAGGGAATTCATCTACAGCCAACTCACAGGATATCACTACAGTCAGCGCAGCCTACCAATAGGCTTACTCATCAACTAATTCCTGGAAAACAATGCCAGAGAGCCAGAACACCCTCATCGAGCCTATTTTTTGTAACAATTAGATTTTATTGTTAGATTTAGGCTAATAATACACTATCTGTTGAGACAACATTTATTGTAAACAATTTTGTAAATTTCAGTATAAATACTTTGTTGTTTTAAGTATTAAGGGTTGATTTCTGAACATATTTTTTTCCGACTACACAAGTGTAAATTCCAAGTTTTCTGTTGGAGCATCAATAATACAAAGACTTCTTTTAGGATTCATGTGGTGTAATTAATGGTGAAGTGTTTCGAATATTTCTTTGTTTTTCCACTATTATTTCCTTTCTCTGTTTATCAGAATTCTTAATTGTAAAACCGAAAGTTTGATGAATAGGAAATGTTAAATAAAACACCTTATTTTGGTTGCTTTTACAATTTAAATGTTTTCTACTTGAAGTTAGATTGAAAATACTTCAATGTTTTTAAGTCTCAATTGATATTCACTCTTCTGCCATATTCATTATTCATATAAAATCTCAAGGAATCCAATAAATGCAACCTAGATTTCCCTATTACAACTCTTTTAAAAATTGATGCAAATAATCCAATTTTATGTTTGAATCCATTTCCAATGGGAAGATAAATATTTAATCAACCAAAATAAATCAAAATCAAACAATTAGCAAGCACAATCATAACTAGCCTAATATCAATTCAAAACAAAGTTAAATCTTAAAGAGAGACCCCTCTTTGAAGCTGGCAGGGCTAGATCCTAGCTTCCAAAGTGGTTTTGATGTTGTATTTCTGTGATTTATTCTCCCAATCTTAGAAATTACAGAATGATAACACTCCACAAGTAATCCTGACACAACCTTCCTTTAGAAAACTCAACCTCCTGGATCCTCTATGTCAACCTTTGCGATACTTTGTGCAGTCTCTATGATGTCAAGCCTCCAACCATTCTCTGATGAAGTTGTTCTACCTGCCACTATTGAGGAAATAAAGCTCTCAAACACTCTAGACCCTCTACCTGACCTCTGGAACTGAGAGCGAATTTCTCTCCAGATAAATGACAATTTGGACCCTCTAGTTGACCTCTAGAATTGAGAACAAATTTCTCTCCAACTAAATCAAATTTCCCTCTAAAGCTATTTTCGCAGTCCTCTGCATTTCCTTACTAGGAATAACTTGGCCCTCTTCATGCTGCCTCTATGGATCCTGAAAACTTCCTCTAGATCACTCTCCCTACCCCTCTCTATCTTTGTTGCCTCACTGAAGCTCGAACTCTCCGAAAATTGATTGTTTCTACTCTTTAAAATTGAATTCTCCAAGTGGCTTTGGAGCATTCTCCATCACCACATCAATCTCCTCTTATATTCCACTGTTGGAGCACCAACGACCAAGATTAAAACTTAATCAATGGACAGGATCATTTCTAGATCAATTTGTGTGATTTTATAGAGAATTCTCACCTTGAATTGATTAATTATGATTAATTATCCATATTCCCTAAGTTTAGACTTAGGAAATATCTAAAAATTGACTAATAATCTAATTAAGACATCTCTAGGTGGAATTTCCATAAGAAATTTCTCAGATTTTGAGATCTTATGTATCCTAGCCTCTCCACCAAATTTCGTGGCTAGAACACATCCTATGCTACAAAAACTAACATTCCCTCTTAGTTAGGAATGTGTTCTAGTGCTGCACAACCTCCCACAACACCTTGTCTCTATATCAACTCCTATCACGATGTTGATGTCTAGCTATAGTGAATTCCTACCATTGCCCAACCACTACACAAATATGATGCTACATATGTGATGCTAATGACCATGTTGTACTGATGCCAACACTACAAGCCTATTGTTGTTTCTATTGCAACATTCGCAACTGAAAAACATCAAAAACATTGAATCATCTATGATTAGTATGAATCATTTTTCTCCCGAGTCTCTGACTACTACTAGAATTTTCACTGTCACTAAAGAATATGTGTTTTTGTTGACTTTTCACTATGCCATATGCACTACTACCAAATCTGCACTGCATTCCCTAGCATCTTACTGCTACTAGTATGCAACCATCACTCTGGCATCTGAATTCATATCTTGACACTGATCCATTGTGCTACTGAAAATTGTGGGCCCTTGTAGATAGGTAATGATCCATGAGGTGGAATCCTCAATGACCCTACCCAAATTTTTACCTCTCTGGGGCTACAACTCCAAGACACCCCACCTCACTCCTAAAGGTATATGGGAAATCATAGCAAATTATTCCTCCAACTTGGAGGAAAACCTATCTATCTTAGCATGAGTTGTCATCTAGTCTTGCTCCTCCTCTTTTTCCTTCTTACTTAGAATACACTCGGTAGTGTAGTGGCCAAAATATCCATAGGTCCTTCTTCTTCTTTCTCTTCTCCCCATGCCCCTGACTAGGACCCTTTGATGCGAGGGCCACATTCTCATCCTCCTTCACCATGTTTGATCCCCTACTACTACTACCACTGATGGAGCTCTTTAACAAAGCACATCTCAACTCCTCCTGCTGCAAATCGACCCACATTCTATCCTACTCTAGTAGCTTATCTCTTCCCAATATGATTTGGAAAGAAACTTTCTATTAGGAAACCACCTCCAAAAATAGAAGAAAAGAGAGATCAACGCCTTAGAAATAAGCCACTTCGAGGGGGATACCTCCTTTACATTACATAAATGAACAATTCTTCGATGATACAAATGAAAAAAACTCCTTTATATATATAGGAGTCCATGGGGTCACAATATAATCCTATCTGACCTAACAATAATATTGTAAGGGGACAATAATAACAATATGGGGGTTACAGGGGTACAACAATAACAATAACGGGGCTACTCTAACAATAATAAGGGACTACACTAGTAATATAGGGACCAAACATACACCTCTCCTTCAAAAAAGTGTTGTCCTCAATGCTTGAGTAGCTCTAGATGCTTTTGTATAAAATTCTCATCCTCCCATGTAGAATCTTTAGTGGGTAAGTTCTTCCACTTGATGAGATACTCTAAAATTGACCGATTTCATAGCTGTCGAGTTCTTTTTTTCATGACTCCTTCAAGTTCCAATATGATTTTTCCTTCCTCATCAAGTTCTTGCAATATTGTTTGAACTGGAAGTTTTTCATCTATAATCTTCTTCAAGCACGAAACATGGAAAACTAGATGCACTTGAGAATAAGAAGGAAACTCCAATTTGTATGCCATAGTACCAATATTTTGCAACACCTTGTAAGGACCATGGTACTTTGGCAATAATTTATTATCCTTATTAGCTTGCATGAGGGACATTTGTTTGTATGGTTGTAGCCGTAAAAATACCCAGTCTCCTGTTGGAAATACTGGGGAGGGTGAATCAATATTTATTTCAATTAGAGCATCAATTAATCTTCAATTATTATTAGTGTTTGTACAATGATAGCAGCAAACAAAAGGAACACAAATGCACACATTCTTTAAGGTGGAAACTCACTCTGGGACAAAAACCACCTAATGCTTTTCTAATAATTCTTTAATATTCAACTCCAATTGAAAATAAAACTCCAACTTCCTAGAATCTAGAAAAGCATTCTTCTCCAGCTCCCACTGGATGGACGTTCCAACGCCCGATATTCTTCAGTATTCAACCAAATGGATGCCCCAACACCCAATGAGCTACAACTCACCCTAGCACCACCCTACCACCCTATAGAAGAATAAAAGAAGAATGGACTCCCGTACCAGGGAAAATGGTCCACTTTACAATGATATAGAATGATGTAGAATGAAGTTTCCTTAGGATTTTGGCTTCGCCTCATAAAAATTTCAGCTTTTGAAACTTCGTAGAGAAAAATTTATAGTGAAAATTCGACGATCAACTGTTTCAGATGGCGAAATCCCTTGCATGAGGAGGATATGATGATCACAGTTTATATAAATGCTTAGGTTGAGAGGAGCTTCAACAAGTGAATGTGGGAGGGGATTTAGGAGCTTAAAACATATTAATTATGATTTTTCAATGACCCATGCCACAACCCCATGGGGTTTTATCCCACTAACTGGAGATACAAAATTCAAACATGAATATCTCTCAAATCATGAAGAATTACATGGCATGCCATATATCAACGGAAACATCTTAGCAATTAGAAACCATCAAAAACATTTTTGACCCAGAATATATTAATTTTGTAGGTCAAAATTCCCATGAAATATTGGGGTAGCCCCTGGTGCTGCTTGGGATGACATCAATGACAACCGCTAATCAACAATCTCCCCCTTTGGCATTGATGGCAACACAAGTATTCCCCCTGCGAGCATGACACCTCTTCCTACAACATTTTCTCCCTTGACAATGGGTAATCGACACACAACTATCCTACACTTACACACTTCCACTCCATCTTTATATTATGAATAAGGAAAAATCAAGTGAGAATTTGGGATAATCCCAAGCTTCGGGGAAGATATTCCACAGCCACGAATACTTACGATAATAAATTCAGCTCTCCTACCCAATATGCATCTGTAAAGGCATGAATAATGAAATTTTTACCCTTGGGATACCACAAGCCATATTCTGTTGTTCCCTTTAGATATCGAAGCATTCTTTTTATGGAAATAATATGTGATTCATTTCGTGCTACTTGGATTCTTGCTACTTGTCCAAATGCTTGCATAACATCTGGCCGGGAGACTGTTACATATAGAAGACTACCAATCATATATATGTACAACCTTTAATCCATATCCTTAGATGAGTCATCTATGCTCAATTTACAACCTATTACCATTGGAGTATGGATGGGTTTGCAATCTTCCATTTTAAATTTCTTGAGAATTTCCTTTATGTACTTGTCTTGACATATAAATATTTCTTTCTCTTGCTGAGATATTTGAAGCCCTAAGAAGTATTTCAGCTTACCAAGTAAAGACATCTCGAAATCACTTTGCATCTTTGTAGAAAACTTCTTACTTAGTTGATCATCATTGCTACAAAATATTATATCATCCTCTTTAGCTATTAGACATGATTTAGTTGCTTCATCTAGAACATATATGTCGTTTGGAGCTCGACTTGTTGTAGCCACAATTTCACCACACCTGCCTTTCCTAATTTCATATTTTGTGGATTTGAATAGTATTGTGTGTCCTTGTTCACACATTTGTCCAAAACTGAGCAGATTGTGATTCATGTTTTCAACCAATAGAACATTCTTGGCTAGAGCATCTTTGCTTCTAAGAGTGACAGTACTTGATCCTATAACATTTAAAGATCCATCATTTCCAAAGAACATGATTCCATCCTTCTTCTCTTTCAAAGATACAAATTTATTTCTATCTTCAATCATATGTGTTGAGCAACCGTTATCAACATACCACACATATTTGTTGTTTTGGGCCTTGAGAGTGAGAGCACAATAATCAGCCTTCTTCTTCTTCCATGTTCGTTCATTCTGTGGCTTCGAAGATTATTCTGGAGGATTTTCAAGTCTGCGGTCCCTGGCTATGTGTCCAAAGTTTCAAAATTTGTAATATTCAATATTATTTCTTAAATGTTCAAATCTATTAATGTTTCGCTAAGCCCTAAGAGGTTCATATTTGACAGATCTCCTAGAATTGTATTCGTTCCTGGGGTATGTGCGACATTCTACATCTTTATGACCAAATTTTCCACATGAATAACAGTAGCCATAAAAAATATGTTGGTACTTGGATGGAAATATTCATCGAGGAATTGTTAAAGCGAAAATTCCACGATGACCTGTTTTAGATTGCGAAATCCCTTGCATGAGGAGGATATGAGGATCACAATTTATATAAATGATTAGGTTGAGAGGGGCTTCAACAAGAGAATGTGGGAGGGATTATAGGAGCTCAAAAAATAATAATTATGAATTTTCAATGACCCATGCCACAACACCATGGGTTTTTATCCCATTAACTGGGGGTACAAACTTCAAACATGAATATCTCTCAACTCGTGAAGAATTTTTTGGCATGCCATATATAAATGGAAACATCTCGACAAGTAGGAACCATCAAAAACATTCTTGACCCAAAATATATTAATTTGGTAGGTAAAAATTCCCATGCAATATTGGGGTAGCCCCTAGTGCTGCTTGGCTTGACATCAATGACAAACGCTGATCAGCATCTCCTACATCAAAATATATCTAGCTGCGATGTTTATCTGCCTATTGTTTCATTTGATTTTGTGCCAAAATTAGGTTATCCTTTAAGTTTTGTAGAAATTGTTGTTGATGCTTGATGTGATCTTCCACTGCTTGAACCTTAGAATTTTCTCTTAAAGATGATGTGATGGATGGTGGATGGAAGGAAGTGTTATACCACCATTCAGCTAGAGGTAACCACTTGACCCATTTTTTTTGTTTATTAGATACAAAACAATAAAGATATCCTTCCAAACATTTGTTCACTATCTCAGTTAGCCCATCGGATTGAGGATGATAACATGAGATATGAGCTAGTTGAGTACCCAAACAAGAAAATAATTTCGTCCAAAAATTTCCAGTAAGAATGGGATCTCTGTCACTTACAATAATATTTGGGTTTCCATGTAGCTTTTGAATTGTTTCCATAAATGCAATAGCAACTGTACTTGCTTTAAATGGATGAGATAATGCACAAAAGTGTGCATACTTGGTAAGTCTATCAACTACCACCATGATGACACTCTTTCCTTCAAACTTAGGTAAACCTGTGATAAAATCCATTGAAATCTCCTCCCAACGTTGACTTGGAATGGATAAAGGCCATAGAAGACCTGGGGTCTTAATTGTCTCAACTTTATTTTGATGAAAAACCAAACATTCCACCACAAACTTTTGAATATCAGATTTAAGGCCATCACAAAAAACTCTTTCTTCACCCTATGGTAAGTTTTTAAAAACCTTGAGTGTCCTCCTAAGGGTGAAGTGTGCAATTCCAAAATAATCTTTTGTTTTAGTTGGGAATTCTTACAAATATATAAGTGATATTTTTACCGTAAGGGATCATTTTTCCAACTAAAAGTATCAAATGTACTAGGATCTTGTTGAAAATTTTGAATGAGTGTCCACATTTCCTCATCCTTCTTCCATTCATCCCTTGCTTGGGTTATCCCATCTGGTTAGATAATAGAAATGGCACAAAGAAATGCTTCCACCTCTTCATCCTTTCTTAAGAGCGCATCTGCGACAACATTTAGCTTCCTTTTTCTGTAGATGATTTCAAAATCATAACCCAACACATTTGTGACCCATTTTTGTTTCTCTTCTGAAGATAGTATTTGTTCGAAAAATTATTTAAGACTATCATGATCATTTTTTACCTTGAAGTGTCTTCCCATTAGGTAAGTTCGCCATTTCTTTAGTGCATGTAGTATTGCCAAAATTTTCTTCTTATAAATAGCTTTCTATAAATACTTTCCTTTGATTGGATGAATTTCAAAAGCAATGGGTCTTCCTTCTTGCATTAAAACAATGCCAATTCCATTTCTTGAGGCATTAGATTCCACAATAAAGGTTTTTGTGAAGTTTGGTGTAGCTAAGACTGGTGCTAGGCACATTGCCTCTTTAATATGTTCAAAGGACTTATTTGCTTTAGGAGTCCATGAAAATTCATCTTTATTCAATAATTTTGTTAGAGGTGTTGCTATTCTCCCATAATTCTTAAAAAACTTGCGATACTACCCTGTTAACCTGATAAATCCTTGCAACTTCTTTATGGTTGTGGAGACTTTCCATTCCTTGATGGATTTAATTTTTTTAGGCTCTACCTTAACACCCTCATGAGATACAATATGACCCAGATATTCCACCTCTTGTACTCCAAAGAAAAATTTGGAGGTTTTTGCATATAATTGTTACTCCTCTAATAGTTTGAGCATCTTGCAACATGTTGAACATGATCCTTCCAAGAATTGTTGTAGATTAGTATATCATCAAAAAATACTAACATAAATTTTCTAAGGAAGGGTTTGAAAATGGAAACCATCAACCCTTGAAATGTAGAAGGTGCATTGGTAAGGCCAAAGGGCATGACCAAAAACTCATAAGTTCGAAATGTTGTTTTCAGAATATCTTCACTCTTCATTCTAATTTGATGATATCTTGACCGAAGTCCAACTTGGTAAAATAATTTTCTCCGTGTAATTAATCCAATAATTCATCAATAACAGGAATGGGAAATTTATATTTAATATTGAGCTTATTGAGCTCCCTATAATCTGGACACATGCCCCATGATCCATCCTTCTTGTGGACCAATATTGTTAGAGCAAAGAAATAACTTTGACTCGGTTGAATTATACCGACCTCTAGCATTTCTACAATCATACATTCAAATTCGCTCTTTTAGACAGAAGGATATCTGTAAGGCCCTATGTTTGGAGGAACACTTTCTAGAATCAAATGAATAGCAAGATCATGATCACGAATAGGTGGGAGTAATTTGGGAGTTTCAAACACCTTGGAATGATTTTCCAAGACCTTTTGGAGATCTGGAGAAATAGATGGTTTTGATGTTGGAAGTTCTAGTGAGCATAATTGTCCAATTACGCCTCATTGTTCTTTCTTCAGAAGATTTGTCATGACATTAGAGCTTATTATCTTTCTCGGCTTCCCTACGATACCCCATCATTCAAATTCCTTTCCTTCTGAAAAAAATTTCAAGAAAAGTTATTGAAAATTAAAAGCTATTGTCCCCAAAGATTGTAACCATTGTACTCCTAGTACAACATCAACACATCCCCTTAGGCGATTTTTGAGGTCTAAAATGGGCCTCCTAAGAAAAATGTACAACTAAAATAAACTTTATAAGAACCAATAGGATTCAATATGATTATGTCAACCATGGGGGATGATTCACCTTTTTTGGAGTAAAAAAATAAAAAGATTAAAAAATAATAAAATAATAAAACTACTTTATCAACTCATATTCTCAACTTATCTCCCTAAGTTTTTACTCAAATTTGGAGCGGGAATACTCATTGGATGCATAGTTTAATTCCTCATCCAAGGAGTACCCATGTTGCATACTTTTGATGAACCTTGCTACACGAAAAATTAGAAATACATAAAATTACGTGAATGCAATCACATTTTTTATGTATTTCTCATTTTTTGTGTAGAAAAATCCATCAAAAGTATGCAACATGGGTACTCCTTGGATGAGGAATTAAATTTTGCATCCACAAAGTATTCCTACTCGAAATTTGAGTAAAAACTTAGGGAGATGAGTTCAAAATACGAGTTGAAAAAGCAATTTTTTTTTTCCCCTTTAAAATTTGATGATGAATCAAATCTTATTTTATTATTTCCACTATTATTTTATAATTTATTTAGGAAGCCCATTTTAGACCCTAAAATTCCCATAATGCATTGGAATGGAAATAATTAGACTATTCAATACATATTCCCCCATGGTTAGCTTGATATTATGGCATTTTCCAGATCAATTTATAGTTCCTCCATTTTTAACCATCACTTGATATGTCCTTCTATCTTGAGAGTTTTAGGAGTGGTAATTCTTTCCAATGCATTACAAGATATGGTCGGAATTACATTTTTCTTCTTGATATGTCCTTCTATCTTGATAATTTGAGGAGTGGTAATTATTGCCAATGCATTGCAGGATATGGTTGGACTTATTTCTTCTTTCTACAGGGTTGGTTCCTGGTGTATATCCTCTTTTTTTGAAGTTCATTGTTCATTTTCTTCCTCCTATTCACAATCTATGTAAAATAATTTCTTCTCAGCACACTTATGACCTTTAGTGTATTTTCTATCACAACTGTAGCAAAGCCCACTTGCTCTTTTTTCTTCCAATTGTTGTGGTGTCAACCTTGTAGGTTGTGGAAGTCCAGGAGTAGCAAAAATTCCATATTTATAGATGTGAGTGGTAGGCTTCCTTGTCGCCATAATTTTACATTCAATTTTTCTTTCCAACTTGAATGTATTCTCCAATGAATCAAGTTCCCAAAGGCAAACCTCATGTTCCATGTTATCCTTTAAAGTCCTATGAAGACATAAATCTTGTTTTCCTCTGGAATATTAGCTACCCTTATATTCAATTTTTAGAAGTCCTCAATTTGCTCCATCATTGAACCCTTTTGTTTGAGATTTATCGATTAGCTAAAGAAGGTGTTTCTCTTTGTATCCTCATAATGTGCTATCATTTCCTCCATAAAAATTGACCAAGTGACAATTTTTTTATTGGAGAAAAGCCATCAATACCATATAAATGTATTTTGTTCTAAATATAAAGTTGCAAGGCGTACCTTTTGTGTTTTATGCACATTATTGAGATAAAAATATTTCTCCATCTTTAGTATCCATGTTACAGGATCCTTGCCATCAAACTTCCTCATATCGATCTTTGGAATATGGTGGGCCTTCATTCCAAAATTAGAGTTTATGAAATCATGACTAAAATTTATTTTGTTCTCATCATGAGTTTCCTCTACTATCTTTTCTCCATTAGGAAACATTTCTTGTATCAAATTTGTCAAACCTTCCATGTTTGCTTTTAGATCATTCTTCATGTATTCCATGTTGTCTTTTATTTTTTCTTCCATGTCTTCCATGCCATTCTTCAAACCATTCATCTTAGCTTCCACGCCTTTCTTCAAACCATCCATATTATCTTCCACGCCCTTCTCCAAATCATCCATATTAGCTTCCACACCTTTCTTTAAAACTTCCATTTCATTTTTTGTTGCTCTTTGCGAGAGTAGAATTTGGTGCACTTGCTCTTGTAATTTTGATATATCATGTTGCACTTCTTCCTCTTCATGACTCATAGTAGAGTACTCTGAGGGTTTAATGGGTGTTTAATTATTTTTAGGGGAATTTTAGAACCAAATACTGATATATATGCTTCAATATGCCCTTGTAATCACTTTCAATTGATTTTTCAAACAAGACTTATGAAATTTGAAAAACAAAATACACACATTTTTATTGCTTTTGAGGATCTCGATATTGAAACTGAATTATCTCTATGATTTCGGATCTTCAATATCTGAACTTAGGTCCTATAGTAGACCTCTAAATCTTCTTTTGAATGCCATAGGTCTGACCTGATTTGGATTCTTCAAGACAAAGTTATGCCCAATCTCCCACAATGTCCTAATTATCGACTGGTTTAGTACATCAAACTTGTACGGTATGCCGCGTGTCACTATTTCCTCCTTCAGCTCTGAAACTGATACACGGAAAACAAAATTTTGTGTACTTTCAGCCACTTTTTATAGAATTCCAATTTGATGCTAAGAGGGAGATTTATGATGATTTACCAAAGGTCACCTCTTTTAGATGAAATTCGAGAGCCTTCAAAAACCCTAACTACCACAGATCATATCTCCAAAAATATTGCGCACCAAGACCTAAAATTTTTACACGAAATTACTCACACTTTTTTCAAAATGTGTTTTTTGTTCTAGTGTCTGAACCTTCGTAGAACAAAATTTATATCAAAAATTCCACGATGACCGGTTTGAAGTAGCGAAACTCTAGAATCCAAAGCTTTGATACCAAATGTTATGAGACCAGCTCCAAAATAGAATAAAAGAGAGATCAACGCCTTAGAAATAAGCCACTTCGAGTGGGAAAACTCCTTTAAATTACACAAATGAATAGTTATTAGATAATACAAATGACAAAACCTCATTTCTATATATAGGATTCCATGGAGTCCATGGGGTCACTAGCACATTTGCCCCAAATTCCAACGTCCAAAATGTCACTCTTACGACACATAGGCGGCCCAAGAGCGACGTTTTTCAATGCACCAAAACATGGTTTCTCCTCACGTCGGACTTCCAACACTTTACTTAAACGTTGGTATTGCGACAATATTTCCGACGTTTTTATGGAGTCGTCGCAATTCCGACATTTCAAATTGTCCATAGCTCTTCTGACCGTTCACGATTCATTTCAATTCCGATGTTTCTAAACATCACTATTTCGACACCAAAGAACACTATTACCAATGTTTGGAGCGTCGCTCTTCCGACGAAAAAAAAAACATTTAAAAAAAAAACGTCGTAATACCGATGAAAGAAAATGTCGGAATACTGACGAAAAGAAATTTTAAAAATAAAAAGGTAAACATCATAATACCGAAAACACAAAACAGTTTTAAAAGAAACTAAGTGTTGCTATAGCGACAGGTTGAAACGTCGGATTATCAACGACAAAAAAAAATAAAAAATAAAAATTAAAACTAGTCGTCGAAATACCGACGGCAACAAAAAATTATTTAAAAAAAAATTATTTCCCGACCATTCTATTTCCTTGAGAAATAATTTTTAATTTTCCATTAAATTATTCCGACAACAACAAAAAATTATTTCCCGACCATTCTATTTCCTTAAGAACTAATTTGAATTTTTCATTAAATTTCCCTTGCACAATTATGTGTTACTAAGAAATTTAATTGATTCAAGGCTTTATTGATTCCCCCCAATGGCCTTCGGTTTTGTGCTCTAGACTCCAGTCACTTGTGAGACAAATAATGACACTTTGTGGGGCATAATCAATTTTTCATTTAGTTCAGGCATTTATTCCACATTTATTCCAAATTTCGAGTAGTAGTCTACTCTATGTTTTTATTAAAAAATTTAAATACTTCTAGCATCTCCAAATCTTACTATATATTTGAAATCAATATTTTTTCTTGCTAAGAGTCCCATTTAAAAGCTTAAATATCAATCATTTGACACATTGTAGTAAATCCTTGACTCCAAAACTACAACTAAGTCATTCCATTTCTATATATCATAATTTGTTGTGATGAATTTTCTGTTAGGAATTCTATGAATTACATTTCCCAGTCATGCCAAACTCTCATTAATAGACTTATATCTTTCATAAATATCCATCTCAAGTAAGGCAAAAATATCCTCAATGTTTTTTCCTGCATTTTTTGGCCCAAGGATTTTAGGGAACCTTGTCGTTGGAACTTTAACTACCAGCCTTTTAAACTTTCATTTATTGGGATCATTGTACAATGTAATGTATGTTATTAGATTTTTTCTCCTTGTACATGATTGTTGCACCTGTCACCTTGATATAATGGCCATTTTTTTGCTAGCCTTAGTACCTTGATAAGAAAGATATATTCCTAACATCTTTCTTTTTTTTCTTGAAAGGTTTGATAGTCCTGCTTCACAATAAACCCAAACAACTATTGGAAAGAAAGACTTGTTCATATGATAAGAATGTGGCTACTCTTTCCCAATCCAACAGTTGAATTTTACAATAATATTGGATCCCATAAAGCACTGAAAACAACAACCCTTTTTTCTATACGATCAAAACCATTTTTGGCAGATTAAATTATAACATATATTTGTCCATATTTCAAAACAACATCTTGATAAGACAACAAAAGAGATTATTTGGGAAAAACTACAAGGACATGAATTAGAAACCCCAATGGAGATATTTTTGGTCCATGACGATGGATACTATGATTATATGCATCTCTAGACTCAAGGGAATAAGGTAAATATGCAGGGGATTCTGAAATTAATGAACCAAAAGGCACAACTGGAAATCTAGAGCTATCGCATGGAGTAACATAGAGCTTAAGCTTAGAAGAAACAGTGGTATGATTGTAGCATACATTAGCATTGCCACTTGTCTTAAATGATCTTAATTTCTTGATAAAAGTTGCATTGAATGGAACCGGACCTAGAAACATTCTTTAACTTATAATTTTGGTTCCACACTGGAATTTGTTGAAGGAAATCTTCAAAAGGAAATTGTGACTATTATGTTTTGACTGTAATCAAGAAAGTCATTGCAAACTTACTTTTCTTGGATCATGATTACATGAACTGACCATGCACGAAAAATTATCTTATATCAATTATAGTTGCATTTAAGCATACAATTAATTGGCTTGTGGTATCCCCACTTTTACAGACTTAACAACTTACTAGGTATAACCAAAAGTGTCAGAGATATTTGACGAAATCCAGGTACATCCAAAATCCTGGCCAAAATTCACTTCTCCATAATAAAATCAGAAAACCAAATATAAAACCCTTCCATTATTCCTGTAAATAAACTTTAGAAAGAGTAGGGACAATGAAACCCAGAAAAAAATGTATATACGACAAGGTGTGAGAAACAAGTATTTTCTGGTGAATCACGCCAAGAAAATGGTAAATAATACACAATTTTACAACCTCTTTAAATATGTAAGCATTGTACAAATGAAACACTAAATCCATCCTATAAAAAAGAGAAGGTAGAGAATACAAGCAAGCTGCAAGTATTTCACAACAGAGTCAACTGTCAATTTTGATGCTCCATACCCTTCAAATTATGCAGCTGATGCTTCCCCAATAACTGCGCTACTGACCAATGGACAAATCTTACGCAAGGCTGTTACATGCTCCTTTCCCCAGACATCATCATTTCTTCCTACCAAAGCCTACAACAAAAAAAAAATTAATTTCTTATAAAATTGTAGAAGTTTTAACTTGGGTCCAAGCACAGTTTTCTTCTAAGATCTAACAAAAATTATTTGTAAACATAAACGTGTTGTAAAAATATAAGTTTCCACAACCAGATGTAAAATTGTCCAGATAAAGTGGTGTATGATGTTAGTAGGCACTCCTGGATTTGACTGTTGTAAATATGCTAGATATTGAATGCATTACAGTTTTTCTTTACTCCTTTGAATAAAAACATGCAAGACATCAAAATAGGTTGATTCTAACTTGCATTATGACCCCAGCAACAACCATTGCGCACTGCACAGCTTATGCCGAAGACTTCATCTCTTGATGAGCATCACATAAATGAAGAAGCCACATGATATGCATATCTGCCACGTGTGCATAAGCCCAAGCAAGTCTATGAAAGCTCTCTATTTCTGCATATATGTCTATTAAAATCATATAACCCTAAAATTATAAAATTATAAAATCCTTTATTTTCTAATTTAATTTAATTCATGCATCCAAGATAACCTTGATCAAAGGAGTGAAAGAAATGGATTTCCTACAAGGAGAGTGTGTTCAATTCCCGCATCTAGGGCATGAAGAAGTGTTACAGACAATTTCTTGACTTTTGACCATGACCAATGATTCTGTGTAGAACCCTCAGAGATAGCATCCAATGCATTCTCAAAAAGACCTCAACCTTTCAAAAGATCACCACTCCTCTCTTCCATTTCCATTTCATCCAGTGAATTCCTGAGACATCGGGCTTCCCCACTTTCCTCCAAGGATCCATCAGACTTCATCTAAGTAACTTGTATGTCAGACATCAATTCTGACAAAGCGATTGTCAACATAACACACAACCATGCAAGATTCTAGAAATAGTAGAAGGAATTCTGCAAATAGAGAATACACAATCACCAACAACAAAATAAAAGGCAGAAATGAAATAAGAAATTGTTTCCTCAAACAAACATTTGTTTTCTAAATTATTTATCCCACTCAGCAAGACCACATATCTCCTTAAGGAAACTTACCCACACAAGAATTTGAAGGCCAACATCAGCCCTCTTGCTAATGGAATCATTATGAAAAACTGCAAGACGAAGTAGATGAAATTCCACCTGCTTCAGGAATCGATCATTATCTCTTGCCATCAATGTTGCACCATGAAGATTAAAAATATTGTTAAATACAGGGAAAAATTCTTTCCAAAAGACTAGTGGTTGGCTGCGGGAAATAAAAGCCATGAATATCACTGTAATACAGTCAAGCTTTCCCTAGTCAGTCCCAATGCTCTGATCTGTAGCTACTCGTGAGAACTTCTCAATAATTTCCAATATCTGGAGACTTACAGATGCACTTATGTTATCCTCCCAAAGCTCTTCAAAAGTACATTGATGAATATTAATTCTCTGCATTGCCTTCAATGACATCCAAGCAAGTTATTTCACATGCAGCTTGTTGTCAATGCTTGATTTAAAGGATAAAAAAATACTGGAGTAAAGTTCCATGTTTATCCTAATGACTCAAACTAACACCTGGCACATATGGCATCCAATATATATGATGCCATGTAAAATTTAGGTTGTTGTCCCTCTAGTGGATTTTGGGTTCATTTTAGATTTCTTTTTATGGAGGCCGCTAGAATCTCTAGAAAATTAAATATACTCACATCCTGAGGAATCCATACATTGAGCTTCGAGTTGTAGCTCATAGACAAGAGGAAGAATGTGTCATAGCAGAAAGGGAAGAGTGACAACGGTGGAAAAAATCACAATAGAAATTTGATTTGGGAGAATCGTTGTGTAAGGAAATGGAAGTTGTCTAATGGGAAATATTGCACCATTACAAAAAGTACTACAAGGGGATTCAGCTTAGCCCAACATTGTTGCACAAGAGCTGAGTAGAGGGGGCACCATTGCATGGAGATATGCATAAAACTATGCTATGAGATCAAGGAAAAGAATAAAATGGTCAAGTATATAGAAATATAGGCTTAGAGGATGAGGAAAATTTAATACCAAAATATGTGAAATGAGTGGCATTGAATATATATAAAGTGAAATGGGGGCATTGGAAGGTCAAAGGCTAGAAGGTGCAGGGTCGTACGAAATGTGAAGTGCCAAGAGACAAAACATGATAAAGAAAGGTGCAAGAAGTTACCCGATGCCTAACACAATGATCTAGCTCTTGGAATCAATGTAATATCCAACACCATAACACACTCTATTATGCTTTCTTTCACCAATGAGATAAACGCTTCAGATACAAGAGAGAAAGGTAAAAATTACATGGGCCTCATCCTATATATAATATTATCACACATGCGAGGGTCTTAATGCAAATTAAATGCATCCGTGGGATAATTATTGCAATAAGACTTAAGGGAGTGCACTAAATGGAAGTTCTGCATTGTGTTGTGATAATGAGAAACACTACACTGCCCTAAGGAGTAGTGCTGATGGGTTTTACTTGTGATGCATCGTGCACCATCATAACAACTTCATTACTTCAGTCTCAAAATCTAAGAGACATTTTCCAGCCCATTAAAGAACCACACCAATAATTTTTAAATGAAATATTAGGATCATATATTTCTATCTATTTTGTTTTCATTCTCAAATTTCAGAGCCTCGACCTTAAAAACCATCAACTCTAAACCGTGAAGCATGAACTACTAAAAGAATACCCCTACTTGATTTATCACATAGAACTGTACAATAAGACTTGTGATTTTTTTGGCCTATAATATGAGTTTCTAATTTACTAAGACTGATACAATAATTGCTGCATTGGAAGAGCAGATTCAGAATGTGCAACAGTCCATTGAAAACTGTTTGACTCATCTTCAGCTTCTTACTTTCCAAGTAAGACTCCAAACTATTTTCTCTTTAGTACTTTCGAAAAATAAATCTCTTTTATTGGTTAAACTTAAAAGTTTTGGTTAAAACTAAGAGCATTGTGCGTTTATTCCTCTCTCTTTATTCTATTGCTTGTTTTGATAAAGAGAATTGTTTTATTCTTGCAGTTGTAATAACACGCCTCCACAGAGAATTTTTTGAATATGTATATGTGTAGTTTAGCATATATGACTAACTTCTGTCTTGGTACTAAGTCAAGGGTACCAATGACTTGTAAATAGAATGTATATGAAAAAATATAAAGTGATCGTGTAAAATGATTCCTAATGAGAGCCCAAGGCCAAGACCCCACTAGTGAATGTGTATCATTTATACCATAAAATATGATGTCAATAAGGCTTGGGTGAGGCCTGTGATAATGACGTGAACATGTCAGTGTCCCCGATAAATTAACATACGCAACATATAATAGCCAAGGGGAACATGGGAATGACCATGGGCTGACAAATGGCAAATGGTTAGAGTGAAGATGAGGGGCACATGACTTTCCCCTGCTAACTCAAACATTATATACCCCCTTTACAAAATAATTCAGTATTAGAGAAAGGATACCTAGCTATCTATGCAAATTAGGTGTTCCACATACCAATGAATATATTACTTTTCTTCACTGCAAATTGAGATTGTGATCTTCAAACTGTCTGCAAACAGAGATTTTTGGACTTCTCTGAGATTTTTAGTGACCTAACTCTAAGGTTTTTCAGTGACAAGACAGAAGTAGTAGGCCTTGACCCATAGGAGGGCACCTACAGGTAGACACAACAACCTTCGCCATCAATAGCATAACATGCTCCAATTTCCTTGCTTAGAAAAATGAGAAAACAAGAGCATGTGGAAATGTGCTTTTTTGGAAAAATGTGGAAGAATTGCTTGAAAAAGTTGACATAATTATATTTCATGGATTTTCCACATTGATACTTGTTCATGAGATGGAAATATGCAAGCATTGTTGACTCAATAATGCCCATGTGCGCTTATATCCTGAAAAACACCTTTGAGATTCATCTTTCATGGTTCAACGTTGTGTCTGTGTGTGATCCAACACACATACACACACATAGATTACACACACAAACATAAACGTAATTATTATAAATATTGATGTAATTCAAATAGAGAATATGAAACACTATGGACCTATAACCAATATCAACTTTTTAACGTTATAAACTGTATCCTAACTTTAAAAAATAACAATGATTTTGTTTCTTGTAGTGAATTCTTGGCATTAAAATGATTCGTTAGAGTGACTTTAGATACCTTACATATAATAAATATTTAGTGATGATAGATTGATATTTGTAGGAAAAATCCAGGCCAATTTTTCATCATAAATCCATCCTTATTTTTGGGGTTTGTCCCCTAGCCTTCATTGTCAGCCCCCCTAGTTGGGGTGACAAGTGTCCTATCCATCATTCTATTGGTCGGTGTCTTATCTTTATTCTAGAATGATGAGCGCGAGGAGATAATATAAGATGCAATAAGATAATTTTATTAGTGTCTAAGTGACCACAAAAATAGGTCAAGCTAGCTAAAATTGAGATTGTGATCTTCAACAAAATTTATCATCGTCTGAATGAGGAGGAGGTTATCTATAGATCTCATTGTGTTCACTTAGTATGATAAACCTTGTGTTGGGTGAACCCTTCAACCTTGCAAGACTGGGCTGAGTGGGGAGATTTGAATCCTGGGTGGAAATCATTTTACGTACATGGAGTAACCCCTAGAAAAAACTCAAGGAATCAATGTAATTTTTTAGACCTAGGTCCAACTTTCCAACCTGCACCCGGACCTACAAATTAAGGTTGGAAACTTGAAACATATTATAACACCACCATACCAAGTAAATTTTCTCTAATTTTAAGCATTTTTAGATAAAATTGTATTTAATATTTCTTTTTTTTTCCATATGAGATATAATATTTCAACTCCAAATAATTGGCATGTTTTTTGGAACTAAATGACCCAAGGGGTTTATGACCTAACATAATAGACTTCCAAAAAATGGTGGTAGGGAGAAATTGGTTGCAAATACTCTAGGTCCACTCCTAGGCTAATATAGCAGATATACAATTACCAGAACAGGGGCACTCATCCTACTACAAAAGGGGTCATTGGGTTGGGTAACCCACATATATTAAATTTATTTTGTTGGACAAGAGGAAGGCCTTCCAAAATAAATGAGGTGAATAATGGCTATTTTGACTCGGTATAGGGCTCCTATATTGTTTCAACTTGATACAACCAATGCTTCTTCTTATAGGGAAATTTCCAGGCTCCATTGAGCTGAATATACAAAACACACTTTAGGCTTAGCCAACAATATCCATTCACTAGTTGTCACTTCATAAACACTTTGGTGCAGTGCCTTCTCCAATATCATGAGTTTCCACTAAGTTTCAGTGCCTTGCAGACCAATCTTGAGCAATATATTTTCTGGAATAAGACTAATTATGTGCTATATAATTAACTTTTCAGTAAATGCTAAATTAAATGCCTTCAATTCAGACCATATTTTTCTAGACTTGGGTTTTCAAATAAAAAAGATCAATGATTGTGGTGATATCTTGCTTAGGTAAGTTCTTGGCTGAGAATTAGGCAGTAGGTCACTTTCTTGAAAGTAGTGACCTACTTATGTTAATAACATAGTTGTTTTACTTTTCACTAAGGAATTTTACTGTTAAACATGAACCTATATAGGAAGATGAAAAAAAAAGAAGGTAAAAGAACACCTCTGAATTTAAAATTGTATGAAATGTTTATTTATAAGTTGAATTTTAAATCATATGAAAAGCTACAGTTATGTGCTTTGTCATGGGGCTTGTTAAATGTCCATAAAATTATGATTTCCCCCAAATTCTTAACCCTCTTATATGCATGTGATAAAAACCATTGAATTTCTCAATCATACAGGTCAAAAACCTCTTGCTAAAACTCTTATGAAGTATCTATTTTGTTTCCAGTTTTATGAAAATGTTGAAAACCCCACATTCCTTGGAAAATAACATTTTCAACAACTATTCTAATTTGTTAGGTGGCTTTATTTCATTCAAAATATATTGTTTGTTCAGATTATTTGGCACCATTTTTAAGAAATATATCCACAGTCTGGTCATTTTTGGCATCTAAATAAGTGTTAAAATATTTTAAACTCTATGTTAGCTGAAACTTTGTTGTGAAATTTGAAACAATTTGGCATGACTAGTTGAACTTTTTTTTTCACCTCTCTATTTTGCTCCACAAGGGCAGGAATGAAAGAAGAAATTAGGAAGAATATGATAATCAGGTATACATGAAGAATTAGAAATATCTCCCCTAAGATAAATTTTATGTGTAGAAAGAGAGAGGAGAGCCTTATGCCAACAGAATTATCAATCAACAGAAATTGTGAATTTAAAAATACCTTGAAGTTGAGTTTATCATCCTCACTTCGAATATCCATTTAAGATTTTTGGTATGCCCTAATAGAGTTACAAAAGTATTTCTAGATAGCTCAAATTATTGAAGGCCTTGAATTGCAAGCCCTAAAGATAATTCTAACATATTCAGTGACATGTTTCCATTGTTCTTCTTTCTGCACAAATATCCTCGAATGAAATGGAAGCATTATAACTAGAAGTAAAATAAATATAATTCTCTTGAATAGCCTTTTGATGCACATACCATAAGGTATTTAGAAAAGAGATACATCTTCATTATGTCTGATAATGTAAGCACACTGTATTTGGACTCTAGAGAAACAATATTGACTTATGTTCCAATATTTTTCAATAAATGTCATTTAGACATGAAAGTTCCCGATAATGCTCCTTTCTTTTTTAAACAAAATATATAAGAAGGACAGAAAGGATGGAAGGACTTATAACTGGTTCTAATTATTCTAGTGATACCATGTAATTCAGGGTATTCAAAATCATGTGTATAAGCATATAAAGCCTTGGAACATGATTCCATTCCCAAAAAATTGACACACATCCAATGCTTGAGAGCATAAATCTCAACAGGTTCTATGATACATAAGATCCCCTTGTTATTATATCTTTCCACTTTTAGGAAAGTGGTTTCTTTGCACTCTGCAATAAAACATCCCTCACCCCATCAATTATTTTAGAGTGTTTGAATGCCAGACTTGGACTAATAAATCCTTAAAGTACTACATCTCCTTGACGAAGGAAAGGTGACTGAAAGTTATTTACCAAGTGGTACAATAACCTAGGTGTTATTCATGAACAGGTGTTTTTACTGTATCCAATTACATCAGTGAGATGATCAATTTTACAATTGCTTTAGCTAGTGTATGAGCTCAAAATTCCACCACTTGGCCCTGGAAACAGGTGGCTTGCATGGAAGTGTCACAGTCATACGAGTTATGAAAGAATATCCATCTGTTCTAAAATATTGTTGTCTTTTGAAAGACATTATAATGCATAAAATAACAAAGCCACATATGGAGAAATAGGATATAGAAACTCATGTGGGCTCAACATACTCTTCCATCTTGGTAAAATTGAAATAAACATTCCTCAGAACCTATTATACTAGTGTTAAAAATTTTCCCTACTCTCAAGAATGGTTGATTCTTGTTCTATTAGCTCTGGGAAAAGTACTCCCTAGATGCTCCCCTAGTGGAACTCCCCAATTTTCCTACTTGGGAGTCTTGGCCTCAAACTTG
The DNA here is from genome assembly GCA_034641835.2 of Pinus albicaulis. Taxonomy (NCBI): domain Eukaryota; kingdom Viridiplantae; phylum Streptophyta; class Pinopsida; order Pinales; family Pinaceae; genus Pinus; species Pinus albicaulis. The sequence continues at coordinate 649,048,419 of CM076579.1, forward strand.
GGTGTAATATTCCAATTTTGGAACAGCGAGCAAGGCATGACTGGAAAACGCATTTTCCAGTAATGGCTATTATAGGATTTGAAACCAGGACCTGGATCCCTTAGAAAAATGTGTCTAAGTTCTGAATCCAAGAGGAGGCTCCAAAAAAATCCTTCTAAGTGGGTTAAACAGATCTCCCACACTTAGATGTCCTCAAAAAGTGCCCAATGAAGCAACTATTACAATAAATGAACAAGGATTGAATACACAGCATTATTTTAATGAGCCATGAAACATGAATATGTAAATAGCTGATCAATGTCTAATATAGCAGCAAGAGAGTACAATGCTTCAAGGAATCAATCACTCAAGCTTGGCAATGAAAGCCTCAATAAGACATGTACATCAAATAGGACAAAACACTGCTGCATAAATATGCCCTAGCTATGACTACGCAGTTTATATGGAGACACTGCAACTTACAAAATGGAAATGTAATGATATGAAAATATCAGCTCAATAAATGAGGGGGAGCAAGCTCTCAACCCTTGAAAATAGCAATACAACAATAATACACAATCCTTAGAAGGATTGGCTACAATATACATGAAAATAGCAATTCTGCAAAAATGTCGGAGTTGCTGGGTAGCAGCTGCAACTTAGAAAATAACTGGAGATGGTTGAAGATGATGTAAAACCTGAAATAGACTCCCTCCAATGGATCTCTCAAGTGCATGGCTGATCCCGGCACTGAAGATCTTGCCCTCCAAGATAGTGGTGCAAACCCCACTCAAATATACATTGAAATAACGCAGTCTGGAGAAGGGAATGCGCTGTCTATGATGGGATATGCTTGGTATGATGCCAAGATATGAAATAAAGCCCTAGAAACCTTCCTCACTAACCTTCCTGAGGAATAGGGGCTCCTTCCTCTGAAATATGAGACAAGGAATGGTGTTGTGGAACCCCTCCACTACAACAACTGCAACACAACGTTACACTTGAGCAGAGATAACGTTGTAGCTGAAGGAATGGCTTTGACCTTGAGCCAAGATGTGGAGAAAATGAAGTGCAATCCTTCAATAGGCCTCTCGAGAAGGAGAGGAAATCCTAAGCAGGAATCCCTCGTGCTAAGCAGCACTGCAACTCATCTGAACAATCGAAGACTGTAAATAGTCTAAACAGACATTAGGGGAATTTTGAGGTCTAAAATGGGCCTCCTAAGAAAAATGTACAACAAAAATAAACTTTATAACAACCAATAGGATTCAAGATGATGATTTCAACCATGGGGGATGATTCACCATTTTTTAAATAAAAGGGTAAAAGTATTAAAAAATAATAAAATAATAAAACTACTTTTTCAACTCGTATTTTCAACTTATCTCCCAAAATTTTTACTCAAATTTCGAGCGGGAGTACTCGTTGGATGTGAAATTTAATTCCTCATCCAAGGAGTACCCATGTTGCATACTTTTCATGAACTCTACTACACGAAAAATGAGAAATACATAAAAAAACGTGATTGTAAACATGTTTTTTTATGTATTTCTCATTTTTCGTGTAGTAGAACCCATCAAAAGTATGCAACATGGGTACTCCTTGGATGGGGAATTAAATTTCGCATCCAATGAGTACTCCTGCTCGAAATTTGAGTAAAAAAATTGGGAGATAAGTTGAAAATATGAGTTGAAAAAGTAGTTTTTCCATTTTTCTATCTAAAATTTGATGATGTCATCAAATCTTATTTGATATTTTCCACTATTATTTTATAATTTCCTTAAGAGGCCCATTTTAGACCTCAAAATTCCCCTAATGCAAATATCAATATACTCAAAGATATCTCACTATGACTGCCTCTTCCTCCTTTTATGAAAGTGAATGTCTCTTTGCCCTGGACCCCACACATTAGGGTTTCTTCCACAAAGAATATTTCTCCCTCTCAAACTGCATTGTCTTCCCAAGCAAGCCACACCCTCTTAGGCAGTGTTGTTGACTTGGTCAAACTTGACCTTGTTCTCTTGCAATTGCCCCTTTTCACACTAAAAAGTGCAAAATGAAGCTAATCCATAGATCCATTTCACACTATGAGGGATTTTATTCCTACTCATGGGCCTTCTACCCATTTTATTCACCTCCTAGATGATATAAGAAAAAATTAATATTCCAATTTGCTTCTTGCAAATTTTGGAATATTACAGTTTTCCCCTCTCAAAGATTGCTTGTCCTCAAGCAAGTGCAAGGATAGATTGAGTTCTTTTCTCCTCTCCCTATAGCATCCATATATGATGATCTCCTCCAAGGAAAGTGATGTTATCTCATCAATCAAGCCTCCACATTGCCCCTCTTCAGCATGCAAGTTAACTATCAAGCCATCATCATGTAAAGGTGAAATACTCAAGAGGATATCAAAGTGATGTCTAGAGGTCCCCTTGAGGAATAGGATCTGAAATCTTATAGGAATTATCTCTCCCATGTGGATCCTCCATCCCCAAGCTATGAGCCATGCAAAATGATTCACCTCCCAACTAGGCAACTCCTGAAAACTGTCCTCCACCTTTAGCTCCGGCAAAGCAGGTGGGCTGAAATTTTTCACATGGTAGACAATGTAGCCTACCCCACGCTGTCCATCTCTCCACTTAAGGTAAGTGTAGATTTTATGCTGATCCTGGGCTACAATAAGGTTTCCCTCAAGTGGAAATATGAGGACTATATCTCCAAAGATCTCCCCTCCAATGCTGCAAATCATGTTGGCCCAAATATCCCTATATATGATGAGTTGGAAGTCATCATCATATGGCATCTCCTCCATCATATGGCTCACCTCATAAAGTGAAAAATGTGTTGTTAAAATAGCCATATCATGTCCCATGCCCCCTCATAACATGTAGTGCAAAATGTGTGGGAGGCTTCTCCCTCAAAGGACACATTTACCCGATGTGTCTCTCCCCCAAGCATGCTCCTCATAAAAGAAAAAACAATAGAACCATAGGGAGCAAAGATGAGAATCATGCTTGCTGCCATGTGTAAAAAATGTGAAGGAAAATGGTCCCTCAAATGAAACTAATGCAGCTTGACCCTCAACTGCCATAGAGACTGATAAAATGTGTGGCTTCTCAACCACTTTCCTGCTACTCCAATCTCCTCATAAGTATGGAGGAAGTGAATGATGTAAGGTGTAAAATGAGAATGTCCTCCATAATATATCTCTCCCCCAAGTCCTCCTAGGGAATGGCCATCAATAATTCTTATGGCCTCATCTAAACCATGTGGTCTAGAAAAAATAATGCTCCTCCTTAGAGCATCATCCTGCACATGTATGGTTAAGGGATGCATATATACATTGTACAAATAATCATGTAAACAACAATGAATACCCTTACCATATTTTCTGCTCATACAAAGGGAGTAGCTCATAAATGAGTCCCCTCTCATCCTCAAAGAGAATATAGGTGGCTATGCTAACTCCTCCATCTCCATATGATCCATGCATCTACTCATATGTTGATATATCTCCTCCTCAAAGCCCATCCAAAAATACCCCTCCATGATGGTGTGGTATGCTCTCATAGAACAAGTGGGACTGAAAAGGAAATCCTCTCGAGATGCTTGTAGAAACTTCTCCTTGAGCTTGGAAGCTCTAGGAAAGAAGATCCTACCATGATAGTAGATGACCCCATCTCTAATTGAGTATCCCTCCTCATGCACTTGGCCATCCAAAATCATACAAGTAAAAGTATCCTTGGAGTAATCCACCAATAGCTAGGATTTCCAATATGGATCTATCCTCCATAGTGATAGTGCTGATGATCTCCCATGAAGAGCACCTATCATATGTTCATCACCTTATCTGACATCTCCTATGCCAAAGATGCAAGTTGGAAGGCTTCTATCCTTCCCTTGTTGCTTCTGCCACAACGCAGAATCTGAAATGGAAGTGGGTTTCTGATGATGTTGAGGGAATGCTCCCTCTCTCCTTGAGTCTACCCCAGACTCCCAGCGATGTATCAAGCTCTCCCAAGATTCCCACTCCTCTGAAATCACTGAGTGGTGCCTCAATTGATGAAGCATCCATCCTCCTCTGCTGATCCAGTGGTCTCCTCGGCAAAATGTCTCCATGAAATGAGACATCCTCAACAAGAGATGGTTGAATATATGAATGGAGAAAACTCTCCATACTTCCACTACACAATCCAATCACCTTCTTAGGTGCATCAACCTCTGGAAATGAATAGGGATGTGTATATCTCATCTCATGATATTGGTTCTCCTCCCTATCTTCTCCTTGTGTCTCCATGGTTCCACACCTCCTCAAAAATGGCAGATGTAAAACATGAGTTGTGCCTTTATCTCCACACATGAGATCCTGGGGACGTCCTTGCAAAGATGCAAGCATCCCTCTATTTGGAGCAAGATATCCTCCTTCCTCTGTATGAGGTACTATATAATCTCTATACATGACAGCGTTGTTGCCCTCAATAACTGCAACATGAGTGGGAAACCTTTTAATAATCGGATCCCTCTTTGAAAAAGAGATCTCCATGCTCTCTTGCTCAAAAGTGTGAGAACAAAGTCTTTATGCCGGCATGGTATGATGAAATTTTTTAGCCTCCTCCATGGTTCTTTGAAATGGAATTGTGTTTTCATGCAAGGGTTTTTTTTTTAGTTCCTTTTTTTAGCTCCACCATGTGTGTCTCATGAATCCTCCTATCAAATATTTCCACTAATGCCTTAGTGAAACTACCATAGGATGCAATGTTTACATTCTTCAAAGAAAGGGATTCAAAGATCCACCAAGAATAAGCCTTACCTCTCAAATGTGGCACTGCAACTTTGATGGCTTCATGTCCAAGAATTTGGTGTTGCTGCAAGAAGATCTCTAACTCCTCCACCCAAGCTTTGGTTCAACATGTAGGTGAACCTTCAAAGGTAGATAGAAAGAATCTATCCTGCTGCTATCTTCCCTTCACCTTCATCTTGCAAAACTCTGAAATACTGAGATGATCTCAGAATTTCTGAGTTTGAAACTCATACTCTTTCAAGAAATCACTAAGGGTTTCCCTCCTAGCAACCTCTTCTCCTCCTTCCATCTCTCTTCCGAAAATCCTAGGCATGTGACTGCGTTGTGAATTAGAGTGTGTGACTGCTGGGTCACACTCCTCATATAACAATCTAGAGTTTGCTTTAGATCCAAACTCTTCTGGAGATTCTTCACACATATCCCTTATGATATTCTTGAGATCTTCATGAATAATATGTACAGATTTAGGAAGAAGCTTCGTAAGCTTATCCTCTTTCTCTTCTCCAAAACATGGAGTATTTTTCCTGCTTATTTCTCTGTCTCCTTGATTAGAATAGGAAGTGCAAGGTTCTTCCTCTTCTTTCTGTTTATCCTCCTTGGGGAGGTTCCTCATAGATCTGAAATATGATGAGATAAAACCCATCCTCTTCAATCTTCTGATCTCTTGGGCTTAGAATCACAGGCTGAGCCAAGACTACGCTTTGATACCACTGTAATATTCCAATTCTGGAATGGCTAGCAAGGCATGGCTGGAAAACGCATTTTCTAGTAATGGCTGCTACAAGATTTGAAACCAGGACTTGGATCCCTTAGAAAAATGTATCTAAGTGCTGAATCCAAGAGGAGCCTCCAAAGAAATCCTTCTAAGTGGGTTAAACATATCTCCCACACTTAGATGTCCTCAAAAAGTGCCCGATGAAGGGACTGCAACAATAAATGAACAAGGATTGAATACACAACGTTATTTTAATGAACCATGATACATGAAGATGTAAATAGATGATGAATGTATAATATAGCAGCAAGAGAGTACAATTCTTTGAGGAATCAATCACTCAAGCTTGGAAATTAAAGCCTCAATAAGACATGTACATCAAATAGGACAAAACATTGTTGCATAAATATGCCCTAGCTATGACTGTGCAGTTTCTATGGAGACACTGCAACTTACAAAATGAAAATGTAATGATATGACAATATCAGCTCAAGAAATGAGGGGGAGCAAGCTCTCAACCCCTAAAAATAGCAATACAACAATAATACACAATCCTTAGAAGGATTGGCTACAATATACATGAAAATGGAAATTCTGCATAAATGTCGGAGTTGCTGGGTAGCAGCTGCAACTCATAAAATAACTGGAGATGGCTGAAGATGATTTAAAATCTGAAATATACCCCCTCCAATGGATCTCTCAAGTGCAAGGCTGATCCTGGCACTGAAGATCTTGCCCTCCAAGATAGTGTTGCAAACCCCACTCCAAATATACACTAAAATAACGCAGTCTGGAGAAGGGACTATGCTGTCTGTGATGGGAGATGCTTGGCCTGATGCCAATATATGAAATAAAGCCTTGAAAACCTTCCTCACTAACCTTCCCAAGGAATAGGAGCTCCTTCCTCTGAAAGATGAGACAAGGAATGGTGTTGTGGAACCCCTCCACTGCAACACCTGCAACACAACGTTACACTTGATCAGAGATAACACTGTAGCTGAAGGAATGGCTTTGGCCTTGAGCCAAGATGTGGAGAAAATGAAGTGCAATCCTTCAAGAGGCCTCTCAATAATGAGAGGAAATCCTAATCAGGAATCCCTCGTGCTAAGCAGCACTACAACTCAGCTAAACAGTCGGAGACTGCAAATAGTCTGAACATATAAATATCAATATACTCAAAGATATCTCACTATGGTTGCCTCTTCCTCCTTTTATGCAAGTGAATGTCTCTTTGCCCTAGACCCCACACATTAGGTTTTCTTCCACAAAGAATATTTCTCCCTCTCAAACTGTGTTGTCTTCCCAAGAAAGCCACACCCTCTTAAGCAGCGTTGTTGACTTGGTCAAACTTGACCTTATCCTCATGCAATTGCCCCTTTTCACACTATAAGGTGCAAAATCAAGATACTCCATAGATCCCTTTCAAATTATGAGGGATTTTATTCATACTCATGGGAATTTTAACCATTTTATTCACCTCCTAGATGATATAAGAAAAAATTAATATTCCAATTTACTGCTTGCAAATTTTGGAATATTACATTGGGACTCAGGAGTCCATCCCAAAGACATCAAACAAAAATAATGACACATGTTTTGATTGAGTCAGACTTATTTTAGAGGGAACTTTTGGAGGGAAATGAAGTGTTTGAGGTTAGAAGTCTTGATAAATAAATGTATCCCTCATTCTTTCTCTAGTGTTCCACTATCTAAAATGGAATTACCAAATATTCCTGCGTTACAATTATTGCTTCAATAAATCTTGTTGTTCTGGTTGATATGTTGCGTACTATTATATGATTTCTATTTTTATTGTTCTCATTATGTTGAATTCTGATATGTTTCTACTATTATTTTGAATGCTACTATTATTACACCAAACTCTATCCTATAAACTGTGATGCCCAAAGAATAACACGTTGGACTAATTTTCGATATGATTTGTACTAGATACGATATACATAGAGTCACATGATTGGTTGGATTTCACAAATTATATTGGCCTTGGAAGTGAATTTGTAACCAATGACTATACTATATTTATATAGACCCATATTCCCACTAAAGTGACTACCACGAAGAGCATTCCTTCAAAATTAGTGGACTTCTACATTCGTTATGGTTAAGGAACAACCCAAGATCTAGTTGCTTGTATAGAGAATTCCTGTAAGGTGGAAGGAATAATGAATCCCATACCTCAGACCTCTAATTGACAGACATTCTTGGTGTGTGTCCATACTTAATGGATTTATATTACTAAAATATGGGTATACATGGCTAAGTGGTACATGCCTTAAAAATATCTCTTGGTCCTTAATAAACTAAATGTAAGATCCATGTTTAACCCCTTGCTACACAGATAAATATATACACATATACTAGTGTGGTTATTCACATATATAAAATGTATTTGATACGTTCCTTAGAAATTTTTATATAATTTTGAGTGAAATAATGTGTGAATTACATATACAGCTAGATTTAGGTCTAGAATAAAGTGCATTTCTAAGTTCACTACTGCTTGCAGAAGTAATCAATTAACTATCCACATAGAAAAGACATGAGGTACGAACACCAGTACCTCAGCTTTGTTATTGGAATAGCTACCATTAAAGGTGGTTCCCACATTGATTTAGTAGCAAACCAGATAACACCCATGTGATGAAAATTGTAAATAAGAAGAAAAAGACAACTGTGGTGAAAGCACATATGATAAAGAATCATTTATGGATATTTTTCAATTCTTTTATTGACAATCCTGCATTTGAATACCAAACCAAGGAGACACTAACAAGTCGTCAGAACAAATTTGGTTCAAAGTGTGATTCCATGGCTGATTTGCAAAGATCCATCCCATCCTTGGTTGATGGTTTGAAAATGTAGTTGACACATTCCTTAGCAATGTTTATATAACGTTGAGTGAAATAATGTGCGAATTACATATACAACTAGATTTAGGTCTAGAATAAAGTGCATTTAATTTGTCATAGTGTACGCGTGTCATCCTGAAATAGAGGATTTCTATGTAAAAACTTGTTCCTGCATGAAGAACATGCTCTTGGCCACCACATTGAAACATTGGCCATTTCTTTTGGATGTGTCTCTAAGCATCCAAAATCATCCTCCTTTGATTAATGACATAACGTTAACAAGTTGATATCTAACATGGTAATCATGATGTACTCTTAGACTACTTGAATGAAGATAGCCAAAAAATTGAGCCAATGTGGTATGTGCCGATTATTCCAATGGTCCTTGTAACTGGAATGTGAAGGAATTGGAACTGGTTGGAGTTCTTTGTACCTAACTACAACCCAAGGGAATGCGCTAATATGGATACGATACAATGGTAGTTATATCACCATAAATAGAATAATTAAGTATAAAAATAGTATAAAAACAAAAAATGTTTCAATGTTTAAAAGCATGTTCAAACTTACAATTAAATAGAGGAAAAAACACATACAAAAAACCAAATAATAATCATGAACAAGCTTCATCTTGAATTATGAACTGTGAAGGAACTTACAAAATGTGACACTATGAACATGGTCAATGCACAAGAAAAATGATCCTGGACATGGTACTACCTTATTGCCTCAAGAAGACCTTTTCAAGACTGCCAAATTGGTGGTAATGGTGAGTAGTACACACTTTGTGTTTGAATTTTAGCAAAGCAAGTTTCAAGCTGGGGGTGAATTTTTTTTCGGCATCAATTTAGGAAAACTAAATTACTTTAATAAGTTGTTATTCATGTCAAAAATTCTTGATTAACACAAGCCATGGAAATATGGATAATACCAAGCAAGCATATCATTATCTAGGGAACCTAAATGACTTTAATCAAATGTTTTTAGTCAAAAATTTATTGATAAAGTAGAAAAATGGCACAAAGTTGTTAAGATTGTTCCTCTCATATTGTGGAAAAAAGTGGATTTCACATATGAAACACTATGATACTAGTAGGATCTATTATCACCAGTCACAACATATGGCATGAGATTCCACTGGTGATTTTTGATACAATGGATTGGTTGCAGTATGCTATATATGGATTTTTCACTAGATTGTGGTTACACACACATTCATTCCTTTTATGGATATGATGTTCACGCTTGATGGTGTTGTACAACATCATGGTCAAGGGGAATGTAACATTCCCAATTAGCATATAGCTTTGGAATCCCAATTTGATGTTGCTGGCGATTTTTAGGATAAGAGGGAGTTTTTCACCTTGTCTTTTCCTTTAAAACCCCTTGATCTGAACACAATGTCATTTGTTAGAATTTTTTGAAGGCCATTTGCAAGCAAATTTTAAGGGTTTTAAGGAGAATTTCAAGTGATTTAACGGGCTAGTTGTAATCTTTTGGCCTTAAGGTGATTTTCAGTTGGCAAAATATTCAGTCAACTAACAATTCTTATTTTCTTAAAGTTATTTATCTTAGGATATTTTCTTCAAGTGCTTGGGTGTCTTGGGAGTGCCATGGAGCCATCTAGACCAACATTGAACCATTTCAAGGCATTTAGAATGGGTTTTGATGGGTGTAATAGGAAAAATAGAGGCTACAGCCCATGGTTGTGGTGCATAGCAGCTAACAGTGAGGTGATTAGGCTTGTATTAACACAGAGATCCACATTAAAAACCTCTTGAGTGGGTGTAGATGAGGCCAGTTGCAACTCTTGATTGGTTTTTATGGAATAGGGATGCCCCTCATAGCTTAGCTCAAAAACAAAGTTACTATAATCAAAGTCCAAAAAAAATTGGGACTGCATTTTGATACATAAGATTTCACATTTCTTTTTTCCCTCAAATTCCCATCTTTGAATTTCTAGGTTAGTTTGGTTAGGGCTTGAAATTTTCTTCAAAACCATTATCAAAAATCTTAGACATCATTGGCAATTTGGGATAAATTTAGAGGGTTCTTGGGTAATATGTGAATGATATAATGATAATTACTCTGGGGGTATAAACCAGCTTGTATACTACGTGCCCACACTTTCTGACAACAATCTAGTTGTTTGTCCAAATAAGACATCTGAAATCGTGATATAAAGATGCAAAAAAAAAAAAGGGAAAGAGGCATGCAACAAAGATTGGGAGAGGCCTTGGAAATTGAGGTGAGGGAGGTTCCTTAAGGGTTTTAATGTTTTGGAGATGATGCAAACATCTCAAGTAATAGAAAAACTAGTCTATGAGTTTACCCGTCCACCAGTTGGTGCACAAAGCACCTTAGATTCATGTTGGAAGGAAAAAGAGTAGCAAAAAGGTAGAGAGAATTGTAGGTAGATGGTGGTATTTGTATGATTTTCCTTAATGCCTCTTAAGGGAAACATATTATATCAGCCTATGATGCAATTGATATTTGTGGTCTAACTTTTAAAGACTCTTAACTATGGGCATTGAGAAGCTTATAAATCCCTTTGGCAAGCTAAAAACATTGATACCATCTATGTCACATGGTTCACCGAAATTCAAACTTGAGGTTTAAAATTCAATGAAGCTAAAGAAAATTCTTAGGTTTGATTAGGTTCTTCAAACCTCATGACTGAACCTCAAGTTGAATTTGAACTTGAAGGAAAAATTGGGTTTTTTTTATCGGTTTTCTCATTTTTTATAAATAATAAAGTAAAGTTTTGCTAACCCTAGATCCCTTGACTTAGAATCTTTTTTGCACTTTTTTTTTCACTCTTCACTCAACCAACTTGTCTCCATTACCCATGTCACTGACCCTCTTTCCATTGTTTCTAACCCTCTTTCAAGGTCATTTAGAAGCATATTCGAGTTTTGATACAGAAAATAGAACATCTCCATGATAATAATATTAGAGAAAAGTTCTGTGAAATTAACCATATGGAAAGAAAAATAATCCTTGTGATAATAAATACCATCAAGCCTGACATCCACGTGACAGAGTTCACTCAAATATTTTGTCAAACACTTTGGTGACAGACTCAAACAAAACTCAAATTCAGATTTATAAGGCATATCTGAAGTAGATGCATGTATCTTGTTTTTCTTATTTTCTTAGGTCACAAAGAATAGATTTAGTCTTTTTATATGAGCTTGTAACTAACATGCTATGAAAATAAGTGAACACTACTACATGTGTAGAAATTAAGTCAAGAGTTTCTTCAAACATTTTTCATGCAACAAAACTATATCAAATAAACGATAGTAGAAAATGGAGGAATTATACATCAACCCATAAAAAATGTATTTATAGACCAAAAAATAATTATTTAAAAGCATACCCTACTTGCCAGTGTAAATACAAGTCAACAACATTCAACTTAAGTAAGGTTGTGGCATAAAACAAAGAAATATTGTTAGAGGCATTTAGACAAACAAGTAGTGAGAAACCTCATTAATTTCAAAGGCTTGTGTTAGAACCACCCAATGAATGATCTCAAATGTAATATTTACGTTGTGTAGCCTTACGAAACACTCCTCCATAAAAATATGTGGCTTAGGATATCTGCAACTCTAAATCTAACCAACAAACTTGCATGGCAACTCAAAGGAAAAACAAACCAACACTTAATAATATGTTGGCTTTGATGGCTAGGAATTGTCTTATGAAACATCAAACCCTCTTAATATATTTATATATTTCAAGGGCCAAACTCACACCCATTTCCTACCAAATTTAGAGTTAAAAGGTTAAACTTATGGTTGAAGAGGAATCATATAAGTGCCTTGTTTTGTGTCTTGGGTGCATGCAGTCTAAGGTGTGAAAATAAGGGAATTTTTGTACTAAAGTGAAGGTGCTCTAGATGTGCCTCTCAAGCTAAAAATAATCTGATTTCCATATCTCTAAATACCTCAGAAAATATCACCAACAATCACTATAAAATAGACATGAAATGCAAGACATAAAAGATAATAAAAATAACTAAATAAGAACATGAACTGAATATGTGAGGAGTACATGCACAGGAGTTTTGAATCCAAACTGAACAATTTTGAAGCATGAAGAAACCACATTACCATTTTGCCACTTAGCATTTCAATGTGGCCCTAGCAGATTAATGTTTCCTTTGATGTGACCTTATCAGATTAATGTCTCCTCTGATGCAACCCTAGCAAATAAATGTCTCAACACTTGAATGGGTGGTATTTATGTTGAAAAAGAGCTGTATGGGAAGTCTATCGATGACTCTGTGGTGATTCAAATTATAGATATATGTTCTGGCTGCAGGGGAAGGAGAATAAAGTGGGAAAGAATATTATGGCATGAAATAAGCCTTAGTGGAAGATAAAATATATTATATATAATTAGTCTTATGTATTATATGTCCCCAATTCCGTCGCACTACCAACAAGAATCTCTACACGTTGCTATTGTGACGTTTATCCCCAAACCTTCGCAATACCGACGGTTGTCCGCAAATCGTCGCAATACCGGCGTTTTTCCCCAATACCGTCGCACTACCGACAAGTGTATCTAAACGCCGCAATAACGACGCTTGTCTCCAAATGTCGCAGTACTGACTCATGTCTTAGAACATCACATTTTCGACGTTGTGTCCCGAACCGTCGGTGTACCAAGGACATTCCTAAATGTCGCAATATCTACGATGTCTCTATATGTCGGTATAGCGACGGTTGTTGGTGGGATTTAAAAAATTGAGAAAATTTGGGGAAATTTCCGACAGTATGTCAAAAGTGTCGGAACTAAAGTGTCAGAATTTTGACCAAATGTACCAAATCTACCAAAGCTCTATAGAATAAATCATGATCTGATGCCATTGATTGAGAAAGAGGTCAAAAATATGTGCGATGCTAAAATTATTGTCCCTCTCAGATACTTTAAATGGGTATCTAATATAGTACCTACTAGGAATAAAACTGGAGAAATCCGGTTGTGTATTGATTTTAGAAATCTTAACAAGGTTTCTCTAAAAGAGAACTACCCTTTGCTCAAAATGGGTCATATATTATAGAAGGTAGTAGGGTCAAGTAGGATATCCTTGTTAGATGATTTCTTAGGTTATAACCAGGTCTTAAAACATCCTGATTATCAGGATAAAACAACTTTCACTACTCCATGGGGGACCTTCATGTATGTGAAGATGCCCTTTGGTTAATGAATGTTTGGGCTACATTTCAAAGAGAAATGGACATTGAATTTGCTGATGAGATTGGCCATTTTATTTTTATTTATCTTGATGACATTATTGTATATTCAAATTTAGATGAAGAACATTTGAGACATCTAAGAAGAGTGTTTGAAAAGTGTAGAAGGTATGCTATCTCATTAAATCCCAAGAAAACATTGTTTGGCCTTAATGAAGGTAAGAATATTGGTCATATTATTTCAAAGGATGGAATTAGGATTGATCCCAATAGGATTGAAGCAATATTAAAAATCAGTCACCCCAGAAATATCAAAAAACTTCAATATTTTATTGGAAAAATTAATTTCCTTAGGAGATTCATTCCTAAGCTTGCAGAGCTTCTTAGAAATATAACAAAAATGCTTAAAAAGGATTCAGAATTTAGATATAGTATTGAGGCTAAATAGTCCTTCGATTTATTTAAACATGCATTAACAAAAGCACCAATGTTGATTATTCCAGAGATTACCAAATATTTTATTATCTTTTCTTTTGCTTCTGAACACATTGTTGTAGTTGTTTTGTTGCAGAAAAATGAAGAGGGATTTGAACATCCTATTTCATTTTTCAGTAAGAATTTAAGAGATGCATATTTAAAATACAACATCATGGAAAAAAAAGCCTTCGCATTATTTAAAGCAATAAAATATTTCAGAGTAGATATTTTTCATTCACATATTATTGCATATGTACCTAATTCAGTTGTAAAGGAAATTTTGACACAGAATGGACCAGATGGAAAATGAGGAAAATGGATTGTTGTCTTCCATGATTATGACTTATAAATCAAACCAAATAAGTTGATCAAAGGATAAGGACTGGCCAAATTAATGGCAGAGTCTAATTTCCACGCATTAGACATCAAATTCATTGTAGCACTGGATGAACAAGAGGAACAGACGACTCCACTAATCGATGAAGCAATTTTTAACTCACCCCGGTATGCAGACTTTGTATGTTTTATTCAATTAAATTCTCCTCTTGGTCTAACAAAAACAAAGGAAATATGTATAAAATTGAAAGTAGTTAAGTTTTATATCATTGAAAATGTGTTATGTTGGAAAGACACTGGTGGCATTTTACTTAAGTGATTGTTGAAGGATGATGCAGATAAAATCATGTAGGAAATCCATGAAGGTGACTGTGGCGACCACCTCTATTGGAAAACCACTGCTCATAAAATCCTCAGGGCTAGTTTTTATTGGCCTACCCTATTCCCTGAAATTCATAAGAAGGTAACTTCATGCCATAAATGTCACATTTTTTAAGGAAAAATAAAATTTTTACCCCTGCCATTAAAGCCTCTTTCAGTTGAGAGCTCTTTTCAGTAGTGGGGATTGGATTTCATTGGTGAACTTCATCCTCATTCCTCTGTCCAACATAAGTGGATTCTCACAGCCAAAGATTACTTTACTAAATGGATAGAGGCCACCCCTTCCAGATCTGCTACTGATGTTGTCATTATTAAATTTCTTGATGCCAATATCCTTTCTCAATTTGGTTGTCCTAGAAAACTTGTTACTGACAATGCAGCAACTTTCAAATCTAATAAAATAATTGAGTTTTGTAACAAATACCACATTACTTTGGTACATTCAACAACCTATTACCCTCAGGGTAATGGGTTGTTTGAATCCTCAAATAAAAGTCTGGTAAATATAATTAAAAAAAATTATGGAATACAATAATAAATCCTGGCACAACAAGTTGGTTAATGCACTTTGGGTTGATAGACTTACTACAAAGAATTCAATTGGTATGTCACCATTCCAATTGGTCTATGGAATGGATGCTCCGTTTCCATCATCTTTAGGAGTACGAGTCATCAAGATAATACATGAATTAAAATTTGAGCCAAATTATGTACAAAGAATAATCAATCAAACAATTCAGTTACACCATTCAAGGGAGGAGGTCTACAACAAAACTCAAGTAATTCAAGAAAATTTCAAAAAGATTTTTGACAGGAGTACTATATCAGATGATTTCAACATTGGAGACAAATTTCTAAGGTGGGATTATAGGAGAGAATAAAAAAGTAAACATGGTAAATTTGATAACCTTTGGAAAGGGCCATACATAATTCATGCTTTCAGATGAAATAATGCATTCTTCCTCAAGGACCTTAATGAAGCTGAATTACCTGGTGGTCCTGTCAATGGCAGGATGTTGAAGCACTACTTTTCATAGCATAAAGAATTTTTATTACATCATTGTAAATATCACAGTCTATATTTTTTTGATTGGATAACTTGCTAATTAGAGTTGAAGCCTGCAGAGAAGGCCCTAAGCCTTGATTGAAAATCTATCATAAGTATCTTGAAAGAAAAATAAATCATATGCATACATTACAGACTTTGGATACTAAAGGCTACTGATCATATGTTCTTTACACTTCACATGAAGAAGTGTCATTCCCAGTTGGAGCCACTATTAGGGTCCTATATTTTATAGGATCTCAAGGTGATTGAGTATGTCATTATTTGTAATTTTACATTGTAATTTATTTTCAATTTGCAAATGATTTCCCAAAAAGGTATATATAAAAAGAAAATCAAAATAGGGTATGAAAAAAAGAAAATGAGTATGAAGGAAAAGTCAAAAAGAAGAAAATTGAAAAAGAATAAAAAGAGAATAGAACCCCACAAAATAAAAAGAGAAATAATACTGAAAGTGCTGCAAATTTAAATGCAACTATTGTTGAATTAGTTTCCTTTACATTAAAAATTAAATAAGATTGTGTGTAGCTTGTCTAAAATGCCACAATGACTAGATTTTGTTCCAATCATACAGCTTAATCATGATCGAACACTTATAAATTTCATGTCAAATAGGTTAGTGAATAAATATTTCTCAAACAATTTAATCTTGAAAAATCAGTAGTTAGGTAGAAAATGAGATTGATTCAACAACTTAATATGAATCAATAGGAGGAATAAGTGATAGAGTAGGTAATATTGTTATTAAAAAAGGATATGTGGGCTTGCTAGCTCAAATTCACCCTAAACAGATAAGGTAAAAAATGTTATCTTAGAAAAAGAAATTGAAAAGGAAAGGGTAGGTAGAAATTACATGATGGCTTTGAAAAGCATGAAATTTTTTTATCCTAACTGTCTAAACTCACAAAATTATTCCATGCATAGAAAGGCAAACGAATAAAATTTGATCCTAATGTCTAAAGGTTTTGCATATCAATATGAAAATCTAGCGCATTAACCCCTATGCTAAGTTTTAACTTTTTATTAATCCCCCTAATACCCAAAAAACCATCCCATCCAAACCCACCACTACCCGATTAACCCCCCTCCACCTGTCCCAACGTCCTTTGCTTGCACATTCCATCTGACAACCCATATCCTTTTTCACCTCCCCCCCCCCCCATAAGACCTTTACCGTCGGGGGCGGGCATATGAAATGAGCGATTTTATGTTTAGGCCCATGCTAACATGGCACCTTCTATGATTTCACACCCCCTCCTGGCCGAAACCACTTACTGCTTCATACCCTCTGAAAAGTAGCTTTTTCCCTGATATATGAAATTCATTAATATGCTTGTTGAGTGCCAGTCCTATCACACCACCCTGACCCAGTTGTTGCCAAATTAATTTTTTTCCTGCGGTAATACAACCGTTGATAAATTAATTCGCCCCTAACCATTAATCCAATGGATCTGCGCCACCATCAACAGGAAAATGACCCATTTCTGTATAAATTCATCCCTAATCAAGGTTTAAACCTTTACCTTTCCATTTTCATTATTTTATATAGGTTGACAGAGCACCAGAAAACCAAATTCAATTTCTTTAAAAGCTACTCTCTTCCATTATCGCCATCCCTTTCTCATTACAAAGCTTTTTCTCAGTCACATCCTCCATTTTTTTTAACAAAAACCCTCATACACCACCAAACTAGAGTTTATCATGGCTCCAAAGAAGAAAACTTATGTGGAGACTGTGAATCCACTACTCCATCCCTCAATTGACCTTGATCATATTCCTCTGGCAGATAGGGATTACAAAATCCATGAAACCCTATGCGAGCTAGAATTATTCAAAATGTATTGCTGTCTTGAAGACAAATTCATTGATAAAACTGATGACATTGGACTGTGGGAATCCAATTTTCCCCATTATACCTTTTCCCACACCTATAGTCCTCCTGAATTCATCAAGAAGTTTCAAGCTTGTTATGAACCCAATCAAAGAGTTATTATTGCACCTTCTGGAGAGATTCCAATGACTATAACTGCCCAAACCATAGACCAAATGATGCAGGCCTGTATTACAAAGAATGCCACTCCTTTTTCTCAAGAAGCACTCATTGAACTATATCAGAAGCTAGAATTTGAAAAATGGGCTAAAACCCTTGAGCTTTTTCTGGCTGAAGATGCCCAACTACCTAAGAAGAACCCTCCCTATCCATATTCCATGTTCCCTGAGAGAACTAAGCAAATAAGTATTGTCATATCCTACATCCTTGGTTATTACTCAGATCAGTGGGAATATGAGGCTATTATATGTTTCCTTTCCATTTTTTCTACAGATTCCAAGTCTTCTGTCTTATTCAACTTCAACCAATTCCTTGCAAATACCATTCATGAAAAAAAATTTAAGTTCCACACTAAGGAGGTGTTTAAATATGCCTTTGTTTTAGTATATTTGTTTCTATATTTTTAGGGAGATTAAATTGAAAAATGAAGCTTTAAAGAGCAGTATATATAATCAGTTCTGGAAACAGACTTCCAGCTCCCAAATTAGGTTGTTGTCAACCTTTGATTTAGAGAAAGGAAAAATGTAGATGGCCTTTCTCCAAGCACAGATTCCTCAGCCAAAAACCTAAGCTAATTATAAAAAGAATGAATTTGAGTTTGATGTTAAAGATATACATCCCATTGATCAAATGGAGATGCATAAGTAGACAGGTGAAATGATTCCATCTACACTCACTAAAATTTCTATTAGTTTTTCCAAATTACAGGTTTCTTTAGCTAATATCCAATCACAACTCAAAATAGAGAGAGTCTCTTCTATGACTAAGGATTCTAGGATTAATTATTTGGAAGACTTAGTAATCAGGATTGGATATGATCCCTCCAATATCAAAGCTATAGAATAGGTGATTAAAAAGAAAAAATGTTTACATAGTAGCATTAAGGAAGAAACTAAAGTTGTCAGTTATAGAGGACCCTTTGGGAAAGACATTGAAGAGATAGAGTCACAAAAAGCAGACATGATGAAACTCATCATAGAGAATAATGCTTAGATGAGGTAGATGGAATATGAGATGGAAAAGATGATAAATGAAAAAGAGCAGGCTGCCAAGATATCTGTATTTCCTTTAGAGGTTGTACCTCTTACAACTCTTCCTACGGCCACTCCTTCTACAACAAGTACAACGGATGGAGCTAAGAAGCTCACTAAAGAAGTGAAGAATATATCAATACAGACAGTGGAGATAAAGAAGCTTCAGGACCAAGTAAAATTTTTACAGGATCAGAAGTCAAGAAGTGATAGCTCACATGCAGCTGAAGCCCAAAGAGCACAGAGGCTAATTGAAAGGTTACAGAAGTCTGAGAGGGATTCTAAGATTGGAAATACCTTGGGCCAAGTTAAATAAATAGTTTGGACTGATATCATTGAGTCTATAAATGAAATTTGGCCTTGCATACAGATCATATTTGAGCAGAATGAGTTGATAGAGAAGGAAAATGATGCCATTACAAAAATCAATGAGGAAATTAGAGATAAGCCAACCACTTCTAACAATATTATTAAGATCTTAAATTCTAAGAAAAAATATGAGCTTGAGGAGTTAGGAGTGGATGACAGGACTAAAACAATATTGGAAGTAAAAAAGTTTCTTACAAACATAAACCTTATTGTACAGTTGGATGAAAAATGTCACAGCTTGGAGATAGTTGTAAACAGGTTTTTCAGCATGCTTGAACCTTTAACTCAAAAAGGTCTTCCTTCCCTTTTTGTAATCAATGACAAACTAATACACAAACAAGATTATGCAAAGAAGTTGCAGGATATTTCCAAAGATACAGCTAAATTTTCCAACATCAAAGGCACTATGACAGGGAAAGTGTTCTTGGAGGCATTAACGCATGAAATTTTCATCCAGTATGAGACAAAACACGTTTTTGTGGTAAAACCAAATTTTTCTAAATATATCGAGGTGGATGAAATCTATAGGAAAGTCATCAAATTAACTATCCCAGAGGAAGAGCGATGGGATAATTTAACTGAGTTTTGGGATTAAAAGGTAATAAAGGGCAGTCATATACAACCAGCTCATAGGAAAACACTACATCCAACTCACAAGATAGCACTACAGCCAGCGCATCCTACCAATAGGCTTACTCATCAACTAATTCCTGGAAAACAATGCCATAGAGCCAGACCACCCTCATCAAGCCTATTTTTTGTAGCAGTTAGATTTTATTGTTAGATTTAGGCTAATAATACACTGTCTGTTGAGACAACATTTATTATAAACAATTTTGGAAATTTTAGTATAAATACTTTGTTGTTTTAAGTATTAAGGGTTGATTTCTAAACATATTTTTTCCGACTACGCAAGTGTAAATTCCAAGTTTTTTGCTGGAGCATCAATAATACAAAGTCTTCTTTTAGGATTAATGTGGTGTAATTAATGGTGAAGTGTTTCTAATAATTATGTGTTTTGCCACTATTATTTCCTTTCTCTATTTATCACAATTCTTAATTGTAAAACAGAAAGTGTGATGAATAGGACATGTTAAATAAAACACCTTATTTTGGTTGCTTTTACAATTTAAATGTTTTCTACTTGAAGTTAGATTGAAAAATACTTCAATTCTTTTCAGTATCAACTAATATTCACTCTTCTGTCATATTCATTATTCATATAAAATCTCAAAGAATCCAGTACATGCAACCTAGCTTTCCCTATTACAACTCTTTTAAAAATTGATGCAAATAATCCAATTTTATGTTTGAATCCATTTCCAATGGGAAGATAAATATTTAATCAACCAAAATCAATTAAAATCAAACAATTACCAAGCACAATCATAAATAGCCTAGTATCAATTCAAAACAAAGTTAAATCTTAAAGAGAGACCCCTCTCTGAAGCTGGAAGGGGTAGATCCTAGCTTCCAAAGTGGTTTTGATGTTGTCTTTCTGTGATTTATTCTCCCAATATTAGAAATTATAGAACGATAACACTCCACAAGCAATCCTGACACAATATTCCTTTAGAAAACTCAACCTCATGGATCCTCTATGTCAACCTTTGCGCTAATTTGTGCAGTCTCTATGATGTCAATCCTCCAACCATTCTCTGATGAAGTTGTTCTACCTGCCACTATTGAGGAAATCAAGCTCTCAAACACTCTAGACCCTCTACCCGACCTCTAGAACTGAGAACGAATTTATCTCCAGCTAAATGACAATTTGGACCCTCTACTCGACCTCTAGAACTGAGAACAAATTTCTCTACAACTAAATAAAATTTCCCTCTAAATATATCATCATAGTCCTCTGCATTTCCTCACTGGGAATAACTCGGCCCTCTTCATTTTGGTTCTCTATATCCTCTGGATCACTGTCCCTACCCCTCACTATCTTTACTACCTCACTGAAGCTTGAACTCTCTGACAACTAATTGTTTCTACTCTTTAAAATCGAATTCTCCAAGTGACTTTGGAGCATTCTCCATCACCACATCAATCTTCTCTTATATTCCATTGTTGGAGCACCAACGACCAAGATTAAAACTTAATCAATGGATAGGATTATTTCTGGATCGATTTGTGTGATTTTCTAGAAAATTCTCACCTTGAATTAATTAATTATGATTAATTATCCATATTCCCTAAGTTTAGACTTAGGAAATATCTAAAAACTGACTAATAATCTAATTAAGACATCTTTAGGTGTAATTTCCATAAGCAATTTCTCATTTTTTGAGATCTTATGTATTCTAGCCTCTCCAACAAATTTTGTGGCTAGAAAAAATCCTATGCTACAAAAACTAACACTCCCTCTTAGTTAGGAATGTGGTCTAGTGTTGCAAAACCTGCCACAACACCTTGTCTTTGTATCACCTCCTATCACGATGTTGATGTCTGGCTGTAGTGAATTCCTGCCATTGCCCAACCACTGCACAAATATGATGCTACATCTGTGCTGCTAATGACCCTGTTGTACTGATGCCAACACCACAAGCCTATTTTTGTTGCTATTGCAACATTCGCAACTAAAAAACATCTAAAACATTGAATCATCTATGATTAGTATCAAGCATTTTTCTCCTGAGCCTCTAACTGCTACTATAATTTTCACTATCACTAAAGAATATGTGTTTTTGTTGACTCTGCACTATGCCATATGCACTGCTACCAAATCTACACTGCATTCCCCATCATCTTACTGCTACTAGTATGCAACTATCACTCTGGCATCTGAATGCATCTCGTGACACTGATCCATCGTGCTATTGAAAATTTTGGGCCCTCGTAGATAGGTAATGATCCATGAGGTGGAATCCTCAATGACCCTGCCCAAATTTTTACCTCTCTGGGGCTACAACTCCAAGTCACCCCACCTCACTCCTGGAGGTATATGGGAAATCATAGCAAATTATTCCTCCAACTTGGAGGAAAATGTATCTATCTTAGCATGAGTTGTCATCTAGTCATTCTTCTCCTCTTTTTCCTTCTTCCTGAGAATACACTCGGTAGTGTAGTGGCCAAAATCTCCACATTTAAAGCACTTGACCTTAGATAGGTCCTTCTTATTCTTTCTCTTCTCCCTATGCCCCTGACTGGGACCCTTTGATGCGAGGGCCACATTATCCTCGTCCTTCGCCATCTTCTATCCCCTACTACTACTGCCACTTATGGAGCTCTTTAACAAAGCTCATCTCAACTCCTCCTGCTGCAAATCATCCCACATTCTATCCTAGTCTAGTAGCTTATCTCTTCCCAATATATTTTGGAAAGAAACTTTCTGTTATGAAACCACCTCCAAAAATAGAAGAAAAGAGAGATCAACACCTTAGAAATAAGCCACTTCGAGGGGGAAATCCCCTTTACATTACAAAAATGAACAATTCTTGGATGATACAAATGGAAAAACCTCCTTTCTATATATAGGAGTCCATGGGGTCACAATATAATCCTAGCTGACCTAACAATAATATTGTAAGGGCACAATAATAAAAATATGGGGGTTACAGGGGTACAACAATAACAATAAGAGGGCTACACTAACAACAATAAGGGACTACACTAGTAATATAGGGACCAAACATACCCCTCTCCTTCAAAAAAGTGATGTCCTCAATGCTTGAGTAGCTCTGGATGCTTCTTTATAAAATTCTCATCCTCCCATGTATAATCTTCAGTGGGTAAGTCCTTCCACTTGATGAGATACTCTAAAATTGATCGATTTCATAGCTGTCGAGTTATTGTTTATGTGGATCCTTCAAGTTCCAATATGATTTTTCCTTCCTCATCAAGTTCTTGCAATATTGTTTGAACTGGAAGTTTGTCACCTATAACCTTCTTTAAGCATGAAACATGGAAAACTAGATGCACTTTAGAAGAAGCAGGAAGCTCCAATTTGTATGCCATAGTACCAATATTTTGCAACACCTTGTAAGGACCATAGTACTTTGGAGATAATTAATTATCCTTCTTAGCTTGCATGACTAGGGACATTTGTTTTTATGGTTGTAACCATAAAATTACCCAGTCTCCTACATCAAAACTTATCTTGTTGTGATTTTTATCTCCCTGTTGTTTCATTTGATTTTGTGCCAAATTTCGGTTATCCTTTAAGTGTTGTAGAACTTGTTGTTGATGCTCGATGTGATCTTCCACTGCTTGAACCTTAAAAATTTCTCTTAAATATGATGTGATGGATGGTGGATGATATCCATAAAGTTCCATAAATGGGGTCGTTTTTGCTGCAGTATGGAAGGAAGTTTTATACCACCATTCAGCCAGAGGAAACCACTTGACCCATTGTGTTTTTTTGTCAAATAGAAAACAATGAAGATATCCTTCCAAACATGTGTTCACTATCTCAGTTTGCCCATCGGATTGAGGATGATAAGATGAGATATGAGCTAAGTGAGTACCCAAACAAGAAAATAATTTTTCCCAAAAATTTCCAGTAAGAATGGGATCTTTGTCACTTACAATAATCTTTGGGTTTCCATGTAGCTTTTGAATTGTTTCCATAAATGCGGTAGCAACTATACTTTCTTTAAATGGATGAGATAATGCAGAAATGTGTGAATACTTGTTAATTCTATCAACTACCACCATCATGACACTCTTTCCTTCGGACTTAAGTAAACCTGTGATAAAATCCATTGAAATCTCCTCCCAACGTTGACTTGGAATGGATAAAAGTTGTAGAAGACCTGGGTTCTTAATTGTCTCAACTTTATTTTGCTGGAAAACCAAACATTCCACCACAAACTTTTGAATATCAGATTTAAGGCCATCCCAAAAAACTCTTTCTTCACCCTATGGTAAGATTTTAAAAACCTTGAGTTTCCTCCTAAGGATGAAGTGTGCAATTCCAAAATAATCTTTTGTTTTATTTGGGAATTCTTACAAATATATAAGCGATATTTTTACCATAAGGGATCATTTTTCCAACTAAAAGCATCACATGTACTAGGATCTTGTTGAAAATTTTGAATGAGTGTCCACACTTCTTCATCCTTCTTCCATTCATCCCTTGCTTGGGTTATCCCATTTGGTTGGATAATAGAAATGGCACAAAGCAATGCTTCCACCTCTTCATCCTTTCTTAAGAGTGCATCTGCAACAACATTTAGCTTCCTTTTTATGTAGATGATTTCAAAATCATAACCCAACATATTAGTGACCCATTTTTGTTGCTCTTCTGAAGATAGTCTTTTTTCCAAAAAGTATTTAAGACTATCATGATCATTTTTTACCTTGAAGTGTCTTCCCATTAGCTAAGTTCGCCATTTCTTTAGTGCATGTAGTATTGCCAACATTTTCTTCTCATAAATAGATTTCTATAAATACTTTCCTTTGATTAGATGAGTTTCAAAAGCAATGGGTCTTCCTTCTTGCATTAAAACAACACCAATTCCATTTCTTGAGGCATCAGATTCCACAATAAAGGTTTTTGTGAAGTTTGGCATAGCTAAGACTAGTGCTAGGCACATTGCTTCTTTAATATGTTCAAAGGCCTTATTTGCTTCAGGAGTCCATGAAAATGCATCTTTCTTCAATAATGTTGTTAGAGGTGCTGATATTCTCCCATAATTATTAATAAACTTGTAATAATACCCTGTTAACCCGAGAAATCCTCGCAACTTCTTTATGGTTGTGGAGACTTTCCATTCCTTAATGGATTTAATTTGGTTAGGCTCTACCTTAACACCCTCGTGAGATACAATATGACCCAGATATTCCACCTCTTGTACTCCAAAGAAACATTTGGAGGTTTTTGCATATAATTTTTTCTCCTCTAATAGTTTGAGCATCCTGTCAACATGTTGAACATGATCCTTCCAAGAATTGTTGTAGATTAGTATATCATCAAAAAATACTCACACAAATTTTATAAGGGTTTGAAAATGGAAACCATCAACCCTTGAAATGTAGAAGGTGCATTGGTAAGGCCAAAGGGCATGACCGAAACCCATAATGACCCTCATGAGTTTGAAATGTTGTTTTCGGAATATCTTCAGTCTTCATTCTAATTTGATGATATCCTAACTGAGGATCCAACTTGGTAAAATATTTTTCTCCATGTAATTCATCCAATAATTCATCAATAACAAGAATGGGAAATTTATATTTAATAGTGAGCTTATTGAGCTCCCTATAATCCGGACACATTCCCCATGAGCCATCCTTCTTGTGCACCAATACTATTGGAGCAGAGAAATAACTTTGACTCGGTTGAATTATACCAACCTCTAACATTTCTACAATCCTACGTTCAATTTCACTCTTGTAGACATAAGGATATCTGTAAGGCCCTATGTTTGGAGGAACACTTCCTAGAATCAAATGAATAGCATGACCATGATCATGAATAGGTGGGAGTCCTTTGTGAGTTTCAAACACCTTGGAATGATTGTCCAAGACCTTTTGGAGATCTGGAGAAATAGATGGTTTTGATGTTGGAACTTCTAGTGAGCATAATTATGAAATTATGCCTTTTTGTTCTTTCTTCAAAAGATTTTTCATGACATTAGAGCTTATTATCTTTCTCGGCTTCCTAACGATACCCCGTCATTCAACTTCCTTTCCTTCTGAAAAAAATTTCAAGAAAATTTATTGAAAATTAAAAGCTATCATCCCCAAAGATTGTAACCAGTGTACTCCTAGTACAACGTCGACACATCCCATTGGAATGGAAAGAATTAGACTATTCAATACATATTCCCCCATGGTTAGCTTGATATTATGGCATTTTCCAGATCAATTTTTAGTTCCTCCATTTTTAACCATCACTTGACATTCGGGTGCTAGGTATAGGAAGCAATTCAATTCCTTGGCTACCTTACAATGAATAAAATTATGGGTACTACCCGAGTCAATCAACACTATTACATTTTTCTTCTTGATATGTCCTTCTATCTTGAGAGTTTGGGGAGTGGTAATTATTTCCAATGCATTATAGGATATGGTCAAACTTATTTATTCTTTCTCTAGGGTTGGTTCCTGGTGTATATCCTCTTCTTTTGAAGTTTCTTGTTCATTTTCTTCCTCATATTCACAATCTATGTAAAATTATTTCTTCTCAGCACACTTATGACCTTTAGTGTATTTTCTATCACAACTGAATCAAAGCCCACTTGCTCTTTTTTCTTCCAATTGTTGTGGTGTCAACCTTGTAGGTTGTGGAAGTCTAGGAGTAGCAAAAATTCCATATTTATAGATGGGAGTGGTAGGCTTCCTTGTTGCCATAATTTTACATTCAATTTTTCTTGCCAACCTAAATGTATTCTCCAATGAATCACGTTCACAAAGGTGAACCTCATGTTGGATGTTATCCTTTAAAGTCCCTATGAAGACATAAATCTTGTTTTCCTCTAGAATATTAGCTAGCCTTATATTCAATTTTTAGAAGTCCTCAATGTGCTCCATCACTGAAATATTTTGTTTGAGATTTATCGATTAGCTAAATAAGGTGTTTCTCTTTGTATCCTCATAATGTGCTATCATTTCCTCCATAAAAATTGACGAAGTGACAATTTTTTTACAGGAGAAAAGCCATCGATTCCATAAAAATGTAGTTTTTTCTAAATATAAAGTTGCAAGGCATAAATTTTGTGTGTTTTTGCACATTATTGAGATCAAAATATTGCTCCATCTGTAGTATCCATGTTACAGGATCCTTGCCATCAAACTTCCTCATATCGATCTTTGGAATATGGTGGGTCTTCATTCCAAAATTAGAGTTTATGAAATCACAATTAACATTTATTTTTCTCTCATCATGAGTTTCCTCTACTATCTTTTCTCCATTAGGAATAATTTCTTGTATCAACTTTGTCAAACCTTCCATGTCTGATTTTAGATCATTATTCATGTATTCCATGTTGTTTTTCATTTTTTCTTCCATGTCTTCCATGCCATTCTTCAAACCATCCATATTAGCTTCCACGCCTTTCTTCAAACCATCCATATTATCTTCCACGCCCTTCTCCAAATCATCCATATTAGCTTCCACACCTTTCTTAAAATCATCCATTTTTTGTTGCTCTTTGCGAGAGCAGAATTTGGTGCACTTGCTCTTCTAATTTTGATATATCATGTTGCATTTATTCCTCCTCATGACTCATAGTAGAGTATTTTGAGGGCTTAATGGGTGTTTAATTCTTTTAGGGGGAATTTTAGAACCAATAATGATATCTATGCTTCAATATGCCCTTGTAATCACTTCAAACCAATTTTTCAAACAAGACTTATGCAATTTGAAAAAAAAAATACACACCTTTTTATTGCTTTTGAGGAGCTTGATATTGAAACTGAATTATCTCTATGATTTCGGATCTTCAATATCTGAACTTCGGTCCTATAGTAGACCTCTTAATATTCTTTCGAATTCCACAGGTCCAACCTGATTTGGATTCTTCAAGACAAAGTTATGCCCAATCTCCCACAATGACCTAATTATCGACTAGTTCAGTACGAAAAACTTGTACGATATGAGGCATGTCACTGCTTCCTCCTTCAACTCTGAAATTGATACAAGGAAAACCACATTTTTTGTACATTCGGCCACTTTTTACAGAATTCCAATCTGATTCTAAGAGGGAGAGTTATGATGATTTACCAAAGGTCGCATCTTTTAGATGAAATTCGGGAGCCTTCAAAGGCCCTAACTACCACAGATCATATCTCCAAAACTATTGTGCACCATGACCTGAAATTTTTACACGAAATTCCTCACGCTTTTTTCAAAATGTGTTTTTTTTAGTGTATTAACGTTCATAGAAAAAAATTTATAGAGAAAATTCCACGATGACCGGTTTGAAGCAGCGAAGCTCTAGAATCCAAAGCTCTAATACCAAATGTTATGAAACCAGCTCCAAAATAGAATAAAAGAGAGATCAACGCCTTAGAAATAAGCCACTTCGAGTGGGAAAACTCCTTTACATTACAAAAATGAGTAGCTATTGGATAATATTGTTGGATGGATAAATCATTCTTGCGGACAAGACAGATCTCCCTAGTATCCTACGATAACTAGCAACAAACAGACAGATGTAAACTACTTTCTCTAGATTATATTTGATCTAGAATTATCTATAATGAAGGATTTAGGACTTACCTATAGTCCAGCACTAATCATAGTCTTCTTTCCTATCACTTTGAATACATTTCCTTTTGGGATCTGCAATCAAAAACATGAAAGAATCAGAAGCACCTGCATAATATAGAATAATTCATAAACCATAAACCTATCTTGATGATCAAGGAATTAAAGAAATAAGCCATTTAAATAAACAACTCTCTGAGAAAACATGATCCATTTGTATTATCTTGGATGAAAGAAGGAGCCTTACAATTGTGTTCACCTTGATGTCATACAGGTCCTTCTGGGGTCCGAAACAAGCATTTCCTCTACTTTGACAAGCCTTTGCACTCTCTCGATTAACATACACATGAGTGTGTAATCATTCCCATATGATAATCAGTTAAGAGAGTCTGAGTTTTTCCAGCAATTCTCCTCAAGAAATCTCAAAGCCTAACTCCCTTTGAGGCTGAACTATGGCCTCAATTTATAACAAAAGAGAAGAGGTTGCAGCTCCAAATAAGAGGGGATAGAATCCTCTTTCAAAGGGATTTATTTCCACATACGAAGGGGTAGGCTCCTTTAATGGAGGGATGAATGTACATGAAAGGAGCGAACTTTCCACCGAATAATTTCTTCTAGAAGCTTCCAGATTCAACCAGCTGGGCTTCCAAATTTTACTTCCACCTTCACTTTACCTTTACGGGAATCTGCAACTTTAATGAAGAAAAAGTGTGGTACAAGTAT
Organism: Pinus albicaulis; assembly: GCA_034641835.2. NCBI lineage: Eukaryota > Viridiplantae > Streptophyta > Pinopsida > Pinales > Pinaceae > Pinus > Pinus albicaulis. Next base: position 649,077,572 of record CM076579.1, read on the forward strand.
TTTTATGACTTTTATAATCTTTTCTCTCAATTTCAAGGCTTGGTTTTAAGAACTTGATGTTTGTAGACTTCTAAGGGAGTATTGTATGAGTAATGATGAACCCATACAGACAGTAAAACGTCATGATGGAAATTTTTATCGTAACATATTGCCCACTAAAGTGCGAAGTCTGAGACCATTCGAAGTGTGATGTGCTTTATCATTTCGAGGATTAGCTTGTGGACACCCCAGTCAGAATCCTGTAAAAACATTTAATGCAAAACACACACACATATATATATATATATCATTGCTGAGGTAGGCATTCCCATACTCAGATCAAACACTAACCAAAATTTTTTCTGATGTAGAAATGATTTTACTATCACATCAATAATGTAGACATAGTATGGATGTAGCCATCTATTATGAATATTCTACTGCATAATGAATAATAAAACCCCTCACAGCCTAGATGGTTGAAACTAGATCCAAGGTCTTGATTTCGTTACATGAACTAGTACGATTCTATCCATGCGATTGATTGTGTCGAAGTTGAACATGGTAGAAACCACTTGATTACCAGTCAATGATTTTAACTGTTAACAAGTGTGAGAGAAACCACCAATAATGACAATGGCTCTCAAAGTACTCGGTACAATCCATAGAATGTGAATAAATGATCTGAAGTCGAACATTTCATGAAATCATTCGATGAAGGTCAATGATGCAACATATCGTCGAAGGCGAGAAACCTGCCATTAAGGCATGTAGATTCCATGGTACTAAAGGATTTTAGATCAACTTCCTAGATGACGAGTTGTCATCGATAGAAAGTGATACGTCGTAGGAAAACCCATGACACGAAACCATTAGATCAAGTTTTGTAGAAATATTTTGCAAGGACTAACTCAGGGATGGTCAACGCAAAGAGACATATGTTTGCAAATGAATGGTTTATTTGAATTGTCCTCTTGAACACATAACGACACTGCAGATGGTTTGGTAACAATTGACCTAAAGCTAATACCCAGAAACTGACTGAAGAATTTCAATATGGTTTGATTAACTGATAGGCAAAGGATTTTCCCAACCCAGGTAGAAGTGTGATAAAAAGGGTCGTGTTCAAGAGTGGTAAACTGCTTTTTAAACAAAGTGTGAAAAATGGATTCGTTTTCTCTCTTTTTCCCCCACCATTTCTGGCAAGTACCTCTTTATTTTTGACAAGCTTGAGGAGGATAACATTTGCTTGTTATATAAGCTCATCCTTCGGATGAGTCCAACTTAGTATAAAATCGAACCCTAAGAAGGAGTGGTTTGTTCCTGTTTGTAATCGACAGGTCCTTTACTGTTTAGTTTTAACGAGTCCAGTATAGGATAAACTCGGTGTCTTACAATTTTAGGGATTTAGAAGAAAAACTTAAAGAAACTCCTTGGGTGTACTTTTTCATAAATTTAGTCTCTCAAGCCTGAAAAAGGATAAAATAATATAGGAAAGAACTCTATCGACCATGATTAGTCAACGTATACTTTTTTTCGTAAATAGTCCATTTCAGTCCGGAAAAAGGGTAAACTTATACTGAAAGGACGACTGTTCATTTTCTTTAACGAGTTCAAATAGTCAAGTACTTGGCAATATTTTCATGTTTAGAGAGTCTGAAAAGGATTTAAAATAGAACTCAAGGGTTTCACTTTTTTCTGTAAGTTTTAACGAGTTCGAAAAAGTGATAAAAATGTACTCATGGTTTTTGATTTTTCATAAGTTTTAACGAGTTCAAAAAGTGATAAAAATTGTACTCATATGGCCAAATTTCAATTTAATTTACGAGCAGGAAAAGACAGAAAGAACTCGGCATTTTTCATGTGTTGTACGAGAATGAAAGATAGCAAAATAATCTCAGGATTTTCATGAGTTTAACGAGTCTTGAAAATAATAACCGAAATCAACTCGAGATAGGTTTCATTTTTACAAAATCTTGAAACAGAGAAAAACTATGCTTCAGATAGATTTGTTTCATTTTTACACAAGCTTGAAAGAGAGAAAAAATCATGCTTGAAAGTGGTTTCATTTTTACACAAGCTTGAAACGTAGGAAAACTATGCTTGAGAAAAGTTTCAATGCCCCCCAAGCATAACTTGCTAGAGTGCATGCCCCCCAAGCTTCATTTCATTCAACTAATTAGACTACTAGTTACTAATAGCTGGATGGAATGAAGGTGCGTTTACAATATTAGATGAAAGACTTGACTTTGACTAGGAGAGGATTTGTTTCATTTTTTAATGAGCTTGACACATGAAAATAACTATGCTCATCAAGGACCAGTTTCATTTTTTAACAAGGTTGACACAGTAACAAGAACATTCCTCAAAAGGGCCTGTTTCATTTTTTAACGAGGTTGACACAATAAAAGGAACTATCCTCATAGACATGTTTCATTTCTTAACGAGGTTGACACAGTAAAAGGAACTCTCCTCATTACCCACTGATTCATTTTTTAACGAGGTTGACATAGTAAAAGGAACTTTCCTCTTGGTATTTGTTTCATTTTTTAACGAGGTTGACCCAGGAGAAGAACCATCCTCATGGAATCTATCAATCTACTCTCTAAAATCTACCTACATAACCTACTGATTCATTTTTTAATGAGGTTGACACAGAAAAAGAACTGTCCTCATGGGTCTGTTTCATTTTTTATTGAGGTTGACATAGTAAAATAACTGTCCTCATATCTACTCTCTACAATCTACCTACATAACCTACTAATTCATTTTTTAATGAGGTTGACACAGGAAAAGAACTACCCTCATACCTAATTCATTTTTTAGCGAGGTTGACTTAGTAACATGAACTATCCTCTGACCAACTGATTCATTTTTTAACGATGTTGACACAGTAAAAGCAACTATCCTCATTAACCACTGATTCATTTTTTAACGAGGTTGACATAGTAACAGGAACATTCCTCTTCTAAAACATGTTTCATTTTTTAACGAGGTTGACACAGTAACAGGAACGATCTTCAACTACATGTTTCATTTTTTAACGAGGTTGACACAGTAAAAGGAACTATCCTCATAGGATGACTAAAAGGAACTATCCTCATAGGATGACATGTTTAATTTTTTAATGAGGTTGACATAGTAACAGGAACTATCCTCATGGAGACCTTGTCATGGCTTCCAACTAGAAGAAAGACATGTCAAGGGACACTCCTTGATCATGGCTTCCAAAAGGTCTTCATCAGATGGAAGAACAATTCTATGGAAGGAACACATGTCAAGGGACTCAAAAGGGATAATAAAATCGCGTTCAAATAATCCCAAATGGTTTTCCATGTCAATTACCGGATCTAAGTCAAAGGAAGTTGAGCAAACAATGAAAGGCTTGCTTGCATCGGTAACCGAAAACATGGGACTGGTTGCCACATAATTAACCCGTGGCGGGGTAGATACCACTTCTGTATAAGGAACATTTAGGGGTGTTGGATTATTGGTAGTCGAATCAAGACTACGGAATGAAATTTGGTCTATAGTCATGATGTTTCCATTGTGAGGGAAAGACATCACGCGAAAGAGTGTCGATACGAAAACTTTCATTGCATAGACATAGTCTTGCCCAAGGAGTAAATAGAAATCCAAGGGGCCTCGAACTACCATAAGATACATACAAACAGTTTTACCTTCCAAGGTAATATGAGACTTAAGAAGGATCCCTAAAGGTTCACTAATGGTTTTGTTAAAAGCTAACAGATTCTGTGTAACAGGCACAAGTTGAGGGGAACCCAAAGCTTTCCAAGTAGTTGAGGATAAAATACTAATAGAAGCACATTTATCTACATGTGTGCGACACACATTCTTAAAAAAAACCTTCGCAATGATTTGGAAATGGGTGGAGGAAGGAAGACGAGATTCTATTAGTCTATTCCAATCAAAGGAAAAGACCTCTCTACTTGGAGAGGGTTCTGTAGAAACAGGTGAAATGCCCCCTGGCATAGAAGAATCTGATGTAACAAGAAGAACTTGAGCGCTATGAATTTCATTCTCTACCAGGAGAATGGGATCGACCTAATGTGCAATTGATTCAACCACTTGATCAACTAATGGATCATCAACCTGAGTGATATCAGTTTCACTCTCCAATGGAAGAGTAGGATTAATTGTACTTGGAATTAGATTAATCACTCTATCAGTTGACGATAGGTTGGGAGAAAGTTGATGGTAACCAGTTGGAAGTTCTTGCTGTGGAACAGTAAGGTTTTCCAACAATTTTTAGGCTTCATCCATGTGAGGGAAAATGTGAGTTTGATGACTCCCTTTGCATAACCTACAAGGAAACCTAACTTTACCCTTTTCCCCAGGAACCTGACTATCACTGGTTGATGGATCGACAGTAAATTGGTGGGATTTTTCTAACCATACTTCCAAGACCTTTGGAATACTAGGACAATTGATAAGGAGTTGGTCACCCTTACAAATCTTGCAAGGCAATTTGGGTTTATGATGCATGTTGGAGGTTTCCTCAACACTACTAACACTTACAGCCACGGTTGACTGGTTGACTTCTTTCTTATCTTACTTCTTCTTCTTCTTCCCTTTCTTCTTCTTCTTAGCCACCTAGTTACTAGCGTCAAGGCTTTTACCAAGAGAAGAGGAAGAAAGGGAGGAAGAAATATTGGGCGAATAAGGTAAAGGGTCAACATGAGGTTGGTGATGTTGAGATGGTGAACTCTGTTGAGGTGAAGCATCCGGTTGAGGTGGAACAATTGGAGTATCGGGGCCAACGAAGTTGAAAGTAACCATATTGGTAAACCTATATAAATCCAGGTAATGAAAATGTAGCCATATAAGGAGGACCAACATTTCCAAAGCAAGGAAAAGTACTAGGATTCTTGTTAAGAGGGGTTCCTTGGTTGGTAAATTCCAGAACAGTTGCCATTAGATTCAACTTCAGTGAATTTTGTTAATAATTTAAAAATAAAATTAACAACTCACAATTCACACCTATGGTCTCTAAAAGTAAAAAAAAAACAAATGAACATGCGCTATTAAATCTAGGAGTCAAACCACACACAGACAGTAGATTCCCGCACTAAAAAACACTAGTTGGTGATGAAATCCAACATCGTAGAATTTTAATGCAGAAATGGTGGTTGGAAAAATTACCCCAACAACCTGCTTAATGAAATAGACTGGTGCAAGTTTCTCCACTTAAGCCATCTCGAGTGAAGAGAACCCTCCGGAGAGTCCAAGTGAGTCTAGTCGATGTCTGCTCCAGGTACAGTGGGATCTTCCCTCCACCGTCACCTTGGGAAAAAATCCTAATGTTTATGGCCACTAAGGTCACCAATAGGAACAAATATACCTGGGGGAACAGTCTACGATCCGATACACACGCAAGGGCAGAGCAACAAAGCTCAATCCCCTTGAAGGCTCCTTGACATAATCCAAGGTTTACCAACGAGTGACCCCAGGCTCCTCGACAATGATCAATCTGAGGTTTATTGTTGTTAATACGTGTATATATTCTATCATTCCCAATGAGGAAGGATTTATTACCTCATTGGTTCGGATATGATCTCGTGCTTGACTCCTTTACGAGGAGCTTCCAGAGCATACATGCTACTATTGGAATTTTCCTACCGCAAGATCGACTACTTGTTTGTTTTAATATCTTGGAGATTTAACTAAAACCTATTCCAAGACACTAGCCTAAGCTATATTGGTGGAAAGAGCCCTAAAAATATAAAAATTATTAGATGAATTTATTAAGCGTTGTTTTATTTAGGCTGTTACTACTCAAAGGATAAAAGGATACGAAACCAATGGTGTTATGACCCGACCCAAAACTGAATGCAATCAAATATGATAATGTAATCTTTTCAATTCGATGAATCCTAACTAAAGTAAGGAGAGATTTTCCATTCACTTCCAACAATGCAAAAATCGATAAATAAGAGAAAATATAACAAATTCTCTAATGCACTAATTTCATCAAGAAAACTAATTCTTATCAATTCAAAACAATTTTTTTTATTTTTATGTTTTAAAACAAGCATAAAAACATGTAAATTCAAATCAAAGAACATGAACTAAATCTACAATTGATTTTTCCAGAATGTATACTATGAAATTGTAATCTATGCACAATTCACTTGAAAAGTATGCAAATGTAATCTATGCACATTTTTCATTCATATTCTGAAAATGAGAATTATAATTATGCAAATGTGATCTATGCAAGAGAATTCTCAAACACAAGATGATTCTTATGTAATCTAAGAACCAATCAAGTGTAAGTAAATAAAATTGGGTGAGAGTTCCAAAGATCAAAAAATAAAAACACTCAAAGGTGATTAACACTTAGACACAATTTAGCCCCCCCCAATGAATGAGGGGGAATTTTTTTGCAAAAACAAAAGAAAAAATATGCAAAATTGTTAAGAGACTGAGACAAACCTCGAAGTAATGACCAAAGGAAATAAAATTAAGAATTTCTCCAAAAAGGAAACTCAAAACACCCAATTAACTTAACGGAGATTGATTAGATTGTAAAATTGTTGAAAAATAAATTCACACAAGGATTTTGATAGTCAAGACAAGTCTGGGCAAATACAGAAAATCATGTAATCTGGTTCTAGAAAAGAGAATCTTAAATTTTCCAAAAAAAAATCTTAGGGTCTGCAGGTTTTAGTGTAAACAGGTGCAGTGCCACACTATTTATATAAGAAAACAATGGAGATGACCGCATTGTGCCTAAAGACAAAGTGCGGAGACCAAAAAACTTTAAAAAAAATAAAAAACTCTAAAGCACTTTTCAGGGATTCTGCAAGAATAAATTACCCAAGCCAGTATCAATCAATCAAAATCAGAAAAATATTTTCACAGGTCAAAAATAAAAGAAAACTAAATTCAAGATCCATTCCCCAGTGGAGTCTCCATTTTGTTGGATGAATAAATCGTTCTTGTAGACAACACAGATCTCCCTAGTATCCTACAATAACTAGCAACAAACAGACAGATGTAAACTGCTTTCTCTAGATTATATTTGATCTAGAATTATCTATAATGAAGGATTTAGGACTTACCTGTAGTCTGGCGCTGATCGTAATCTTCTTTCCTATCACTTTAAATATGTTTCCTTTCGGGATCTGCAATAAAAAACATGAAAGAATCAGAAACACCTGCATAATATAGACTAATTCATAAACCATAAACCTATCTTGATGATCAAGGAATTCAATAAATAAGCCATTTAAATAAACAACTCATTGAGAAAACAGGATCCATTTGTATTATCTTTGATGAAAGAAGGAGCCTTACAACCGTGTTCGCCTTGATGTCGTACAGGTCCTTCTAGGGTCTGAAACAAGTGTTTCCTCTACTTTGACAAGCCTTTGCACTCTCTCGACTAACATACACATGAGTGTGTGATCATTCCCATATGATAATCAGTTAAGAGAGTCCAAGTTTTTCCAACAATTCTCCTCAAGAAATCTCAAAGCCTAACTCCCTTTGAGGCTGAACTATGGCCTCAATTTATAACAAAAGAGAAGAGGTTGCAGCTCCAAATAAGAGGGGATAGAATCCTCTTTCAAAGGTATTTATTTCCACATACCAAGGGGTAGGCTCCTTTAATGGAGGGATGAATGTACATGAAAGGAACGAACTTTCCACTGGATAATTGCTTCTAGAAGCTTCCTGATTCAACCAGCTGGGCTTCCAAATTTTACTTCCTCCTTCACTTTACCTTTTACAGGAATTCGAAACTTTAATGAAGAAAAAGTGTGGCCGGTTCCGCATGTTCTAGAACAAACAGATGCGGCACCGTAAGTAATACTAAGAGAAAGTGCGGTACAAGTATTTTTATGACTTTTATAAGCTTTTCTCTCAATTTCAAGGCTTGGTTTTAGGAACTTGATGTTTGTAGACTTCTAAGGGAGTATTCTATGAGTAATGATGAACCCATATAGATAGTAAAATGTCATGGTAATAATTTTTATTGTAACAAATACAAATGACAAAACCTCATTTCTATATATAAGAGTCCATGGGGTCACAATATAATCCTAGCCAACCTAACAATAATAATGTAAGGGCACAATAATAACAGTATGGGGGTTATTGGGGTACAACAATAATAATATGGGGGCTACACTAAAAACAATAAGGGGCTACATTGGTAATATATGGACCTAACACTTTCCAATCCTTTAAGACACTATTGAGCACAAATCACATTATCTGTAATGGTTGAGGCAATGCCCCGACAACTAACAACTGGTTTCGGACCTCCTGAATCTTTGTAAGGAAGGGATATATTCCTTCCACCTTCTACATCCTAATTCATCTTAGCTTATCCTCTAGGAGCATCTTCCAATGCTCAGAAGTACCCTAGCATAATGTGGAGAGAGAATCCCACTTCTCTTTGGTCATTCCCTTGGCTGCTATATGTGAGACTATATGATCTCAGACTCCATCTAGGATCAACCACTTCGCTTGAGCCATCTCATTCTTATATTCCTTCAATTGATATGCATCCTAGGGAACTTCCACTACATTATAAATGCAGGCTTTCAAACCATATTCATCTAGAAGGAAGGACATCCTAACCTTCCAGATGACATAGTTGGAAGCTCCATCCAACCTATCCTAATCTCTAAGCCCTATAGTGGCCATCTCTAAAATTGTCGAAAACTCCCTCTTTCCCTATGTTTGGATGTTGTTCTAGTATTCACACTGCCTTCTGCAATGTGTGACTCTGCTAGCTTCTACTTCCAATCTACAACTATAAATTCAAACTTCCGAGACTCAACGTTCCTTGAGGAAAATATTCCCTCTATTGTTTGTGCTTTTCTATTCCATTCGATGTTGTTTTTTCTCTTTCGAATTGCTTGAAAACCCTCTGCATCCAGCAAGAAATTTTCCCAACAAAAAATTTGAGTTTCTCCCTCTGCTTGTCGGAATCATTCAATCTTGAAAGTCAAATTTTTCTTCTTCTTCGCTGTGAAAAATGAAACTTCCTCAAGAAACTCAGCCTGCCTGGCAATTGACTATACTACCCGTGGAATTTTAACCTGCTTCTCTTACTGAACAATGAAATTCCTTATTTTTCTTTTGAGCTCCCTGACTGATCACTCATGCTCCGATACGATGTGAAAATTTCAAACTGAAATTATATTGAAATAACTAGTATTATTTCTTCTAACTAATAAATTAATTTTTCATATTTTTTCTACGACAACATCGAAATAAACACACTCCAACCTTCACAAATAAAAATTCAGAAAAGTAGTGTTGGAAACTGAGAAAATACTAGCACACACACAAACATAAATTGACACCAATGTTTTTGGACAAATGTTCGAGTAAAAAACCAACTTCGGAAAATTGGTGTAGCAGTGAAGGTTTTTATTATTATGCAAAAGTGAAAATCTAAGTACAATCTAGATGCCTGAAACTGGAAATCCACAAAAAAAAAAACTCTTGGAAAATTTAATGAAGGGAATTACCCTTCCTCCACAAGAAATTCCGACACAACTTGCCTTCAGAAAACTCAGCCTCCTAGTTCCTATGTGTCAGCCTTTGTTCTTCTCTACACAGTCTCTATGATGTCAAGAATCTAACCAATCTTTGACGAAGTTTTTATTCCTACCACAATTGAGGAAATCATCTCTTCAGCACTCTAGACCTTTTTCCCAATCTCTGGAATTGAGAACGAAGTCCTCTCCTGCTAAATCAAATTTCCCTCTGAAGCTCTCTACATAGTCCTCTGTGTTGCCTCACTGGGAATAACTCATCCCTCTTGTTCCTTCCTCTTCGGATCTATAAAACTTCCTCTGGATCACTATCCCTGCCCCTTACTATATTTTCTGCCTCACTAAAGCTTGAATTCTCTGGAAAATATTTGCTGCTACTCTGGAAATTTGAATACTCCAAGTGACTTTGTGGCATTTTCCATCACCACATCGATCTCCTATTATAATCCACTTTTGGAGCTCCAATGACTAATATTAAAACTTAATCAATGGCTAGGATTATTTATGGATTGATCCGTTTAATTTATAGAGGATTCTCACCTTGAATTAATTAATTATGATTAATTATCCATATTCTATAAGTTTAGACTTGGGAAATATTTAAAAATCATATAATAAAATAATTAATCCATATATAGGTGTAATTTCGAGAAACGATTTATGGGTTTTGGAGATATCATGTATTCTAGCATCTCCACCAAATTTTGTGGCTATAATACATCCCATTCTACAAAAAGTAACATGCAAACCTCATTTATGCCTTCCTATAGATTTCTTCCCTCTCTGCACTTGTAAAATTTCAAAACTATTAAACTTAGACTAAGGTAACCCCATTTCATCAAAAAAAGCCCTTATACCCCCAGTACTCACCTTACCTTTCGCATAGCCAAAATTGGCCTACTAGTTTGCAATTTCTCCAAGTAAAGGAGCCCTACAACAACATATTGTGTCACAGTCTCATACAAGGAAAGATACAAAATTTTGTCTTTTTTTTATGTCCACAGAACAAAGATGAAAGGAGGTCTAAATTCATCCATGTATGGCTGATCCTTTTCCACAATGGAGATCACAAGACATAGCCTCTTCACCAACTATTTAGGCTCTCAAAATTTGGTTGCTTCTCCTCCAATCATGTGCCAAACCAAACAAAAACCAAACACAAAACCTTCATCCTTGCTTCTCCTTTTGTCCATATCAGATTTCCTTAGGTATGCAAAATTTTATTTAGGGAAGACTTCTCTTTTTGGATGGTTGAACGAGGTCACACTTCTTTGTATTTATATCTTCTATATCATTCAACATTATCCCTCCAAAGGGTGCCACATACATTCTGGACGACCTATACATGTGGTCATTTTACCCATAATTCACATAAAAAAAAAAAAAATTTCCCTCGTATAACCAACTCATACATGGAATCATTAGGAACCATAAGATTCTTATTTTAGAGTAATCTTCTTGTCACCATGGTCAAATCATTGAAATAACTTGTGGTTTCATGCTCGTCATCCTGGGAAAAAAACCCCACACTTGGGTTCTAAGCCCACAAAAGAAATATTGTCTGCCCATTCCTCCACAACCCTCTAACCTAGGTTTTGGAGTACCTCCCAAGCTACAAATATAGACAATCCCTATTAACGATGGAGGTACTTCCAACACTATGAAGTCTTTGTCACCATGACTAGTGACACTAGCCCATCTAGCATCCACCACTACAACATCCTTTGTATAATGGACAATGCTATCTTAGTAGGGCCTCTGCCTCATCACATTTGAACCTAAACACCTCAAATTCCACAAGGCTACTCCCTTTGAGGCTAGACTCCTTCTGAGTCTACATGGTCTCCACTGACGCAACCTACTACTAATATTGTATCCTACAAGGTCACTCCAAGTTGTAGTCAAACACAGGCCATCATCGCCGTAACCCAGTCCTACAAGCGCTCATCCTCATGGATCAGAAATAACACATACACATCCCTCCTATCTCAATATGCAACATCATGATCTAATGAAGAAATTATCCTGCCAATATGTTATCCATCACATGAAGTAACCTCTATCATACAATCTAGTCCATGCCAAATTAATCCTCGAGTTATCCCAACGATCCATGGAGAGTCACATGAATTCCATGATAAAAAATATTCCCTACAAAAAATTGTTGTTCACCAGGTTCACCGACAATCTGCCATAACTCCTAGCCAACCTCTCTACCAATCTAGTCAAGACCACATCTCCACGTCTTTAGCTGAAACCTCTACTCCATGATCTAGACAATATAAGCTCCCTCTAGCCACTTTGTTGTGCACACTATGATTCACTGGCCCTTCAAATTAGCTCTGACACCATGTTGTTTTTCCATGATACTGAAGTCTAGGTTATAATCTTACAATAACTAATGTTAACAATCCAAGTATCACACAAAACTACTTTCCACGGGGGAACAATAAATAGTAGTAAATCAACATGTTCAAAAATATAGAGAAATTTTTACAAATTTTAACTTCCAAACTTTTTTATATTAGAAAAATGATAATACAATTGTCTAGGTCTCTCATACCATGGATAATGGAACTCATACATCCACTGATACAAGACTATAACTGGGACTTGGTTTCAACAACTATGAAAACTAAACTACCCTAACAATATACACTGACCATCTGGTTGATGTAGCATGCTCTCTCAACTCCTCTCGGTCATACCTTGAATACACTTTCTCGGTCCTTTTATTCTAATCTACAATAACCCCAATATGCCTTTATCAATGAACCAACTCAATTTGGTCATTGAACTCAACTTCACCTACTCTCTAGTTGATCATTAGTACTTCAACGCATCAACACATCAAGATTCCTATCGAGTTGTTCACAATTTTGTTTGCGAACAAATCTCAACTTCTCATTGTTTCTCCCCAGTGGCTTTTGGACTTATTTCCCACTAGTTTCTCCTTTGTCCTTAAAGGACACAACTCTTATGGACTTTCTTCCCATTACTTCCTTCCTATGTTTCCCAATGGAGACACACATAGTGAATGGAGGGCTTCCACCTATCACTATAAGATTTTACTATCCAACAATGAACTTGGGTTTATGTGATCTCTTCCCTTAACATCATTTCTTTGTCCTTCAAGAATCATCCTTGAGCTCACCTAATTCTTCCTCTTTTAGTAGCTCATTTTTCCTTCAATGACTTGAACTTAGGGCTTGGAGCAAGCCAATACAGTCCTCCTAACTCTTTCTATTTTGGCTTCTCCACCTCTCTCTTACACCATGACCACATCCACCTGCAAATCACATCACATGATTAATATGACATACTTGTCTTGCAACCTCCTGTAGCTCCTCTTGACCTTGACAGACATGTAACTAATGATGATGATTTTTTTCTTAGGACATTCCAACTTGATCACATGAAACTATTTTTCTAGTTCCTCTAGAACAAACCTCCAACCTAGCAAGATCCCTTCCTCAAACTTGCACACATGCAATCCCAATTTCTTCCTTCCTACTGATTTCGATCCTCTCTGTACTTTTGTAATTTCACAGGTCCAAACCTCAAACTGAGGTAACCCTAATTCATCAAACATAACCATTATACCTTCACTATTCACCTTGGCTTTCCCATATCCAAACTCAACCTTCTAGTCCACAATTTTTTGAAGTAAAGGATCCCTACAACAGCCTATTGTGGCATAGTCCCATACAAGGAAAGCTACAAAAAATTTTCCTTGTTTTATGTCTACTAGAGAGAGATGAAGGGAGGCATAAAATCGCCCTATAAGACTATTCCTTTGTTGCAATATAGATAAAAATACTTGAAATATTCACCATTTGTTTAAGCTCTCAAAATTATGTTTCTTCTCTTGCAATATTGTGCCCAACCAAACACAAACAAAAGATGAAACCTTTGGCCTTGCTTCTCCTTTTTTCTATCTTGGATTTCCTGAGGTATACGAAGTTTTCTTTAGGGAAGAATTATCTTGTTGGATGGTTGAATGAGGTCACTCTTGTTTTGTATTTATATATTATTTGTGGTTCACATTATCCATCCAAAGGGAACGACATACATTATTAATAACCCATACATGTGGCCATTTTACCCATAAGTCACATACAAAAAATAATTTCCCTCATCCAATGAACTCGTCCATGGTAGCCTTAGGAACCATAGTCTCTTTTTATGGTATTCCCCTTGTCACCATAGTCAAATAATCAAATTCACTTGTGGTTTCATGTCCATAATCTTGGGTACAAAACCCCACACTTTGGTTCTAAGCCCACTAAACCAATATTGTATGCTCATTCCTCCAAAACCATCTAGCCTAGGGTTTGGAGTATCTCCAAAGCTACACATATCAATAAGGAATAACCCTATTGTGTGTGTGTGTGTGTGTAGGTAGGGTCAAGGGTAGAAGCTTATAAGAGAGTGAAATTTTCATATACATGCATAAGCATGCATATGAGCTTAAATATGTATACATATGTATATTGGCTAAGGGCCATCACCAAGATTTTTATGCACGAGAGGAGAGTGTTGTAGGCTTTGGGCACAACCCAATTACGTTATATATATATGTTACACCATTTTTTTGGTCATCTAATCTATTATTATTAAATGAACCCAAGTACACCATGTAAGACCAATTTGACCCTAAGTAAAATTGCTTTCACCATATAAAATAACTTATTTGGTCATATTTAACCCAAAACAAAGAAATTAATTAAATAAATTATTATTTATTTAATTATTTCCTAAGAACAAGTTATTTAAATCATTATTTAAATAATATTCTTAGTTAAATTTGACTAAATCATCCATAAATAATTAAATAAACCATTATTTATTTAATTATATTCCCATCATTCCCTTAAAATGATAAATAAATCATTTATTTATTTATTATTTATAAATAAAGGAATTGACCCAAGTCAAGAATCCTTTTCCCTCCAAAAAATATAATAAAATATTCCTAAAAGGTGCTTCTAGAATTCGATTAATAATATTTTATTCATGCACCGAGTTCTAGACCGCCCCAATATTTTGTTATAAATAGAGGGGTTTTCCCCATTCATTAGTCACCTCCATTGCATTAGATCACTCTGGATCTTCTCTTGGTCACCATTTTCCATTTGGTTTTGTGAACTCCCATTGAGTTCCATGTTTGCTTTTCCATATCCATAAGAGAGAGAAATGTTAGATCTGAAACACTGAGGACTTCCAAGAACCCATCCCACTGAGGAGAACCGGAAAACACATTTCTTGTTTTCCTCTCAGGTGCCCCATTCTTTAATATAATATAAGATTCTTTTTAAATATATTGTTCTTGTCTTGTCCATTGGATGCATGGAGCCATTTTTCATTTTATCTGCTTAATGTCTTTTGTGCTTAGATCTAACTTTATGCAACAAAATTAAAGATATTTTGCAGCCATTATTGATGTTAGGGCTACTTGGTATGCGTAGCTAAAGTGATCTTTTACGACGAAAGATTCATACTAACAATATATATATAGTTGAGGGCTAGATGCATTGAAATTCAAAGGAATGGGATTAATCTCACAACTCCATATCATTAAGAACTCTAACCAAGTGCAAAGGACAGTGGCCCAATAGATCTACAGTGGAAAATCACCAAGGAATAAATGGTGGGGATGCAAGTGCATGACCTCCCCCCCTTTATTTGTAACTTGAGGTGGTTACCCCCTATTCATGGCATCGATCTGGGCCTTAACAACCTCCATCATTGCTCACCACGTGTGGAACTAAGCACCGAAACCTTAAATGTTTGACACCCCCCCAGGTGACATCACAAGGGAAGGGGTGTCATTCATTACAGTTCTAGTCATAGATATCCTCTGCTAGACAAAGATTGTCGATCAACCAAAGGGACAGTACATTGTATAAACACACACACACACACACACACACACATATAATGTACAAGTGCACACACACATATATATATTCCACGGGGTTGGAACCACACTACATGGTAAGCATGGTGACCTGGATGGGGGGTTATGTGACAATGAAAATATGTGGCTTAAGGGAACGGTTATATATATATATATATATATAGGGATGCATATATTACGATGTGTCAAACTTAAAGATATTTTGCAGCCATTATTGATGTTAGGGCTACTTGGTATGCGTAGCTAAAGTGATCTTTTACGACGAAAGATTCATACTAACAATATATATATAGTTGAGGGCTAGATGCATTGAAATTCAAAGGATTGGGATTAATCTCACAACTCCATATCATTAAGAACTCTAACCAAGTGCAAAGGACAGTGGCCCAATAGATCCACAGTGGAAAATCACCAAGGAATAAATGGTGGGGATGCAAGTGCATGACCTCCCCCCCTTTATTTGTAACTTGAGGTGGTTACCCCCTATTCATGGCATCGATCTGGGCCTTAACAACCTCCATCGTTGCTCACCAAGTGTGGAACTAAGCACCGAAACCTTAAATGTTTGACACCCCCCCAGGTGACATCACAAGGGAAGGGGTGTCATTCATTACAGTTCTAGTCATAGATATCCTCTGCTAGACAAAGATTGTCGATCAACCAAAGGGATAGTACATTGTATAAACACACACACACACACACATATATAATGTACAAGTTCACACACACATATATATATTCCACGGGGTTGGAACCACACTACATGGTAAGCATGGTGACCTGGATGGGGGGTTATGTGACAATGCAAGTATGTGGCTTAAGGGAACAGTTATATATATATATATATATATATATATATATATATATATATATATATATATATATATATATATATATATATATATATATAGGGATGCATATATTACAATGTGTCATAGCCATGGTGGCATCCATGTTAGGTATAATGTGTAAATGAATAAATAACCACATGGGAACCACATGGGTGCCATGCGGTAGGTTAGGGTGACATGACAATGTTTAATAGGCCAATTTTTAAATGGCCATAACTTTCAATCTAGGGCCGAATTGAGGAAAATTTTATATCATTGGAATGGTCTTGAGGAGATGAATGCAATGTCACTATTGTTTTGGTGTTTGGAAATAGTTGGAAAAAAAAAAAATAGTCCCCATCTCCATAATTGTACCTTGGATATGGGATCAACATAGTAACCATCTCCTTATACCTTGTTTAGCTAGGGTGGTAAGGGGATGCGTTACTGAAAACAACTATAATTTTACATGTCCTCATACCTTATCGATTGTATATTCTCTAGATATGAATTCGAAATGTTGGGGTGGATATTGGATTTTATCCCCAAATATTTAGTCGATTCACATCTACATAGGGATTTATGAGAGAATCATATATGCATGGATTTGTGAGAGAATAATTATAGAGAATATTACGAAAAAATAGTAGAAGGATTCATCTCACCATTGTTCTGCATTCTCTTTGACACCAAAGTTTCTTGCATGTCTAATAATGCCAAGGAAACATTTCATGATGTGGCTAATCAATTCACACCACTTGATGCCATAGAAATCACAATGTTCATAAGATACAATTCCCTACATCAACTCCCACTATTTTTCATAGATAAATTAATTTTATAGGAAGTGGCATACCAGGTGACGATGGGAGTGGTAGGTATATTGGTTCGAATGAATAAAGCACCATGGCATGCCTACCCATTCTATAAAGAAACATACTATGTAAAAAATTATAAGGAATTGGAAACCAAATCCACTGGCTTGGAACACAGAATATTTGGAGAACTTAATTCTCGAAGGTATGATCCAAGAAGCATAGTAGTAGCTCACTATTCTCAGTTGAAATATTTATGGTCATCTGCATCGAGCATCAATGAAGATGAATAGAAAATAAAAACTACGACAATGATGTAGATGCCATGGAATCATAGAAAGGACCAATGAACCTCAACCGATAAATGGTTTTGAACCTACCACTAGGGAGTCATAAAAATTAAAATATGCCAAACATAAAAAGGATTCTCAAAAGAGGGAAAGAGAAAAATAAAAATCCAAGAAAGATAACCAAAAGAATTTGAAATAATATCAATGGCTCAAGAAAGAAAGAGAATGAGAGGAAAAATTCAAGGCAGAACAAAGAGAAAAATCTCAAAGGGAGAAAGAAGAGAGGAATAAATAGGAAGAATAAAGGAGGAAATAGGAGGAAGAAAGAATAAAGAAAGAAACAAAAATAAGAAACATTGGTGAAAGAAATCACAGGAAAACAAGCTTAGGAGGAAACAATAAAAAAGGAGCAGACTAAGAGGGAAGCTCAAGTTATATTTCCAAACATAGATGTTGAGCCTTCAACCCCAGTCTCAACGCCACTCACAAGAGGCCACCCACCACTTGGAGAGATGGGTATCATAGTTGGTGAAGGAAATAAAGTCTTGGATCTCGCAAGCTTCTAGTTAGATCACAACTCTAGCAATATTTTACAAGAAAAAACATAAATATTTATCTTGAGAACTAGAAAATCCAATCTCAGTGATCATTGAGCAAAACATAGTTCCTAATATCATGGACAAGCCTTTATCCATTACTTCACTGGGATCATCTTTTTCTGCTCCCACTTAAATGAACAATGAGCACTTGACGAATAAGGTCAAGGAATTAGAAAGGAGCATGAGAAATACAAAACAAGAAAACAAGAGGCTTTGTCAAGAGAATCAAGTTTTTATAGCGTCAAGCTCCAATGATAAATATTTCCAAGCAGCAACACTAGAAGCAAACAAGTTATTAAAAGATATTATGAAGCAACTGTATAAATATATGACCACACTTCATAAGGAATATTCCAAGTTTATGTCTATTCAAAATACAATCAATGAAAAAGTTACATTGTTGAAGGAAGCCCTAACAATTGTAGACATAATGTATGGGTGGAGCACAAAGCATCCAACTTCATTAAAAAACTTATCGAGAAAATATTAACTAGGTAAAGAATGTTGGAAATACTAAGAGGGGGGTGAATCAATATCTCTCTTCTATTAGTATATTTTTAACTTCACTAAACATTAATTATCATTAACATTAGATCAAAGAAAATTTCAGCATCACATCACATGAACAGTAAACAACACGATTCAAAAATGCATGACAATGACTACAGTAAACACAATATTTTTAGGTGGAAACCCTTCCTCGAGAAAAACCATCGAACACTTCTTAATATTTGTCTTCAATAATTTTACACCAGCCTAGATCCATCTTGACTATGGATCTATGAAGCGCAAATATGGATCAAATCTCTTTTCACTCTAAAATAGGTTTGCATCTATAGATATTTGATCCGTCTTTGGGCTTGGTAGATTATGTAATATCCCCAAAAGGGAGAATGCGGTAATAATTCACACAATATAAGAACTTATAACAAGATAAACAATAAATATAAGTACAAACCAGAATATGCAGAAAGATCTGAGCCATTTTATTATATTCGAGATGAATCAGTTACACAAGTACAAGATATAGGTAGATCTAGCCAAAGAGATGAGCTAGGATCACCCTGAAAACAAGTGTGAAGCAGGTACAGCGTAACTGTTGAGGCTCTACACCAAGTACTTCGCTGTCTCTTCAGCATAATATAAACATAGAGTTGTAGGTTGAAAATATAAATGCATATCTACTCAAAACTGGAGCTCTGATGATGCCAATATTCAAGATCTGGCCACTGTGATGGATTCCCAAGATAACCCAGAAAGGATTTTCCAGATCTGCAACTTTGGAAAAATCACCTCCCTAGGGTTTGATCCTTGATCTGCCTGGAAATACATATCTAAAGCTAGATCTAAAGAATAAATGGTTGAAATTTGTGCTCAGATCAGATCTGTGCTTGAATGGCTGATCCCTTCCTTAGATCTATGAGCTAGAAGCTCTAGATCTAGCTTCTCAATCCTCCAAAAGATGATTGCAATTGCTGCAACACAAATATGCTGAAAGAGAGGCCTTTTTCTTGCTGAAATATGCTGCAATAAACTCCAGGCTGATGGTAAGACTGATGGAAATGTGTAGGAATGATCCTCCACTAGATTGCTAGCTGAAGTACTAGCAACTTCCTTCCTCCTTTTAGATCTGCAATATGGACAATGTTATTCTTGAGGAGAATATTGCTGCTAGGAGGTGATAAACTTTTGGCTTGATGCCAGATCTTAAATGTGGATCTAGGAGTGCTTATCTATAAGCCCAAGTGATGGAAATATTCCCTCACCTTGTTCTCCAGTTGAAGTACTGAAGACAACTTCCACCTTCCAAACTAATCTTCAGAAAAATACAGTTTTCTGAATATGGATGTTCTGCAGAAAGTAGAAAAAGGAAATGGAACTTAAAGCCTAATTTATAATGAAGTACAATCCTTTTCCTTAGATATCACTCAAAGAAAGAGGTGGGATTCTCGCCCGAGAACACCCTGTGCTAAACAACACCTGCAATCTCTGCTAAACAACCCAAGAATGCAGTGGAATGTCACTTGACAATTCCAGATCTAAAATATCATATATCAAATAATCCAAGATGCCTTTCACCTTTGCCTTCATCTCCTTTATAAT
Source organism: Pinus albicaulis (assembly GCA_034641835.2). NCBI lineage: Eukaryota > Viridiplantae > Streptophyta > Pinopsida > Pinales > Pinaceae > Pinus > Pinus albicaulis. The sequence continues at coordinate 649,097,644 of CM076579.1, forward strand.
TATTGAGCCACCCCAAGCCTTGGCCCTAATCTCAACTACACTGTTTCATGTGGATAAGATCCTCCAAGTGGGACTGCGTTGTTTGACCAAATCAACCAAACAGTCTAGGTGCAATGTACACCTCCTCCATCATGTGTGCTTCATTTGCACATGATTCTCCACCACTTGATCATTAATGCTCAATGACCCTTTGTTTGACATCTTCAAGATCTTCGTTGACTAAATAAACCCTCCATGATCTCTCTCATTAAATGAGACATGATCTCCAATCTCATTCACATTAGTAGTTGCTTAACTACCTCTTTTTGAAGATCTAGTCTAGATTAATCCACATTCACACACACAGAGTGGATATTTATTCTTATTGAGGATTGTGGGTCCCTCCACCCTTTTATTTACTTAATTCATTAAGAAAATCAAGGACTCTAATATTCCAAATATGATGTGAAAATTTGGGAATATTACAGTCCCCCCCCCAAAGAAAAATGTTGCTTGTCCTCAAGAAACTCCAAAAGTAGATGCAAAACCATCTATTCCCCTCCAAATGGCATCCACATAAGGAAGGCTTCCTCCATTTGCTGCAATAGATTATGCATGTTTGGTTCCAAAGTTTTCTTTTAAAAGTATAAAGAATTACCTCCAACTGTTTGGTTATATGTCCTCCTCCCATCATGAATTACCAAGTGACAACCATATGATGTCCAATATCATCATCAATACATGAGGTGCATACAATAAGGTGGTTCTCTTCACAAAGGAAAAGCTCCATCACACAATACATATCTTCATCCCATGTTTCATGAATTAGATTGAGCATTGAGATGCTATCATACTTAGCCCTGTTGGCCTTGTTGGATCCAAACTTCATCATTCCAACATTAGCAAAAGAAGAAGGGAAGAAGTAATATGGGTAGACAAAGATGTCAAACCATATTCTCCTAACAGTAACCACCGGAGTAAGGCCCTTTACTACCATCCTCCATCTCCTCCATGTAATATGGACAAGCCAAACTCCCCCAAAAGCAACCCAAGCAACAAGAGATCTTGTTGCTTTCTCTCCTCAGGTGCATCATGAAACAAAAGCATACTAATGGACATATGAGATGTCACATCAGCCCCATACATATAACATCATCAATGCACATCATGAGATCATTATGCCAAGTTTTACACAATACAAAACACATAGACATAGTAGATGTCATGTGGTGGCCAAACTCTCTCAAGTGAAAACAAAATGAACATGCCTTCCCTTGCTGTAATTTACCATTGAAAGACAAGGCACGATTCAGAAAATGATGATCTATTGGGTGGTATCCATACTCACCCAAGAGCAACCAACGCAACCATGCTTCCTTCTTCATTTCATACATGTTTTTCAAGGCATGGATCAGAAAAATAGGCGCCTTTGGAGTGTGACAGAAATCTCCCAATGGAAACCAATGTGACCAAGCATGCTGGCCCATACAAATCTGCAAGTGGCTTTGCAACCCCTTGCTTATCATCCTTACCCATTCGCTCCCATGGGGATGATGAATGAGGTACTACATAATCATTGCATCCTCCCTTTGTAGAATGCCATCCTTCCCAAACTGTTGAAGACTTGCATTTCATGAAATGTTGAAATGCATCTCTAATGAGATCTCTTAATGAGATTCTCTCTCCATCAAAGTCCCTCCAAAACCAAAGAATTTTTGGATTTAATGCAAGTAGAAGTTTCTCTTTGAGCAGTGAGAGGCTCATTGAGAAAGGGTCATCTAGAAGGGAGAAAATGTTTCTCATTTCAAGATATCTACCATTTATCATCTTTGCTTCCATTGCTTCATGAGTGAAGCTACCTCCAGAATGCTCCAAGAATGATGAAGCCCTTTTTTTTTTCACAACTACTAAGTGACAGCACTGTAGATCTGCAAGGTAATACATATGCTATCTCCAAGTAAGGCACAATACTGATCTCATGATCAGCCATCGTACATAGGATAATGCTAATCCCATTTTTTGAAACTTTACATCTCAACTCAAGGTGTTAAATGCAGCTCAACCTTGATGAACAGGGATAGTTTTCATTCTTCTCCTTGATTAGATCAAGGGTCCTCTGCACTGTGATATTTTTCTGCTTCAAATCAACATTTTGTTCTAATCCTTGGTCATGCATTGATCTTGAAATAATATGTGCTAAAATTTTATGCATACCTTGGATCAACTGATATGTGGGAACCTCTTGACATAATAAAAGAGTTCCTGCAACCAGGACAATAGTGTTTCCAACTGTTGGTAAGAGTGATGGGCTCTTTTCTTCATGTGTACCAGCGCTGGTATCTTCCTCCTCCTCCTCATGCCATGCATCTCTTGATCCATGCATAGGAATCCATATGTCAAGAGCTCAAGACTACCTTGCAAAGATGCAAGTGCCTCTTCTCTAGATACAAACCTCTCCACATCAAACCTCTTCCTCAACTTGTGAAAGAAATTTGAATACTTGGTCACCATGGCATGCTCTAGGTGCCCAAACCACCAATCTTCTGCTTCAACCAAGAGATGAAGTGCTACAATTTGAATAACCTCTTCTTCAGCCACAAGTTGTAGCTTGAAAAATGAATCTAAATCCCTCCTCCAAGCCTTTACATTGCCTTAGGAAGATCCATCAAATGTAGGAAAATAGAATCTATTATACCTCTTTCTTCTATTGCTGCTATAGGATCCTCTTTATTCTTTAATCTGGAGTAATTGTTGGAGTTTTAGCTTCTCCTTGAAAGCTTTAGATTGTGCTTTGTACTCTTCAAGATATAGACTGAGAGTCTCATGAGTCTCAGGTTCATTCCTTTCTTCACTTCTATACCTCTCACCTTCTTCAAAGAAAGTGGGCATAGTGGATCTATGAGGAGATCTAGGATTCTCCGGTCTTCTTTGCTGCTGATAAGAAGTAATTTCCTCATCACATCTTCTTCTTAGATATTCTCTCTTTTCTTCCTCCTTCATTTGATAGACCTCTTTGAAGAGATCTTGCATGGATCTAAAGAAAGGAGTGACAGATTTTTCATCCTCCATGATAGATCTCATCTATCTGTTCTTCTTTCAATGTAAAAAGATGAAGTGTCCACAAGCTAAGCCAAAGATCATGCTCTGATACCACTGTAATATCCCCAAAAGGGAGAATGAAGTAATACTTCACACAATATAAGAACTTACAACAATATAAATAACAAATCTAAGTAAAATCATAATATGCAGAAAGAGTTGAGCCATTTTATTATATTGGAGATGAATCAATTACACAAGTACAAGATATAGGTAGATCTAGCCAAAGAGATAAGCTAGGATCACCCTAAAAACAAGTGTGAAGCGAGTACAACGTAACTGTTGAGGCTCTGTAGCAAATACTGCACTGTCTCTTCAGTGGAATAGAAACATGGAGTTGCAGGCTGAAAAGAGAAATGCAGATCTACTTAAAACTAGATCTCTGATGATGCCAATATTCAAGATCTGGCCACTGTGATGGATTCCCAAGATAACCCAGAAAGGATTTTCCAAATCTGCAACTTTAGAAAAATCACCTCCCCAAGGTTTGATCCTTGATCTACTGAGAAATACAGATCTGAAGCTAGATCTGAAGAATAAATGGTTTAAATGTGTGCTTAGATCAGATATGTGCTTGAAGGGTTGATCCCTTCCTCAGATCTATGAGCTAGAAGCTCTAGATCTAGCTTCTCAATCCTCCAAAAGATGATTGCAGCTGCTGCAACACAACTGCCTCCAAAAACTGCGCCATGAGGGAAAGAGAAGCCTTCTGCCTGCTGAAATATGCTGCAATAAACTCTAGGATGATGGTAAGACTGATGGCAATGTGGAGGAATGATCCTCCACTAGATTGTTAGCTAAAGTACTAGCAACTTCCTTCCTCCTTTCAGATTTGCAATATGGACAACATTATTCTTGAGGAGAATACTGCTACTAGGAGGTGAATAAATTTTGGCCTGATTCCATATCTGCAATGTGGCTCTGGGAGTGCTAATATATAATCCCAAGTGATGGAAATAATCCCTCACCTTGTTCTCCAGCTGAAGTACTACAGACAACTTCCACCTTCCAAACTAATCTTCAGAAAACTGCAGTTTTCTGAATATGGATGTTCTGCAGAAAGTAGAAAAAGGAAATGGCACTTAAAGCCTGATGTATAATGAAGTAAAATCCTCTTCCTTAGAGATCACTCAAAGAAAGAGGTGGGATTCCAGCCCGGGAACACCTTGTGCTAAACAACACCTGCAATCTCTACTAAACAGCTCAAGAATGCAGTGGAATGTCACTTGACAATTCCAGATCTAAAAGATCATACATCAATTAATCCAAGATGCCTTTCACCTTTTCCTTCATCTCCTTTATAGCTGCTTATGTCTTGTTTTTGGGCCCATTACTCTAATGCGGCTATTCCATAGGCCAAACATCCTCTTATGACCGTACCGTTTGACCAACTCAACCAAACAGTCTAGGTGCAATGTATACCTCTTCCATCATGTGTGTTTCATTTGCACATTATCCTCCACCATTTGATCGTTAATGATAAATGACCCTTTGTTTGACATATTCAAGATCTTAGTTGACTAAATCAACCCTCCATGATCTCTCTCATTAAATGAGACATGATCCCCAATCTCATTCATATTAGTAGTTTCTCAACTACCTCTTTTTGCAGATCTAGTCTAGATTAATCCACATTCACACACACAAAGTGGATATTTATTCTTATTGAGGATTGTGGGTCCCTTCCACCCTTTTATTTACTTAATTCATTAAGAAAATCAAGGACTACAATATTCCAAATATGGATAAAACAAATGAATATTATAATCGCAGTTAAGATGGATTTAGGATGGTTTAATTATTAATTATAATTATACTTAATTACTATTATAAATATAAATATAAATATTAATTTAATGTTTTTTAATTTTAATTTTACTAAGTCAAAATGTTAAACATTACAACATATCTACCATATTGGGATCAAATGTTTACATAGGAGTTAAGTTTACTTATGAACCTCAAATATAAAGAATTTCTTTTAATAAAAAGTGAATTGCATGAGGGGAAATCTTGGATAAAATATAATATTACAATATTTATTACCACCCCCACCCAATAAAAAGTGGCCAATGGTGGGGAAAATACTAATTAAAATTTAATATTACTACATTTTACCTAATATTTATCGTCACTCCTCAGCCTAAATATTACATTTTACTCAATATTTCCCATTACCCTTGCTAATTTTATAGTTGAGTTTATTTACTTTCAAACTTGAAATATAAATAAAAATTCCAGAAAGAAGTGGACCAAATGATGGGGAATATTGGGTAAAATGCAATATTATAATATTATATTTTACCCAATATTACCTAGTAAAAGGTGGATGAGGTAGACAAAAATATTAGATAAAATGTAATAATTACATTTTTCCTAATATTTCCCCCACCTCTGAAGATATCTAGACAAATGCCCAACGTGAACATATCAATGAAAAGGTTTTACCTTCATATGCTACATGGAGTCAACCCATCATTTTCTACAACTAATTATGTATCTAAATATAACATCAAGCTAAGATGGGTCTAGGATCATTTAATTCCCTCTTGAAATAGGTTGTATTCCACATTAATACCATGAGTCAATACCATGGATAAATAAACCCTGAGTCATTTTCTTTTTTCTTTTTTTTTATTTAATTTTTATAGGTTTATTTTTATTTTTATATTTCATTTTATTTTTACCAAGATAAAATGTTTACATTACATGACACATTTCTAGCATACTATAGGCATTATATCTCCTCTAACTGTAAACTAAAAGTGAAAACTGAAGTATTTTATTTATTGTCGACATTGATGTTTAAGGTAATGTTATTATTATTTTTTAAGTAATGTTACGCACAACAACCCTCTCATATACATATATTAGCCAAAAAAAATATATATATATATATTATTTTTTTAATGTCAATTCAAAACCAAAGAACCACCAATAACACAGTTTAATGTGACTTCAAAAATTATAATTATTTTCGCAGGATAGGGATGGTCCGAAATTTGTGCACCAATGACCGTCCAAACTTCAGTGAATATGTGACCACCCTTGGTCAGTTACTAAAATTTTGTATTTGACCAAAGTTCACAAAACTGCAATGTGGATGGACCCATCACTTCCACGAAGTAGTTCATTGTTGACAAGTCGAGGGGACTGTCCTGGCACCATTCAACTTCGGTGGAAATATTTATATATGTTTTTCCATATGTTTCTATTACTGGTGCTTGTCCTCAGTGGATCAATAAAACAAATGCATCGATAGCATGTCGAGGGTTATAGTTCATGCTCCATACCAATAACATGTTGGCACATCATTTGTCACTTAAGAGGTTTCCCACTGAACATGTTCTCTTTCCTTTATATATCAATGTATTTTAAAGATCTCACAAATTAGTTGGGAAAATAATAGAAATTTTGGTAAGATTATGATAAAATCCGACATTTGTTTTTAAAAATCTGGCTTATAACTGTAAAACTTCATAATTTTGGGTGCTCCATATTTTTTACCAAATTCCAGTAAGAAATTTATCGTCCTAGTGAATTTATGATGTTCTTAGACAACACCTTTTTTATTCTTTCCTATGGATGTAGTGTTTTCTAGTTTGATCCAACTCAAGATTTTTATCCAATATAGATGCTCCTACTTCAAGGTTCCATCTATGTTCAAGTTTTAGTTTACACAATCCTATAATCAATTTTTTCCAATAGCACCAATGCCATAATACTTCTTCTTAACATTATTTATAAATTGAGGTCTTTTGTTTACAAGGTTGTCCAAGAGTAACCTTGTTTGGCACTCTTTATCATAATATTATCTTTGTGCCATAACACGATCAATATTTTTCCCTCTGTGTCTCATAGGATTGTGTTCCAATAGTTCCATAATGATACATCATAAGTCAATGTCACTTGGATATTTGGCCTAAGATATAGTTGAATAAGTCACAGAGCCTTGCAACAATCACTATGGAATTCCAATCAATAGAAACATATAAAATTCAGATTATGTGATATAAGTTTGAAATTAAATCCAAGTAATCTGTTTTCAAGGTGGCCTAGATCAATCATACGTCTTGGTCTTGTTGGAGAATCTAATTCCAACCACCTGCTAGGTTTCAAAACCATCCATCCAAGTCTCCTAGTTCAGTTTCAATTAGTCCAGTTTAGTCGAGTTTCACTCTAGTAATTTATTATTGTTGTCTCCAATGTAATATTATTTAACTAATTTGTAATATCAAGAAGAGAAATCCTCTACTCCAAGTTTTCTCTTCAATTTTTATCATGGTATCAGAGAGTAGGTTGTGTAAGACTCTTTGAGAGAAACAAAGAGAAGAAAAATAGATTGCATAAGACTCCAGAGAGAGAAACACTTCAATTATTTTTTGGGATTACAAATAATAAGAAAGGGTCATGAGAGGCCAAGGATAAAGTGTGAATTTTTCACCTATGAAGAAGAGGAAGTGCGTCAATTGAGCAGTTATAAAGAGAGCCCGGTGTGTTGGTTTCTCACCCCAACAAAAAGAAAAGTGTGCAAGCAACGATAGTTCGCATTTGTGAGAAGTTTGCTTTCTGAGGAAGAAAGGTTGACATTTTTTAGGTAACCATAGGAGAAAATTATGTCCCTTGATGTAGGTCAAAATTTCAGAACTTTGATCAGATTTGGAGTAATTTTACCAACATTGACTTTTACTTTGGAGGTCACTCAGAGGAGGGTTGGACTCGGTATCTTGGTGGTAGTTTGTTCTTGGTCTTGGTCTTGGATATATCTCGTTTTTATTTGATTCTATAAGAGAAGGATTATTTTGTTTCCTCCTTGTGGGTTTTTCCTTTGATACTAGCCTAATTTTGGTGCCTCTTGTCTCGTTATAATCTCTATATTTTTTATGAAATATTGAACATTTGTATAATTTTTTGATTAAGAATACATCTAATATTCATAATTAATTATCAATAAGAGAAATTAAGTGACTAGACTACATTGCACTGGGTTTCTCAACATGGAATAAGAGTTATGGTGAAGAAAAAAGAACTATTGAAGAAGCCCTAATTAGGCCTAAGTATAAAAGAGAATACAACAAAATACTTGTGCGTAAAAATACCTAAGAGGCTAATATCATTGCATGCATTGCATCAAGGTTTTTGAGATAAAGGAATACTCCTGATTAATATCAATTATATATCTATGGAAGTCCAAGCCTCCTCATCATTAAGGACTGAACTAATTCAAGTATCTCTATGGAAAATATAACTAGTCCGAGCATGTATATTTATGGAAGGGAACAAGTCCAAAGTTGTGATATCTCTATTCGAAGCATCTATGATGACACTAACACTCCATAAAAGAAACAATAATCCAAGTACAAGCCCCTAAGTGGCTTTCAAATTATGCAAGCCAGTGAATTATATCCAAGCTCTTTGAAGCAATGAACATTATACGAAATAGTGATGCAAAAAAGTAGTAATATTTGTGGGAAAACAAGGACATTTCAATGTTTGAAAAGGGCCTAGAATCCAATGCTCAAGAGGCCAAAATATTTCTCATAATCCCTCTAAGGCACAAGTTCAAGTTTTAAAGGCATTTGAGTTCTCTCTGTGAAACATGCAATCCAAATTAAATTTGTGATATCTTTGTTATAACTTTGTGGTACCCGAATTGAAGTGACTCCAACCTACAATATTACAAATTTTATTGAAGATAAATATGAACACAAGCCCAACATTCAGCTAAGAAATTTGCAATCTAATCCATGAAGAAAAGATATAATCCTTATTATCTCCATCCATGTAACATTGCAAGGATATTTCCTTGAATCAACCCAAAGAAACTATGAACAAAAAGTGCATTGAATCCCTTTATGACATCTCCCTTGTAGATGAAATATTTCCAAAGGTTCATCTTTGTGGTTCATATCCTAGTTTTAAGGTCGAAGGTATGAGATACTTATGTTAGAGGAAGACAATATACATCGATTGAAGAAAAGTTAAATTACCTTTGTTACATGGGAATAAATATTGTGATGAAAAGAATATAAGGTTGGACAGGTAAGGTTGAAGAGTCACGTATAATATTTTTCTCTTAAAATTTGTAAGGTTGTGATCTATTTCAATTATATCGCATGAAATACTAAGTCTAGACTCTACAATGTTATAAGGAAATTTCATTAGAAAAACACATTAAAAGTTAGCTAACTTATGCTCTTTTGAAAGATATTGACATATTAAAAAAGGGCCCATATAGTTATATCGTATAAGAGGTCATGCAACCTCTCTTGAGGGAAATGACATAATTGATATGTTACTATTCATATCCTTTCCTTACATATGAATACTGAGCTTTTCTGGTGATCAAAGTTAGATAATCGGTAAATGAAGCATCAATAAACTCCATTTCATGTATAAAAGTCTTGTTTAGGGCTTGCAACTAAGACATTTGTATACTTGTAGAACTTGCAATCTGAAGGGTGGCAAGTTTTGAAGGATTTGAGTATTGAAGCACCCAGGATTTTAAAAACCTAGAAAAAACCTTTGGGACAAAACCCTAAGACACATAGTTTATGCTAAAAGAGGCCCTCGCTATTTAGAATGACATCATGTTGATGTGAGAACTAGTATAGTGAAAATTACAAAAGGTCCAAGATTAAGAGGGACTTTACTTTTTTCAAAAGATAAGTATTTTATAACTTTCCACTTTGCTTGAGATTATTTTTATTGTCTCTAATTTTTAGTTAGTTTGTCATCTATGTATCATTTTCTTGGTTATAATGTTTTTCCCATATCCTCCTAGAGAGAGTGCAGGTCAATGGTAGGGACGAATTAAAAGCATGAACCTAAGCATGAGGACTTTCAAGATATGTAATAGAAGTAGAACCAAGTTTAGAGGAAGCGAGAAAGCCTTAGAGAAGTCAAAATATAGTATGAAATAACATATAAAGCAAGAATATTCTCCCAATAAAAGGAAGAAATTCACAATAAGACTCCTACCTAAACTATAAATGTTATTGTTGATTCTTGAAAGACATAAAAAAAGTGTCTCACAATTAAAGAAGACCTCACACTTTGGAATCGACTGAATGATTCAAGAACTCATGAATTAGATTAATTTATTCAAAGGTAGTTGTAAGCATAACTTAACATAAAGGATATTGGATGAATACACTACTACTTGAGGTTTGAAAACTCAGAGAAGCTCGTGATCAAGATCCTCCAAAGGTTTGAATGGAATATTAGAGACATATGCAAACACCCTTTAGCATAAGTTGAAGAGTTCTATCCATCATTATACTCGTAGTTCATTGGATTCCTGATTCATTTGATTCAAGGAAACATCGATTATATTGGTAGTGCTAATGAATGAATAAAAATACTACAGATGATAGACTTTGCTTGGGATTTGGTATGGTTTCTTGGTAGAGAATGAAGTACGATTTTGTTACACTATGAGGGAAGAAGATATGGAAGTTTTCACAATTAGTTGTGAAGAATTTTGGCTCCATAAAATTTTTGATGGACTATTTGATGACATGTTGGATTCAACTATGATACTTTGTATTAACCAAAGCGATATGAATATTGTTAAAAAACCCAAAAGGTAGAAGCACATTATGATTTGCAATATGATGGAGGATGGAGTTGTGAAGCTACAATATATCTCCAATGATGAAAAAATAGCTTATACATTAACAACATCCCTTCCTAAGGGAAAGCATGGGCAATTTCGAAACAAGATTGGGATTGTGGATATATCCTCTCATATTGAGAGGCTGTGAGGATGGACACCTATTTCTCCATGTGTCATGTACTATGGAAAATAATAACATCCGTAGCTCAAGTACATGAACACAAATAGGGAGAATGGTACATTGCATAAACATCATGGAATGACATTCTTGGGACATGTACTATGACTAGTACTAATGGTCATAATTCAAGTACATTGATCTAGTATAAGAATGGTCTAGAGGATTGAAATTTCCTTGCGTCAAGTATTGTGACAATGGATTACAAAATGGTCCTGTGGTGGAAGTACTTTGGTGAAAATATATGGAGTGTGTTCCTCAGAGAGATGGTTGTGTGGTGTCCTATTGAATGCCTCCCAACATTGTGCTCTAATATAGTGGAGAGATAGAGCTTACTTATCAAGGCCTTGGTAGTTTGACAATGTTGGTCATGATTATGCTTATAGCGATGCTTATCAATTTGAATCCTTTCTTGTATGAAGATTTCAAATTCAGAATATCCCTATGATTCATTATGAATACCTCCATAGCTAAAAGGGAGTCTTGAATTTGTAACTAGGTTTGGTATTCATAATGTAAATTTATCATTGATGTATTTATTATATTCATATTTATTTTTATCAAATCATGTTCTTCATGCTGAGAGTAAAAAATAGTCAAAGGAAACTTATTTCGAGTTGAAAGTGTATCATTTGGACATTGAAAAAAAAAAAAAATTTGAATTCTTATTTTGATTTGTAAGTACACAATATGACCAAGGCGAACCTCCTTGGAAAAGTCGGCATAAAATTCCAAGAGACACATATTCAACCTTCCTAGACAATTTATATATAAAAGACAAGTTCAACCCACTTGAGATCTTACTCATCAACATAACAAGAATCATACCTGAACCTAGCAAAGGAGAAGAGAGAGTTGAGTCAAAGAGGAGAGAAGACGAAGCTAAAATAAGGATAATATTCCCTCGTTGACAAAATCTTTGACAGTTACAGTTCACACTTGTGAGAAGTATGTTTTCTGTGGATGAAAGGTCGTAATTTATGAGGTAAGCACATGTCGAATTTTGGCACCTTTTTGTGGGTCTGAATTTCAAAAATTTGACCAAAGGTGTAGTTTGACTTGCATTGTCTTTGACTTTGGAGGTGACTTGGAGGAGGTCTAGACTTGGAAGTTGGTATCTTTGTAGCATTTTGTTCTTGTTCTTGGATATCTCTCATTTTGATCTGATTTTATAAGAGAGGGATTATTCAGTTTTCCCTTTGTGGGTTTTACCCTAGCTACTAGCTTAATTTTGTTGTCTCTTGTCTCATTATGATTTCTATATTTTTTTAAAGATTGAAAATTTGTATAATTTCTTGAATAAGAAGACATAATAAATAATAATGTTGTGAAACCAGCTCCCAAAAGAGAAGAAAAGAGATATCAACACCTTATAAATAAGTCACTTCGAGGGGGCAACGGGCCAATACATTACATGAATGAACAATTCTTGGATGATACAAATGCCAAAACATCCTTTCTATATATAGGAGTCCATGGGGCCACAATGTAATCCTAGCCGAACTAACAATAATAATTTAAGGGCACAATAATAACAATATGGGGGTTACAGGGGTACAACAATAACAATAAGGGGGTTACACTAACAACAATAAGGGACTATACTAGTAATATAAGGACCTAACATGCTCCTCTCCTTCAAAAAGGTGTTGTCCTCAACACTTGAGTAGCTCCGGGTGCTTTTGTATAAAATTCTCATCCTCTCATGTAGAATCTTCCGTGGGTAAGTTATTCCATTTGATGAGATACTCTGAAATTGATCAATTTCGTAGTTATCGAGTTCTTGTTTCCGTGATTGCTTCAGGTTCCAATATGGTTTTTCCTTCCTCATAAAGTTCTAGAAATGTTGTTTGAACTGGAATTTTGTCCCCTATAACCTTTTTTAAGCATGAAAAATGGAAAATTGGATGCACTCGCGAAGAATTAGGAAGCTCCAATTTGTATGCCATAGTACCAATCTTTTGCAAAACCTTGTAAGGACCATAGTATTTTGGTGATAATTTATTATCCTTCTTAGCTTGCTTGAGGGACATTTGTTTGTATGGTTGTAGCCATAAAAATACCCAGTTTCCCACATCAAAACTTATCTCACTGTGATGTTGATCTGCCTATTGTTTCATTTGATCTTGTACCAAATTTAGGTTATCCTTTAAGAGTTGGAGAACTTCTTGTTGATGCTCGATGTGATCCTCCACTGCTTGAACCCTAGTATTTTCCCTTAAATAAGATGTTATGGATGGTGGATGATATCCATAAAGTGCCATAAATGGGGTCATTTTTGCTGCAGTATGGAAGGAAGTGTTATACCACCATTCAGCCATAGGTAACCACTTGACCCATTTTACTTGCTTATCAGATTCAAAACAACGAAGATATCCTTCCAAAAATTTATTCACTATCTCTGTTTGACCATCGGATTGAGGATGATAAGATGAGTTATGAGCTATTTAAGTACCTAAATAAGAAAATAATTCCATCCAAAAATTTCCTGTAAAAATGGGATCTCTATAATTACAATAATCTTCGGGTTTCCATGTAGCTTTTGAATTGTTTCAATAAATCCAGTAGCAACTGTACTTGCTTTAAATGGATGAGATAATGCACCAAAGTGTGCATACTTGGTAAGTCTATCAACTAACACCATGATGACACTCCTTCCTTCGGACTTAGGTAAACCTCTGATAAAATCCATTGAAATATCCTCCCAACGTTGACTTGGAATGGATAAAGGTTGTAGAAGACCCGGGGTCTTAATTTTCTCTACTATATATGAATACTGAGCTTTTCTGGTGATCAAAGTTAGATAATCAGTAAATGAAGCATCAATAAACTCCATTTCATTTATAAAAGGCTTGTTTAGGGCTTGCAACTAACACATTTGTATACTTGTAGAACCTGCAATCTTAAGGGTGGCAAGTTTTGAAGGATTTGAGTATTGAAGCACCCATGATTTTAAAAACCTAGAAAAAACCTTTGGGACAAAACCCTAAGACACATATTTTATGCTAAAAGAGGCCCTTGCTATTTAGAATGACATCATGTTGATGTGAGAACTAGTATAGTGAAAGTTACAAAAGGTCCAAGATTAAGAGGGAGTTTACTTTTTTCAAAAGATAAGTATTTTATAACTTTCCTCTTTGCTTGAGATTATTGTTATTGTCTCTAATTTTTAGTTAGTTTGTCATATATGTATCATTTTCTTGGTTATAATGTTTCTCCCATATCCTCCTAGAGAGAGTGCGGGTCAATGGTAGGGAAGAATTAAAATCATGAAGCTAAGCATGAGGACTTTCAAGATATGTAATAGAAGTAGAACCAAGTTTAGAGCAAGCGAGAAAGCCTTAGAGAAGTCAAAATATAGTATGCAATCACATATAAAGCAAGAATATTCTCCCAATAAAAGTAATAAATTCACAATAAGACTCCTACCTAAACTATAAATGTGATTGTTGATTCTTCAAAGACATAAAAAAAGTGTCTCACAATTAAAGAAGACCTCACACTTTGGAATCGACTGAATGATTCAAGAACTCATGAATTAGATTAATTTATTCAAAGGAATTTGTAAGCATAACTTAACATAAAGGATGTTGGATGAATACACTACTACTTTAGGTTTGAAAACTCAGAGAAGCTCGTGATCAAGATCCTCCAAAAGGTTGAATGGAAGATTAGAGACATATGCAAACACCATTTAGCATAAGTTGAAGAGTTCTATCCATCATTATACTCGTATTTGATTGGTTTCCTAATTCATTTGATTCAAGGAAACATCGATTATATTGGTAGTGCTGATGACTGAATAAAAATACTACGGATGATAGACTTTTCTTGGGATTTGGTATGGTTTCTTGGTAGAGCATCAAGTATGATTTTGTTGCAATACGAGGGAAGAAGATATGGAAGTTTTCACAATTAGTTGTGAAGAAGTTTGGCTCCATAACATTTTTGATGGACTATTTGATGACATGTTGGATTCAACTATGATACTTTGTATTAACCAAAGCGATATGAATATTGTTAAAAAACCCAAAAGGTAGAAGCACATTATGATTTGCAATATGATGGAGGATGGAGTTGTGAAGCTACAATATATCTCCAATGATGAAAAATTAGCTTATACATTAACAACATCCCTTCCTAAGGGAAAGCATGGGCAATTTCGAAACAAGATTGGGATTGTGGATATATCCTCTCATATTGAGAGGCTGTGAGGATGGACACCTAGTTCTCCATGTGTCATGTACTATGAAAAATAATAACATCCGTAGCTCAAGTACATGAACACAAATAGGGAGAATGGTACATTGCATAAGCATCATGGAATGACATTCTTGGGACATGTAATATGACTAGTACTAACGGTCATAATTCAAGTACATTGATCTAGTATAAGAATGGCCCAGAGGATTGAAATTTCCTTGCGTCAAGTATTGTGACAATGTATTACAAAATGGTCCTATGGTGGAAGTACTTTGGTGAAACTATATGGAGTGTGTTCCTCAGAGAGATGGTTGTGTGGTGTCCTATTGAATGCCTCCCAACATTCTGCTCTAATATAGTGGAGAGATAGAGCTTACTTATCAAGGCCTTGGTATTTTGAAAATGTTGGTCATTATTATGCTTATAGCGATGCTTATCAATTTGAATCCTTTCTTGTATGAAGATTTCAAATTCAGAATATCCCTATGATTCATTATGAATACCTCAATAGCTAAAAGGGAGTCTTGAATTTGTAACTAGGTTCGGTATTCATAGTGTAAATTTATCATTGATGTATTTATTATATTCATATTTATTTTTATCAAATCATGTTCTTCATGCTGAGAGTAAAAAATAGTCAAAGGAAACTTATTTCGAGTTGAAAGTGTATCATTTGGACATTGAAAAAAAAAAAAAAATTTAATTCTTATTTTGATTTGTAAGTACACAAGATGACCAAGGCGGCCCTCCTTGGAAAAGTCGGCATAAAATTCCAAGAGACACCTATTCAACCTTCCTAGAAAATTTATATATAAAAGACAAGTTCAACCCACTTGAAATCTTATTCATCAACATAACAAGAATCATACCTGAACCTAGCAAAGGAGAAGAGAGAGTTGAGTCAAAGAAGAGAGAAGATGAAGTTAAAATAAGGATAATATTCCCTCGTTGACAAAATATTTGACTGTTACAGTTCACACTTGTGAGAATTATGTTTTCTATGGATGAAAGGTCGTAATTTATGAGGTAAGCACATGTCGAATTTTGGCACCTTTTTGTGGGTCTGAATTTCAAAAATTTGACCAAAGGTGTAGTTTGACTTGCATTGTCTTTGACTTTGGAGGTGACTTGGAGGAGGTCTAGACTTGGAAGTTGGTATCTTTGTAGCATTTTGGTCTTGGTCTTGGATATCTCTCATTTTGATCTGATTTTATAAGAGAGGGATTATTCAGTTTTCCCTTTGTGGGTTTTACCCTAGCTACTAGCTTAATTTTGTTGTCTCTTGTCTCATTATGATTTCTATATTTTTTAAAGATTGAACATTTGTATAATTTCTTAAATAAGAAGACATAATAAATAATAATGTTGTGAAACCAGCTCCCAAAAGAGAAGAAAAGAGATATCAACGCCTTATAAATAAGTCACTTCAAGGGGGAAACAGGCCAATACATTACATGAATGAACAATTCTTGGATGATACAAATGCCAAAACATCCTTTCTATATATAGGAGTCCATGGGGCCACAATGTAATCCTAGCTGACCTAACAATAATAATTTAAGGGCACAATAATAACAATATGGGGGTTACAGGGGTACAACAATAACAATAAGGGTGTTACACTAACAACAATAAGGGACTATACTAGTAATATAAGGACCTAACATGCTCCTCTCCTTCAAAAAGGTGTTGTCCTCAACACTTGAGTAGCTCCTGGTGCTTTTGTATAAAATTCTCATCCTCCCATGTAGAATCTTCCGTGGGTAAGTTATTCCATTTGATGAGATAATCTGAAATTGATCAATTTCGTAGTTATCGAGTTCTTGTTTCCGTGATTGCTTCAGGTTCCAATATGGTTTTTCCTTCCTCATAAATTTCTAGAAATATTGTTTGAACTGGAATTTTGTCCCCTATAACCTTTTTTAAGCATGAAACATGGAAAATTGGATGCACTCGCGAAGAAGTAGGAAGCTCCAATTTGTATGCCATAGTACCAATCTTTTTCAAAACCTTGTAAGGACCATAGTATTTTGGTGATAATTTATTATCATTCTTAGCTTGCTTGAGGGACATTTGTTTGTATGGTTGTAACCATAAAAATACCCAGTTTTCCACATCAAAAATTATCTCACTGTGATGTTGATCTGCCTATTGTTTCATTTGATCTTGTGCCAAATTTAGGTTATCCTTTAAGAGTTGGAGAACTTCTTGTTGATGCTCGATGTGATCCTCCACTGCTTGAACCCTAGTATTTTCGCTTAAAGAAGATGTGATGGATGGTGGATGATATCCATAAAGTGCCATAAATGGGGTCATTTTTGTTGTTGTATGGAAGGAAGTGTTATACCACCATTCAGCCATAGGTAACCACTTGACCCATTTTACTTGCTTATTAGATTTAAAACAATGAAGATATCCTTCCAAAATTTTATTCACTATCTCTGTTTGACCATCAGATTGAGGATGATAAGATGAGCTATGAGCTATTTAAGTACCTAAATAAGAAAATAATTCCATCCAAAAATTTCCTGTAAAAATGGGATCTGTATCACTTACAATAATCTTCGGGTTTCCATGTAGCTTTTGAATTGTTTCCATAAATCCAGTAGCAACTGTACTTGCTTTAAATGGATGAGATAATGCACAAAAGTGTGCATACTTGGTAAGTCTATAAACTACCACCATGATGACACTCCTTCCTTTGGACTTAGGTAAACCTCTGATAAAATCCATTGAAATATCCTCCCAACGTTGACTTGGAATGGATAAAGGTTGTAGAAGACCCGGGGTCTTAATTTTCTCCACTTTATTTAGTTGGAAAACCAAACATTCTGCCAAAAACTTCTGAATATTAGATTTAAGGCCATCCCAAAAAATTTCTTTCTTCACCCTGTGGTAATTTTTTAAAAATCCCGAGTGTCCTCCTAAATGAGAGGTGTGCAATTCCAAAATATTCTTTTGTTTTAGTTGGGAATTCTTGCAAATATATAAGCGATCTTTTTACGATAAGGAATCATTTTTCCAACTAAATGTATTAGATGTACTAGGATCTTGCTGCAAGTTTTGAGTGAGAGTCCACGCTTCTCCGTCCTTCTTCCATTCATCCCTTGCTTCGGTTATCCAATCTGGTTGGATAATTGAAATGGCACAAAGCAATGCTTCCACCTTTTCATCCTTTCTTGAGAGTGCATCTGCAACAACATTTAGCTTCCCTTTTTTGTAAATGATTTCAAAGTCATAACCCAACATCTTTGTGACTCATTTTTGTTTCTCTTCTGAAGATAGTATTTGTTCCAAAAAGTGTTTAATACTATCATGATCAGTTTTTACCTTGAAGTGTCTTCACATTAGGTAAGGTCTCCATTTCTTTAGTGCATGTAGTATTGCCAACATTTCCTTCTCATAAATAGCCTTTTGTAAATACTTTCCTTTGATTGAATGACTTTTAAAAGCAATGGGTCTTCCTTCTTGCATTAAAACAACACCAATTCCATTTCCTGAGGCATCACATTTGACAATAAAGGTTTTTTTGAAGTCTGGCGTAGCTAAGACTGGTGCTAGGCACATTTCCTCTTTAAGATGTTCAAAGGCCTTATTTTCTTCAGGAGTCCATGAAAATGCATCTTTCTTCAATAATGTTGTTAGAGGTGCTGCTATTCCCATAATTCTTAACAAACTTGCGATAATACCCTGTTAACCCGAGAAATCCTTGCAACTGCTTTATGGTTGTGGGGACTTTCCATGCCTTAATTGCTTTAATTTTTGTAGGATCTACCTTAACACCCTTGTGAGATACAATATGACCCAGATATTCCACCTCTTGTACTCCAAATAAACATTTGGATATTTTTGCATATAAATGTTTCTCCTCCAATAATTTGAGCACCCTATCAACATGTAGAATATGATCCTTCCAAGACCTACTATATATTAGTATATCATCAAAAAATACTAGCACAAATTTTCTAAGGAATGGTTTGAAAATGGAATTCATCAACTCTTGAAATGTAGAAGGTGCATTGGTAAGGCCAAAAGGCATGACCAAAAATTCATAATGACCCTCATGAGTTTGAAATGTTGTTTTTGGAATATCTTTAGTCTTCATTCTAATTTGATAATATCCTGAATGAAGATCCAACTTGGTAAAATAAATTGCTCCATGTAATTCATCCAATAATTCATCAATCACAGGAATGGGAAATTTATATTTAATAGTGAGCTTATTAAGCTCCCTATAATCCGGACATATGCGCCATGATCCATCTTTCTTGTGCACCAATACTGCTGGAGAAGATAAAGAACTTTGACTAGGTTGAATTATACCCACCTCTAACATTTATGCAATCATACGTTCAATTTCGCTCTTTTGGACATAAGGATATCTGTAAGGCCTGATGTTTTGAGGAACACTTCCTGGAATAAAATGAATAGAATGATCATGATCACGCATAGGTGGGAGTCCTTTGGGAGTATCAAACACCTTGGAATGATTGTCCAAGACTTTTTTGAGATGTGGAGAAATAGATGATTTTGATGTTGGAACTTCTAGTGAGCATAATTGTGAGATTGCGCACCATTGTTCTTTCTTCAGAAGCTTTTTCATGACATTAGAGCTTATTATCTTTCCTAGCTTCCCTACGATACCCTGTAATTAAATTTCATTTCCTTCTAAAAAAAAATTCAAGAAAAGTTCTTGAAAATTAAAAGCTACCATCCCCAAATATTGTAACCATTGTACTCCTAGTACAACATCAGCACCTCCCATTGGGATGGAAAGAATTGGACTATTCAATACATATTCCCCCATGGCTAGCTTGATATTATGACATTTTCCAGAGCAATTTATAGTTCCTCCATTTGCAACCATCACTTGACATTCTGGTGCTGGGTATAGGAAACAATTCAATTCCTTGGCTACCTTACAATGAACAAAATTATGGGTACTACCCAAATCAATCAACACTATTACATTTTTCTTCTTGATATGTCCTTCTATCTTGAGAGTTTGAGGAGTGTTAATTCCTACCAATGCATTACATGATATGTTTGGACTCATTTCTTCTTCTTCTAGGGTTTCTTCCTGGTGTATATCCTCTACTTTTGAAGTTTCTTCTTCATTTTCTTCTTTCTCTTCACAATCTATGTACAATAATTTCTTCTCGGCGCACTTATGACCTTTAGCGTATTTGTTATCACAATTGTAGCAAAGCCCTTTTTCTATTTTTTCTTCCAATTTTTGTGGTGTCAACCTTATAGGTTGTGGAAGTCTAGGAGTAGCAACACTTCCATATTTATAGATGTGAGTGGTAGGCTGACTTGTCGCCATAATTTTACATTCAATTTTTCTTTCCAACCTGAATGCCTTCTCCAATGAATCAGGTTCCCAAACGTGAACTTCTTGTTGGATTTTATCCTTTAAATTCCCTATGAAGACATCAATCATGTGTTCCTTTGGAATATCAGTTACCCTTATATTCAATTTTTGGAAGTCCTCAATGTGCTCCGCCATTGAACCCTTTTGTTTGAGATTTATCAATTGGCTAAAGAAGGTGTTGCTCTTTGTATCCTCATAATGTGCTATCATTTCCTCCTTAAAAATTTACCAAGTGACAATTTTTTTACGGGAGAAAAGCCATCAATACCATACAAATGTATTTTTTTCTAAATGTAAAGTTGCAACGTGTACCTTTTGTGTGTTTTGCACATTATTGAGATCAAAATATTGCTCCATCTGTAGTATCCTTGTTACGAGATCCTCGCCATCAAACTTCCTCATATCCATCTTTGGAATATGGTGGTTCTTCAATCCAACATTAGAGTTTATGAAATCACGATTAACATGTATTTTATTCTCATCATGAGTTTCCTCTACTATCTTTTCACCATTAGGAAAGATTTCTTGTATCAATTTTTCCAAATAATTCTTCATGTTTTCGATGTTGTCTTTCATTTTTCCATCGATCTTAGCTTCCATTTCATCCATCTTAGCTTCCATGCCATCAATATTAGCTTCCAAACCATTCATCTTAGCTTCCATGCCTTTCTTCAAACCAACCATCTTAGTTTCCACGCCTTTCTTCAAAACTTCCATTTCATTTTTTGTTGTTCTTTGCAATAGCGAAATTTGGTGCACTTGCTCTTGTAATTTTGATATCTAATGTTGTGTTTCTTCGTCTTCATGAGTCATAGTAGAGCCTTCTGAAGTCTTAATTGGTGTTGAATTCTTTTTAGGGGGCATTTCAGAACCCAATACTGATATCTATTCTTCAATATGCCCTTGGAATAAATTCAAACTAATTTTTTTTCAAACGAGACTTATGTAATTCGAAAAAAATACACACATTTTTCTTTCTTTTGAGGAGCTCGATATTGAAACTTATTTATCTCCGTGATTTCAGATCTTCAATATCTGAAATTTGGTTCTAGAGTCGCCCTATGAATCCTCTTTCAAATTCCATAGGTCTGACCTGATTTGGATTCTTCAAGACAATTTTATGTCCAATATCCCACAATGACCTAATTATAGACTGGTTCAGTAGAGAGAACTTGTGCGAGTTTCCACGTGTCACTGTTTTCTCCTTTGGATTTGAAATTTATAGACAGGAAACTACAGGCTGTGTACTTCCAGCCACTTTTTATAGAATTCAAATCCGATGCCCAGATAGAGAGTTATGAATATTTTCCCACGATAACCTCTTTGAGATGAAATTCAGGAGCCTGAAAAAGACCTAACTTCCATAGATCGTATCTCTGAAAATATTGTGAATTAAGCTCTAAAATTTTACGACAATGTTCCTCACGATTTCAGGTTCGCACTCTAAAAATTTTAGCTTCTAAACCTTCGTAGAAAAAAAGTTATAGCGAAAATTCCACGATGACCTGTTTGGTGCGACGAAACCCTAGAAAAGCTCTAATACCAAATGTTGTGAAACAAGCTCCAAAAAGAGAAGAAAAGAGATATCAACACCTTATAAATAAGCCACTTCGAGGGGCCAACCCCCAATACATTACATGAATGAAAAATTCTAGGATGATACAAATGAAAAAACCTTCTTTCTATATATAAAAGTCCATGGGGCCACAATGTAATCCTAGCCGACCTAACAATAATAATTAAGGTCACAATAATAACAATATGGGGGTTACAGGGGTACAACAATAACAATAATGGGGTTACACTAACAACAATAAGGGACTATACTAGTAATATAAGGACCTAACAAATAAGCAAACATATAATATTCATAAGTAATTATCAAGGAGAGAAATTAAGTGACTATAATACATTGCACTTGGTTTCTCAACAACTTCTAGGAACTAATCCAAAGAAAACATGACTTCAATGATCATTGCCAAACCATATGGAAAGGAAGGCTTCTAGTCGATACATAGAAATTATAGAAGTGGATGCAATTCCGGGATCAAATTCAATTCCAACTAACATAGGTACATACCTCACTAAGATAGAGTGTTGATGTTTGTATCATAAGCATGTACTTTTGCATAGGCATAACTGTCTAGGAATGTATAATTCACCCAAAGTATACTTAGACACTTTATCTACTTTGATAAAAAAAAATTCGTAACTTATCCAAAGTTAAACTTAGGAAAATCACATCATTATTATGTTTATTGAGCTAAAGTAAACTTCGAAAAATTAAAGTAAATTACTTTACTGATTATGTTTTAATATTAGGTATTAATCTCAAGTGAGGAAAAATCTAATCTCAGGTGTGAATCACTTTTAATATTAGGGATATGGATTTATCTCAATGTAAATTTATAAAAGGATAGGGAGAACGAGAAGACACCATAAAAAAACACAAGGCTAAGATGAGCATCTCAGTGAGGAGTGTGATACCCTAAGTGTGTTAGTTCTATAAAAGAGGGTAGTAAGGAGATCCAAATCATCCAAAGAGGGATTGATCAACTAGAGTAGATTCAGTTGTTATAAGCATTTCCTAAATTGGTCCATTTTCCTAGACAAGAGCCCAAAGAGTTTAAAATTTTAATGAAGATATGTAATTAGGTAGAATTTATTGTCATTTTTTTAAAGATTTTTATATTCAAATTCCACTAAATTTAAATAATGTTAAGAACCTAATTGTGCAACTAATCATTGGATATGTAATATTCTAAGAAGTAAGCATCTAGAGATAGGTTTGTGGGAATTCTAACATATAAGGCGTTTCCATGGAGGCAACACCCTAGAGACACAATCAATTGGTGCGACTTGTTGTTGCTTGGATGAGATTCTCGTATCATTCTAAACTTCTTATTATACATTCATAAATTACATTTATATGATCATTGATCCTTCACAGTGTTGTATCATTTCCCCATGACCTCGATCTCAAATGTTCTAGATGATATTTCATGTTGCTTTGAATAGTGGTTGATATGGTTTCATTGCTTAACCTCCTCATCTAAAAATGACGATAATGTTTCACCTTGTTGTAAATATGTCGACATGAGATGGATTCTTTATCACTTTTAACTTAGTAAGGATGCTACCATATTACTACTTCTAACCACTGGGACATAATTACTTTTGAAAAACTAAAAAGTGTGTCATTAAGTTAGACCACTAGGTACTACTAGGGAATTAAGTTGGGTTGTGTGAACATATCCTTTCCATATTTAACACTTTACATTAAACACTTTTCATTTTCCATCCCATCCATAAGATACAAAAATCTCCTAACCTATGGTTAACTAACAAAGATCATCCAAAGTGGGTCATCAAGAAAGATTAAAAAAAAATGGTGCAAGCCTCAAAAAGTCAAATCAAGCCAAATAAAAGGCTACAGAGTGAAGAGAAAAATAAACTCAAGAAAATAAACTACTTCATCATGGTCCCCCCCTTCAAAATTCTTAAGAGCACAACACTTATCCAAATAAAAAGGACTTAGAAAAAATCCAAATAAAAATAAAAGATAAAGGAAGGGGAAGCATGTGTAAGTCATAGTAAAATATCCCTCTCACAAGGCTTTACAAATAAATAAGACTCCTAGCCATAGCTTAATTGGATAGTTAGACCAATTATACCCTCAACACTACTTATCACTTTTAAGGTTAATCCATATGTTGTCCTTATGTCCCCTTCATAAAAAAGAAAAAAAAATTATGTTATCCACCTACTTGAACTTAGAGGACTAGGGAAATACTTTTTGTTTTAGCCCAAGAACATGTGTAATGGAGGTATAGTTATCCACTTGGTTAGTTTCTTGAGTAAATTGGTAACATTAGCTAAGTTAGTACTTGTGTTTAATTTATCTTATCTATGTCGATGTTTAACCACTACTTGAAGTTAGACATGTTGTTGAAGGTGTGGGACTAGGTATTTTTCATCTTATCAACCAAAGTGAACAACTACATGGTGTTCCATCATCTTCAATGGCCTACATTGGCATTATTTGGAGCATTATTTCTAATGTATAAAATTTTCAAGCGCATGCATGGGAAATTTCATTCACCCATGTGCACATATAAAAATAAAAAAATAAAATGGAGAAGAAAATTTGATGTAAAAGAATTAGTTGGTCAAATGAACACAACTAGCTCTATTTATTAGCATTCTAGAAGTTTTAAAAGTGCATTGCCCACTTTAACATTTAAATTGATCTTCTAGAAAAGGGAAATATTTTATTATTATTTCATTTTTTATCACATAAGAAATAGACAAACTTTAGTTACCACTTATATTCTCCCATGGTTTTCGAGAGACCATGGAATTGTAAATGATGGATTACAAGCTTTATTAATCTATAAAAGGATGACATTCTATCTCACTCAGTAGAAGATTTTTGGAGAGAATTAAAAAATTTTCCAATGATTAAAATTTTCTCCATGTATTATTTTTTTCCTTTTGTTATCAAGATATTCTAGAAAATTTTATTTTTTTCAAGCAATGTACTCGGTTTAATCATTTTTCACATGAAATTTTATTTGTATTATGTCATACAAATATTAAAGAAGAATCATTGCTGAAATTTCTTTTTGTTATTTGTTTTCATATACATGTGCTTATTTTTTAACTGGTTGAATGGTTGTTATATATTTAACCCCTTCAAAAGGTAGTGGTTTTGTTGTGTTTTGCAGGTGCGTGATTTTTCTTCTATATTGCAAATGGAAGGAATTCACAACACTATCATAAGCAAAGTGCAAAGGGGAGAAATAGTGATCTCCATAAATAATTTCGATTGATAACTCCTTAATCTAGTAATCAAATTTCTCATTTTATTTTCTATATATATATATATATATATATATATATATATATATAATTTAAATTAGTGTAAATTCTCATTTAAATAGGGTTTAATTTGTTGTAAGATTTAAATTTTTACTTAATCCAAACTTTTAAAAAAAACACACACACCATTTTATTACATTTTCTATGAAGGGCATACAAACATTTAATTAAAGGTTGTGTTCCAAACCCTCTAAGCAACAAAATTCAACCAAAAAAAAATTGGTTAAGGGTTTCAACAAAAAAAAAAATTTGGTGGCTCAAATTAACATTGCATATCTAGGATCTAAATCTATGTGGTAATGACCTATCTTTTTGTTTCCCAATTCTAAAAATTAAACCAATACACATGCAGTTAATGACAATATGTTCTTTATTTTACTTATATTTCCATATTTGCAAGAATTTCTTAAAGGATTGTTTTAAAGGGGTTAAAATTTAACATTTCCTTTCTCATTTCTAGCTCTAATTGATGCATGGTAACCATACTGAATGATTTTAAATGATGAACCACATTTTGGGGTTTTATTGTCGATATTACCGTCATTATTGGGGTACCTCCTAAAAATTTCCACCCCACATAAATTTATGGCTCTAATCCATTTAATTCCCTTAACATGCATGGCATGCCACATTCTGAAAAAATCCTATTTCTGAGCTAAGTAAACTTTATTTCAATTTTTCAAAATATGCATCCAACCCTAAAATACTTTTGGACAGTCATTGTTACAAGAATGGTTGATATGCCAACTAATGATGTTGCATGAATATTTCTCTTCATGGTTGAGTTGAATAAATATGAAAATTGCATAAATCTATTAAGGAGATTTTTTTTTCTTTTATTTGCATCCTAAATGATGATCATGATTTGGACTATGGAATGTAGAAGGCAAAATTTGATAATAATAACCTCATGAGATAAATACATCATTATAATTTTAAATACATTAAGTGACCTTCTATTTTCACACAAATTGATTTATGATGATATATTATGAAATGTTTCATTCACACTAAATTTTGCATGGTTTCTAGGTAAAATTTATTGGTGATGCATACAAAAGCTTTATGAATAATTTGATCGCATTGATTTTTTGAAAGAAAACTGAATATCAAATTCAATTCACACAATTTTGAAGTGGTTAAAGGATCTATTAGAAGTATTTGTTGGTGACTTGTTTCTATTTGAAATAGGTGGTGATGCAAATGATAAAATAATTTCTTGGCATGCCATTGACACATAATTTTTTGACATAATAGTTTCATGTGTTGTTTTATTGAACTTTATGGAATTTTTTTTATCATATTATATTTGTAGTTGAAGTATAATTTATGCAGTGGTACCCATAAGTCATATTGATAATCTTCGCATGAACCTTCTAAACAAGAAATTCGCTTAGGAATCTTGGCTAGAGACATGTTCTGACATCTATAAAAAACAAGAATATTTGTCTATAATCCATTAAAATGATGGTTTAGGTCTCATACACAAGGACAAATCCTGACTTTAGAAGACTACTCATTGAGCCTAAGGATATCCTTGTTGGAAGTCCAATTTACTCTTGGTGATACATATTCTAGCAGTATTGCATTAGACAGACCTAATCACATACATCACTTCCAAGTATCTGGAGTATATCAAAAGTCACCCTAGGACAAAAACGAAAGCCATCCATTCATCCACCTGACTATTATAGTGCACCAAAAACAACATTTGGGAAGATTAATCATACTGGCCTAATGTAAAGCATATTTAAGGGCTACAACACTAGGCACACCTAATATTCAAGCTATTTCTTGATCACATAAAACACATTACTAATTTGCAACATTTTAATAAACATGTACTATCAAATCACGGGGTTGAATGAACATATCCTTATTTGTGTTGCAATTTTCCTTATGTAATTGACTTTTGTTGGAAGAAATCATTGAATGAGTCAATATGATTTGAGGAAGCATTAACATCTAATCCAAGTGGGATTAAAATTAGCATCACTATTACAAATGACAAAATTATAATTAGGAGAAAATGTAGGGAAACCCACCTTAGGCTAGGAAAGAAAAACATTCAAAACAATGGAAGTGAGGCGAAAAGCTGTCGAGGTGACAATGGGTGGTTTTTCCTATTAGTATCCTTATATTCTATACCCGGTGATATTGGGACATTACAATAGAGAAAATATGAGAGATAACATAAGGTATGGAAATTAATCATAAAAAAATTATATTAAACAAAAATGGTGAAGAAAATATGGTAAAAATGATTAGTTATTAGTAAGAAAATATGCAAATTTAATGAGAAAATAATAACATAAATCAAAATTAACTTCATGATGAAGTTAATTTAAGGAGGGAATATGTAATGCCCCTATTATTATTTCAATAATAATAATAATAATAATCATAATCATATGATGAAGAAAAAATAATAAATAAATTAAAAAAAAAAAGAAAAAAGTGAAGAATGATAACAAATAAAGCGAAGAATCATAATAAATTAACTAAATTAAGCAAAACTTAACATAAAAATAAAAGCATAATGATAAATGGATCTTATGCATGGATGAAGAGAAGGATGTGCGACATATTTTTCCTAGAGAATTGTTGGAAAGCAAGGATTAAACATTAGCAAATGCAGTTGATTGAGGACTCAATGGTGGTCAATTGTAGAAATATATGGTGTAGCTAAACCTTTGGTTGTGTGGACAGCCATCCTCCACATATTGGCTATCGTTAACAATATCTAACACTAGAGCATAATGGTTTGTCACAATGTTTTAAGTTGATTTCTTCAACTCCTAGATAAGATTCCTTTCATGTGAATTAGTCAAGTTCAAATTAAATCTCCTTTACTATTATTAATTAAGGAATATAAATGTTGGTGTTTAATTAATTTATGTAAATTAGAGTTGTTAACCTAGATGTTATAATGTTAGTACACCTGTTGCAAGGGTATGACAATAAGAAACAAAGGACGAGGGAAGAAGGTCATCTTCCATATATACCACACTATTATAAATAAGAATTTTTAGATAAGATACACCAAATATATGAGAATATACACCAATCTATGAGAAACCAAAAGCTACCAAATAAAAAGAAAGGTATGATACACATTAACAAAGATATAACTAGGAAGTTGGAGATCATGTATGAATGGGTCAATGTTATGAAGTTTCTTGAGAAGAGACACCAAATCTATGAGAGGAATTTTGCAATCAAGTGTCAATTCATGTGCCAAAATATAAATGTAAGGTACCATACAAGAAACTGACACCCATAGATATGGCTCATTTAATCTTTTGGAAAAAAAAAACCCTACTCCAAGACTTGTTGCATTCCATCGCCATTGTAGATCGGTTAAAGTTGTTTTGAGCCCTCCTTATTTGATGAAAAGTATGATGAGGGAAGCCTTGATCTACATGAGATAACCAATCCTAGATCAATATGAAGTATTGTATCACCGTTACATATTGTAGATAAACAAGAGATTCACTAGACAAAGTAAGATAGTTATTAATAATTTGAAAGAACAAAGTACCCAGATCCATTAAGTCGCTTATTTGATAAGAAACCATATCACATATTGATATTAGACGTAACAAGAACCAAAAAAATAAAATAAGGGAGGCTTGATCCTAGTCAAATGAATCAGATCACGTCCATGGAGTTGCAACAACATGAGAAAGCACAGTTGATCAATAACTACAAAAATCCACGAAGTGAATTGCATTAAATACACAATAATTTAGTTGTGGGGGTTTGTGAGGTTTGCAACCCACAAATGTAAATAGTGCAAGCTACACGTTACAAGGCCACAATACCATAGCAGCAAAGTAGTAAACACTCAACAACTCCATAATATGACAAACTAATAATGTTGCAATCATGGTAGAAAAGTATTAAACAACAAGAAACTCCATAATATGAAAAAATAATAAGGTTGCAACCCTAGGGTTGTTGAAGCACGAGTTTCATTGAATTGGAGTGGAATATGAACCTATGTAAGGTTAATTAAAAGAGTTGGGAGTAACAATGAAAATTAATCTTATGGAAAAATACACAATCACTCAGATTTGCACCCAAAAACATTTTATCTGAATGAGGAATATATAATTGTTAGAATTAGGTCTTTTTTCTAGCTCGTGGCATAACTAGAGCTAGTTAGAGCTGAGAACACTTTATATAATTAATTTTTAGCACTCTCAAAATAGTTGGCTTAGCGAGCTGGATTGTGATGAAATATTTTTTCAGGGCCATTAGCATTTTTTTGTCCACCCATAAACATTAATAATAAACTTTTATTTCCCTCACTCTATCCATAAGGAAAAATGAATAAAGCTTAAACTGTTTCCAATTTTGAGAAAACACCAACATTTATTTACATGTTTGGAAATCCAACCATGTCAACATGTAATATAATGAAAATATATTTGAATAACTTATGCACAAATTTGACGTAGAAAACCCTCCAATTATGAACATATTTTCATATAAATAAAATTAACAGTACTAGGAAAGTGATTTTAGAATAATGATAGCACACCTTTGGTTTATGCTTAAATATGGGTTGACAATAACATGTCAGACAATGTAATATTAAGTTGTAAAGAGAAGGAACTTTTCATAGCCAGTCTCAAGTTACAATAATGCATGGTTTTACTTCTCTTTGTTCAAAATCTATAAATCATGACCAACTCAACTTTTTCTTACCCATAGAAAGTCAAAACCTCATCAAGAAATGAGAAACCCTAATAATTTTATCTAAACCAGAAGGCCAAATGGTATGATGAAATTCTGAAATATATGATGGCGGTTATACAATACTAAATTGTTATATGTTTTCTCTTTGTACTTGTACATTTCCTTTAGCTTGTACTCAACAGGAGATGCCTTCAACACTTACATGGGATTTCCATTCATGATTCACTTGGCAGTCCCATTGACTTCGTTTTTCTCATTCATGGATATTAATTTAATTTCATTCTTTCCTAAATATCTGATATGCTTGTCAAGCACCATATTCAATGGATAAAAATAAACGTGCACATGATACAAGATAGTTATCGGGATAAAATATATCTCCAGCGTCACCAAATTCTATATTCCTGTATCTTGATCAGCATTCATCGACTTTTCCTCTGTCACAACCACGGGAGAAAACTACAAATATACGGTCAAGTAAGAGAAACCGTTGTACAACGATGTCAAAATCGGTCAGGCATGGATTAAAACCGTTGTGCAACAAACCTCGGCATTTTGTTGATGTTTTTCATCATATTCTTTTCCAAAACACCATCCCAGGTTCAGCTCAAGCACATTCTTTAATCTCTTTGCCTATACATAATTTTTCCATTATATACCTTTCAGGAAAAAGTCATCAAATCATATTTAAATACAAAACTTATAGTTCTAATCGATGGAAATTTACCGTACATATTGGAGACAATAAGTATGTAAAAACAACATGTGCTAGAAACAAACATCCATGCAATGCAATGAATGTCTATGTGAATCAGTTAATATAAGACACGTCCTCAATTTCCTCGATAGGTAGCAAAAATATATGGAGTGAGTGAAATGTTAAAAAATATTTCCTGACACAATGACTCTCAATTTTGAAGCACACCCTATAAAAGGATACCTCTAAAGCTACAACCAAAAAATAAATTTAAAAAACATCAATCAATTAATCGCGGATAATGTATGACTTAGTGACATTTTGAAGTTATAGCCTGAGATAAATCATAATACTAATATCAATCACGATAAAAGCTTTGTATACATGGATATTAGGCACATGGAAAAGAAGAACCAAGAAAATAAATCCAGCCTTGCATCTCTGTTACACTTGTGACTTAAGGTGAACATTTTAGAACACCAAATAAAATATTCTTGTAAAAACACAATGAATCCAGGCTAATTATTCTTTAAACACAATCCAAATTTGAATATTAAGACACTTCAAAATAGTTAAACAATTAGGGTTCAAATAAAATAAGTAATGAGAAAAACAAAACATAACTTTTCTATTTTTTATCATCATCATCATCTAACAACCATTAGGTGGCTGGTTATTTTTTATCTTGATCATTCCATTCATGAAAAAGGGGTGACAATTGCAAACACACACATTAATCTTTGAAATTAATTGTACTCAATTATATCACGAGGTAGACTCCCTCCTTTCCAACATTCCTAACTTATGTTGGGTAGTACTCAATGGCACACGTAAATAAGCGAAGTTAATAAGTTATGGATATGGATCCACCAATTTTTTTAAAGCCAAGATCTTGATATGGTGGTGACGTAGCAAGTACACAAAATATAATAATATTTTATTAATATTAACTAAAAAAAATTGTAATTAAGAAACAACACCATTCATAAATTGCAAAAATAGAAGTAAAGCTATAACTTGCAAATGATAATGTGATAACCATCATTGGTAATTTACAAATCTCAAGACTGAAATCAGATGCCCTCATATAAACATGATAATGGTAAATACAAAAAAGAGTGTCTCATCGACTATCACTCTACTAATATGATAATGTAGATTTGATCTAACTACATTCCTTAAATTAGTCTGCAACTGCATTAACTACATAATGCAACTCGATTTCTTGAAAACAAAATGGAGGTTCAAGAATGATGGATGTTGTAGTATAATGTAGAAATAATAGTGTAACATCCTCAAGTAGGTTGAAATTAGTCATGACATTCAATGACATGTTTAAGTTAGAGATATAAAGATCCACATCTCACATCCTCATAGGACCCTTCTTATACTAAAGACTATATTGTGATAAGAAGAAAAAGGTTAAGATGAATGTACACAATATCCTCATCTTTGCTACTACAAGTGTCTTTCACTTCACTAAATAAATATAGCCTCCATCCACCTAGTGAAAAAGGTTGTCACCACGATGATCCATCTAAAACCATTGTTAGAGCTCCCATGAAATTATCTAACAAAACCAAGCCCCCATTAATGAAAAGGTACTTGCGCCAAATTGTGCACAAAAAACCCATCGTCACTGCGCAAATCATGAAATTTTTTTAGCATATATAACTCCTTTTATCAAGGGCTCACTAGAGTAAAAAATTTGAGCATGAGTCACGAAAGTCAAAGCTCCATGTCGTTGTTGAAAAGGTTCAAATTTATTTTCTTGTTCGATATTATTTGTACAAAAATATCGAAGGTTCATGGTTTTTTTTTTTTTTAAACAAA
This sequence comes from Pinus albicaulis, assembly GCA_034641835.2. Classification (NCBI taxonomy): domain Eukaryota; kingdom Viridiplantae; phylum Streptophyta; class Pinopsida; order Pinales; family Pinaceae; genus Pinus; species Pinus albicaulis. Next base: position 649,130,210 of record CM076579.1, read on the forward strand.
AAACTTCTTGTCGTATTTTATAAAGTAGGTATTTTACCCTTTAATGAGTTAAAAGGTTCAAGTTAAAAGCAATATTTTTTATTAAAAAAGGATTTATTTTTTTTACTCTAAAGGGGATTTAAAATTTTTGAGTAAGAAAAGGGCTCATAAAATATTTTGAGTGCCTTGTTTTTATATTTTTTAAGCTTTGTTGATTGTTGATAGTAGGCCTTATTTGATTGGCAATTTCAAATTGAAATTATTTTTTTAGGGGTTTTTTAGATGCTAAAAAAAACCCTGTCTTGAGTGGAATTTACAAGAGTATATTATTTTGAGAGTAGTGATCCTTAAGAGGAGTATCATTGATGTTAGAGCTAGAGTTGACTGCAAAGAAGTTGTTATTTTTGCAATTTAATTTGGTTGTTGAGCCACACCAAATGATAAAATCCAAGAGGCTAAGAAAGTCGAAGCAATAGTATGAAGCCTTTTTGAAATAATTGGAAGTTAATTGGAAAAGGGGCACCTTTGCACTAAAACGAATAAAAGAATATGTAGATGATAGTATTATTTCCCTGATTTCTGATGCCAATACAACTAAGGATTCTTGGGATTCCCTTGAGAGTATTTTTGGTATAAGGGGGAGCATTGAAGTTGAAGATGAAGGTGGATCTACAGTAGGATATCTAAAACTATAACGAAATTTTGTTGAATCCCATTGTGCTCAGCCACAAGTGGATGATGTCTGTGAAGAATTTGCAGAAGAAGCAGACTCAAGGAGCACATAGATGCTTTTGAACCCCACTATGCACACCCACAAGTGGACTAAAATTTGGTGAATCCAGCAGCAGAGCTTGTTGATGGAAATATGGGGAATCTAGCAACATAGATTGTTGTTGACAATGAATTTGTGATTGGAGAAGTTAATTCTATGGTAAATCCAACAATTAATATTGTTGATGCAAAATTTTATGAATCATTGTTGGCTAAAAATGAATGGTTGTGGATGATGCAACAAAAACAACATATTAACATGATGTTGTTTAGTGACATAATCCCACTTGAATCTGAAAACCAAATGGAAGACAACCTGTTTGCAGCAACACAAGTTAGTATCGACGTGAAAGAGACAAAGACAGAGACAAATACAAAGATAGAGACAGAGACAAAGAAGGAAGCCCACAAAGAGAAAATATAGACATCGGTATAAATAGAGTTGGAAGTGCAATAGGAGAAAACTCTTATTACATAGAAGAAGGAACATAATCAACGTGGTTCTACAAATTTTTTAACACTTCTGATTGATTTCAAATGTGTAGGTAAACAAAATGGTTATGAAAAAGAGTTAAATTTACTTAAAGCATGGCTTGTAGCACCATTCCTTTATAAAGTCTACATAGAAACTCCATAAATCAACCTTGAAGACAACTTGAATGATGAACAAATTAATGAAATTTTCAGGTATTGGAGTCCTTAAGAGATTAAATTGTATTATGGTCTTATGTTGCAGCAGATTGACGATGTCAAGAACACAACAAAAGATGACATGTGGTAGAAGTCCACATACAAGAAACTTTTTAAGAAGTCCGGGACATTCTTAGAAAACCTAAAACAATGGAAGACCTGCACCAAAAAATGAAGAAAATAAGGTTTGAAAGATACAACAAAAAGAAAAATTTGAAACAATTTAGAGCCTATAGCATCTGGAAGAAAAGAAAGAGAAAAGGAAATCCAAATGATGTCAAAATTTTAAATTGTAACCCTAATTGAGACATAGACCAGTAGGTAGTTTAAATTAAATTTTTTTGTGGTTCAAATTAAGGGGGAGTGTTAGAGAATCTAGTCCCAACCACCTGCTAGGTGTCAAAACTGTCGATCCAAGTGTCCTAGTTTAGTTTTAGTTAGTCCAGTTTAGTCAAGTTTCACTCCAGTCATTTATTACTTATGTCTCCAATGTAATATTATTTAAATAATTCATAATATTGAGAAAAGAAATCCTCTACTCCAAGATTTATTGTCAATTTTTATTAGGTCCATAGGTGTTTAGATATAGGTCATTTATTGTGGAACAATATTTTCCCTAAGAGGACCAAGAATCTCAAGCAGATTTGTGGAAGGAAAAAAAAATTATAGAAGACCATACTTGAGCTTCTTCCAACAATGTCCATCATTCTACATAAATGTGTAACAAAAGACCAGATATCAAGGTGTAAATAAAGTTTCCAAAACTTTAAATCCTTCAAAAAACCTCAAATATGCTTCACAGAATTTGATCCTTTAATTGCCAAACAAAATTCCTCAGGCCTACCTGCAATATGAGCTTGAATGTCCAGTGAAACCCTTGCCCATAATCCTCATTAGCCACAAAGAATTTAACGTGATGCCTCAGAAATATCAATGTCCAAACATGCCTCCAGGTTCAGATTAGCCTGAAACAACCAAGAAATTTCAATGAATGCTCTTATAACGATAAAATAAAGTATGCGTTGAGCCCAAACCCTTCCGGTACTTCAACTTCTCAAGAAATTAATAATTCCATTTTATTTTAGTAATTAATTTTACCCTTTCATGAAATGTGTCATAGATGAGTCAATATGAGCCTAGATCCATCTTAACCCTAATCTATCAAACAAAGAGAGGGATCAAATATTTAAATGTGAAAAATTCTCTTTTGAGTGTAAAACTTGAGGAAAGGTTTGCACCTCGAGATATTTGATCCCTCTCGATGCTTGATAGACCTGGGGTTAACATGGATCTAAGTTGGTTATATGTGTGTGTGTGTGTGTGTGTGTGTGTATTTTTCTTATTCCTTCGCTCTATGTCAACCCCAAAACATATCTATCTATCTCTCTCCCCCTCCCCCTCTCTCCTCTGTTTATTCCCTCCCAATCTCCTCTCTCCACCTTTCTCCCTCTGTCATTCTTCTTTCCTCCCTCTCTCTCCCCATCCAATTCCATTTCTCCCTCCTTCTCTCTATTGAATCTTGTCTCCCTTCCTTCATCTATCTGTCATTCTATTCCATCTCCCTATGTATCTCCCCCCATCTCTCTCTCTCTCTCTCTCTCTCTCTCTCTCTCTCTCTCTCTCATTTTTTCACTATCTCCATCCCTCTCTCCTTCTTTGTCTCTCCCCTCCATCTCTATGTCTCCCTCTCTCTCTCTCTCTTCCCCTTCTCTCCCTATGTATGTCCTCTTCTCTTCTCTCTCTTCCCCTTCTCTCCATATCTATATCCTCTTCTCTTCTCTCTCTTCCTTCCTCTCCTCTCTCAATTACTCCCTTGTCACTCCCTCTTTATCTCCATCACACCCTTGTCACTTCCTCTCTCTCTCTCCATCTCTCCTTTGTCACTCCTTCTCACTCTCTAGCTTTGTTACTATCTCCCTCCCTCTATCTCTTAAATTTTATTGCATGATATTGTGTTTAAGAAAATATATAAATTAAAAAATCTCAACTGGTTGTAAAATATTAAACGTATATTTTGGATCAATCATGTCAAAGAAAACATAATAATGAAACATTTTAAGCAATCATGCACTATCTTCCTCTATTATTGTTATTCAATTTGTTTTCTCTCGTCGCTTGGCTCCTTAGTTAAGATAAATCCATGTTGGTCCTTTATGATATTATTTATATTATATATATTTCACATATTTATATATATAAGTATTCTCATTTTTAGTTTTTATTAAAACCTTGATTTAATTTCTATGGGAATATTAGTAGTCGTGAAGATAGAGGGTTTAGATATATCTCAAAAGTAATGATAACCTATTTCCTTTCAGATTTAATTTTATATATATATATATATATAACTAAATTAAAATAAAATATTTTGATTGTGAAATAAGTTAAGTTTTTTTGGCATGTGGTATTGATAAGCCATAATATTGGACCATGGTATTGTACAAATACTATTTATGGGAAAATATTTTAACTTTTGAACCTTGGGTGATGGAGTTTAGGGTTTTTGAGTTTTCATGCCTTGGGAGTGATGAGGGACAACAAAAACTGTAGCATGGATGGCAATAGACAACAAGGATTGGTCACCACCTAGTCTCAACTTGGCAACGATTTAAACATTTTCAAGAAATGGTGAGGATTGGAAAGGGAATTTAACCCACGATGGTTCAAGGCAGTGAGTTTTACTATTCCATTTTCTTGTTTACCTTCAGTAGCACATGCCATTTTCAGGGTCTTACAACAGGAGCGATTACATTATATTTGTTTTTCTCCTTCAAACATTGATTATGGTCAGCCCTAAGGACTATGTCAATTTGGAGCCCAAACTGGAGGATATCCTCTCAGTTTGCGGTTTGGAGCCAACTCAGCATAAATTACAAAACGTTAAATTTCCAGCTAGGTATCCACCTGGAAAAAGAGGAGTTTCGGGCCTTGAATGGAACTCTAGTGGCAGTTTAGGGTTTCTGGAAGATGCAAAATCATTTTCTTCAAAACCAATTTATTGTATATCTAACATTGTTTCATTGAAAGGTTAGGTGATTGTAGAGAATTCGGCAAGTCAAGTCAAAGGGGCATCAATGGAACTATTGGTAAGTCTAAAATCTCTCTTAGCGGTTCCAAATTTTGGTTACCTTTAAAGAGGGTTAGAAGAAATTGTTAAGGGTAGTGGTTTCAGGGGGAATGAGGGTCTCAAGACTTGTTTGTTTAAGGATTCGGTTACAACTGATTTGATTTCAGACCAAAGGTTGAATAGAACCTATCTTGCAAACTTGCAATAAACCTGAGGGAAAATGATATTCTCTAACCTAATTCATTGTTTAGGTAGGAAGAGGAAACTAGAGAGGGTTTATACAAATATTTTTTTGTTCTGAAGGGAGATACAACCTATAATTTCCATGCAGACACAGAGAGGGAAGGTTTTTGTGGCCGCTCATCAAATTTATAGGGTTTCGAGAATGCGGGATTTTTAGAAACCAACCCCCTGGGGGCAAGGGGGAGGACTTATAAATTCATTCCTAAATTAGAGGGGCAATCGATAGATCTTGTTTTTTTCTTCCAAAATAATGTGTTGGTGGAGGATAACCTAGGGTCGAATCCTGAGGTAGAAAATCATGATAGTGAAGGGTTGTAGTTATATTTATTTCTCGAGAATGGTCAGACTTCTGGATCGAAGAGGAAGAAGGGGAAAGTGATATGGAAAAAAGAGGAATGTCCCAATTCGGTTCTTAGGGTCGATATCCAAATCTATAAGGCTATGGAAGCCTTTGAGCTAATCTTGGTAGGAAGAGAAAAAAGGAAGGCACTACTCACTACAAGGAAAATACCCTCTAGCAGATATTTTTTAGGAACTCCTTATAAAAATAGCCCAGATATCCATTTGTAGTGGAGGTTACTAGAGGAGGTTGGCGAGTGGAGGTTTTTTGCAGATGTTTTTTGTTCGGTTCATTTCTCATCCTACACCGCACCGATGTGTTCCATTAGGAAATAATGGATGCATACTACAAATCGGCACACCAGAACACAGTGATCTTTGTACAAACCCACCTGGTGCGTCGAATTATTGTAGCGCACCAGTGCTCTACATAGATTAGGTCCTGGTGTGTCCTAAAAAACTGTGCAAAAACTTAAACAACCCAGTGTGGTTGGAAGAAACCGCCCTGTGCGCCTCAAAAACCCACACACCGCAACAGGTTTAAATAATAATAAAAAATATGGCAAAAAATCCGCATTTTTCACTTATTCAATGTGATAGTGTCAGTATTTTCATCCTTCCATCAATGATCAAAATCCTCTTTTCATATCATTTAGGATCCCCACTCAGAAATTTTTTATCATTCCACTAGGTCATGACAAAAATTAGTCACTTATGGTAGCCCCAAATCCAAAAATCATCACTCTTCCACAAGTTTTATTACTTACTGGCATATCTTCATAACTTGCTGACTATACACCATCCATAAAATCAATATCAGTCATTTCATCTTGAAATTTAGTCCTTCAAGGTCTCATTAGGTATTTTAGGGTTTTCAAGGTTTCATTAGGTCATTAGGGTTTCCAAGGTTCAATAAAACTCCATTCCATTGCATAAAAATAGACCAGATACCCGTTTGTAGTGGAGGTTACTAGAGGAGGTTGGCGAGTGGAGTTTTTTGCGGATTTTTTTTGTCCGTTTCATTTCTCATCCTACACCGCACCGGTGCATTCCATTAGGAAATAATGGATGCATACTACAAATTGGCACACCAAAACACAGTGATCTCTGTACAAAATCGCCCAGTGCGTCTAATTATTGTAGCGCACCGGTGCTCTTCATAAATTAGGTCCTGGTGCGTCCTAAAAAACCATGCAAAAACTGAAACAACCTGGTGTGGTTGGAAGAAACCGCCCTATGCGCCTCAAAAACCCACACACCGCAATAGGTTTAAATAATAATAAAAAATACGGCAAAAAATCTTCATTTTTCACTTATTCAATGTGTTAGTGTCAGTATTTTCATCCTGCCATCAGTGATCAAAATCCTCTTTTCATATCATTTAGGAGCCCCACTCAGAAATTTTTTATCATTCCACTAGGTCATGCCAAAAATTAGTCACTTATGGTAGCCCCAAATCCAAAAATCATCACTCTTCCACAATTTTGATTACTTACTGGCATATCTTCATAACTTGCTGACTATACACCATCCATAAAATCAATATCAGTCATTTCATCTTGAAATTTATTCCTTCAAGGTCTCATTAGGTCTTTTAGGGTTTTCAAGGTTTCATTAGGTCATTAGGGTTTCCAAGGTTCAATAAAACTCCATTCCATTGCATAAAACCAGCAAGTAAAGGGTGATCCAAATAAACTTATCTTCACTATGTGAAGATGATTTGTGAAGAAAATATATCATTTCAGCATGTAATTTTGAGTTAAAATGTAATTTTTTATATTTTCATTATGTAATTGTATGTCTTCAAAATGTAATAATTTCACCATCCCAGGCTGCTAACCCAGCTTTCCAAAGATTCCTAAACATCGAAATGTAAATTCAAAGAGATTCTAGTCCATCAAAATGATCAATTTCCAAAGGAAATAAGTCAAGATGAAAGGTATAGTTTCAAAGGGTTAAAGTGAAAACAAGAGGGAAAAGTGGTTCTCAAAGCTCAAAGCATCCAATTTATCAAGTATAAAGGCTATTCAAAGATCAAAACATATTCATTTTCTCTCTATGTTATCAAGCCATCACTCACATAGTTCAAAAAACCATAATTGAAGGGTGAAAGGTTGAAATTATTGAAGGTGCTGCTCATGTGGAAAGAGGCGCTGCACATAGATCCCTTGGCATTGCACATAAAGCTAGGGCACTTCGCATAGAGCTAGAGGCACTGCGCACCTGGAAATCTTCACTTGCAGGCTTATAAACTCAGTGCAGGTCCTCCAAAAATTCAGAAAAAGATCTCATCACTTCCTAGCAAGTAAGTAAGACACAATTATGCCCTCCTTGTATCTCTCAAGTAAGAATTTCATGGTGTCAACATTTTCATGAGAAATTTCTAGTTTTTCAAGATAGAAACCCTAATTTCACTTCCTAATCCCAAATTTGATCCTTGAAGACCCCTTTATCCTTCCCACATCATAATAAATACTATCCCTACCCCTATATCATCAAATCCTTATCCCAAACCCCTTTATCCCCTAAACCCTAAGACCTAGGTATTTCAAATTCCTAGGCTCCCAAATCCCCATACCTATAATAAAATTCATATTCCCAAATCCTACAACATTTATACTCCCTATCACCTCCCTTAATTTAACAATTCCTTCCCCCATCTCCCTAGTTTTTTCCATCCCATTCCCCACTCCCTAAACCTAAATTTCAATCCCAATTCATCCACCTAGGGTTTCTAGCCAAGACACTATGGAATAAGAAATGGAAGAGAGGAGGCCACAAAAAGGAGGGAAGATCCTTAGACTTGAACCTACAAACACCAGATAACTCATGGTCTCTCACATGGATGTAGCATGTTTTAAGCATGTAAAATGCTTTGAATTTTGTGAAAAAATACAAAAGGTCCAACATCACCATGTTTTGAGCAGGCTTTTCATTTCTAATCGTCATGATAACCAGGTAACCCTTGCTGGTGTCACTTTCATAATATCTACAACCATTATAGTAGATGCCACTAGAATTCCAAATGTTGGTGAAAAATGGTACAAGGAAAAAGGCTTGGACAATCATTACTATGACCCATATATCAAGCCAAGGCACAAGAATGAAATAAAAAGGTTCTTTCCTTTCTCTTACCTCCTGGATAGATATGCCCCCATGATGAAAATCATCATGAGGTATTTTTCTTGTGAAGGAAGTTTATCAAGACTCTACACCTACCATATCAGGTTATTGATGCACTTCACAAGGGTCAAGATGCTCAACATACCTTATTTTATCTTTAGGGACATTGAAAAAATGGCATACATTATTCAAAAGAGAGGTTATGACCACCAAATGAGAATTATTTTTCACCACTCTTTCATTAATATTATTGTCCTCCATCACCTTGATAAATTGAGCATCTCATGGGACAATTTCATAGATACTGACATATTTGCTGCTCCACCAATTCAACATGCTCAAGTTGAGCCTCCACCATATCATCCTTCCACATCCATTCCTCCATCTCAGCCCACAATACCTACTTCTTCATCAGCTCAAATTAATTCACCCATTTCACCACCATCATCACCATTTCACACTTGGATTGGGTCATCTAGCATGGTTAAGAACAGTGAGCTTCAAAATATCGAAGCGGCTGAGATAGATATATTGGATAAAACATATCAGAGAGGTCATAGGCAGGTGTTTTCTTAACAGATTTTGGAAGGGGCCCTACCTTCTTCACCAAAAAATAAATTACAGAAGGGCAAAGAGAATATGGTAGAGGAGGATGTACATGAGGCAATCATTCATGATGAGGATGACCTCCATGAAACAGAGACTGGTTTTGACCTTGTTGGTTTAGATGATGAACATGATGATGAAGCCTCCAAAATGATTATCAAGCAAAAGGATTCCCAAATCAATGAGCTTCAGACCAACTTAGAGAGATCTCAGTTTTTCATTGCATTTCATGAGCAAGAAAATAAACAACTCAAAACCAAGTAGGCCATCATGGAAATTCAACTTCTCAAGGCAATAAGAGAAGAAAACAAGGCAAAGGATTTGCTTGATGAGGCATATAGAACGTGTGGTGAAAGAAATGAAGTAGAATAATAATTTTTAAGGAGAAGACCTAGGACTAGAGGGTTGAAAAGAGCTCTAGAACTAGAGAGGCAAAAGGAGGTTGAGCTTGCTAATCAGCTCACATTGAATGAATAGTTTTCCATGATTGTCAATGAGAACTGGGAGAAATGGCTTGACAGGGCTACCCAGCACCTTGAGAAGCTTATGGAGAAGGAAAACAAGGATAATGATATATTGAGAAAGAGGGCCAAGCACTATTCCAAGAAAAACAAAATTGCAAGGTCAAAACTTAAACAAGCCAATGCAAAAATTGAAACCTTGACCATGCAAGAAGAGAAAATAAGGCTTGATATCCTTTTTTAAGACTCACTCCATGCCTAACCATCATCATCAACCACCATTAAGAAAATTTTTGCAATTTTTGACACATTTTCTCAAATTTTTGAATTTTTTGTGCATTCCTAGATAGTCATGTGACAGTTGGATTGTTTTATGCGCAGCGCCCTACGCGTTGCGCACTTTTCTGAGGCATTTTTTTTCCAAAAAAATACCACAATTGGATTCATAATGATGAATACATGCACCCTGGAAAATTTTCTAAGTTTTTTTGGACAAACTGGTCAGTGAAAAGGTCAAAAAACACCCAAAAATTCATGTTTCTGCCCTCTTTTTGAGCCTAGCGCTGCGCATAGAGCAGTCTTGGGAGAATCCCTTTTTGGGAGGTAAAATCAAGTCATCTCTACAAACTACGAACATATTTGGAAATTTTATTGGATAATCTTTCCAATGAGCTATCATGAGCTCCGTTTGGACATTGGGAACCCTTCCAAAACTTAGCTTGAAGTTAGCACTGCGCATAGGACAAATTTTCTGAGTTTGCTGATATTTTCCTATTTTCTTAGTTTTTCCAGTTTGACCATGGTCAATGGGATTTTTAACAATGTAAATAATGAATGTAAAATTAATTATGATGTTTTTACACTTACCTTGGGTAAATACATTAGGTGAAAAAATTTTATGACGTGTAATGAATCAATTTGCAAAAAGTGAGGGATGAGTCAATTTGACCTCCCTACACTCTAGGTATTCAGCTAGTTTTTTGTGGAACTTCTCCTCCTCTCATGGATTCGACCCCTGAGGATGGGAGGAGTTATTTTGAGTTATATATCATGTACTTTTTGACTCATTTCATAGGTTTTAAATTGTTGGATGTTAAGGCATTGATCAGAGACTCTAGTGTAATCATTTTGGCAGGAAATGAATGTAAAGGTTGCAGCTATTTCTTTGGGATACTTATGGTATGAGAATTTAGCATTGTTTTTCTTATGTATCATTATTTATGAATGTCTTGTTTCATGATCCATTTCATTTCTATGATATGTTGGTTTTTAAGTTGTTGAACAGAATACATCTCTCATGCTCTGTTTTGGAAAAACCTTCATAGTTTTTCCATCTTCTTCAGTTTAGAAAGAATTCAAGCCTTTCCTTGCTCTTTTTGGTTCCTCGCCTGTCTGGTCAATCTCAACCTAAAACCCTAAGTTTTATATTTTCTACCTACCTTGCCCCACTAAATCTCTGCAACCATAATCCTATTTTCCTTGACCTAGCCTCTTTGACCTAATTATCATCATCCAACAACCCAATTCAACCAAATAAAATCCCCATACTTATACCTAGCCTAAAACCCTACTTCATCTAGTCCTCTTGGCTGTGATTTTGTGGAGAGAGCCCTCTCCGATTTGGTAGGGCTAGATATGAAGCTAAAATATTAGTCTATGGTTACCTCTGTTGGGATTCTTCTTCAACCTGAGATATCTGGCAGAGTGATAACATACTAGAGCCATTGCCAAGGATACGAAATATTTATTTTCTCTTGGTGTACGACAAGAAACAATGGAATTTGATCCTTTGGATGATAGGGTTAATTTTTATAAAGGCTTATTCAAAAATTGTAGTGCTAATATTGTATAGTTGGCTTCGATAAGATATATCAAAGAAAATCCCAATCCTGATCCAGCTGATCCAGTAAATGATCTAGAGAATATTTTTCGAAGGCATAGATATCAAACTACAAACATTCAATCAGGACCAGTTTCATTGGTAAGATCTATTTTTCTACCTACTAAACTGATTTCTCTTGAAGATATACTGTATGATCTGAAATTTCAATTGTCATTGTTTAAATCTAAGTCTGAAACGTCTTTATCCGACATAGTCTTCGATCCTTTAATAATATCTGAGGTCAAGTCATTGTATGAATTAGACCTTATTCCTCTAAAATTTTGATTTTTCGAAGAGATTAATCCTGAATCTAACCTTAACATCAAAGATTGGATCCAATTCTACCATCAAGAGGAAATTTCTGTCTCAACTCAAACTCAAACTCAATCAATTGTAGTTTTTTCACCTGCACCTTTGACCTCATCATTCATACCTACTACTTCAGTACCTACAAATTATGTTCCACTACCTATTCAACCAATCCCTCCTGTTATCAATCCAACACTTCACTCAGCCTAAATCATGGAAATATTTTCCCCACTTATCTTACATGCCCAATTGAATGATTTACCTCAGGGTTATGGCCAAAGAGTCCCCTTGTTCGATGAAAAATCTACCATATCTGCAAGACAACATATTGTTAAGGTTACTGACTTCATATACTTGGAGGAAGTTGATCCTGACAATGCAAAACTGAGGATTATAACCCAGAGTTTATCTAGAGATGTTAAAGTTTGGTTTAGGTCCCTTACTGCTAATTCCAATGCCACTCTAGACCAACTCATTGATTTGTTTATAGCTCGGTGGGAAGGAAAGAAAAATCATTTACAATTGCTTGTTGAGTATGAGAACATTAAAATAAATCTCAATGAATCAGTCCAATATTTCAATACTCGCTTCAATAGAATTTATAACGCAATTCTCGTTGAGATCAAGCCTCCTCCATGCTTAGCTCTCATACATTATCCAAATGCATTTGATCTTGACATGGCTTACCAACTAAGGGAAAGAAATCCAGTTACACTAGAGGATATGCAAAAGAATGCGGTCAGCGTTGAAGCAAATTTGTTGATCAAAAGAGCTAGAGCTAGGAATGAGAGAAGATTTACTATTAAAGATGAACCATCCACCTCGTCTTGCAATGCTAAGATGAATATACTAATAAAAACTATTGAAAGGATGGTTGACAGGATGTCCATCACTGACAGATAGCCTGAGTGCAGAAATCCTAACTACGGAGGTCAACAACAACCTTAGTTAAGGATTGAGAAAAGAGAAAAACGGGCTTCTACGCAACCACCACCACAGAAGCAGCAACAAATCAGGGCACCCTTGTAGCAAAACTATGCTCAAGGAGAAGAAGAAGATTAAGACACAATTGTTGAGGAAAATCTCCTTTTCAAAGTTGATAATCTGCCTATGTTTTTGACCAAAGATGAGGAGTATTTTGAAAAGAAATATCAGCCTAAAGATGAAGATTTTATCCTTGCCAATGATCATGAATTGGAGACCGAATCAGATGATTGTCAATGGGGGTACTTGAATCCACTTAGTTCAAAAAATAGGCAGATTTCATTGAGAAGCAGAGATGTGACGGTTAATCCCATTCAAAAGAGAGCATCTCAGCAGAAAGACACTCAAACAAGGCAGAATCCTCCAAGCAATCAGATTAAGAGAAAAGAGCCTGGAGTCACAAATATGAATAAGGTAAATAAACATCCCACAAATTCATTAAATAAGGAAAAGGACAATCAAAAGAAAGAAGTTACACCAAAGGACCATGATGGACAACGAGACATCGTCATTAAAGCAGTAGACAAAGCCACTCCCTTTAGCCTAGAAACCAAAATTTCAAAGTTAAAAGTGTCCATTCCTTTAACCAAGCTTGTTAAGAATAACTAGTATAAGTTCCATGTTACCAAGATGCTTATAGTATACCCTTTGTCCAACATGGTCAATGTCAAAGAGGATCAGCCCAAACTCATTTTTGGTCCTACTATTGGTGATCAATTAGAAGATAGCGAGGTTTCTCCCTTTTACTTGAGTCTAAGAATCCACCAATGCATTTTACATAATTCTATGTTAGACTATGAAGCCTCCCATAATCTAATTCCAAAGGCATTATGGAAAAGTTGGGTCTTGACATTACTCATCCCTACCATGACTTATACTTCTTCAATTCAAGTAGAGTCTGTTGTATTATCCTTATTAAGATTTGGTAGTCTCCCTAGAGAAGATTCCATCAAAGAATGTTCTAATGGATGTGGTGGTAGCTGACATACCACCACGGTTTGGAATGTTGCTGTTAAGATCCTTTGGGGGGGGGGGGGGATTACAAGGCACATTGCAATTATAGTTTTCTTATGCAACTATCCCTGTTTCAGGAAATTGAGAAATTTGTACCATGAAACCAAGATGAAATATATGATCACAAGCAAAGAAAATCCTAACAATCATTCGATAAATGTTGTACATACTGAGTCATTAATTTTGTTTAATGAGAGCGACTTAAATGGTGTAGATAGACAGTTAGTAGATGTAGAATATTTTCCAGAGATCCATAATTGCATTAGAGAAGTTATAGCAAAAGAAAAAGTGAATCTACCTAGCTCATCAGAATAGCAATCAAATGAAGCAGTGAAAAATTCAAAACAAACATTGGATAAAGTGGAAGAAAGTCCAGAAAAAAATGAAGAAACAATTCAGAAAATTGAGCCAAATAGAAATCAGAGTTTTAGCTCTTGGAGGATGAGAATGGTTTATGGTCCATGGAATTTAATGGTTCCCTGAGAAAATACAGGGCAGGCATTGGAATTTGGGTCTGCAGCCCTTTTCATCAGAAAAATAACGTCCCTAAAAATTTTAGATTGTGCTCTTACAAGTTATCTTTTGATTGCACTAACAATGAAGCGGAATATGAAGCATGGATTATTGGCCTAAATATCTTGAACAAACTGGGAGCAAGAAGGATTGTTGTGTATGGTGATTCAGAACTTGTGATCAAGCAAGTTAAAGGTGAATATCAAGCTATCCATCCTCAAATGAGACATTATAGGAATGTTGTACTAGATATTTTGAAAATTTTTTAGGAATTTATACTTATATTGGTGCCAAGGAATCAAAATCTCATGGCAGATTCATTGGTGAATATCAAGCTAACCATCCTCAAATGAGACATTATAGGAATGTTGTACTAGATATTTTGAAAATTTTTTAGGAATGTATACTTATATTGGTGCCAAGGAATCAAAATCTCATGGCAGATTCATTGGCTAAAGCTGCAAGCAATTTTAAGATCCCCATCTTTTCAAACAGGAATTTTGAGATTCATGTGAAACACTAGCCCACTGTTCCAGATAATTTGCAGTATTGGAAATTTTTATGGGATGATAAGCAGGTAAACAACTTTCTCCAAGGTGAAGAAGAATTTGAGAATTTTTCCATAGATGAAATTTGTGATAATGATGACCAAGATATAGAAGCAACTCAGATGGATATACTACAACTGATAGAAAAAAATATTCCAAAAGGTCTCATACCTTTGGAAGAAATTTTTGACCAAGATGACATAGCAAGGAAGTCTACATTGGTGCCTACGGAAAAGGGTGTTGAAGATGTAAATATTGGGACAAGCAACAAACCAAATATGGTTAAACTATCCAAGTCCTTATCTCCTGAGGTAAAGGCTAGATATGTTAAATTACTTTCTGAATTTTATTATGTTTTCACATGGAAATATGCAGATTTAAAGGTGTATGACAAGAACATCATTCATCACACTATTGCGATCAATTCCGATCAAAAGCCCTTTAGGAAAAAGTTGAAAAGGATAAATCCCAGATTACTGCCATGTATTGAAAAAGAGGTAAATATAATTTTCAAGTCTAGTATTATTGTCCCGATCGGATTCTCTAATTGGATTTCAAATTTGGTCCTAGTAAGAAAGAAGAATGGAGAAATCGAGCTTTGTATAGATTTGAGAGACTTGAACAAAGTGTCCCTTGTTGGGTATGTGTTATATTCTTGCCACGAATAGTCCAAAATGTTGTACATTGCGTCAATCGCAATAGGCCCCCCCCCCCCTATCGAGGTCTGAGGCAGTGCCCCATGAAATTTTTTTCGATGGGTGGACCCACCCATGGTTTTGTGCATGGGTTTGCACATGGTTTTAGGGGACGATGGTTTTTGGCCCTTGGTATTTTGTAGATCTGGTCAAGGGAACTATGGTTATGTTATAATCCAGGGTTAATGGATTGGGGTTTATGTATGCTTCGGCATGTATATATATGTGTTGTAACACTGAAAGGAATATAATGAAAAATCAAGATGGTTGTCCCGATTTGGGATCCAGGTTAAAATCTTTATGTATATATGTTTTATGTTTTATGCTCTCGCTATTGTTTATTTTCTGTTTTAAGATTCATTTGTAGATCATTTCTGTACAGGGTTAAAACCTACATTTGGTATTAGAGCTTTTTCTGCTTCAAGGGGATGCCTTTGTTGCTGAGGGGTTTTTTACTCTGGCCTAAGGTAAACCCTGTTCAGTGGGAGATCTACGGGATCGATTCTTGTGGTGAAAGAAAATGGCGAGCAATGGAAATATAGATATTGATAAATTTAATGGTCAGAGTTTTGAGTTGTGGAAGCTCAAGATGGAGGACCTACTGGTGGATAAAGATCAATGGATCGCAGTAGATCCAGGTACTAAACCAACGGCAATGTCATATGAAGACTGGAAGAAGTTGGATCGAAAGGAGAAGAGCACAATACGGTTGTGTGTCTCAAATTCGGTATTTTTTAATGTATCTGGGGAAGCTATGGCGAAGAATTTGTGGTACAAAGTTGGGACTTTGTACCAATCTAAGTCTCTAGTGAATAAATTGCTCTAGTGGAAAAAACTGTATAACCTAAGGATGAAGGATGGCAACTCTATGACATAGCATCTAAATGTCTTCAATACTTTGGTAATCCAATTGTCATCTGTTGATATTAAAATCTCAGATGAAGATAAGTGTATCAATTTTTTGTGTTCTCTACCATATTCATGGGATAGTCTGGTTATTGCAATAGGTAGCAATGCAACTACCTTGAATTTTGATGACATTATCTCAACCTTGCTATCGGAGGAAATGAGATGCAGAAATATGGAGGGATAATGGAGATGCCTTATCTGTACAAGGAAGGTCCCATAACAGAAACAATAATAAGGTTTCGAGTGGGAGATCTAAATCTAGAGGGAGATCTAAATCTCCTGGAAAGTTTTTAAAGGTGTGTTGGAAATGCAGAAAGGAAGAGCACTACAAAAAGGACTACAAATATAAAGTTCCTGAGAAAGGAAAGGGGTATGAGGATGCTTCTTCTGTAGAGTAAAAAACCACCTCAGATGAAGGTGGGGATGTGCATTTTGCCTCTTCTTCAAATACACATGTATATCATGAGTCATGGTTGATCTACTCAGGTGCATCCTTTTACTTCACTCCCCATAGGGAGTAGTTCTGCGAGGATGAGAACTATGATAGCGGTGATGTCTTCCTAGGGGATGATAGGAAGGCCAGAATTGTTGGACTTGGTAAAGTCAAGATGAAGCTGCAAGGTGTAAGGATTAGAACACTTCCTGGTGTTTTGCACATTCCTCCATTGGCCAAAAATCCGATTTCTGTAAGCAAGATGGATGATGCAGGTGTAAAAATAATGTTCGAGAAAGATACATGTAAGATGGTTCAGGGCGCATTTGTATTAATGCATGGAATTTGGATTGGAACTCTATACAAGCTTCAGAGCAGCAGTGTTATTAATGGGTGCAAAATTTTTGTGGTTCCTAAAAGTGGAGCGGAAAGCCTAATGGTCTCTGGAGAAAATACCATGCTATGGCATCAAAGGCTTGGACATATTGGAGAGAAGGGCCTTCAGATACTGCATGGAAATTATATGGTAGAATTTATGTCTAATTACTCTCTGCATTTCAATTTCTGTGAACATTGTGTATATGGGAAGCAGAATCGGGTGAGTTCCTTCTGGTGCTAAGAGGGCGAACAAGATATTAGATCTTGTGCACAGTGATGTGTTTGGACCTGGATCGATTCCATCACTGGGTAATTCTGTGTACTATGTTTCATTCATAGATGAATTCTCAAGGAATACATGGATATATTTCTTGAGGAAGAAATCTGAAGTCTTTGATAGATTTAAAGAATTTAAGGCTCTGGTGGAAAACTAGACAAAGAAGAAGATAAAGGTGCCGAGGACAAATAATGGTGAGGAGTTCTGCAAGAAGGAATTTTAAGAGTTATGTAAGAAGTGTGGTATAGCATGACAGAAGACTACTCCATACACACCTCAGCAAAATGGAGTTGTAGAAAGAATGAACAGAACGTTGATGGAAAAGGCAAGAAGCATGCTCAGTGGTACCGGATTAGGACAAACATTCTAGGCAAAGGCAGTGGAGACTGCATGTTACCTGGTTAATAGATCACCTTCATCAGTGTTGGAGGATAAGACTCCATATGAGGTATTGACTGGTAATAAACCCTCTCTTTCACATCTGAGGGTATTTGGATGTGATGCATATGTACATGTTCCAAAGGAGAAAAGGACCTATTTGGATAATAAATTTGAAAGGTGCATCTTTATTGGGTATAAGGATGGTTTAAAGGGTTACAAGCTTTGGAACCCAAAAACAAGGAAGGTTGTGTACAACCGAGATGTGGTGTTTAGAGAGGTGAAAGATGTTGTTAAACATGAAGTCATACCAAAGGAACCTGAGAAGATAGAGTTTGAGCTGAAGGAGGATGAATCAGAATCTACAACAGAAGAAGACTTAGAAGAGGAAAAGCCACAAACTCTAGCTGTGAAAAGATTAGTTCAGGAAAGAAGACAGCCAGAAAGGTATAGTCCATCTTCTTTATGTTCAAATTATTCTTTAACTATAACTTATGATGATCCCAGAACCGTCAGGGAGGCAGTAGATTCATAGGATGGAAAACTCTGGAAGGAGGCCATTGTTGATGAAATGGAATCCTTGCATAAAAATGAGGCATGGGATCTGGTGGATTTACCGACTGGAAAGAAGCCCATCGGGAGAAAATGGTTGTTTAAGAAGAAGATGAATGTAGAAGGCAAGGTGGCGAAATACAAAGCTCAGTTGGTAGCAAAAGGTTATTCCCAAGTGCTGGGAATTGATTTTGGTGATATTTTTTCTCCTGTTGCCAAAGTTACTTTATTAGATTACTTTTATATGTTGATTTTGCATTTGATTTTGAGGTAGAAGAGATGGATGTGAAGACATCATTTCTTCACGGGGATCTGGAAGAGGAGATCTACATGAAACAACCTGAATATTTTATGGTGAAGAGGAAGAAAGAAATGGTATGCAGGTTAAAGAAGTCTATGTATGGGTTAAAACAGTCACCAAGGATGTGGTATCAAAAATTTGATACATATATACGGGGACTTGGCTTCACCAGAAGCAAGGAGGATCACTGTGTTTATTTTAAATTAATTGGTGACCATGTTATTTATTTGGTCTTGTATGTGGATGATATGTTGTTGATTGGAAATGACAAAGAAATTATCCAATATTTTAAGGCCCAACTGTTCTCCAAATTCGAAATGAAGGATATTGGTGCTGCAAACTATATTTTGGGCATGGAAATTAAGAGAGATTGGGCAAAGAGGAAACTTTGGTTAAACCAGAGGAAGTATGTCGAGACTATATTGCAAAGGTTCAATATGCAAGATAGTAAACCGGTGAATGTTCCTATTCCTATAGGTGTAAATTTGTCTGCTGAAAAGTGTCCCAAGACACAAGAAGAAGAGGAGGATATGTCATGTGTTCCATATGCAAGTGCAATGGGTAGCCTGATGTATGCAATGGTCTGTACTAGACTAGACATTTCACATGTAGTGGGAGTATTGAGAAGGTTTATGTCAAACCCAGGGAAGGAGCATTAGACAACAGTGAAGTGGGTTTTCAGATATTTGTGTCGCACTAGTGATTATGGCTTGTGCTACCAGGGAAGACCAGGATTGGAAAGAGTGTTGGAAATTCATGGTTTTGTTGATGCAGACTGGGTTGGATATCTGGACCAAAGAATATTTACAAGTGTGTATGTGTTTAGCCTATTTGGAGGTGCAGTCAGTTGCATGAGTAAAATACAGTGTGTAGTGGCTCTTTCAACTATAGAGGCAGAACACATGGAAGCCACTCATGCAAGCAAGGAATCAGTTTGGTTGCAGAGATTGTGTTCAAGTATGGAGTTCGTGCAGCAAGCTATAAGAATAGACCGTGACAGCCAAAGTGAAATTTTCATGGCTAGAACCCTTCTTATCATTCAAACACAAAGCGCATTGATGTTCAACATCACTTTCTGAGAGATATGGTTGAGGATAAAAGGGTTTTGCTGGTAAAGGTGGAAACTTTGAGGAATGTTACAGATGCATTGACAAAGTCTGTGAGCACTTAGAATTTCTCTTGGTGTAGAGAAACAACAGGTGTTGCAGAGCTAGACTGATTATTAGGCTCTCTTGTGGCCCCGTACGGAAAGAAAACAACAAGTGGGAGAATGTTGGGTATGTGTTATATTATTTCCACAATTAGTCCCAAGTGTTGTATGTTGCGTCGAGTACAGCAGGGGCGTCACTGGGGGGGCGACAAAGGCCCGGGAAATTTTTTTTTGGGTGAGCGGACGCACCCATGGTTTTGTGCATGGGTTTTCACATGGTTTTTGGTGACAATGGTTTTCGGCCCCTGGTATTTTGTAGATCCGGTCAAGGGAACTATGGTTATGTTCTAATCTAGGGTTAATGGATTGGATTTTATGTATGCTTCGACATGTATATATATATGTTGTAACACTAAAAGGAAAATACTGAAAAATCAAGTTGGTCATCCTGATTTGGGATCCAGGGGAAAATCTTTGTGTATATTTGTTTTATGTTTTATGCTCTCACTATTGTTTATTTTGTGTTTTAAGATTCTTTTGTAGATAATTTATGTACAGGGTTAAAACCTACATCCCTCAAGGGCAACTATCCACTTCCGAAGATGGACCATATACTTCAAATAGTTTTCGGTTCTTCCCGGATGTCACTGTTGGATGGCTATTCATGATACAACCAAATTTTGGTGCACGAGGATGATCAGGAAAAGACAAAATTTACTATAGGTTGGGGCACATTCAAATATGCAGAAATTAAATTTGGTTTTAAAAATTCAGGGGCCACATTCCAGCGGGCCATGGACATAACATTTGTCAATGAAAAATATGTTTTCTCAATTGTTTATTTAGATGACTTGACAATGTTTTCACATTTTGATGATGAACATTTGAACCATTTAAGAATTTTTTTCGAGAGATGCAGGAAGTTCAGAATATATCTCAACCCAAAGAAAAACCTTTTTCCCATGGAGGAGGGCAAACTTCTTGGTCACATCATCTCCAAGGATGGGATCTAGATTGACCCTTCCTATGTTCAAGAAATTCAATAGATTGATTTCCCTCGCAAAAAAAATTAAATACAAGCATTCAATGGTAAGATGAATTTATTACGTAGATTATTTCCTAATTTGGTGGAGAATCTTAGAGAATTGACAAATATTTTGAAGAAATATAATTATGTGAAGTGGTCTAAAGATGCCCGAAAATCCTTCCATTCAATTAAGTTTGCCTTGACTACTACCCCGGTTTTCATAAGTCCTAATTATACTAGTGATTTCATAATGTTTTCATTTTCTTCTGAGCACACCATGGAAGCAGTCTTGATGTAGAAAAAGGATAAAACTGGGCTACAAATTGCATTTTTCAGTCGTAATATCAGAGATGTGGCCCTTTGCTACAACATCATAGAGAAACAGGCTATGGCTTCGGTTAAAGCGCTGAAATATTTCAGAGATTACATATTACATTCACATACTCTTTCCTATGTACCTAATGCAACTGTCAAAGAAGTTCTCATGCAAACAAACCCAGAAGGAAGGAGAGGGAGATGGATAGCAACATTACTAGAATATGACCTTGAGATCAAGCCTACCAATTTGATCAAAGGTCAGGGCTTAGCCAAGTTCATGGCTGAGTCAAAACTTCATGCTCTTGACATCAACTTGATTTCAGCCTTGTTCGAAAATGAATAAGAAGTGAATCTCATTCAAGTATCCGATATATTTTTGTCATCTCCAGGATATTCTAATATTTTTTATGTTTTGCAACACCTAAATCCTCTTGTAGACATGACTAAGAGTCAAGGTAGATCTTTGAAACTCAAAGCTACAAAGTATTGCATACTGGACAATGCACTTTATTGGAACAATCCCAGAGGTGTGTTGCTGAACTGTTTGGTCAAAGAAGAATCGAAGGAAGTGATGAATGACTTCCACAAAGGATATTGTGGGGGCCACCTGTATTGGAAGACCATAGTCAATAAAATATTGAGAGTGGGATATTATTGGTCGAAAATTTTTAAAGATGTCTACAAAAAAGTAATGAGCTACCATGAATGTCAAGTTTTTCAGGGTAAGAGAAAGCTCCTCTTGTTACCTCTTCAACCTATTTCAATACATTCACCATTTCAGCAGTGGGGCCTAGATTTCATAGGTGAGATTCACCCAACATCATCTGCATAGCACAAATGGATATTGACAGCCACATATTACTTTACAATGTGGATAAAAGCGATCCCGACCAAGCAAGAAATAGATTATGTCATCATTCAGTTTTTAGAAAATAATATTTTGTCCCATTTGGTTGTCCTACTAAGATTATCACAGATAACACGACAACATTCAAGTCTAAGAAGATGAATGAGCTTTGTGATAGGTATAACTTTAATTTGGGACACTACACAACCTACTACCCACAAGGTAATGGATTGGTAGAGTCCTATAATAAATCCTTGATCAGTATCATTAACAAAATGTTAGAGGCGAATAAAAATAATTGGCATATGAAGTTGATTAATGCATTGTGAGCAGACCGGGTGAGTAATAAGCAGCCTATTGTTATGTCTCTTTTTCAAGTTGTGTACGGTGTCGATACTGTGTTTCCTTCATCATTAGCAACCCCGGTAATGAAATTGCTGCAAGAAGCAGAGATTGAGGAAAATGACATACATCACCATATTAATCAAATGATACACCTTCAACAAACAAGAGATGAAGTATTTCAGAATACTTCAAAACTTCATGACAGGATAAATAAGATCTATGACCAGAAGACTAAGGAAGAAAATTTCAAGGTTGGAGATGTGGTACTCCGCTGGGATGCCAGAAATGAAGACAAGGGTAAGCATGGAAAATTTGAGAATTTATGGAAAGGGCCATATCATATTTCAGCTTGTCAGGAACATAATTCTTATTTTCTTGAGGAGATGAATGGACAAGAGTTTTTAGGAGGACCAATCAATGGTAGGCTCATGAAACACTATCTTTTCTTAAACAAATTTCTCAATCAGTTTTCCATTTCATTGTAAATATCACTTAGATTTTCTACAAGTGTGAAGTAGAAAACCATTGGATTTCGGAGCCCGAAGTGAAGGCTATGGAGCTTCACCGATTTTCTACCATTTTCAAAAATTTCAGTTTTCAATCAAGTAAGTCAGTATTGAGTCAGTTTTCAATCATTTGAGTTTGTCTTGTCACTTTATTTTTCCGAGTTATCATTTTTCAGTCATGTTATTAGTTTGAGTTTTTTGACCGTATTGGCCCATTGGATAAGACAGTGATCTACAAAATCTAGAGTTTTGTGGTTCTTGAAACCTCTTTCAGAGCTATCATCCCTAATAAGGCCAATGTTATTTTCAGTATTTTCATCCTGCCATCAGTGATCAAAATCCTCTTTTCATATCATCTTAGGAGTCCCTCTCAGAAATTAGTCATTGATGGTAGCCCCAAATCCAAAAATCATCACCCATCCATAAGTTTGATTACTTGCTAGCATATCTTCATACCTTGCTGACTATACATCATCCATAAGATCAATATCAGTCATGTCATCTTGAAATTCGGTCCTTCAAGGTCTCATTAGGTCTTTTAGGGCTTTTCAAGGTTTCATTAGGTCATTAGGGTTTCCAAGTTTCAATAAAGCTCCATTCCATTGCATAAGACCATAAATTAAAGGGTGATCCAAATAAACTTCTCTTCACTATTTGAAGATGATTCATGAAGAAAATATCTCATTTCAGCATGTAATTTTGAGTTCAAATGTAATTTTTATATTTTCATTATGTAATTTTATGTCTTTCAAATGTAATAATTTCACCATCCCAAGCTGCTAACTCAGTGTTCCAAAGAAGCCTAAACATCAAAATGTAAATTCAAAGATTTTATAGTCCATCAAAATGATCAATTGCCAAAGGAAAAAATTTAAAATGAAAGGTATAGTTTCAAAGGGTTAAAGTGAAAACAAGAGGGAAAAGTGGGCCACAAAGCTCAAAGCATCCAATTCATCAACTATAAAACTCATTCAAAGATCAAAACATATTCATTTTCTCTCTATGTTATCAAGCCATCACTCACATAACTCAAAAAATTGGAATTGAAGGGTGAAAGGTTGAAATTCTTGAAGGCGCTTCTCACCTAGAAAGATTTGTTGCACATAGAGCCCTAGGAGTTGCGCATAGAGCCAGAGGTGTTGCGCACCTGGAAAACTTCACTTGCAAGCTTCTAAACTCAGTGCAGGTCCTCCAAACATTCAGGAAAGTGTCCCATCACTTCCCAACAAGTAAGTAAGACATGATTATGCCCTCCTTGCATCTCTCAAGTATAAATTTCATAGTGTCAACATTTTCATGAGAAATTTCTAGTTTTTCAAGGTAGAAATCCTATTTTCACTTCCTAATCCCAAATTTGATATTTGAAGACCCCGTTACCCTTACCACATCATAATAAATCCTATCCCTACCCCTATATCATCAAATCCATATCCAAAACCCCTTTATCCCTTAAACCCTAAGACCAAGGTATTTCAAATTCCTAGGCTCCCAAATCCCCATACATGTAATAAAATTCCTATTCCCAAATCCTACAACATTTCTACTCCCTGTCACCTCCCTTAATTTAAAAATCCCTTCCCCTATCTCCCTAATTTTTTCCATCCCATTCTCCACTCCCTAAACCTACATTTCACTCCCAATTCATCCCCCTAGGGTTTCTAGCCAAGACACTATGGAAGAAAAAAAAAAACCAGTGAGGAAGAAAAAATGGAAGAGGAAGCCACACAAAGGAGGGAAGATCCTCAGACTTGAACCTACAAACACCAGAGAACTCATGGCCTCTCCCATGGCTATGGCATTTTTTAAGCATGTAGGATGCTTTGAATTTTGTGAAAAAATACAAAAGGTCCAACATCACCCTATTTCGAGCAGGCTTTTCATTTCTAATCTTCATGATAACCAAGTAACCCTTACTAGTGTCACTTTCATAATATCTACAGCTATTATAGCAGATGCCACTGGAATTCCAAATCTTAGTAAAAAATGGTACAAGGAAAAACACTTGGACAATAATTACTATGACCCATATATCAAGCCAACGCACAATAATGCAAGAAAAGGGTTCTTTCCTTTCTCTTACCTCCTGGATAGGTATGCCCCAATGATGAAAATCATTATGGGGTATTTTTCTTGTTAAGGAAGGTTCTCAAGACTCTACACCTACCATATCAGGTTATTGATGAACTTCACAAGGGTCAAGATGCTCAACATACCTTATTTTCTCTTCAGGGACATTGAAAAAATGGCATAAATTGTTCAAAAGAGAGAACATGACCACCAAATGAGAAGTATTTTTCACCACTCTCTCATCAAGATTATTGTCCTCCATCACCTTGATAAATTGAACATCTCATGGGACACTTTCATAGCTAATGACATCTTTCTTGCTCCACCAATTCAACATGCTCAAGTTGTGCATCCACCATCTCATCCTTCCACATCCATTCCTCCATCTCAGCCCACATTACCTACCTCTTCATCAACTCAAATCACTTCACCAATTTCACCACCATCATCACCATTTCAGACTCAGATTGGGTCATCCAGCATGTTTAAGAACAGTGAGCTTCAAAATAACAAAGTGGTTGTGATAGAGACATTGGCTAAAAAATATTAGAGAGGTCATAGGAAGGTGTTTGCTCCACAGATTTTGGAAGGCGCTCTGCCTTCTTCACCAAAAAAGCAGGTACAGAAGGGAAAATAAAAGATGGTAGAGGAGGATGTACATGACGCAACCATTCATGATGAGGATGACCTCCGTGAAACATAGACTTATTTTGACCTTGTTGATTTAGATGATGAGCATGATGATGAAGCCTCCAAAATTATTATCAAGCAGAATGATTCCCAAATCAATGAGATTCAGACAAACTTAGATATATCTCAGTTTTTCATTGCATTTCATGAGAAAGAAAATAAAAAATTCAAAACCAAGCAAGCCATCATGGAAATCCAGCTTCTCAGGGAAAAAAGAGAAGAAAACAAGGCAAAGGCTTTGCTTGATGAGGCATATGGACGATATGGTGAAACCAATGAAGCAGAAGAACAAGTGTCAAGGAGAAGACCTGGGACTAGAGGGCTTAAAAGAGCTCTAGAACTAGAGAGGAAAAAGGAGGCCAAGCTTGCTAATCAGCTCACTTTGAATGAACACTTTTCCATGATTGACAATGAGAACCGGGAGCAATGGCTTGACAGGGCTAACAAGCACCTTCATAAGCTTCTGGAGAAGAAAAACAAGGATAATGATATATTGAGAAAGAGGGCCAAGAACTATGCCAAGAAAAAAAAAATTGTAAGGTCAAAACTTAAACAAGCCAATGCAAAAATTGAAACCTTGACCCTACAAGAAGAGAAAATAAGGCTTGATATCCTTGCCGAAGCCTCACTCCATGCCTAACCATCATCATCAGCAGAAGGTGTGAAGGTGATCCAAAAAAAATCATGATTTGCTTCAGTCAGTTCAAATGTAATAAGTACTCAGTCTCCCAAGGCTTCCATCTTAGATTTCCACATTCCAACACATCAAGTGTCAAATAAAAAAAGTGTCTACTTCAGGAATTGATCAAATGTCAAAGGGAGCTGTTTTTTTTTTTTCCAAGGGTGCCCAAGTCATCATTGTTCATAAGCACCAAACCCTAATTTCCCACTGAGCGAGGGTTTGCTATGGAATTAGAGATTTCTTAGAAGAGGAGGCATAAGGTAGGTCATATCAGTAAGTATGAGGTCATTTCAAACTCATAAACATCATATCTCCATCATTTTCCAGGAAATCATTCCAAGAGTCAAGCCATTTGCCACTCATAGAGCCAGTTTCTCTTTAAACTATGTTTCCGACCAAAGAGAGATGAATTTAACAAAAGTGAGAGAGGTTTTTGTCCTTCATAGGTCTAGGAAGAAAACCCTCCTTCCGTTTTTACACAGGTATCATTGTTTTTGAGAAATTTAAAAATTAGAGGTGCTACAAGAGGTCTGTTGCATTTCTGGAGAGACCTTGGGAAAATAAAATTTTCTCATAGCTGGAGTCTCCAAATGAGTGCTACAAGAGGTTTTCTACATTTCTGGTGAGACCTTGGGAAAAGAAACGTTTCTCATAGTTGGAGTCTCCAAATGGTTTTCTTGATGAGTCAAATGATAACTAGATAGAGAGATATTTCCAATGAGCTATCATGAGATCAATTTGGAGTTGAGGAAGGCCTCCAAAAGTTTCTTGCACCAGCACTCTGCGTTTTTTCACCCTCATTCAGCAATTTTTTACTAGTCTTGGGAAAATCAATTTTTGACAAGGAAAATAAACTCCAAATAGAAAAAAAAAGGTATATTTGGAAATTATATAGGATAAGCTTTCCAACGAGCTATCTCAGGCCTAATTTGGACAACATGAAGGCCTCCAAATGTGGGACGCTACGCTTTCAGGAATGGTGTTGCATGTTTAAGATGGGTCACTACGTGTTTGCAATGGTCGCTATGCGTTTGCTCAGAAGGTCAAAAAAACTATCTTTCAGCCTCCCAATCCATCAGCAAATGCCAGATCTCTACATGGGTGTTCTTCAAGGCTCCATTGATCAATGAGTAATCCTACCATCATCTCATTGAATATATTTTATGTTTTGTGATCATTTGGAGTGTTTTTCTAAGGAATAAACCCTAGTTTTCATTTCAAAAATATATTCCCTAAATTGTTATATATTTTCCATATCTCTATTCCCTAAAGCAATACCATTCCTAATACATCTAAATCCTAAGGTTTTCACTGGCCTAGGCTCCCTTAAATATTCCTATTTCCTTCATTTCCCCACACCTCCATTTACTTCACACTCCTTCATTTCATTCATCATCTCCCTAGGGTTTTGACACCAAATACATCATGGCAACCTAGCAGAGGTGAAATTAGCAAGCCTAAGAGGGCTGATTTGGGCACATTGGCACATACCTATCGGAGAGGTCATAGGCACGTGTTTGCTTCACTTGGAGTGAAAGGGTCCATGCTTTCTTCATCAACAAAACAAGTAGAAAAAGGTAAGGAAAGGGTAATGGAACCAAACATTGATGATGAGGAGGGAAAACATGAGACAGTGCATGAATTTCAGTTGATTGACCTAGGTGAGGAAGATGAGGACAAAATCACCAATGTAGTTCTTAAAGGAAAAGAAGCATGGCTTGAGAGGGTCAACCAACACTTGGAGCATCTCTTGGCCAAGGCTCAAAGGATAATGACATTCAGAGGAACATGGCAAAGCACTACACCATGAGGAACAAAATTGCAAAGGCTAAGCTCAAACGAGCCTATGTAAAAATTGAAAGTTTGACCAAGAAAGGGGAGAAAGAAAAATTGGACATACTTTCTAAGGTTTCACTTCATGCCTCAACCACTCAATGAGCAAGTACTCCAATAATTTTGGCACATTTTTGCACTCAGGTTAATTTCTGCAATTTTTGCAATTTTCAACACAGAAATTTTGCCAAAGGCGCAATGACCTGGACGTTGCGCTATTTTTTGGGGCCTCTAAATGAAAATTTTCCACCACTAGTAGGTTCATAATGCTGAATAAATAAACCCTAGAATTTTTTAGAATATTTCGAGGAGAACTGGTCCCTCTAACATGCAAAAAACCACCTAAAATCATGTTTCTGACTCTTTTTTGACCTGGTCGCTGCGCATTTAACAGTCCTGGGAGATTGGCTTTTTGATAGGGAAATCAAATCCATTTTGAAAAATGAAGATATATCTAGAAACTAGACTCAGATATATTTCCAATGAGCTATCATGGAGCTAATTTGGACACCGGGAAGGCACTCAAAACCAACCTGCAAAACAGGCTATTTTTCCTGCTTGGATGCTGTGTGTTTGCCAGAAAATTGCAAATTTTTATAATCTTCAACAAATCTTCTTCAGTTTGACTTTTAACTTTGGGAAATATAATTTTAATGATGTAAATGTTCAAGATGAATTTAAAATTCGTGTTTTTACTTTTATCTAAGGTAGATACATTAGGTAAGTCATCAATTGAGGTCAAATGAATCAGTTTCCTCTCTTTTAGAGGCAATTTGTTGGGTCTTCCTAGTCTTCAGATTCTTGTTTAGCATTTGGTGGAAACTGATCCTCATCTCATGGATTTGACCCCCTAAAGCTAGGATGAGTTGTTTTTAGGTCTATATCTTCTTCTTCTTTCTCATTAGTAGAGGTTGGACTTATTTGTATGTTTGTCTTTTGAAGAAACACACTTTTGTATCAACTCTGAGCAGGAAATTATTCAAATTTGCAGCTATTTTTATGGGATCCAGGTGGTATGGTGTTTAGTTTCAGTTTCTTCTTTTGTGCTCAGTTGTTAGAATTTTTTGTTTCTTTCATTCATCATTTCATAACTTCTAAGAGAATGTATGCAAGTTAGATAAGAAGAATCCATTCTCAGATGCTTTGTTTTGGGTATACATTCACAGTTTGTTAGATTTCTTCAGTTTAGAAAGAACCCATGATTGCACCATGTTCTTTCTAGCCCCTCACCTATCTTGGTCATCCCACCATCGAAACCATAAAGTGTTAAACATTGTACCTACCTTGCCCCATAGAACACCCTACAAATGTTTACCTAATTTCCCATGCCCTGACTGTTTTGCTCCTTCTAATCCAGCACAACCCTATACAATCAAAATTAAAACCTTGAGCTACTATACCTAGCCTAATATCTTCTTTCCTCAGTCATCTTGGCTGTGATCTATACGGGGAGAGTTCTCTCCTTGCCTAGTAGGGATAACTACTTGGCTAAGCATGGTTTGTGGTTACCTCAGAATCGCCTTCTTCAGCCTAAAGTTCAATCCAACTAATAAAATTTTGGGTACCATACTGGGGAAGCAAAAGATCATATCTTCCCTGGGAAAGAACGACAAATTTTAGATCTGATCGCTGATGGTGGACAACAGTCAGATGCATATGAAGGGTGAACTTTTCACCTGGCGACTCCAACTTGATGTAAGGACTCCACTGGAGGATCGACCTTGCTAGCAGGAAAATGGAAGGATCTTACACAAAGGTCAGGTATTCAAAGTGGAATTGTATTCAATATCTAATCTGATTTCTTTTAAATTACTTCTTTTCTTTTCTTGAAACTATCCTGAAAATTTTCCAGAGTTTGTTGTATGATAAAGATGATCAAAATCTTAATTCTACCTATTTGAAAAGTGTAAATACCGAGTTTTCCTTTGATCTTGGTCCACATCCTTTTTCTTAATCTTATGATGACCATATTCAAATCGATGTGCCTAAAGAGATCAAGATTAATCTTACAACTTCCGTACATACTCCTACACCCTGTAAAATTCCAGATCAATACAAACCACTCATCTTACCTCCTATACTCCATGCTTTCCCTAAAAATCATTACCTATATATGCCAAGGTTTGATGGTGAATATGACAACATCACTGCTGAGAGACATATATATAATTTTGAGACTTTCCTAGACCTTTTTGAAATTTACAAAGAGGATGTCAGTATCAGGCTATTTGCTCTTTCTTTGCAAGGCAAAGTCAAGAGTTGGTTCAAAAACTTGCCTGTCGCGAGCATCTCAAATTTCCTGTAGTTCGTCAAAGTTTTCCTCGATAGGTGGGTGGTCAAAAAAAACCCTTTCCTAATTCTAAAAGAGTATGACCAGCTGAAAAGACAACTAGGGGAGACAGTACAAAAATTTTATGCTAGATTCAATCAAGTTTATTATTCGATACCTGCTGATATAAGACCCCCTACTAGCTCGGCTCTTTTACATTACCCGGATGCTTTTGATCCGGGAATGGAATTCTAGCTGAGAGAAATGAACCTTTCAACACTTGAAGAGATGCATAACAGTGTAGTAGATGTAGAGGCTAATCTACTGATCAAAAGGGCAAAGCTAAAGGAAGAAGAGAAGAAGAACATTGCAGAGCACCTGACATCTTCAAAGGTAAAGCTCGAAATTTTGGTAAGTACAATAGAGGAAATGATGCAAAGGATCACCATGAGAGATGTATTTTCCATTCAAGATCATCATGACCCACCTATCCCAGAAAAAGAAGAGATTGCAAGCCCTAAAAATTTTCCTGCTAATCCCAGCCACCATAGATTAGAAAATGGATTTGTAGATCAATCTGAGGAGAAACAATCTGATAATCTAATGTGTATTATTGGTGACATTACTTATATTGATAATTTTCCAAAGTTTGATTAGCATGATGATGATTATGTTCTCCAAACAGAAGCTAATCTTGCAGAGCGATCAACAGTTGGTTTGTGGGAGAAAGTTTTGTTTCAGGAGCTCGAAAATAGTGATTAGTCGATGCATATCAGCTATGACAGTGATGAGGAAAGTCTAGAAAATTTGAAAGTAAGTGAAGCATATTTACCTATTTGTTTTAATTCATTTCAATAGAAACCAATGCGTCATGTTATCGATCGTTGTAGGTGTAAGTCTGCGCTGTTAATTATTATCTGGGCGTCTATTCACCATGGAGATTACTCAGCGTGGAGGAGCAAGCTCGTGAGCTTGTGTAATTGAGGAGGAGTCTCGGGAGTAGAGCCAAAACAATTCAAGTAGGAGCACGAGAGCTCAACAGTGGACAACAAAAGTTGTAACAGTTCTCTGTAAATAAATCTTTATCCATTTCATAGAACATGAGTTTCCAGTTAATTCACTGTGCGAAATTCTTCTTTATGACCGTGTATTGATGGCTTGTCTCAAAGACGCATGTCTCTATATTATTTAACTAGCATTGTATGTGGCTCTTACATGTTGGTCAAAGCCGAAGAAGTTTTTTGACCAATATTAGTGTTGGAGCCTTGGCTGCGTATAGAGAAGGCGTGGTTGATAGAGCGTGAATGAGTTGCGTACAAGTCTCTTGAGGAGGAAGTACACATTTCTAGAAGCCAGCAATTGCCAGCGTAAGCCAGCATGGGACAACCGAGGCCATTTGATTGATGGCACTTTCAGTGAATAATTTCATGTGCCAGTAGTTTTAGATTGCATTTTGTCAATGCATGTTTTTAAAATGGATCCATAAGCTTGAATTCACCTTTTTTCAGGATATTAAAATTCTTTTAAATGAGAATTTAAAAGATTTTTTTTAAGTTTTATAAATAGAGTGAGAAGGTGTAGTTTTTAGTGAAAAGTGTGATTTTTTTTTTGTCATGTTGAGTTGAAGGTTGAAGAGTATTGAAGAGTTTTTGGGTTGGAGTAATAAGGGTGATGTTTTGAAATCCTTGGAGTGATAAGGTGCATTAAAAAATTTTAATGCTTGGAGTGAGAAGGTAAATTCTTTTGTACATTTGGGGTAAATATTGTGATTATTTTTTGGAGTGATAAGTTTTCTTTTGTAATTTGGAGAAATAAGGTGTGTGCGATCACTACGCACGATTTTTGAAGACATTTATTTCCAAAATTTTCAAGCATCCGATTCTCATTATTTGAGAAAGCTTCAGTGATAATGTTGTAAAAGATGAAAGGTTGATGATCTCAATACTCAATAAAGACATTATTTTTTGGTGTTGATGTGTCCTAGATCTACCCGAAATTGAATAAGGGGATCTTAGGTACACCATGTGTGTTTATGATGGCGCATGTTTTTTATGGCTTCATGTTGTTGCTTTTTTATTTGTGTCTAGTTGTGACACATCAATAATTTCATTTAATATCGCATACATAAAGTTCAATATCAGCAAGCACAACACATAGCTGCAAGATCAACACATGCATTTGCACCACTACAACATATAATCAAATATTGTCTACATCAGCATTCTACATCAACAATCAAATTTACTTACTCGAGTTAACGCATTTCAAAGCAAAGTCTACATCAGCGTTCTTGCATATCAATTTCAGAACTTGTAATCAAATTCATTATTTTAAGTGAATCATTAAAAATTCATTGTTAATGAATTTTTAAGAGAATAAGTGAATCATTAAAATCATTGTAAGCTTTCTTGGGTGCATTGTCGAAAGTGTTTGACACCCTTCCTTTAAGAAAAATCAAGTGAATGCACGAATTTCTAAAGCAAACAAGCAACAAGTTTACATCTCCAAGCGAGCATGAGTATTCATTCAAGAAATTTGCATCAAGTCAGTACAAAGATCAAACCATCAAGCGAGCCAGAGTGAAGTTTATTGCAGCAACTATCAAAGCAACCAAACAAGTTCAACTCTAACATCAATCAAGCAAGTTGAGATCGACATCAAGCGAGCGTGGCTATTCATTCAAGTGAGCATGAATTCATCAAGTCAAGTGAGCGCTTAAAAAAATGCGATCGTCATCAAGCGAGCGTGAATTCCAGAGTTTAAGAGAGAAAATTCTACAATTCTAGCAAGTGTTCCAAGCAAGTGAAATAAGCAACAAATCAAGCGAACGTGCCATTCAAGCCACATTCAAGCGAGCCTGTCATTCAAGTGAAATAGTTCAAAGTACGACATCTACAAAAAAAGAGCCTGATTTCAATTGAGTAAGTTCAGATGGCACAACATATTCCGTTGTTAAACATTCTTCACAGTTTTATCATCTCCAGTGATGAAGACATGGTGCACATCAGCAAAGAAACTCTTGTTGATCTTTCATGGCATCTACAACAAACACATGAAACCATTGAGTTTCTTCAGCTCGAGTCACAACTTCAAAGGATTGAATTGCAAGAAAAGAGTGATCCTTTCAAGTCTTTGAACCATCTAGATGATAATTCATTCATTCAAACAACTTCAAGTGTCGAAGTTGTTCCAGTTCCAATTTCTTCCAAGCCCATCATCAAGCCCTGGGAAGAAATTCAAAATAACAAGCATCGACGCGGCTTAGGATATGTCAATGATGACATCAACTTACATATCCCAGATTATTCCAAGCCAATTAAGTTCGTCAGTGCAGGATTTCTTGCACCACTCACCTCAGCAAGTTCTGACAAAGTTGCAGACAACCAGCAATGTACACAACCCAAAGTTGCAGACAAACAGAATTGCACGCAACCTAAAGTTGAAGTCCAACCGAAATGTTCTCATTGTCAAAGAACCGGTCATATGGAATATCAGTGTTTTGATCTCCATCCTTGTCGCCATTTTGGAAAGCCCAATCATTCCTCAAATAAATGTTGCAACCAACAGCAATCAGCCAGATTGAAGATACATTATGAATTACTCGACCCTTGGAAATGGTCATCCACAGTCAAAATATTGTCTCAGTTCTACAACCGACTACAACCACACATAGTGCAACCAACAGTGAAAAGATGATGGTACTCTCATGCAGTTTAACAGGGGAGTACACCAGTGTAAAAATCCTACACCTAAAGGGGGGGAGTTCAGGAATACTTTCCAAGAGAAGTGTCTCTCCTTTCAGCTGAAAAAGGGGGGAAAATGTCAATGTAAGTGACAGTGGTTGTCAAACTAAAAGTCTAAAAAAAACCAGCAAAAAGCATCCATTGGGCATCTTCAACAACGAGTGGGTAGTCGAAAGCAAAGAAGCAGTGAGCAGTTTTCAGCACAGCAAAAGCAACAGTGAGTTGTTTTTGACATCGTCATCTAGTGAGCTTTGACCAAATTTTGTCAGTGGACAAAGGATGCTGATTTCATGCAAAGGACAGATGGATCCTTTTACAACTTGGCACTTGATGGAGTTTTCAAGCAAAATTTAGAGATGAATCAGACGTACAGCTGACTCATGGTCTCTTTAGATTGCAGTTCTTCAGCATTCAGCTTTGGAGGTTTTTCAGGCATGTTTTTTTTAGGATCAACATGAGAACTTGGAAGATGGTTCCTCGTTCTTATTTTTGATTTTTCATTGAAGGGGGAAATGTTAGCCTCTCTCAAATAACAATAATAAATCCAAAATAATAAATTAATTAATTAAATATTCCAAGTTAGGAATATGTGCCTAACTCTTGGGTTGTTCCTCAAATATTGGAGTTTTTTTAGTAACTCCTATCTTGGTGGGTTTTTGGTGAGAAATTCTCTCAACCAAAGGATTCTAAGATAGCACGGACTATCTTAGACATTTTCTCTCATCTATTTAAATTTTAAACTAAATTCTTTTAATAAGAGAGAATGATGAGAATGCCATGAGGCTGAAGCCTCTTTTTCGCCATTATTTTGTCTGGTTTTGTCTCTGTGTTTTCTGCAATCTTTTTCTGAGTTATTTCATTTCTATCATTTCATTTCATCAGAGGTAAATTTCATGCGATCAAAAATCAGAACTCATTGAGTTTTGATCTTGACAATCAAGAGGATAATCAATTTTTTTATCATAGCTCCTTACCCTTGTGTTTCTCCTCATTTGAAAAAATAAGAGAAAACTATAAGCATGCAGATAAGCGAGTGGTCAACATTATAAATGATGAACATTCTCCTAAATTGGTTGAGAAAATCATTTGTGACATAGAATCCTCCTTAGCTCCAGATTTGCAGCCACCAAGTTCCATTGAATTTCAAATTGTAGATGAAGGCTTGGAAGCTAAAACATATGATCAAATGACGAAAGATGATTCTGTACCACTATGTTTTGAAGAACTTCAATTTTTAAAGAAAAATTTTCATAATATCTCTAAAGAAAAGGATGAGCAGCATATAGAGTGACATGCAATCTCATTAAAATCGATGGATACGTTTCAGCAGTATTTTCAAGTTTTTCATGACCCAATAGTTAATGTGTTAGATGATATCTACGGTAAAAGTCCTTCTCCACTAGCTAACTATGAGTCTGAAAAGAGTGTTGATATAAACTTTATCCGACAACCGACTTCATTGTTTTTTTCAGTAAGTGTTTCATTACGAAGCTCATACCAAGATTTTCATTCATATCAGGAGAGTAATGAAGAATATTCTTGTTTTGTTGTTAATCATCAAGAAAAATTAGTCATTCACGAGTTTCAGGATCCTTTTGTCAACTTGCTGCAGTCATGAAAGAAAGAAAGCACAAATGTTAGGAAAATTTTAAAACCAAGGTACGAAGACTACCTAGAGCAGAGCAGTAATGTATTATATGGGTTGGAAATCAATATGTATTCCTATGAAGATCCTTTCACAGCATTCTTGAGGTCAGTCCGTGGGCTCGTGCTTCACAATTTCATCAAGATTCAATCTGTTGACAAGTTTTCATGGGATTTTCCTTTTAGTAGTTCTTTCTTCTTGCTCATAAGCAAGAACTTGAGGAGAATTCAAATAGCAGCGAGAATGCTTACATGGTTGCATTGGTTGTTCCATTTCACTTGATCAAGTGATGAATGGATCAGTTAGAGTAGGTTTTATTGAATAAGCTCAAATTTTAGCATCTTTTTCAAGTTGTCAGTTGTGTTTTAGTCTGAGTCAGTTTAGTTTATTGAGTCAAGTTTCTTTTAGTATTCAGTTAGTATTTAAATTTTGATTCCATGCCCAATGAATAGGCACTTAGTCTACAATGTTCTTAGCACCTCCAAGGAGCTACCGTCACCAGCTGGAGCCAATGTTAGTGTCAGTATTTGCATACTTCCACAAGGGATAAAACACATTTTGCATGTGCATCTTAGGTGTCCCACTCTAAAAAAAAATCAATCATTCCATTAGGTCATGATATAAAATTGTTCCGCTAGTGGTTTTCCTTGTCAAGTGTCCCATTTTCCTTCACAAGTATATGCTTGTTGACCCTCTTCCATTTCTTCATCATGCTGAAAACAATTCTGTTCTCATTCCACCTTTAGTCAAAGTCACTCATTGAGTTAGTTTATTTCATTTCTCATAGGGTCTCTAGGGTTTCACTAGGTCAAATCATTGCATTGTCTCATTTTCAATAAAGGGTAGTAGGAGGTGTGAGGTGATCCAGAATAAACTCATGATTTGCTTCAGTTAGTTAAAATGTAATAAGTACTTAGTCTCCCAAGGCTTCCAACTCAGAGTTACACATGCCAACACATCAAGTGTCAAATACAAAAAGTGTCTACTTCAGCAATTGATCAAATGTCAAAGGGAGTTGTTTTTTTTTCCAAGGGTGCCCAAGTCATCATTGTTCATAAGCACCAAACCCTAATTTCCCACTTAGCTAGGGTTTTATATGGAATTAGATACATATGAGAAAAGGAGGCATAAGTTAGGTCATATCAGTAAGTATGAGGTCATTTTAAACTCATAAACATCATGTCTCCATCATTTTCCAAGAAATCATTCCAAGAGTCAA
Organism: Pinus albicaulis; assembly: GCA_034641835.2. Classification (NCBI taxonomy): domain Eukaryota; kingdom Viridiplantae; phylum Streptophyta; class Pinopsida; order Pinales; family Pinaceae; genus Pinus; species Pinus albicaulis. Next base: position 649,167,003 of record CM076579.1, read on the forward strand.
TCCATTTGCCACTCATAGGGACAATTTCTCTTTAAACTATGTTTCTGACCAAACAAAGATGAATTTGACAAAAGTGAGAGAGGTTTTTGTCCATCATAGGCCCAAGAAGAAAAACGTTCTTCGATTTTTACACAGGTATCATGGTTTTTGAGAAATTTTAAAATTATAGGTGCTACAAGAGGTTTGCTGCATTTCTGGAGTGACCTTGGGAAAATAAGGTTTTCTCATAGTTGGAGTGTCCAAATGACTTTCTTGATTAGTAAAATGATATATAGACAGAGAGATATATCCAATGAGATATCATGAGATCAATTTGGAGTTGGGGAAGGCCTCGAAAAGTTTCCTACACCAACACTCGACATTTTTGCACCCTCATTCACACTTTTTGACCAGTCTTGGGAAAATCATTTCTTTTTATTTTTGGAGTTTATTTTCTTTTTGACAAGGAAAATAAACTCCAAATAGAAAAAAAAAGGTATATTTGGAAACTAGATAGGATAAGATTTCCAATGAGATATCCTGGGCCTAATTTGGACACCAGGAATGCCCCCAAATGTGGTTTGTAAAAAGGTGTTGCAGGGACGTTGCGTGTTTGAGATGGGTCGCTGCGTGTTTGCAATGGTCACTGTGCATTTGTTTAGAAAGTCAAAAAATTATCTTTCAGCCTCCCAATCCATCAGCAAATGCCAGATCTTTGCATGGGTGTTCTTCAGGGCTCCATTGATCAGTGAGTAATCCTAGCATCATCTCATTGAATATATTTTAGGCTTTGTAATCATTTGGAGTGTTTTTATAAGGAAGAAACCCTAGTTTTCATTTCAAAAATCTATTCCCTAAATTGTTATATATTTCCCATATATATTTTCCATATCCCTATTTCATAAATCAATACCATTCCTAATACATCTAAATACTAGGGTTTTCACTGGCCTAGGCTCCCTTACATATTCCCATATCCTTCATTTCCCCACATCTCCATTCACTTCACACTCCTTCATTTCATTCATCATATTCCTAGGGTTTTGACACCAAATACATCATGGAAACCTAGCAGAGGTGAAATTAGCAAGCCTAAGAGGGCTGATTTGGGAAAATTAGCACATACCTATCAGAGAGGTCATAGGCACGTGTGATCCGGATTTATGCAGGAACGCAACAAAATAAACACATAACCATAAATACAGAGGTGTAGCAGAAATAACACTTCATTTCATTAATATCAAAGAACTGAAATTTGCTTACAGACAGAATGGAAATAAAACTAGCTAGGGCACTGGTAGCTATCTTGGAGAAGAGATGTGGCGGCTACAGGCCTTCGATCTCTGTTACAATGAGGCTCGAGGGCCTATTTATTATTGAGAAACAATGGAGAACTCTAAACATCCAAAAACCTAACCTTAGGAGATGAAGCACCAAAACTATGGGCCCCGTTTGGGTAAATTGGTGTTTCAACTTCCCAGGGATGTAACGTTGGCATACTATCTCCGTTTGACTCACATGATACATCATTAGAAAGATCTATCCGAGGACTAAAATTTTCACAACGAATATCTATTTTGAAATGGAATGATATTTTCTAGAAGCGTGATGCCCAAAAAACATCGTTTAGGGCCTCAAAACGGCTCCCGAAGTTCAGGACCTAAAAAACTGCTAAAAATAGTAAGTTGTGCCGAAACTGAAAAACTGAAGGAGACAATGGTGGGGCCCCAAGTGGAATAGGTGGGTGGCCACCAATATCCACCTAGATCATTCCTCCCCCCTTAGGAAGCAATGGTCCCCATTGCGTTTATTTCCTCCATGAGATGAGGAAACTTCTGCTGAACTTGGTCTCTAGTGAACCACTTGCCTTCACTAGAAAATTTGGCAGAAATTCTGACGGCCAATTCATCGCTATTCCGACACATAGTCGTCGCAAGAGCAAGAGTTCGAGGGCGGAAAAAACGTGGTTTTTCATGCCATCGCAGTTCCGACACACCTAAAAAGTGTCGCACTATCGACACTTCTTCCGTCGCTTCCAAACAAGCGTCACTCTTCCGACGTCTCACGAATCGTCGCGCTTTCGACGGTTGTAAACTGTCGCACTTCCGATGAAATGTGGTCCGACGTTTTGAACGTCGCTCTTCCAACGTTTGTAAACGGTCGCAATTCCGACGCAATGTGGTCCGACATTTTGGACGTTGCTCTTCCGACGTTTGTAAGATGTCACAATTCCGACGAAATGTGGTCCGACGTTTTGAACGTTGCTCTTCCGACGTTTGTAAGCTGTCGCAATTCTGACGAAATGTGGTCCGACGTTTTGAACGTCGCTCGTCCGACGTTTTTATACTATCGCTCTTCCGACGTTTCTGAGTTGTCGCAATTCCGACTTCTATAAGGCGTCGTTATACCGATGGCAGGCTCAATTTAAAAAAAAAAATGAAACTTTAAAAGACGAGAAATGTTGTTTTGAATATATTATATGAAGTAAAATAGTCCATGAAGTCATTACATTTTCACATCTGAAGATTGGAACCCAAATATCCATCCAGAAAAGTGGAAGTCCCACCCCAGACAGTGATAGAAAAATACCCCATGTCACATAGAGGGACTTGATATAAAACCCAGTAACGGTCCACATGGAGATTATCGACAAATCTGAGAAAGCATCCAAATATGCCCGAGGCATCTATAAGAAAGTGAAATAGCAGTATGTAGAATAGTAAAAGAACAGATAGAGTACCGACGTCCATTGTTCCAAATACAAATTAAAGTACCCAAAATCCTTGAACAGAGAAAAACGCTAATCATGTGAGGAGTGTGATATGTCCAAAATATAAAAAGACCATCAGACCATATCAATAAACCAGCAACATAGACCAGCATCGCTAGTTTTGAAGGCATAGTGATAAACATTAATCATTTTTTTTTTCACAAGAGAAAAAACGTTGTTTTGAATATATTATATGAAGTAAAACAGTCCATGAAATCATTACATTTTCACATCTGAAGATTGGAACCCAAATATCCATCCAGAAAAGTGGAAGTCCCACCCCAGAGAATGATAGAAAAATACCCCATGTCACATACAGGGACATGATATAAAATCCAGTAACGGTCCACATGGAGATTATCGACAATCTGAGAGAGCATCCAAATATGCCCGAGGCATCTATAAGAAAGTGAAATAGCAGTATGTAGAATAGTAAAGCAACAGATAGAGTACCGACGTCCATTGTTCCAAATACAAATTAAAGTACCTAAAATCCTTGAACAGAGAAAAACGATAATCATGTGAGGAGTGTGATATGTCCAAAATATAAAAATACCATCAGACCATATCAATAAACCAGCAACATAGACCAGCATCGCTAGTTTTGAAGGCAGAGTGATAAACATTAATCATTTTTTTTTTCACAAGAGAGAAAACGTTGTTTTGAATATATTATATGAAGTAAAACAGTCCATGAAGTCATTACATTTTCACATCTGAAGATTGGAACCCAAATATCCATCGAGAAAAGTGGAAGTCCCACCCCAGACAATGATAGAAAAATACCCCATGTCACATACAGGGACATGATATAAAACCCAGTAACGGTCCACATGGAGATTATCGACAATGCGGCATCAGTATGCAGAGGCATCACATAAGAAAGTGAAACCATGATGTGTAGAATATTAGCCATGAGATAAATCTTGACGATCATATTAAACCAAATTAAGTACCAAAATCTGCCAATGAGAGACATTAAATCATGTGAGGAGTGTGATATGTCCAAAATATAAAAAGACCATCAGACCATATCAATAAACCAGCAACATAGACCAGCATCGCTAGTTTTGAAGGCATAGTGATAAACATTAATCATTTTTTTTTTCACAAGAGAAAAAACGTTGTTTTGAATATATTATATGAAGTAAAACAGTCCATGAAATCATTACATTTTCACATCTGAAGATTGGAACCCAAATATCCATCCAGAAAAGTGGAAGTCCCACCCCAGAGAATGATAGAAAAATACCCCATGTCACATACAGGGACATGATATAAAATCCAGTAACGGTCCACATGGAGATTATCGACAATCTGAGAGAGCATCCAAATATGCCCGAGGCATCTATAAGAAAGTGAAATAGCAGTATGTAGAATAGTAAAGCAACAGATAGAGTACCGACGTCCATTGTTCCAAATACAAATTAAAGTACCTAAAATCCTTGAACAGAGAAAAACGATAATCATGTGAGGAGTGTGATATGTCCAAAATATAAAAATACCATCAGACCATATCAATAAACCAGCAACATGAACAAACTCGCCTGAGCATGACGAGTGATAGAAACATTAATTAATTTTTTCACAAGAGAAAAAACATTGCTTTGAATATATTATATGAAGTAAAACAGTCCATGAAGTCATTACATTTTCACATCTGAAGATTGGAACCCAAATATCCATCCAGAAAAGTGGAAGTCCCACCCCAGACAATGATAGAAAAATACCCCATGTCACATACAAGGACATGATATAAAATCCAGTAACGGTCCACATGGAGATTATCGACAATCTGAGAAAGCATCCAAATATTCCCGAGGCATCTATAAGAAAGTGAAATAGCAGTCTTTAGAACAGTAAAGCAACAGATAGAGTACCGACGTCCATTGTTCCAAATACAAATTAAAGTACCCAAAATCCTTGAACAGATCAAGAAAAACTCTAATCATGTGAGAATTCTAAGTAAAGTTAATCTATTAACATTGCGAATAAAATTACACCGAAGTCAAAAACATTGCCTGGCCATACTCATGGCAAATTTGTCATCAAAAAATCAAAAATTAAGAAGACTACCTCAATGGGAAACTTAGCCTTTGAAATGGGTTTAATTTAAAGACCCAAAGACAAAGGTCCAAAGATAGTAAAAATAATCTAAATGCTCAATTAAGTGGGCCTGCTAAGTAAGAAAAACAAATTAACCAAACTACTCCTCCGGTGGTTCCTCCACGATTCGGCACCATCCTTCGGAAGGTCCAGGATCGCTAGGTGCTACCTCCACATGCATGCCACGGCTCCCCTCCTGAAGGCCCAAATGCTGGCCGGATTTTTCCGAGCTCAGACCCACCGGACGGGTGCATTCTTCCTCCGTTTGGGCCTCCTCGCGGAAGACCACAGTGGCTAAATCCATGATTCGCGGGCGGTTGAGAGAGAAATTAAAGGAAAATTGCACAGTGCGCATCGTGGGAGAAGGTGAACTAGCGGTGGGGAAGCGAGGAGCAGGGGAATCCATACGGTGGCTAGATCCTACAACCCGGCCCCGCCCACTCCTACTATTTGGATATCGACCTGCGTAATAATCACTGGACTAGCCAGAAGTCGACTCTGTTGAGGGGCTGGAGGGAGTGCACAGGGGTTGACCTCTAGTGCTCCCCCTGCGGCAACGCATCCTATGACGCATGCGAGGCATGGGTGCAATCTCAGGCGCAGTGGGCGCAAGAGGAGATGGAGAAGTAGAATTCCAATTAACAGAGGAAGACAGACAGAGAAAGAACCGAGAGAAATGCAGATATGTAGCAAGGTCTAGGCAGCAGTTCAGCTGGACACTTCTCTTTATCGTCACAGTTAGCAGGCAGTGTAATCCAGCAACCGGCTCGTCTGAAAAACCATAGCTAAACGCCATTTTGTCAACCCAACTACAATGCAATCAAAGGACGCTCGTCATAATTAATCTCTGATCATTAATAATGAGAGCCGAAGGCCGGATCATATTGGAGCGTGCGGAATCGCTAAGAGGAGTGGAGGTCCGATCTTGAACAGTGTTAAAAATTAATTAATGAAGATTTGATGTGAAAACTTAATTAAACAGCGTTAAATGTTAATGTGATTGATATGAAATCGCCATATCCATGTCCCATCGCCTTAAACGCCATCGAATGCACTCATAGCCGGGAGCAGGGCAAGTTTTTATTGAGGACACGTGGCAGAAATTGATTGGAGCAGATCTTTGTTTGGGCCGCTCGCACAGTGGAAATCTGGACCCGAAAAATATTAGGGCGAATTTGATAAGAAATTCGCGTCACAACCCTCCCTCCGTACGCCAGCCCAACTTTGGACCCGAAAAATATTAGGGCGGAATTCATTTGGTTTTCGCGTCACAAAATTGGCCGACGTCAGCAGGCTATTTTGGAACGCGAATTTGGTTTGAATTATGGTTTATCATTGTTTGAAGTCCGGCGGGCTCGACATTTGTTTGATCCCATGTTATAAAATTTGTGTTGTTTTTCTTTGATAATACACATATTTATAATAAATCATGGGAATACCACATTAAACATGTGGAAAAGTTATATAAATAATTATTGAGAACAATCATTTTTATGTAAAAATATCCAAATGTGCTTTTGGGAAATAAGAATTCGAGTATTTGGTTCATATTGTTTTAAAGGAAGGAGTGAAGTTGGAGCCTCAAAAGATGCAAGCTATTACAAAATGACCTATTCCTAAGAAAATCAAGGTTCTTAGAAGATTTTTTAAACTTACATGATATTATTGATCATTTGTTAAGAATTATGCATGCATTTCAAGTCCACTCACATATCTCTTGAAGAAAATATCATTTATATGGAATGATGAGGCTACTTTGGCATTCTCTCTTTTAATGGATGACATGTCTTCTACACCAACATCGGTTGCACCTACTTTTGGTAAAACATTCATAGTAGAGTGTGAGGCACTAGGACAAGGAATTTACATAACATTAACACAATAAGGGATATCATTGGCTTTTCAAAGCAAGGAATTCAAAGAAAATATTTGGTGAAATTCAAGGAATTCACTTTTGTTAATAGGTTTATGTCACACGATGATGCAGGGGAATTAGGCACTAGCCAGCAATGTAGGAGGTTTTGTCCACATGTTGTGACTAGGAGGGTTCGAAAACATTTGAGTTGTAACAGCTAGGTGTCAATACCTCAGCTGACTGTATTACTTAGACTAGTTAGAGTTGTAGGAGTCGAACAGTTTCAGTTAGTTGAATTATTATAATTAGACCATTTGATTTCTAGAATGGTCCTCTCAGAGGAACTGAAGAGCCATATGTTATGTATATAAATTGTAATTCCTCGGATGAATAAAAGTAGAGAGGGAAGAGGAGAGTAGAGAGGGGATTTCTGCAATAAACCTCTATGTCTGAAAAATTGTTTCCAGTTAAATGATTTCCAAGCTTAGTTGCCATTGAATTATCTCGAACTGCTAATTGTGAAGAATTGTTTAGCTGTGAGGTGATTGGGTACTAATAATTCCATTCTTCTGTCTTTGAATTCCCGTAAATTGTTGGATAACCCTGTGAACTCACCCCACCCGAAGGTGAGGTCTGTGTAGAGAATCGGGGTCGTGAAAACTGTTCAAATATAAAAATCCCGCTTAATAAAGAGACAAAATTGTTGTGCTTTCGGAACCTGACCCGAGGATTGGACATGAGTTAACAAACAAAAGGATAGCGGAACCAAACTTGCACCCGTGGTCAAGCCCTCTACCAAAACCACGAGCGGAATCACAAAAGCGAGTTGCCCATATCGCACCGCTTTTGCAGAGTAGGCGGTATTTCCTATTCACGAGCGATTCCATAGGGAATGCGACACGTGGCGAAGTGACCCCCGAAAAACCACCGTTTAACCTGTGCCATCGTACGTTAAAGCCTGACGTTGGAATCCGAGCGAAATTGCCAAGAGTCGTTGATTTGGAGAAGGGCCATCGGACAGTGGTCGCACGTTGAACTTGCCTAGAGGTTAACTAAGGTGTGCAGAGGATAGCCAAGTACGATAGGAGTGTTTCATTGGTTATTGATATATATAGGTGGGGCCTGAGTATAATGAAATTATTTAATTAAACGATTGGTGGATAATTAGCATAAGTCTGGAGCGTGATTGTTGTAAGGCTGGGTGGTGAAATATAGAGCCGAAAGTTCATTACAAGTTATTTATTTAAAAATAAACGTGGAGTATAAATACAAACTGTTGAAAGTTAAACATTGGTTATAAGGCTTGGAGATAATATAAAGTCGGGAATATAAATTAAAGTCCAACCATTGTGGATAGTATTTATTTATCAAATTCTACGAATTTGATAAATAAACCCGAAGAAAGAAGAAGTCAATTAAGACTCAGGGTGGAGGAAAAGAACGGGGTACACCAAGGGAAAATGCTGACACAGCGATTGTAGACACACCAGCTCTCCTTGGGGGTCCAATTTCAGTTTTGTTGCGTCACACGATGATCTCTCTTCTCTAGCATTTACTTGTATTGAAGATCACTATTCTAGGAATAAGGAGTTATTTTCTCCAAAAATAACCCTAGCCAAACATTGACAATGCATCGAGGATATCTTTCTATGCTTCATAAGTACATATGTTCTACTTCTAAATCATGTCTTGGAAGTGGTTGTTTTGCTGGAAATTATTCACCAGTTGGTTTCATACCAAAGTCTTTTTCACATTTTTCAGCATCCAATACATGAAAAAGATAATGGTTTAAAACAACATAAATATTTGAAATTTTGCAAGAATTGTCTGGCACACTTTGAATATGAATTTTGAAGTCAATTGCATGATGTTGTATAGGATCAAGTGTCATTTTGAATACCAAATGTTTCACAAGAAACTTCTCAACATGCTACCCTGCAGTAAGGATTAAATGACAATATTGCATCAATTATTTCCATAATAAAAGTGCACCTTGGCCATAAGACTAAACAACTACAAATGTTGTAGATCTAACAAGACCACACAATCAAATGTATTCCACAAGGCCAATACTGTATGAAAAATGAAAATGAGTTTGCAACCAAAAATACCTTAGGCAACTAATTCAATTAGATACACCAAACCATTAGCAAAAAGGAAAACCAGCCTACTCAAAAGGCAAGCGTTTACCTCCTTTGACAAAATTTTGAGTTCCGAAACAAGGGCCTTTATTTTCTTGTCAATGCCCCTAGTAATTTGAACGGGGTTTTGCACCTGCTGCAACAACCTAAACAAAAAGGTTTCATTTCAAATTATTTTCCACAAATTTAAGATACAACCATTGTCAGTTTTGTATTTCCTAACAAGCTCATAAATTTTGACAAAAGAACCAAAAAATTTTAATACCTGATAGCAATTTTTCACTCAAAAACTATCTTAGACTCAATAAGCCCAACCCAAAACTAAAAAACCAAACACCATAAGACCCTACAAAAATGAATAGATGATCTTAATCCAGTACTATCGACAAAAAGTTACCTTTACACCCTCACTTATTAAACCTTGTGCTGTTGAATTTTAACTTCAACTGCTGCAGCAGAAGGACGGATGCAACATCAACATTTTTTTTTTGGAGGTTGCTTGCATGCCATCCATAAATTTAATTCAGCATTTAAAATTCCTGCAAGTTTTTTTTGTAGACGGCCGCAGCCATATTTCTGTACAGGATTGTATTTAAACACAACAACCGACATTAACGCAATTCACCAACCAGAAATTAAACAAACAGAAATTTACCCGACAGTTTTGTAAATTCAAAAGGAGGACACGTGGAGCATTAATATTGGATCGCATGAAATTGAATGGAATCTGAAAACCTGAAAACTGGACCCGAATTTTTTATAGGGCACATTGGATTGAGAATTCGAGTTAAAATTAGGCAGACGTCAGCATCCCATTTTGGAACGTGAATTTGGTTTGAAATTCAATCTATTCAGACTTTTGAAGTCCGACGGAAAGGGTTCTTTAATGGTTTGATAGTTTAATATATACATATGTTTTAAACATATGTTATATATATATCATATGCGAAATGAAAGGTGGGCCATAGAATTTATTTTTAATTTTATTTTTTTTAAAAGAGGGTTTATTATAATATGTTTTATATGTTCCGGCATATAAAAATAAAAAGGTCGAAAAAGCTTGGTAGTTTTTTTTATAGACAGTACGTAAATTTTTTATTACATGGCAGTGTGTAAAAAGTGAAAAACTGAGTGTAACTTTTTAAGTGTGTATGCACAGCAATGAGAAAGGGAAAAACACAGCAGAGTGTTTTAGAGACAGAGTATGTTTGTTTTGAACAGACAGTGAGTTGTTTTTATGCACTGCGTTTTGTAGCAGTCATAATTTTGTAATCCCTCTCAGTGAGGAAGTAGTGTAATAGTTTTTTTTTGAGTTATTGAAGGGAATATAAGTTTGTTTTCAAAGTATTGAAACTCTGTCTCCTGTCAAAGAAATTTTTATTTTCTATGTGTTAGAGGAAGGGAGATTTATTCTCCATTCATTGTTCTGGAATTTTTCAATATTCCAACATGTGCAAGAACAACAGATGTTGTGGTTCCATCCCCAGCTAAATCATTTGTCTTTTCCGCAGCTTGCCTTACCAACTTGGCCCCAATATTTTCAACTGGGTCCTCTAATTCAACTAATAAAAAGGCCAAAACCATAGCATTGAGATACATTTCATTACACTGTCAATAACAATAAAATTTGACTCGGCCATAACCCTTTCCTTTTATTGTTGTGAAAAGCTTTATGCATTACTCTAATGTGGCTAGTCCATAGGCCAAGTAGACCACTGGGTAAAAAATATGTTTCCTTTCACCTTTGAGTTTTCAAATTATGCCTACCAAATCTAAGACATTTAAGAGGGGGAAATAATACAACGTTAAAAATAAAACTAGAGCACACATCTACAAATTACCTCCTTAGCTACTGTCACACCATCATTAACTATTTTCGGAGAACCATGCTTGCTCTCCAAGACAACATTTTCCCTTCGCCCCAAGGGTGACTCCAACAAGATCAGCAAGTTTGTTCACACCGCCTGCAAGACAAATTGACAATGCTTTCAGTAAGTGTGCAATTGAATGCCGGACCATATGCCAAAACAACCCTCCATGAAAAATTAAAATAACACATTAAAATCGAATATAAGTGGACAAGGAAAGATCCACCGCAGTGAAGTTTCACGTGCAGGTGACCTTCCTTTAAACATAATTTTTTCTCTGACCTGCAATTTTTTTGTCACTGAGACATCCTTGTTGAAGTACAACTCCTTTTCCATAGCTCTTGTATTAACTACCTTCTCTCTGTCGCGTAATCTCAGAGTCCCTCTTCTGCTTGAGCGATTAAAGGAAATGGGTGAAAAAGCTGAAAGAGAAGACAATTGTCTGCCATAATTATCAAACATTGCACCCAACTTCTTCCCCTTTCCATTGTTACCCAATGAGGTAGATGTGGAAATTGTTGTCATACCGCCCAAAGCAGAGGCCATCTTCTCTTATGCGGAATATAGAATTACAAGATCTTCATATTAGTATGAACCTTAAAAAACATGACTCCCATTGCTAAAAACCACTTTTAAGTTGTAACAGGCAAACTAAACAACTATCGCAACTTTTGGCAACATCTGGAGCATTAAGAGAGAAACAACCAAAGAGAAATACAACCACAATCCTCATTTTAATGAGACCGGACTATATATTTGCATTAAGATAATAGAAAGAAATCACGACTATATTAAGGCCGGCACAAAACAATCTTTAACCAGTGTCTCTCGCGGCCTTCAGGTTGCCATGCTAGAGGTTGCATATTTTTAATTTAAATTATTGACCTCTCGTGCCCATATATGAATGCATCCAATGGGATATCTACATCAAATGCTCCTTTATATCCCCAAAAACAAATTCCCTACTACAAGAGCACCGATATTGATGGATCACCCCACACCATCCCACCCACTAGAAACGGTGAAAAAGAAAACCTGAGAAAACTTCTGAAATATCTCAAGATGACTATATGGGTGGTTCTTATGAATCAACCAACCATTCAGAACATGCTCATCAATCCAAACCATGAGTATTATGTGACAATATTCAAGTAGGCATTGAATCGGATTTCTGAAGCTATGTTAGAGAAACCCTAAACTCTCACTAAAAATAGGTGAAATGTGGCACCACTCAGAGATTGACATGTGCCAATTGGTACAAGTGGTAGACAATTGGCATGCTCAAACAACGAGGTGATGCGGGAATGACATGAGGGAGAAAATATCAGAAAAGCCCCAAATCTGGAGAACTAAAGCTCATCACCAACATGAGATTGACAACTTTACATGATGTAACCTATGAAATCGTAAATGGAGAAATCATAGTAACAATAAAGTAACCTATGTAACAATAAATTCGGATTCATCCTGGGAGTGGTAATGGGAGAAATCATAGTGAACAACAGGAAACATGCAGAGTTTCTTAAAATGAAATAGATGAAAAAACACATACAAAAAACCTAGATAATAATCATGAACAAGCTTAATATTAAATTACGAACTTTTAAGGAACTTACAAAATGTGACATTACGAACCTGGTCAAGCACACAAGCAAAAATATCTTGGAAATGACCCTGGTTGAAAATTTGTATTGCTCATGATGCAAGAGGATTTGTACCTGCACTGCCAAGTCAATCAAAATCCATCATTATCTATACAATAAATACAAGTAATTGATGTAGTATTTTTTACTCTAAGATGCATTCTTATGATAATGTTAGAACATATGTTGAAAATGTCAAAACATAGCTGAATAAGCTCCTCTTCGTTTCAAGAACAATTTATTGGAGTCGCATGAACTTGGAACAAGCCTCCCACGATCTGAAAGAGTAGCAACTAAGTCAACAGTGACTTTTTTGTTGCTACGCTGGATCGAGGGAGGTTTTCTCCAAGATTAAATTGCTCCAATAAATTATTCTCTACTAAACAGGGCCAACCACGTGAAGGTGGAAGCTCTTATGGCCCCTCCCCCCCCTCACATCACTCTCAATTCCCCAATACCCAATCTATATTTCATTTTTTACTTTCATGAGCATAAAAAAGAATATTCAATAACTAATAAAAAAACAATTCAACAAAAAGTACGCAAGGAAGCATTGCAATTAATGTTTGACATAAAAATAGTATGATAAATGAGTTTTTTATATAACGCAAAAAACGTTCCAAGTATGGTAACGTTTGTCTTATAATAATACAATATTTTACATTGTCAAATTTTCTTTTTCTTCTTCCTATTTTTAAAGCTCATAATTACATCATCAATATCATCGTGCTCTGCTCCTGTTTCGTGCCTTTCAACCCGCACTGCTGACCTAGTTGCGTATTCACGATGTCTGGGCTCATCCAGTGACGGGGCATCGCCTACAAAAATAGATAATATTAAATTTTAATTGTCGGTTTTTAAATATCATTGAACTAGTTCGGTAATATTAATAAAAAAAATTGCAATGAGATTATTTACCTGGTGCACCAGTTGTCGCCGCTGACCTAGTTGCGTAGTCACGATGTCTGGTCTCATCCAGTGACGGGGCATCGCCTACAAAAACAGATATTATTAAATTTTAATTGTCAGTTTTTAAATATCTTTGAACTAGTTCGGTAATATTAATAAAAAAAATTGCAATGAGATTATTTACCTGGTGCACCAATTGTCGCCGCTGACCTAGTTGCGTAGTCACGATGTCTGGTCTCATCCAGTGACGGGGCATCACCTACAAAAAGAGATAATATTAAATTTTAATTGTCAGTTCTTAAATATCATTGAACTAGTTTGGTAATATTAATAAAAAAAATTGCAATGAGATTATTTACCTCGTGCACCAGTTGTCGTCGTTGACCTAGTTGCATTGTCACGATGTCTGGTCTCATCCGGTGACGGGGCATCGCCTCCAAAAACAGATAATATTAAATTTTAATTATCAGTTTTTAAATATCATTGAACTAGTTCGGTAATATTAATAAAAAAAATTGCAATGAGATTATTTACCTGGTGCACCAGTTGTCGTCGTTGGGATTGTTGCCCTGTCTTCCTCTCTGGTGGTAATATCCTCAAGGGAAACATTCTCTATCATGTAAACAAAAAACGTTATAAGGACAACCATCAATGTATAATTAGAAAAAATTATAAGTGGAAATTAATTACCGTCACGGCCCTCACTGATAGTAGCATTGTCGGCTTGGTCCCCACTACAATGATCAGGTTGCACGTGAGGATCATCTACATCTGGCTCTAAAACTGGGTTATTTGCCTCGTCGGTAGTGATGCTCCCCTGATTTAAACAAAGTTGTTAGACATTAAATTTATGGATGAAAACAAAAATATTGAAAGGTTAATGTTTTACCTTATCAGGCATTCTGGATCTTGGGACCTGCCCCAAGCTTCTGCGACGTTCAACTACAGCTTGATAGCCGAAACAGAAAGCGATATTTTTATCTTCCTCTGTAGTTTTTGTTCCGAAGTCATCACCCTAAATTACATATGATTTTGTATTTTTAATCATATTTGATAGGATTACAAAAAATTTGGAAGGCGATACAATTAATTATAAGACGTTTATCTACTTAATTACAATTCTTGCAGTTGATTTCAAGTAGCCGCCCTGGCCTAGCTTGTGATGGCCCTTTTTCTCAATCCTAGCTTTGGTTGCCTTTGAGGTGTTAGGCAACCTAGCATCAAAAGATTGAAGTCAGATATGACGTAGCACACTTTTATTTTAGACATAAAGAAAATTAAAGCTATTGAATTAAAGTTGTAATTTACCTTGCGGGTCCGGTTGGCATTTTTCCTTCTTTCTTTGCCCTTTTCTCTTTTCCATCATGGATGAGTGCTCTCCACTCACTCTCTGAAACTGCGAGAGGACGCTCATATCTAGGGTTAAATTGCAATTGCGTCCTATAGGTGTCCCTGGTATATTTCAAATATTTGCCGGCTACCTGAGCCACCGCTTTTCTGTCAAATGTGCCGACCCCAAAAGGGCTTCTAGATAATCTAAAAGTTCTTTTTTCAGGTTGGAATTCTGGGAATTCCACCCTGTACGTATGGTTGGGCCAAAAATTACCAACGCATGGCTCTCCAGAATCCTGTAGAACTCATTGTTTCCTACACAGAATAAAACCAAAAAAAAAAAAAGATATTATCATTAATTTAAAAATAAAAATCATGATAAATATGTTTTAGATAAAGTACATGAAATAGTTAAAATACTAAAATTTACCTGGGAGTTGAACATGCTTTATAGGGACACCCTCATCATTCACCAACAACGTGCCATTAATGGTCCCTGTGGAGCTGACACATGTAGCTCCAAGAAACGCAATAATGTAGTTGGCCATATCAACCTCATCATCGCCAACACGTTCAGCGGTTGGCTGGGTGTATGCTTAGGCAGGGTGTGTTTCTTGGTTGGCACCTAAAGGAGTAGAAGGTGTACGAGAGGGTTGTTGGGCAATCTCTTTCCCTTGTGTCCCACTACCACCAACACCGGGTTCAAAAAATGCCAAAAAACGCTACATACAAAAGAATTTTTTGTTAGTTTAGTCAATGTAAAAATTAAAAATAAAACTATCACAATTCATCTCATGCAGAACAAAAAAAATATCCTTTTGACTTTTTATTATTACCTGATATCTTTCTAGCTGGCTCATAAGATGTTTTATCCTCTCTTCTGTTTCAGGTGTTTGAGGCGCGTCTATCAAAGTATTAAATTCCGACCTTGCATCTCGTGTCTTTTTTTGCAACAAGAACATTGGAGATAGGGATGAAGAAAGCTCTTCCTCAAAGGGGGAATCATCGGGCGTACCATGGCTAGGTGTCTGCATATTTGAACAAAATTAATATTATTTCAATTATGTAAATAACTAAAATACCTGAAGATAGAGCAATGTTGGCACTTTACATGTTCTTCCGCTGGCCTCTTTCCGCGATCATCCCGTCTCGGGGTTGTTCCTACACTGCTCTGATCAGTCTGCCACATTGCAATAAAATTATAAATGTAAAAACTAGAAAACAATATCTAACTTGAAAACACAAAATGAAAACTAAAATAATTTCTAATAAGACACCGGAAGACAGAGTTAGAGTTTCAAATATGCCTTGCATTGAATTCAGTCCTGGAAACATGTCATTGCACATTAAGGCACCCAAACATTCAATCCACAAATGATATATTTAAGTAGGCTTCTCCTATTCCGGGAAAACACCATACCTATAATGCATTCACTTGCATGTATAAAGGGAAAGGAAAACATGTTTTCATACAACGGTGACAAAGGCATCTTGGGGAAAGGTATCTTCACTTTTATTTATGTTGTTCACCCACACCACTCTCGTGTTTTCACTAATCCTGTTTTGTCATTTTTGGATTCAAATTAAGTTAAGGCCTTAAGTATTTTTTGACCTTTCGGTGTAGTTTTTATAAGTGGCATGTATGGATTTTCCATTAATTCTGCACTTTTTCTCTTCATGTGCATGTTTCCCTAGAAATCAAATGCATGATTTAGTCCCATACATTTAACAAGTTGTTGGATCAACTCCATTGGAAATATCATGTTTCCTATTCAATCAAAATTTATCTCAGTTAGGGTAGGTAGGAAGGTTTTCCCTTTGTATTAATAGGGCACTTCTAGCTTGCATTTTTTTTATATCTTTCAAATTTAGTGTCGTTTCAATTAGGGCATGAATTTTTGCAACTTTCAAGGTGAGAATGAACAAAGACAAATTTTTGTGATGGATGACTGTATATGACTCCATGGCTAGAGGAAAAGGCACTAATCTACTTCTTCAAATATCTATAGTTCTCATTCACCTCATATGGAGATGGTCCCTGATTTTCAGCCAAATGTTGCAGCAAAAAGTTCCCCCTCTCCATAATTTGATATTCAATGGAAATTTCTTAAATTGATGATGGGGCATGATTATGGAAAATTGGCACATACATATGTAATGGAATTCCAAGATCATGATATATGTTTGCATATGTTTATGGAGGTGGTGGAGCAAAAAAGAGCTCAAATAGAGCTGAAATTTTTCACATAAAAAGGACTGTGGGCTTGACTAATGGTTCCATTTAAAAAATGATATCTAGACAGAGAATAAGTGTAGCATACAAACATGCATTGAAAATACATCTGAGTTTGAATTGTATTACTTATTATGGATTCAAATTTGGGTTTCAAAATGCCAGGTTATGGCATGATTTTGTCGAGAAACCCTTAGTTGGATTATCATGTTGGTTTAATTTGTATTTTAAGTTTGTTTTGCAGTCTTTGGGTGATAGTAACTCATGAACTAGGTTACCAATGTGTAACAATCATATTTCAAGAATAAAGTTGTGATTTTTTTATATTATTATTATTATCTATTAGCTACGAGTATTGACACCTAATGCTTGGAATTTTGACATCTTGATAGCATGGATAATTTCGAAAATGTTTCTAGTAATGTTAACATAATAACTATCATTACGTGTCTTCACTTTTGTCACCATAATAGACCCGTGATATGGAATCATCACACAACTTCATATGCTATGTCCCAACAAGTTCAAACTGGTTGAACCTACCTCATAGTGTGGTTATTAAGGACAAGTTGCTTGGTATATAACTCGATAGCACAGACCGCGTTGCAGTTCTAAAAAGAATCCTCAAGTGTCAAAAAAACTTCACAATATGTTCTACTATAAATCCTTTTGGGATACCTGAAATAATATATGTATCATTGATGACTTTTAAAGTATGACAAGATCCAGAGGGAAAGGAAATCAATGGAAGAGTGATCCACCAATGAGAACCTAGAATTTAGCATCAGATGAGTTAGAGTCTAGGAAATTGAAATCCTATAATTTTAATTAGTGATGAAGGACATCACATAGGTAATTATATTTTCATGTAGAATAATCTGTTAATTCAAATTTAAACTACATAATATGAAAGGCATACCATAAATTTTTCCACGTAAGTCCAAACAACCTATAAAAATGGAAAACCTTCTTTTTCCATTGCAAATAATTTACCTTTCCTTTTTCAAGATAATCTAAATCACAAAAAATATGAACTATACTGCACACATTCTTGGATAATGTGAAAGTGGAAAAGGAATACCCTACACAAGTGATGCACACATGTACATTTGAACACTAGTAGATTTTTGTAGTTGAAATGCAATGCTTGTTTTCATTTAAATGTAGGGTTTTTAAAGCAGGGAGAAATAATGGCTGCCAAATTAATAAGTGTTTCTTGGGAAAAATTTAAATCTTGTATTGGGTGATGAAGATAATAGAGGGTATTGAATCTTGATTCTGGACATCTAGAGAGAACCCTACATCCTAACACAATCCAATGGAATTTACCAAGAAAACCCAAATAGAGTCAACCCTACTATAGGAGGAAGGGCTTGCAGTAAGAACTAACCATTTTGCAAGAGCTGAGGGCGAATGCTGTTCTGCAAGAGCTAAGGGCGAACGCTGAGGGCGAATGCTGAGGGAAAATGCTATTCTGCAAGAGCTGAGGGTGAATGTAGGGCGAATGTTGTTCTGCAAGAGCTGAGGGCGAATGCAGGGCGAATGCTGTTCTGCAAGAGCTTAGGGCGAATGCTGAGGGCGAATGCTGTTCTGCAAGAGCTTAGGGTGAATGCTGAGGGCGAATGCTGTTCTGCAAGAGCTGAGGGCGAATGCTGAGGGAAAATGCTATTTTGCAAGAGTGGAGGGCAAATGCGCGTGTGATATCAGACGTTAATGTAGCACACATGTACATTTGAACACTAATAGATTTTTGTAGTTGAAATGCAATGCTTGTTTTCATTTCAATGTAGGGTTTTTAAAGCAGGGAGAAATAATGGCTACCAAATTAATAAGTGTTTCTTTGGGAAAAAATTAAATCTTGTATTGGGTGATGAAGATAATAGAGGGTATTGAATCTTGATTCTTGACATCTAGAGATAACCCTACAGCCTAACACAATCCAATGGAATTGACCAAAAAAACCAAAATAGAGTCAACCCTACTATAGGAGGAAGGGCCTACAGTAAGAACTTACCATTTTGCAAGAGCTGAGGGCGAATGTTGTTCTGCAAGAGCTGAGGGCAAACGCTGAGGAAAAATGCTGAGGGCAAATGATGTTCTGCAAGAGCTAAGGGTGAATGCTGAGGGTGAATTTTGTTCTGCAAGAGCGGAGGGTGAATGCGCGCGTGATATCAGACGTTAATGTAGCTATTGCGACAGATACGAAACAATAAAATCATTTTTATGTAGCGTGCATATAAGTTTCGAATTTTTATGCAGCGCGCATATAAGTTTCGTATTTTTATGTAGCGTGCATATAAGTGTCATTATACCGACGGCGGAAAAAGCGTCGCTATTGCGATGGGTGCCTCCAAACGTCGCGATGGCGACACCTAGACATTGTGTCGCACTTGTGACGTTTGGAGTCATCTCAATAGCGACGCTTTGGGCCATGGTGTCGCAATTGCGACGTCTTCCTCCAAACGTCGCAATTGCGACACTTTTCTAAGTGTCGGTATTGCGACACTTCTCTATAAACGTCGGTTTAGCGATGGTTTCGGGCGGGATGGAAAAAATTTGGGGAAATTTCCGACATTTGGTCAAAAGCCTCGGAACCAAGTGTCAGAATTTCCGCCAAATGTAGTAGTGCTTGGTGCAGGAGTTGGCCAGCTTTGACAACCCGATACAGTTGGATATTCTGTTGGTGAGTGCTCTTTATTTTCATGTCCATGATACAATCTATGGTGGCCTGTTCCATGCAGTCTGGGTTTAACTCTGTTGGTGTGAGTTGTTCTGCAATGTCTGAGGTGTCCAGTAGAGGTGGGAAGTAAGGATGAAGGCGATCCACATTGAAGACTGGGTGCAGACCAAGGAATGGTGGAATAATAAGCTCAAAGGAATTGTTCCCTACAGCCTTGGTGATGGTGTACGACCCGTATCGAAGCGAGCGAATCTTGCGGTGGGGTCCAGTGACGCGCTCCTTCTGCAAATGTAGCCATACTTTGTTGCCCACCTGGAAGTTGTGTGGCACCCGGTGTTGATCATGGTGTTGCTTGTAATTGGCATTGGCTCTATCCAATATATCATGAACCTGTTGGCGGATGTGTTGAATGCACTCGATGAAGCTACTTGCTTTGTCAACTTCAGACTGGACATGAGCTGAATCGGCCTGAGCAGCTGCAAATGGTATGGCTACGTCAATAGGACATAGTGGTTGGAATCCCAAGCCCACCTGAAAGGGGCTATGGCTGATTGAACTGTGGAGAGCCCCATTATAACTATGTTTTACATATGGGAGGCTCTCGTCCCATGTGTGTGGATGCTTTTAATTGTACATGCACAGAATGTGTACAATCATTCTGTTGACGACCTCTGTCTTGCCATCTGTTTGGGGATGGAAAGCTATGGACTTGGGGAGCTTGGTATCCAACATTGACCAGAGGCTGGACCAAAATGTGCTGAGGAACCTACTATCCCGATCTAATATGATAGACTATGGGATCCCAAAGTGCACCCACCCTCGTTCAAAGAAGATTTTAGCAGTGGCTTCTGCTGTGATATTCTTATTGCAGGCCACCATGATAGCCATCTTCGAGAATCTTTCAACGACCACAATAACACAGTCATTTCCCTGCTTAGTAGAAGGTAGGCCCGACATGTAATCCATGGAGATGGATTCCCAAGGTCGACTAGGGGTAGGTAGCGGAGTATATAGGCCTTGCTTCTTGATGATCAGTTTGGAAATGGCACAAGCAGTGCAAGATCTGATGTGCTTCTCGACATCCTTTCGAAGGTTCGGCCAATAGAAATACTTCTGCAGGATTGCTAATATTTTATCGAACCCAAAATTCCCAGTGACTCGACTATAGTGTGCTTCCCATATCATCTTGGCACGCTCACTTGAAGGAACACAAAGGTATCCCAGGTGACATAAAAGTGCATCTTGGAGGTGAAAATTTGGAACTTGCGTACCCCCCAAGAGTGCCTTGTAAGTGTGGCTGAATTCTGGGTCACTCTCATAGAGAAGCGGCCAATCAGAAGTCTCGTGCCCACAAGAGTTGAGCACGGTGGTGAGCGCCATGATCGGTGGTCGGCTGAGGCAGTCTGCAACATTATTGGTGCTACCCTTCTTGTACTTGATGTTCAAATGAAACTGTTGCAGATATGTGGACCACTTCTGATGGCGATCATTCTGCAACTTCCCTTGTGTCTGTATGAACTGTAGGGGCCGGTGGTCTGTGTGGATGATTGTTTCCTTCCCAAAATGTAATGCTTCCATTGGCGTGACACATGCACAATGGAATACATTTCTCTGTCATAAGTGGGATACTTGCGGACTGTGTCGGACAGTGTCTCACTATGATATGCCACTGGATTCCCCTCTTGAGTAAGAACTACCCTAATAGCATAGTCGGAGGCATTTGT
The DNA here is from genome assembly GCA_034641835.2 of Pinus albicaulis. NCBI lineage: Eukaryota > Viridiplantae > Streptophyta > Pinopsida > Pinales > Pinaceae > Pinus > Pinus albicaulis. Next base: position 649,188,243 of record CM076579.1, read on the forward strand.
CTCGATCTCAAATGGTTGTTGCAAGTGCGAGTAAGTGAGCCTTTGAGACGGAACAAAGGCAATTTTCAATTCTATGAACACCTTTTCTTGAGATTCGAGCCAAAATAATTTTTCTCTCGCTCTCCTTGGTGACTTGACTCAAGGGCCAAGTGATGAGAGAATCCCAAGGCGAACCTCCGGTAGAAATTATCAAGACAGAAATTTGTGAAGCTACGTTTATATTAGTTGGGTGGCCAATCCCGAATGACTTGGATCTTGGCTGGATCCACATGCACTCCCCTTTCATCAATAATGTATCCTAGATATTGAACCCGGGTCATGCCAAAAGTGCACTTCTCCAAATTGGCATACCACTTGTGTTGTTGCAGTGTTTGGAGGACTTCTCGGATGTGGTGGAGGTGCTCTTCAGAAGTATCGCTGAAGATCAGAATGTCATCCAAGTATACCACTACAAATGTGTTTGTGAATGGATGCAAGGTGTCATCCATCAACCTCATGAAAGTTGTGGGAGCATTTGTCAATCCGAAAGGCATGACGAGCCATTTGAAAAGGCCCTCCTTGGCTTTGAAGGCAGTCGTGCACACATTAGAGGGTTCGATTGGTGCCTGGTGATACCCAGACTTCAAGTTCTTGCTGAAATATTTTGCCCCTTTGAGTTGGTCCAAAAGGTCATCAATCAGTGGGATCAGGTACCTATTCCAAACAGTGATCTTGTTCAGCGCCCGATAGTCAATACAAAGTCTCCAAGTCCCATCCTTCTTCTGCACCAACACGATCGGGCTCTCACAGGGCGATGAACTCGTCCAGATGTGACCTTTCTACATCAGCTCTTGAATCTGCCTCTTGATTTCATCATTTTCCAGAACAGAGCATCGATAGATCGGTCCATTGGGTAGTGGCGCACCTGGGGTCAGATCAATCGGGTACTTGACCTGGCAGTGCAGAGGAACCCCTGTGGGTGAGGTGAAGATGTCCCCGTACTCCTCCACGACCTTATCCATTTGTTGTTGTCGTGCAGAGGGGCCCTGTCTGGAGGTCGTGGCCACAGTCTTCTTCTTGCCCTGGGGGCGGATCATCAGGAAAACGAATTTCCTGGTTTGGGAAATGAGCTTACTACATTTTTTTGCAGTAACCAAAGAGATAGCGGCAGGAGGTGGTACCTCTGGTATCCTGTACAACTTATTTCCCAAAGTAACAATAACAGCACGAGGCCGAGACTCATACATAGCATGACACTTCCACAAGTATGGTTGTCCTAATATACATCAGAAACATAAATAGGAGCAACGTCACATAATACCTCATCCGTGAAGGGCTTGATGCTATAGGGAAGGCAACACTAGTGACTGACGCGGAGATCTCGTCCTTGGTGAAGCCACCCGATGGTGTATGGATGTGGGTGAGCTATGGTCGGCAAGCCCAATCGCTTCACGACATCTGCTGAAATGAGGTTCTTTTGGCTCCCATTGTTGACAATGAACTGTACCGGGGAGCCCTTTACCCACATCTAGGAGTGGAAGAGACGTTCCTCCTCCTCCGGATCTTCTGGTTCCTCCTTCTGGATCTTCGTAGTGGCAACAGTGGCATTGGGCTCCACATCAATAATCTGTTTCCCTTTGTCATTCCCCTTGTCAGGTTCTGATTCAGATTCGGATCATGCATCTGACTCAGAAGCCCGCATCTTGGCCACTAGCGACTGCTTGGCCTGACACTCACTTTTGTTGTGAGTGGAGCTCTTATGGAACTCACTCCAATTTCCCGTGTCCTTTTGCTTTGCGGTGTTATTCTTTGCTTGTGGCTTCGACAGGTTGTCTTGAGTCACCATGCCTTGGCTTTGTCCTTTTTTCTGTGGTTTGGGAGCACCTTTCCCTTGCTTTTGATTCGCAGATCCAAAGTCTCGCTTCTTCTTTTTGAATTTCTGCTCAGTCTTGGCAACATACCAGTATGCCGTACCAAGTGAGGAGATGTCAAGGAACTCCATTTCCTCCTGAATGTATCTGTGCAGACAACTGTGATACTTTAGCACCATATGTCTCTAAATATTTGATACCCAACTTGGTGTGCAGGGTATGGAACAGATTCGTCAACTCATCCACATATTGATCCCTTTGTTGCCGCAGCGTGGTCCATTGTATGTAATTGTCCTCATAGCTCCCCATGGGATAGTATTGTTCCTTGACAGCATCTCAGAAATAATTCCAAGTGTGTACAGCCGAGAACAGAGAGGGTTCTGTCTCGTCCTTTTTCTCACAGTGGGTTTCCCACCAGTCCTTGACATGGGGGGCAGCTTTGAGGAGTGCAAAAATAATCTTCTCCCTGTCAAAAAAGTCATGAACCGAGAAATATCCTTCTAACAGATTCAACCATCTATCTATGGCATCAGCATCTATTTGACCCTCAAATATGGGAATTTAAAAATTTACTTGTACCTTAAAAGGAGTCGCACCTCCAGAGTGGCTACTGGATGCAGATGCGTCGCTAGTGGGAAGCCGTTGAAGGATCTAGGCAAAGTTATCCATCATTGCGTTCTTTTTTTTTTTGAGGGCCTCCTCAAGCAATATTTTGATAGGATCTCCTGCTCCCTCATCTTTCTTTTCGTCCCCCATGGGCATCCGTCAGAGTTTGCAAGGCTGATCTTGCAAAGGTTCCACCAGATCGAGCCCTAACTCCTTATACCCCGACCTCGTTGGGGACATGCAAAGAAGGATCGAGAAAAAAGAAAACTGCTTTGATACCACTACGAAGATCCAAAAGGAGGAACCGGAAGATCTAGAGGAGGAGGAACGTCTCTTCCACTCCCAGATGTAGGTAAAGGGCTCCCCGGTACAGTTCATTGTCGACAATGGGAGCCAAAAGAACCTTAGTTCGGCAGACACCGTGAAGCGGTTGGGCTTGCCAACCACAGCTCACCCACATCCATACACCATCAGGTGGCTTCACCAAGGACAAGATCTCCGCGTCAGCCACCAGTGCCACCTTCCCTATAGCATCAAGCCCTTCACGGATGAGGTATTATGTGACGTTGCTCCTACCATGTTTCTGATGTATTATTAGGACAACCATACTTGTGGAAGCATCATGCCGTGTATGAGTCTCGGCCTCGCGTTGTTATTGTTACTTTGGGAAATAAGTTGTACAGAATACCAGAGGTACCATATCCTGCTGCTATCTCTTTGGTTACTGCAAAACAATGCAGTAAGCTCATTTCCCAAACCAGGAAATTTGTTTTCCTGATGATCCGCCCCCAAGGCAAGAATAATACTGTGGCCATGACCTCCAGACAAGGCTCCTCTGCACGACAATAACAAATGGATAAGGCTGTGGAGGATTACAGGGACATCTTCACCTCACCCACAGGGGTTCCTCTACACTGTCAGGTCAAGCACCCGATTGATCTGACCCCAGGTGCGCCGCTACCCAATGGACCGATCTATCGGTGCTTTGTTCTGGAGAACGATGAAATCAAGAGGCGGATTCAGAAGCTGCTGCAGAAAGGTCACATCCGACCAAGTTCATCGCCCTGTGGGAGCCCGATCGTGTTGGTACAGAAGAAGGATGGGACGTGGAGACTCTGTATTGACTATCGAGCGCTGAACAAGATCACTGTCTGGAATAGGTACCTAATCCCATGGATTGATGACCTTCTGGACCAACTCAAAGGTGCAAAATATTTCAGCAAGATTGACTTGAAATTAGGGTATCACTAGGTACTGATTGAACCCTCCGATGTGTGGAAGACTAGCTTCAAATCCAAGGAAGGCCTTTTCGAATGGTTGGTCATGCCTTTCGGGTTGACGAATGCTCCCGCAACCTTCATGAGGATGATGGACGACATCTTGCAGCCATTCACCAACTCATTTGTAGTGGTGTACTTGGATTACATTCTGATCTTCAGCCAGACTTGGGAAGAGCACCTTCACCACATCCAACAAGTCCTCCAAACACTGCGGCAACACAAGTTGTGTGCCAATCTGGAGAAGTGCACTTTTGGCATGACCCAGGTTCAATATCTGGGATACATTATTGATGAAAGGGGGGTGCATGTGGATCCAGCCAAGATCCAAGTCATTCGAGATTGGCCAGCCCCAACTACTACAACAGAGCTTCACAGATTTCTGGGTCTTGCTAATTTCTACCAGAGGTTCGTGTTGGGATTCTCTCATATCACTTGGCCCTTGAGTCAAGTCACCAAGGGAGGAGCGAGAGAAAAATTCTTTTGGTCAAGACCTCAACAGAAAGCGTTCACAAGATTGAAAAATCGCCTCTATTCTGACCCAGTGCTCACTTTATCAGACTTGCAACAGCCATTTGAGATCAAGACAGATGCCTCTGACTATGCTATTGGGGAAGTTCTTACTCAACAGGGACATCCAATGGCATATCACAGTTATACATTGTCTGACACAGTTCGCAAGTATCCCACTTATGACAAAGAAATGTATTCCATTGTGCAAGCTTATCGACAATGGAAGCATTACATTTTGGGGAAGGAAACAATCATCCACACAGACCACCGGCCCCTGCAGTTCATACAAACACAAGGGAAGTTGCAGAATGATCGCCATCAGAAGTGGTCCACATATCTGCAACAGTTTCATTTGAACATAAAGTACAAGAAGGGTAGCACCAATAATGTTACAGACTACCTCAGCCGACCACCGATCATGGCGCTCACCACCATGCTCAACTCTTGTGGGCATGAGACTTCTGATTGGCCGCTTCTCTATGAGAGTGACCCAAAATTAGGCCACACTTACAAGGCACTCTTGGGGGGTACGCAAGTTCAAAATTTTCACCTCCAAGATTCACTTTTATGTCACCTGGGACACCTTTGTGTTCCTTCAAGCGAGCGTGCCAAGATAATATGGGAAGCACACTACAGTCGATTCGCTGGGCATTTCGGGGTCAAGAAAACAGTAGCAATCCTGCAGAAGTATTTCTATTGGCTGAACCTTCGAAAGGATGTGGAGAAGTACATCAGATCCTGCACTTCTTGTGCCATTGCCATACTGACCATCAAGAAGCAAGGCCTATATACTCCGCTACCTACCCCTAGTCGACCTTGGGAATCCATCTCCATGGATTATATGTCGGGCCTGCCTTCTACTAAGCAGGTAAATGACTATTTTTTTGTAGTCGTCAACAGATTCTCGAAGATGGCCATCATGGTGGCCTGCAAGAAGAATATCACAGCAGAACCCACTGCTAAACTCTTCTTTGAACCAGTGTGGGTGCACTTTGGGATCCCACAGTATATCATATCAGATCGAGATAGCAGGTTCCTCAGCACATTTTGGTCCAGCCTCTGGTCAATGTTGGGTACCAAGCTCCCCAAGTCCACAGCTTTCCATCCCCAAACAGATGGCCAGACAGAGGTCATCAACAGAATGATTGTACACATTCTGCGCTTGTACAATTAAAAGCATCCACGCACATGGGACGAGAGCCTCCCATATGTACACCATAGTTATAATCGAGCTCTCCACAGTTCGATCGGCCATAGCCCCTTTCAGGTGGGCTTGGGATTCCAACCACTATGTCCTATTGACGTAGCCATACCATTTGCAGCTGCTCAGGCCAATTCAGCTCATGTCCAATCTGAAGTTGACAAAGCAAGTAGCTTCATCAAGCACATTCCACACATCCGCCAACAAGTTCATGATATATTGGACAGAGCCAATGCCAAGTACAAGCAATTCCATGATCAACACCGGGTGCCACACAACTTCCAGGTGGGCGACAAAGTATGGCTACATTTGTAGAAGGAGTGCCTCACTGGACCCCACCGCAAGCTTTGCCTGCTCCGATACGGGCCGTACACCATCACCAAGGCTGTAGGGAATAATTCCTTCGAGCTCAGTATTCCACCATTCCTTGATCTCATCTGCCACCACCGGATCGCCGTCTTACTTCCACCTCTATCGGACACCCTCGTACATTGGGCATCAACCACACTACCGTAGTTAAACCTGTATCGCATGGAACAAAGCACCGAATGACGAATAAGGACATGAAAATAAAGAGCACTCGCCAACAGAATATCCAACTGTATCGGGTTGTCAAATCTGGCCAACTCCTGCACCAAGGCAAGTGGTTCACCAGGGACCAAGTTCAGCAAAAGTTTCCTCATCTCATGGAGTTACTCAATGCAATGGGGACCATTGCTTCCTAAGGGGGGAGGAATGATCCAGGTGGATATTGGCGGCCACCCGCCTATTCCACTTGGGGCCCCACCATTGTCTCCTTCAATTTTTCGGTTTCGGCACAACTTACTATTTTTAGCAGTTTTTCAGGTCCTGAACTTCCGGAGCCGTTTTGAGGCCCTAAACGATGTTTTTTGGGAATCGCGCTTCTAGCAAATATCATACCATTTCGGAATGGATATTTGTGGCGAAAATTGTATTTCTCGGATAGATCTTTCTAATGATGTATCATGTGCGTCAAACGGAGATAGTATGCCAACGTTACGTCCCTGGGAAGTTGAAACACCAATTTACCCAAACGGGGCCCATAGTTTTGGCGCTTCATCTCCTAGGGTTAGGTTTTTGGATGTTTAGAGTTCTCCATTGTTTCTCAATAATAAATAGGCCCTCAAGCCTCATTTTAACAGAGTTTGGAGGCCTGTAGCCGCCACATCTCTTCTCCGAGATAGCTACCAGCGCCCTAGTTAGTTTTATTTCCATTTTGTCTGTAAGCAAATTTTAGTTCTTTGATATTAATGAAATGAAGTGTTATTTTCGTTGCATATCTGTATTTATGGTTATGCATTTATTCTTTTGCGTTCCTGCATAAATCCGAATCAGTGGTCATAGGCACATACCCAAATTTAAGTTGGCATATAAATATAAATATAAATAGGATCAATGGTAAATTTAAATTGGCACATACCTATCAGAGAGGTCATAGGCACGTGTTTGCTTCACTTGGAGTGAAAGGGGCCATGCCTTCTTCATCAACACAACAAGCAGACAAAGGTAAGGAAAGGGTAATGGAGCCAAACATTGATGATGAGGAGGGAAAACATGAGAGAAAGCACGAATTTCAGTTGATTGACCTAGGTGAGGAAGATGAGGAAAAAATCACCAATGTATTTCTTAAAGGCAAAGAAGCATGGCTTGAGAGGGTCAACCAACACTTGGAGAATCTCTTGGCCAAGTCTCGAATGATAATGACATTCAGAAGAATATGCCAAAGCACTACGCCATGAGGAACAAAATTGCAAAGGCCAAGCTCAAACAAGCCTATGCAAAAATTGAAAGTTTGACCAATCAAGGGGAGGAAGAAAATTTGGACATACTTGTTGAGGTATCATTTCATGCTTCAACCACTCAATGAGAAAGTACTCCAACAATTTTGGCACATTTTTGTACTCATGTTAATTCCTGCAATTTTTTCAATTTGCAACACATAAATTTTGCCAAAGACGCAACGACCTGGATGCTAAGCTCTTTTTTGGGGCCTCTAAATGACAAATGGTCACCACCAATAGGTTCATAATAATGATCAAATCAACCCTAGAAAGTTTCAAAAGATTTGGAGGATATATGATCCCTCAAACATGCAAAAAACCACCTAAAAATCATGTTTCTGCCTCCTTTTTTACCTGGTCGCTGCGTGTTTAACAGTCTTGGGAGATTGGATTTTTGACAGGGAAAATCAAATCCATTTTGAAAAATGAAGATATATCTAGAAACTAGACTCATATATATATATATATATATATATATATATATATATATATCCAATGAGATATCATGGAGCTGATTTGGACACTAGGAATGCACTCAAAACCAGCTTGCAAAACAGGCTATTTTTCTTGCTTGGACACCACGTGTTTGCCAGAAAATTGCAAATTTTTACAATCTTCAACAAATCTTCTTCAGTTTGACTTTTCACTTTGGGAAATGTAATTTTACTGATGTAAATGTTCAAGATGGATGTAAAAGTCATGTTTTTACTTTTATACAAGGTAGATACATTAGGTAATTCATCAGTTGAGGTCAAATGAATCAGTTTCCTCTCTTTTAGAGGCAAGTTGTTGGGTCTTCCTAGTCTTTAGATTCTTGTTCAGCATTTGGTGGAAATTGATCCTCATCTCATGGATTCGACCTCCTGAAGCTAGGATGAGTTGTTTTGAGGTCTATATCTTCTTCTTCTTTCTCATTAGTAGAGGTTGGACTCATTTGGATGTTTTGCTTTTGAAGAAACACACTTTTGTATCAGCTTTGAGTAGGAAATTAATCAAATTTGCAACTATTTTTATGGGATCCATGTGGTATGGTGTTTAGTTTCAGTTTCTTCTTTTGTGCTCAGTTCTTAGAATTTTTTATTTATTTCATTCATCATTTCATAACTTTTAAGTGAATGTATGCAAGTTAGATAAGCAGAATCCATTCTCAAATGCTCTGTTTTGGGTAGACATTCATAGTCTGTTAGATTTCTCCAGCTTAGAAAGAACCCATGATTTCACCATGCTCTTTCTATCCCCTCACCTGTCTTGATCATCCCACCATCGAAACCCTAAAGTGTTAAAAATTGTACCTACCTTGCCCCATAGAACACCCTGCAAATTTTGACCTAATTTCCCTTTCCCTGACTGTTTTTCTCCTTATGATCCAGCACAACCCTATCCAATCAAAATAAAATCCCTGAGCTACTATACCTAGCCTAATATATTATTTCCTCAGTCATCTTAGATGTGATCTATACGAAGAGATCCCTCTCCTTGCCTAGTAGGGCTAGCTACTTAGCTAAGCATGGTTCGCGGTTACCTCGAAATTGCCTTCTTCAACCTAAGGTTCAATCCAAGTGATAACATAATGAATAAGTTTTCAAAAAGTGAGGGATGAGTCAGTTTGACCTCCTTACACTCTAGGTATTCAACTCAGTTTTTGGTGGAACTGCTCCTCCTCTCATGGATTCGACCCCTACGGATGGGAGGAGTTGTTTTGAGGTCTATATCATGTACTTTTTACTCATTTCACAATTTGGAAATTGTTTGATGTTAAGGCATTAATCAAAGACTCTAGTGTAATAATTTTGGTAGGAAATTAATGAAAAGGGTGCAATTATTTCGTTGAGATACTTGTGGTATGAGAATTTAGCATCGTTTTTCTTATGTCTCATTATGTATGAATGTTTTGTTTCATGATCCATTTCATTTCTATGATATGTTGGTTTTTAAGTTGATGAACATAATAAATCTATCATGCTCTATTTTTGAAAAACCTTGATAGTTTTTCCATCTTCTTCAGTTTAGAAATAATTCAAGCCTTGCCTTGTTATTTCTAGCTCCTCACCTGTCTGATCCATCTCACCCTCAAACCCTAAGTGTTATATTATCTACCTACCTTGCCCCATTGAATCTCTGCAACCGTAATCCTATTTGCCTTGACCTAGCCTCTTTGACCTAATTATCCTCATCCAGCAACCCAATTCAACCAAATCAAACCCATTTACTTATACCTAGCCTAAAACCCTAATTCATCCAGCCCTCTTGGTTGTGATTTTGTGGAGAGAGCCCTCTCCGGTTTGCTAGGGCTAGATACCAAGCTAAAATATTGGTATGTAGTTACCTCTGTTGGGATTTCTTCTTTAGCCTTAGAGATCTAGCGGAGTGATAACACAGTGCTCCAAAGCTTTCAAGCACCGGTGCGAATTTACCTTGTGTGAGGCACCCTGCCATCGGTGCTCCCATTGCACACACTGTTGTCAACCATTTCCCACCATATCGATTTCTAATTTTGCAAAATGGTCGGAAAATTTAGTTTTGCAAATTCTACAACAATAATGCCTCCTTGACACCCAAATGTACAAGTATTTTACTTGTTTCTCCATAATTAAACCTTTTACCAGATTACTTTATAAAATAATTTAAAATTCACCATTTAAAAAAAAAAAAAAAAAAAAATCCCGCGCGGTGCGCTTGAACCATTTGGCTCGCACCAGTTCACTATGCTACCTATAAATTTATAGGCTACACTACGATCAGTGCTAATGGTATCTGCACTGGTTTCATTGCGGTACCAAAATACCACACCATTATTTTTTAAAATTAAATGAATTATGGTGTGATCGGTTACCTCGCCGCACAGTTGACCATGTCCAAGTTCAAGAGGATGGTGCATTGATCAAAATCTGCACCCTGAGGAATATATGTTGGTTAGTGCGCCACCCTCCCGAACTTGGACATAGTCAATAGTGTGTTCATGTAAACAACTGCACCATCAACCATGTAGTGATGTCAGGAGGGTGGTGCGCTACATAAACTATACACCCTAGGGCGCATAATTTGGTCAGTGCACCGCCCTCCTGAAACTGGTACATAGTCAACGGTGCGGTCAGTTATACCATCGCAATGTTGACCATGTAATGATGCCAAGATGGTGGTGTGCTTAATAAAATATTCACCCCAGGGCGAGTAGTTTGGTCAGCGCTCCACCCTCCCGAATTTGTACATAGTCAATGGTGCGATCAGTTAAATGACCACACCTTTGACCATTAATAAATGTTTGGCAGTGCGTTGACGGAATTATCTGCCCCAGGATGGATATTTTAGTCAATGCACTGCTTGAGAAAGTGCAGGTGATGATGTGCGGTGCGCTAAAAATTTACAGGCACACCACGGCCGATGCGCGATAAAAACAGACGGACCGGTATCGGTGCATGCTTGTTTTTTGGGCGCACTGACTTTTTTTTTTCAATAAATTATATATATTTGTAAATGCATATCTGATTTAATTAAAAAAAATGTATTTAATATGTGAATCATTCAGCGACGTTAAAGGAGAGAAGAGATTGAACAACAGGAACATATGGTAGACCAGTATAACGTGGTTCTCTTGTGGGAGGCACGAGAGAGGGAGAGAGATATGTACCCTCACCCTATTACAACAGCCACCCAGGCGCTCCTAAGGGAGTTAGGCTTCCTCAAGTTTTATGAGGAGGCCACATCCCTGAAGGGCCATGGTGGGTAATTGCAACAACTTATCTTCAGGTGGAATGCCCATCGACAGGATTTCTTGGTTGGTCCTAACCAGTGGTACGCGGCCACTGAGGAGGAAATATATTTTATTACTGGACTATTGAGTAGAGCGCAGGATTTTCCCTCGTTCCCAGAGATCCTTGTTGGCTATGCAGTAGGGAGTTAGTTGGTGTAATCCCAGAGATACATTACCACCGATATATTATCTCCTACATATTTTCTGGTCTCCCATGGTCAGTTACGTATTGCTTCATTTGGTGGAGAGGAGGTGAAGTTCCTCTCACTGCTGATTTCAACTACTAAACACCATACCAGTAACAGGAAACACATTATTTGTCCGCTTTTATTTTATGTTGATTCTTTATTACAGGCACCACGACTTGTGAGGTGGTCTACGATTTTTTTTGCGACAGTTTTGTACAACTTTAGATAGATGTCATGTTCAGGCACAAAGGAGGGTGAACTTCCCTTTTTATTAAGAGCTATTTTGTTTAATTTTTGATAGGTTTCCATAGATGAGGCCTATTTTTTTTCGACAGCCTCGTAGGCTGATGTTTCATGTATGGATGCAGATGTGGGGACAGATGATGCCCAAGAGGGGCGAGTCATAATTTTCCGCGAGGATATCACATGATGCACTCTAGTTGCTAGCCAGTTTTGATGATCATGCCTTCATTCTGGTCCCCTATCTGTGTTGGTTTGGATTGGTGAGGGTGTGCCAACATACTCTTCACAGATGATGAGCTGCCAGATGATAGAGGTAAACTATTAAACTTGTTTTTATTAAACTATTTAATGAAATTGTCTAATTATTGTTGTGTACTTATATATATTTTCTAGATATTGGGTCATTTGATGGTGATGAGATGCCATCGCCACCAAATGATCTAGGTGTAGATCTCGATGACAATTAGGATATGGCATATGTCAAGGATTAGGCCGGTGTAAACATACCTAGTCCTCACGTTGCACAAGTACCAGCTGGTGTGAGGTGTAGGCCTCACACTAGATTTAGGATGGACTTGGGCGACCAACTCTGTCAACTTCTTATGGAGGAGGGAGTCAGGTCAACCACTATCAGAGAGATACAGGCTGATGATAGGCTGGTAGCGATGTGGAGACGCATGCCACGTGATATGTTTACCCTAATGTGGCATGTCATAGGAGCTACCAGCTTAGTGGTGTGGTTAAGGAGGGCCCTTCGATGTAGGCATGGTTGAGACACAGTACGTCGATAGTTGAATAACGATGCATCATCTGATGATCACGATCAGGGGAGTGATCATCGTTCACCTCATGCCACAGATCAGCAGCCTGCATAATCGACCAACATTCATGATCATGAGCAGGTTGGACCATCCACGTCGAGTCATCATGATCAACCTACAACATCCAAAAGTCATGATCATGAGCAGGCTAGACCATCCACATCGAGTGATCATGAGCAGCCCACAACATCCAGCAATCATGATCATGAGCAGGTTGGACCATCCACGTCGAGTCATCATGAGCAAGCAGTTGATCCTGATCAACATGAGGCACCTCCATATCAGCAAGCACATGATGATCAACATCTATCTAAGCTTGTCGGGGCTACACCATTGACTTAGTAGGCCTTGACTACTACTACTATTGATGTACCACGAGCTGATATTTGACATTTTATATTACAGTTGTATATTTTTGACAATATATATATATATATATATATATATATATATATATATATATATATATGGTCCACGTATTTTATGTTTATGTTGTAGTGCTACTTAATTTACATGTTGGTGATCATCATGGTGTGTATATTGTTAGGTCATGTTAGATATGTTCATTTAATGTGCAACTTGCAAATAGATGTGTATGTGATAGAAGTTATTTGACATGAGATGTATATTTGATGTTTGTGTGGTGATGATGTTATATAATGCTTGTGTTTTGTTAGATGATCATGATCACGATGACTAGATGATGTTAGCGAATTTGAATGTGTTTTTCAGTCGAATATGATGTCTGTACGATGGTTATCATGATCGTGATGTTTATTTTCAATATTAAATCATGATATTTATTAAATATTATGTCGTGATTGTAATTGAAATTTTAATTTTAATTGTTTGTAAAATTGTAAAATTGTAATTGTAATATTTAATTTATTGTGAAACGATTGTAATTGTAATTTTAATTGTAATTTTATATATGTAAAATTGTAAAATTGTAATTGTAATTGTAATTGTATGTAAAATTCTAAAATTGTAATTGTAATTGTAATTATAATTTCATGTGAAATTGTAAAATTGTAATTCTAATTCTAATTCTAATTCTAATTGTATGCAAAATATTTGTAAAATTTTAATTGTATTAATGTGAAATGATTGTAATTGTAAAATTGTAATTGTAATTGTACGTAAAATTCTAAAGTTGTAATTCTAATTCTAATTCTAATTATTTGTAAAATATTTGTAAAATTTTAATTGTATTAATGTGAAATGATTGTAATTGTAATTTTAATTGTAATTGTAGATATGTAAAATTGTAAAATTGCAATTGTAATTGTAAATTTTATGTAAAATTCTAAAATTGTAAACGTAATTGTATGTAAAATTCTAAAATTGTAATTGTATTTGTATTTGTAATTTTAATTGTAATTGTATGTGAAATTGTAAAATTGTAATTGTAATTATAATTATAATTCTAATTGTATGTAAAATATTTGTAGAATTTTAATTATATTAATGTGAAATAATTGTAATTTTAAAATTGTAATTGTAAAATTGTAATTGGTTCAACAATATGTGGAAAATAATGCTCAGGTAAAGATGATTATTTTCACTTAGCTCAAATCTTAAAAAAAGATGAATGTATGGACCTGGGATTTGTATACTTTGTATGAAGAACAACAAAGATAACTCTCATCTCTTTTATCGTTGTCCTTTAATTTCTCGCGAGACTATTTCTATGTTGTGTAATCATTTCAGTTTTATGGTGTCGGATTATGGAAATATAGAGGACTGCATTCGATGGTGGTATTGAAAGGGTAATTCATTTAGAAACATCCCCATCCTCTTTCACTGGTACACATGGTGTTGTAGAAACAGATGGATTTTTTAGGAGCAAATTAGCACACCAGAAAAAATCTGCCTCGAGATTATTCAAATATGGGGAAAACTCAGAATTCAACCAAAACCCCCAGTTGATTTATCTAAAAGAATGCGACCTTTTGAAATTCACTACCCAGTTGGCTTATTTGATGGGGCATCTCATAATTTCAAATATGGTTGCGGGGCATGGCTCATGATTTCCCCAATTTGTCATTATAAGATTTTTTGGTTTGGTGGCATGGGGACTAATATGCGGGCTGAGATGTTGGCGCTATGTGGTCTGCTTTGGTTTGCGAATCAACTATATCTGGAAAATTTGTGGGTCTTTGGGGACTCCCAAGTCCTTTTGGATCACATGAACAAAGGAACATCGTTGAATCCTGCCCACCTCTCTGACTTGCTAGATATAATTAAAGATCTTAGCAGAACTTTCTCTTCTATATCTTTCAAGCACATTTACCAGGAAAATAATACTCAAGTGAATAGATTATCAAAAAAATGTTTGACAGGGAATTTTTGGGAGATGCATTACAAACTCTATGATTCTACTGGTACAGGTGCAAGTGGAAATGTATAATGTTTTAAATGAAAAAGGAATGCACAAAGATAACTGCGGATCTCACAATTTCAAGTTCTTGTTGGCTTGATTCTTTTTTACAACCGGAAAAGGAAACTGATTGGAGGATGCACACAATACAAGGCGTTTTCAGACTCCGTGGGGATTTTTTAATATTTTGGTCCCGATTAGATAAAATGAAATCTATTTCGGTTATAATTTTGAAAGATTTGGTACCTTACAGAGAAAATGTTATAAACATATTATCTTGCTATGTTTACACTTGATGAAATTAATTATGATTTACATAACATATTTTCTAAATGTAAAAGGAACTATTAAAATATTTTTGTGTTGGTACATTATATAAACTAGGAGTATTTTTCAACTGAAAACAAATTCTAAATTGTAATTGTAATTGTAATTGTAATTATAGTTGTAATTGTATATGAAATTGTAAAATTGTAATTGTAATTATAATTCTAATTCTAATTGTATGTAAAATATGTGTAAAGTATTAATGTGAAATGATTGTAATTGTAAAATTGTAATTGTATGTGAAATTTTAAAATTGTAATTGCAAATAATTTAATTTTAATTTTAATTGTAATTCTAATTATAATTCTAATTGTAATTGTCTGTAAAATATTTGTAAAATTTTAATTGTATTAATTTGAAAATTTTAATTGTATTAATGTGAAATGATTTATTAGAATTTTTAAATTTTTAAATTTGTAAAATTGTAAATAATTGTAAAATAATAAATCTAGAATAATATGAATTTTTGTAACATAATAAAGTTTAGAAAATAATGCAAACTAATTCATGTACTTTATAATTATCATTATTTTATTATAATCTTACATAAAAAAAAAGAACTTTATACAGTACGCCATAGTTTTCGAGATCAACTAAATTGCAAATTATCAAGTGAAATGATTTTAACATTAACACAATGAAAATTACCAATTAATTCAAAATAAATATCATAATGTTTTGAAAAAAAAAGTCTTATTTATAAGGTAATTAAGTCCTCTTATTTATAAAAACCCATCTTAAAAAGTATAAATGATGAAATAACACATGTGCCATATCACTCTCGATTCTCATGATCACCCTCATTATCTTCCAGCTCGCTTGGCATGATAACACCATTGTTCTAAAAAATATTTTTTGATCTAGGGTCATGTCTCAATACGAACCACCAATCCCTATCCAACACATCTAGGTAAAAAAGCACCTAGTTGCAGTTTTTGGGGAAAGCATAGGGCTCCTTAGCTTCATCCCGCATCTTTCTAGATTTGATACATATCAGCCTACCATCGTGATCTTCCTTTACATTATTCCAATCAAAGGTGTCCCACCACTTGCACCTAAAAATAACACATTGGAAAGAAGAGAAATTGACTTTAATGATCTCTTGTATCTTTTCGACGTAACCTAACGTCCCTCGTATGAGGTTTTGATCACGGTGGCTAGATCGACTAGATTGATCGAACTCGACTTCCACTCCAAAGTATTGTGTCATGTGTCATCATTGGTATCTTCTATGCAAAAATGGTGTCCATATGCCCACATATATGGGAACAAATGCACCTATAAAAAAAAGTTAAAAAATCATAGTGTCAACTGTCTTATAATGACCCAACAGTTAAAATATGAAATATAGATGTAATTACATTTGAAAGGTGCATTATTAAGTTTCAAATATACAAAAATATATTATTACCAAGTGAGTGCACCCAATCCCTACATTTAGCGCATCCTCTTCAGCATACGGGTAACGACCGGTTGTACCGTATTTCTCTCTGACTTGGTCAGTAACGCAACTGTTGGGGCATATTTTTGGAATATTTTCTTTTAAATGACCAGGATAAGGCACAATTCTACCATTCAACTATTTGAATTCTTTCCTATCACTATCCCATTTCATCCTCTTTTGTTCATACAATGCGACCCACGGTTGTGTCACTTTGGAATTGTAAAGAACGAATTTATTGATTGCTTCAATTTCTACATTCACTGATGAAATCAAACGGACATATAGTACATATGAGATGAAAATATACTTTATATCGAAGTTCAACATGAATATTTACTTTGTATAAATTTGAAAAATTATAAGTCTCTTACTCTTTATCAAGCGCATTTTTCCGTTCGTTTGGAGCAACTCCCCTTCTCTTTTTTCTTCATCCCTTTCATCGTCCCAAATCACCGCACCTAGTTTATTGTTGATCTACTTGATGTACTCATTGTCATAATAGAAATTGAAAACGATATGTACCCCTCTGCCATAGACCCCTCGGGTTTTGCCCTTTGTCGAACAAAACCTTTCAATTTCTTCATGTACCTCTCTAAGAAGAACATCCAACGACAAGAAACCACCCCAACTAATTCAACCTCGTCTACTAGGTGGATTAGAAGATGAACCTGCAAGTCCATGAAACTTTCGGCAATTCCTTCTCAAACATAAAAACAATCTCAATGATCTCTTGACGCCACCATGGAATTCTAGCCACATGAATTTCCTTTGACGTGATCCAACATACAAATGTAGATAATTTAGATATGGCACATCCTAGGTCTTGGGGTAATTCATGTTTCACACACCCACACACGAACAACGGATAATCACAGTGCAAATTTATTATATACTTTATATCGAAGTTCAACATGAATATTTACTTTGTATAAATTTGAAAAATTATAAGTCTCTTACTCTTTATCAAGCGCATTTTTCCATTCGTTTGGAGAAACTCCCCTTCTCTTTTGTCTTCATCCCTTTCATCGTCCCAAATCACCGCACCTATTTTATTGTCGATCTTCTTGATGTACTCATTGTCATAATATAAATACGCATAGGATATGTACCCCTCTGCCATAGACCCCTCAGGTTTTTCCCTTTGTTGAAAAAAACCTTTCAATTTCTTCATGTACCTCTCTAAGAAGAACATCCAACGACAAGAAACCACCCCAACTAATTCAACCTCGTCTACTAGGTGGATTAGAAGATGAACCTGCAAGTCCATGAAACTTGTCGGCAGTTCCTTCCCAAACATACAAACAATCTCAATGATCTCTTGAAACCACCATGGAATTCTAGCCACATGAATCTCCTTTGACGTGATCCAACATACAAATGTAGATAATTTAGATATGGCATGTTCTAGGTCTTGGGGTAATTCATGTTTCACACACCCACACACGAACAATGGATAATCACAGTGCAAAGTTATAAACACGTGCAATAGTATACAAAATTAGTTATGTTTTATGATCCCTGCATGGGATAAAATTTATTAATATAAAAAATAATAAAATCATGCTTTTGACATTATACACTCTTAGAAGATTCAAATGGTCATGCAATTTCAACCCTGAAAAATCATCATCCATGGTGTAGCAACGTCGTAGTGAAGACCCGTATGAAGATGGCACCCTCACACCCATTATAACTTCCTTTTCCAAAGAAAGATCACATTTTTTTTAAATCCATGGTACATCACCTTCTTTGAAATACCATGAATTAGAGGGACCAGTGCCTACCTCTGATCATGTACTTTATAATCATCTTGGACAATGTTTCTCTTTAGTTTTTGAAGTAATAAGATCTTTCCTAACAACCAATGTGTCACTTTGTTTCAATGATATGTGCCACCATAAATAAGATGAAACATTTTTAAATATATGAATGGGATCTAATAAGTGGGTAATCTTAAGATGCTCCCAATATGGGAGGTTATAAAAGATAGATTTCCTTTTCATCCCAATAGGAAATTTCTCCACATAGGTGTTGAAGAATTCTGGATCATCAAACATAGACTTCCCATTTGAATCAAACATTTCTATGAACTCCTTCTCCTTCTCTCTCTAATATGCTCTAATTTATTCAGCTGGTGTCGTTATTAGAGGCCTCTGGGTTCTCTCTCGTTTACCATTGAAAGCGGATGTTTCTCTTTTGTAAGGGTGATCTTCTGGGAGGAATACCCTGGAGCAGTCATACACTGTCTTTTGTAGGTAGTTGTACCATCTAGCTTTCAGAGAAGGTCCACAACATTTACATCAAAAATACCATTTTGTTACAATACCTTCGAGATTATTGTACACAATTTATATGCATGGCATGTTAAATAATATCATGAAGGTCATAAAAATTACAACGAATTAAATAACTAATATGTGAAAGAATATTGTTACCTATATAAACAAATCAATAAACATATAATTTACCAGAGAAAACTCCTAATCCTGGATAATCATGTGTCGTGTAAGCACATAGACCATACAACGTAAAACTCCTCTCTGTTGCGATGGGTATTGATACATCGTATATATTTATCCCATCCCATAGTTTCTTCAATTCATCTACCTGTGGTTGTAAGTAGACATCCAAATTATTCACTTGTCTTCTACCACGGACTATGAGACCCAACATCATATGTTCATTCTTCATGGAAAACCATGGGGGGGTATTGCTATTGATCACTACTATAGGCCAAACAGAATAGTTGGTGTTCTGGAGGAATATGGGTTAACACCATCCATGGCTATGTTGAGTCGTAGACTTCGTACTTCATCCTTGAAATTTTCGAGCCATGTATCCTCTATATGCTTCATGGCTACTGAATATTTTGGGATTCACATAACTCCCAACTCACTTCTATGTGAGGCATGCCATCCCTGCAACATAGTTAATTCTTTGCAACGAAAGACCCTTTGGACCCTTGGGATTATAGGCATGTGCCTCAATATCTTAGAAGGAGGACCACGTGATTTACCGTTATTTTTTTATTTATCATAACTGTCATGCCCACATTTCGGACATATCTCTTTGTCTGCATATTCTCCTCTATATAGAATACAATCATTTTGACATGGATGATATGATATGTACTCAACACCCAACATTTTCAACAATTTCTTTGCCTCTTCGCAGCTACCAGGGAAGACATTATCACTCATAAGAACCTTATCTTTGAATAACCTGTAGTTGTTGATCATGGAAAATATTAATTGTACATTAATGCTGATATAATTATTAACGTTCATAAAATTGACCATTTGTAATCTTTGTTGCATGATTATATTTCTCAAAATATAAGGGAGGACTTTATGGTTATAAATTACCTCAAAATTTCTGATAAACATGCATTCGACAAGCCAAAATTTTCTTTCAAGTTGTACATTAACATCGTTGTCCCCAACTGGGTAGACTTTGACTGACTGTCAGGTCCAAAGAGAGGGGTGGTGGAAACAAATTTAAGGCTTTCAAAAAAGGTGTCAGCGATATGAGCATCATCCCCTAGCTGATCATCGTTTTGGAATGCATCTAACAACATTGTCTCCATGGTAGTCGTATCCCTTAAGTAATCATCCATACCAACCTTTATTTGATTGCCTCCATTTCCAGCTTGTGAAGAATTATTATTGTTGTAGTCATTCCTAATTGGTGAATCTAAACATAGTGGGAATTGAATAGGTGGTTGATTCAAACATTCTTGGTATCATTCCTCTCTTATTTTTTCTCTTAATTCAGCCTTTTCTCAATTTCACATTGTCATGGGGTGCAATGGAATATGGTAGGTAGGTCATTCATCATAACTAGAATCCTAATCATTTCAAAAAATATACTTGAACATGATTAGTAAAAGATCTATGATATCAATTAGTAAGCAAGTTGACAATGCATGATTAATTGGTTTGACGTTGAAATAATTTCATTAATATACTAAACAATTATTATTACCATCATTGTCCCGGGATTGTGGCTAAAAGATGCAATATTGTTACAATTGGCAGGGTGAAGTGGCTGCCCATTTTCATCTACCAAATGCGCCTTGCAGTGTGTTACTCCTAATAAGATCTTCCAATGTTTTGGAGTTGTTTGAATATTTTGTGCATCTGAACTCGATTCTAAATCTGCATGAACCTGCAAATTTGTATACATTAATTATAAATTTTATTAAGCTAATTGGCATGGATAAAAAACATAAATTCAATTAGATAATGAAAATATAAATAAAATATGAGGTAAATATTACGTCTCGAGATGGAAAGGGAGAACTCCACGATGGACTTTGAGAAATATTGTGGAACAAGATGGATTTTGAAGAATTGTCCATTCGATATAATTATGATATTTTATCCCTGCATTTGAGCAAAATCAACAATAAATTTTGCTGTACACACCTAAAATATATTTTGGTGCCTTAATAATGGAATTATTGTTATCAGTGCTAATGTACAGATAACCGCACTGGTGTGTTTTAGTTACTTTATACCTGTGCAGTGTTATTAATTGATGCATAAGAGCTTAATAGCCGCAAATAAAAAAAGCGCAACTATATTTTTTAAAGTGAAAAAAATGTGTTAAATTGAAAAATGGGTGGAATTTTTTTTCCGAAATTCTAATTTCATAAAATAATTCTTTAAATAGTAAACTCTTTTCATTATTTCATTATTTTTGCAAAACAATTCAGGGAGAGATTTGCACGAGACATACCTGGAGGAGAAAGAGAGCATGAGAGCACTGTGGAGCAGCGAAAATGCATTCGAACAAAACTAGTCAGACAATCAGAATTTCAAACTTTTGATAATTCAAACCTTGTAGCATAGAATTTAAAACTAGGTGATTAAATTTTATTGTTTTTTATACATTTTCTGCGTTATTTTTTACGGAGTCAGTAAAAAATTTAAATTTACTGTTCATTTTCAGAAAAAAAAAAAAAAAAAAAAAAAAAAAATAATAAAAATAAAAAACAAAAACAAAAACAAAAACAAAACAAAAAAAAAAAAAATCCATTTTACGCTAAACCCTTAATTATTTTTGTTTCTGCCCTTGCTTCTTCCTGTTTCTGTGATTTCAAAATTAGGGCTTTTCATTTTAGATGTATAGGGTTTGTATTGCTATATATATAGGCCTATGACATCTAACCCATGGGACGACTTGCATAGCCGGATCCCAATCCATGTTAGCCCTTGTGTGAATTTTTAAAAAATTGAATTTTTTAAATCGATGCGCCCTGTGTAAACTAGTGCACCGGTGCGCTGCTTTAACATAGGGCACCATGCACGTACTATTTGATAATAAAAAATTACGAACATGTTTTTTTAATCCATGCGCCATATGTAAAATAAGGCACCGGTGCACTATTTCATTACAGCGCACCATACACGTACTGTTTTAAAAATAAAATAAAAAAATTATGTCTATATTAATCGGTGCACCATTTAAAATATAACGCATCAAATCTCCTTGTTGACAGAAAACACCATATGGTGGTCCCCTGTTTCCGCGGTGCATTTATAAGAATATGCCACACTGCCCCCTCCACGACATCATATGCTACAAAAACTAACACAAGAGGATTTTTATTATTTTTTCTGTGTTAATTGGTGCGTTGGTTAACATATAACGCACCGGTGCTCCTTTTTGACATAGAGTACCATACGGTGTTTCTACTATTTTGACGATGTGTTTATAAGAACACATTGCACCA
The DNA here is from genome assembly GCA_034641835.2 of Pinus albicaulis. Taxonomy (NCBI): domain Eukaryota; kingdom Viridiplantae; phylum Streptophyta; class Pinopsida; order Pinales; family Pinaceae; genus Pinus; species Pinus albicaulis. The sequence continues at coordinate 649,210,383 of CM076579.1, forward strand.
ATGCCGGTGCGTAAATCATTAAAGGTGCACCAGTTTCTTGATATATTTTTTTTCCTGAAAATTTTATGATTTATTTATAAAATATATTAATGAATGGTATGGTACAAGTTTCATATTTATAAAGAAATGGATGACAAGAGATCAAGTAACAAAAATAATGATATCACATCAAAAAAAGAAAAAAAGGCAAATTCTTTGTAAATTATTTACAAAAATTATTATTTTTGAACTATATGTAATTTTAACTAATATGTAATTTTTACTGTGTATCATGCAGAGCGACAAAATGATGAAGCTCGATAAGATTATTTCTAATCTAGGACCAGAAGAGCGTAAAAGCTTGATGGGAAAATTGCAAAAGGATGAATTAGGTGAACGAAAAAATACTATCGATCCAATATGAGTTTCTTTTTTTAATTTTCATTGATAATATACTTAAAATTATTAGATAAAATGTTTCAAACAATCTATTAATTCACATATGTTTAATTTTCTACAAGGACCAACAACTCAGAAAATGAATGTTGTTCTAAGAAAAGAAAAAAATAGAACATGCAAATGAAAATGAATTGCTCCTTAACTCATCTGGAGTGATGTTGGAGGTTAACGAAAGGGGGAAAAACTTTTATAAAAATTTGAGGGGTCTAGTGGAACGAATGTATAGACGTCATTTCCACTTACAATACAAAAATCAATCCAATGATTCCAAGAACCAAATTTTATCCAAACTACAGGAAGAGTTTCCAGATAATTGGTCAATGAGACATGTCAAACTTTTAGTAGCAAAAATGTACAACAACAAAAAAGAATGAATGAAAAAGTAATATTCCTTTAAATGTTTTTCTAGAATTCTATGTATATATTACTAGAAAGAAATCATTTATAAATATCACTTTTTTTATCTTTAATTTCATATATCAATATAAAAATTAAATAGTTTATTGTCATGTTACATTTTCAGGAAGATTATGAAATGCTCAAAAGATGAACGAGATGATATCAGAAATATGCCAGTAGGAATGTCCAAAAAGGTGTGCAAGGAGATGGTCAAATAAATGGACATAATTGCATCACACGAGGAGAAATCTCAACAACAATGTGCTTCAAATGTAATATGTAATCATTGAATTTTTCGATTAGGTACAATAAATAAACAATTTAGCATGAAATATTAATTTTCAAATATTTTCTTGCAGCAAAAAAAAGAAAAATGGAACCAATTCAGCACATAAAACAGTGCCACAAGGAAGAAAAGGGTTGATATCTAAGTTTGTGAGTAATTTTTACTTCCTTATAACAACTTAACTAGATTCCATTTTTGTATATTCTAAGTTGTTTTACAACAATCATCATTGAATGTCTTCAAACAGGTGCTAGCATACAAAGAAGACCCATCAGCCGTATTGATTGACATTGGGTTAAATATGGGTTTTTGGTATATGTTGGCATATCAAAAATTTATTGTGGAATTTGTAAGAATATATCGACCTTGTTTTTCTTAGCTCCTTCTATAATTACTAGAACAAAAAAAACTTTTATATTAAATATATGATTTGTTATGGGGTATAAAACTTGCAGGAAGCAAAGTATGGAACTGCGCCAACAAATGAAATCTTGAAAGATGGCATGAAATTTGGTTTTGAAAGAATGTGTATAGTTCATGAGTCAATTGTTGCTATGGTACATCATTTCTTTTTTATTTACATTGATGTATATTATTTAATATTGCAATTTTCATTATTCTCACCAATGTATATACAATCATTACATTTTATTTTTATATTTGTGTATGGAAGGTGAAGAAGAAGAAAACAATCAATACCGTGAACAAAACATTCCTCAAAATAACCCAAGTCATGGAAGTAGTTCGAGTAGTGGCAGCAGTTCAAGAAAATAATGATGATCATTATGTTTGGATATCAAAGCAAAGCGTTGTATTTTTTGAAATATTGGTCTGTGAAATCAGACATTTTGTTTAATGTAATGGACATAGTGTCCCAATTAAAAGACAAAGGGATACCAATATCTGTCCCATTTTGTATGACAAAGAGTGCCTTATATATATATAATACGTTTTAATTTATTATATCGTGTTTTCCATTGTCGCTGTGAAATGTAACACCACTGATTAAATATTATAATGAAGAGATGTAAAATCGGATGATATGATATAACAAATCAATCCAAACATCACATTCAAATGAACTAATAAAAACTTAGTTGACATGAATGTTGTTATAATATATGTGTTGTCTTTTGATGAATAATGAATGTTAAAAAATCACAATAATTATGATATGATATAAAAAATTAATCCAAACATCACATTCAAATGCACTATTAAAAATTTAATTGATATGAATACTATTATAAGATATGTGTCGACTTTTGATGAATAATGAATTTTAAAAACTCAAAATAATTGCATTATCACAAGTCGATGTTTCTAAAAAATACAAAATGAACATCGGTGTGTGTCATTTAATGTGCACTGGTGCATTTTTATTCTAAAGCGCACCGGTGCGTTTATACGACCTATGGGCACCGCACAAATACCAATACCAATTACAACTCTCGGTGCATTTGTGTGATACTGCGCACCGGTGGGATTGCTCACCGGTGCGTTTCTACAACCTATGGGCACCGCACAAATATCAATACCAATTAGAAAGATCAGTGCATTTGTATAATAATCCACATCGGTGCATTGATACAACCTATGGGCACCACACAAATCCCAATACCAATTAGAACGAAAGGTGTGTTTGTGTGATATTGTGCGCCAATGCGTTTGTATAATACTATGCACTAGTGCGTTGATACGACCTATGGGCACCGCACAAATCCCAATACCAATTAGAATGGCCCAGTGCGTTGTATCACCTACAGTGCGTCCAGTGCAGTTTTATACCTTAACGTCCCAGTTCATGCACCTTCGACCACCCTAGGGCGAATTTCTGGCTGACATGCACCAGGACATTTCTAAATGCCCCAGAGCATCCTATATTGGTTTTCCATCCCAGTGCTTGGTAGTTTTGCAGTACCGGTGCGTTCAGTCTAAAAACCACTAGTGCATTGACACCTAATAAGCACACCAATTACAAAAAAAACCCTAATAACCTTCACCTGACCAGTTTTTTTTAGTTGTGTTGAAATTTCGTTAGAAGCTCCACCAAAACCTCTGTTACCGAAAATGGATGTTGTAGCGAATGTTTTTTTGACAATTTTGGCCAATTTTATAAAACTAAAAACCTCCTTTATAACCTCTTCTAGAGGGTATTTTCCTCATAGTGACTCGGAAAAATATATTTTAGAATGGATGGAAAAGGCATGGTGCAGGGGTCTGGTTTCTCTGGTAGAAGTGATCACCCTGGCACCCAGATGGTTTATGATTAGATTCTCCAAGGGAAAAGTAGTGGAATGGGTCTTGGAGCGAAATTGGTGTTCCGAGAAAGCACAAATATTTTTCAAGAAATGGACCCCCCCTCTTTGATGCTCAAAGAGAAAAACTTGAAGAAATCCATGTATGGGTTCGGCTTCTAGCCTTACCTCTGCAGCTTTGGATGGAGGATGTTTTCAAAGCCATAGGAAACGAATTGCGTTTATTCCTTGAAGCGGATATGTCTTTCCTTGAGATAGTGGATAGGAATGTAGCTCGTATTTTGGTAAGACTGGACTAGAGGGAGGGTTTGGTTGATAAAATTCAGATTCAAATATTAGGGTATACTTACTCCCATATAATTTATTATGAGCAGTTTCCCTTTAGATGTCACCGTTGTCACAAACACGGGCACCTAGCGCGTGATTTTCCCCTAGGTTTGAGAAGGTGAAGAAGGAAAAGGGGTGAGCATGGGCTAGTGGGTCGGACACCAGTTAAAGAGGAGTTTGTTGATCAGTCGAGAAGATTGGGGATCAACTCACTGGGATTCCGTTGTCAATGGAGGTCTAGGAAGATCAGATTGGGAGGCCTGGGAACAAGCTTATGCTAGAGATATATCCATTGCAGGAGACACGATATGAGGTGGAGTGCATTGGACCAGTGCCTCAGTTCGCAAGTACTTGTTCTCATCCCCTCTCCTCTTTATATTTTACTATGAAATTATTATTGGATGTTCTTTGTAGGCTTGGTCCCTCCAGTCCTTTCATGGTTGAAACTCCTCTTTGCAGTAATGTTTCCCTTTCCCTGGACAATATTATTACATCTATCCTGACCCTTAACCTTACCAATCCTTCATCATCATTCCTTGAGTGTTCTACCCCCTCTGCACATCCTTATGACAAACCTCATTATAACCTACATCCTCAGGACAAGAGAGATTATTCATCATAATTTGTAGGATGACTTGGGGTCCTCCAAGAGTCCTCTGCACCTCCTAAAACCCGAGGTAGGAAGTCTAATATTTCAAAGGTTCAGCTAAAAGAAAAATTGGATAGTGTTGATGGAAAAAAACTTTCCCTCAAAGGGGCACTTAGAGCAGCGCAGGCCCAAGTGGTGGTTACAAAATTATCATTATGTCCTTCAATTACATAAGTTTTGCTAGCATCTGGAAGAATTTGGCTTTAAAAAAATTATTCAAATCTTGTTGTTCTGAATTTATCATGCTACAAGAAACTCTTCCATCTGGAGAGATTTTTTTGAATTCTCTGTACAAATTGGATTCAGGTTTTTCTTTTGTGTCTATTGAAATAAAAGGGAGATTTGGGGGTCTAGCCATGGGTTTAGAGATATTAGCATTAAGCTTTCAAACTCTTGGTGTTTAGACCTAGTTTTAGGGTCTGAGGTATACTCTTCAGAATTATGTTCGAATCTCACCCTCATTAACATTTAGGGGTCGTGTCAGGAAGGGTATTTTTTTGGAACAATTTTTTTACAAAACACTTTATGAATAATCCCAAGGTAGTCCTGGGTGAGGACTTCAATTTATCATTAGGAGTTTCTGAGTCATGGGGACCTATGGCCCAAGCTGACCCCTTGGTTGATTTGTTTATAAACAAAATATGGATGGGGAAGTTTATTGATGTAAGTTTGATAAAATATAAACCTACTTGGAGAAATAGGCGTGCGGGAGAAGCTAGGGTGGCTAAGAGACTAGATTGATTTCTAATTAAGGAGGATATTGTAAATAATATCCCCTTTTTTAAGCAGTGGATTGGTTCAGGTGGGGACTCAGATCATTTCCATATATTTTTGGAGCTGAAAGGGTCCAGTAGGAAGCCTAGCTCTCCATTTACATTTAAGCCTTCTTGGATCAAATATTTAAGCTTCAATAGGTTATTAAAAGATACTTAGAGGCCCCGAGACAACAATCAAGAATCCTCCCTTGCTCAGTGTTTCATGGAAACCCTTAAAAGAATGAACATGAAATGATTTCATGGGCAAGGAAAAAAAATCAAGGATGAAGTTGAGTTAAAAAGTATAGATTAAGCTTTGGAATCTATGGAAAGCCCGAAGGGGGATGGTTATGAGACACAGGAGAAAAAGGAAAGGATTAAATAGCTGGAAGTTGAAAGAAGAAGGATTATAAATGACATTGAAGACTCAGTGGAGGCTTAAGAGAAGAGAAATTTGGCTTAAGGTGGGGGATGAAAACTCAAAATTCTTCCTAAACTATGCAAAGGGAATGAAAAACATAAACACAATATGGGAAATGAAACAAGCAGATGGGGGAACTCCAAAATCCTTTGATGAACTGGAATATCTAAGAAGCTCACACTTCAAAGACTTTGTTTAGAGTGCCAAAAGAAGCCTCAATCGTAAAAGTCATCCAATTATCCCATCTCTTCCCTAGATATCCACATGAGGAAGATAATGACATGCTTATGGTCCCTATCAAAAAAGTGGAATCCAAAGGGTTAATTAAATCAATGCAAGAATATAAGATCCCAAGGCCAGATGGATGGACAGTGAAATTTTTTCAACATTTTTTGACCTTTTAGGTGAAGAACTAACAAGGGCGGTAGAGGATTCTCGAATCAGAGGCTTTGTTTATGAGCTCTTTAATTCTACCTTTCTGGATTTAATTCCAAAAATTGATCACCCTCAAAGCTTCAAATATTTCAGACCTATCTCTCTATGTAACTGGATTTATAAAATTATCGCCAAAATCATAGCTACCCGCCTGGAACTAATTCTCTCTAAAAATATTTATAAGGAAAAATTGGGTTTTCTTGATCACAGGCAGATCCATGAGGATATTGGGGTGGCTCCTGAAACTATGCATATTGTTGGATCACAAAGGTGACCATTATAGGCAACTTCAATGCTTCTCATTCAATTATCAACCTAGGGAAAGTCTTGTTATTTCAAGAGTGTGAGCACAGTATATGCAAGTGATATCAAAGGACAACTACTCTAAATTATCATAAGGAAGACTATCTAATTCTCTAAGTTCAATCAAATCGAAGTGAAAGGGATTATAGAATGATTTTGACTATTCCATCTAAGTGAGTGCGGAAAATATTAAACTATGATTGAACAACATACTGTGATGAATTGAACAACAATCCTAACAAATTGAACAACAACTTCAATAAATTGAACAGTAGTTGTTTATCTAAATTTTTCAATGGAATTCTCTTTTTAAATTAATAGTTTACATCTCTCTGAATCAAACAGCAACTAGACACCTCACAATAATAATGAAAAGGTCCAATTGAACTATGTACAGAACTGAATAGCAGTCATGCTAAAACTAATGAAACGAGTATAAAAGCATTGGGAAATGACGAAAGCATCTATAAAATCATGAAAACATCGACTGTAAGCAAGAAAGCATGAATGATGAACTATTCTAATGAAAGAGAAAGTTGTAGCGCCTTATGTTCACAATTCAACCAATTAAATGATATCTTACAAAATGCATTAGATGAATGAAACGTAAGTTTTGTAATTGAATGTATAGCACAGAGGTTAGCGAAGAAACTCCTAGGGTTGGGCCCAAAGCCACCATAAGTCTACCGCTAAGGAAAACTCAAAGATTGAATATTCAAAAATGCCAAAATATTTATTAAGCTGAAGATTAATACATTGATACAACTGAACAATTATGTCCCGATACGTCTATTACAGAAGAAAATCTCTATTCAGATTTGTCTATCTTGTTTTTCTTCGGCCTTTTAAAGGCGATTTCAACAGTAGTAACAAATATTTTCCAAACGGGATCATGTTGCTCGTGGCTGTCATTTGAGTTCTTCAAGCGTGGATGTGCCTTTCCGTCTTTTGTCGGCCCATGGGAGCCATCATGATCTCGTTTGTTTCTCTTTGTCAGCTGTCTTCCAGGTGTCATTAGTTCAGTTGCTTTGTTTCTCTGTAAATAAAGATACAACAAGTCAATTTCCTATTGTTAAACATCCCTTTTACCGTCAGTTCATTTTGTCATGACTTTACATTAATTTCCTTTCCTTTATTGTTAATATGAGGAAAAATTCATAAAAGTGCATAACAATTCGTGGTACATATAGGATGAAAACATACCTTATTCTCGGCCCAACATACTCCCTTGCTTACCTATTTGCAGGTCCTCGTGTAAACAAATGGTTTAGGTGTAACTGGGTTAGAGAATATGTAGGGTAGACTTCTTCTTTATAGAATCTGAATCCATGTTTTTGTTTGATCTTTGCAAAGATGGAGTTTGTGTGCCCATCTGGCAGCTCATAATCATGATCATAACCCTCAGGGGGGTACCAAATGAGAGGGAATCTGTACCTATGTCCTATCCATGTAGGGCCCATGTTGAATATTAGATTGATGTATAAAAAGAATATGGAGGCATCTGCTTTTAAGTTTCTATAACCAAATGGTTCTATGTTTTTCACATTGTTCATGGAGGCCATCCACCTCTATTTGGTTGCTGCCAAAGCTGCTTCTTGAATGTCTTCGAAATACTCCCGCCTATACTGTATGATATCCTTGGGGATAGGTCCCAGTCTAGTCCTTACTCCCTTCCTCTGCATGAAATTCTTATGCTGGCTGAATAGGTGCAGGGGTCTAGTAGGCTCCCCTCTAACCCATAGGCCTAGGCCATGCTCCCTCTTCTGGAAAATGTTGTAGGCTTTAGCCCACCAAGTATGGTTCTTGGCGAAGGAGAGGAAAGCCTGGAACTGAATGTCCCCTATAAAGGGGTTGGGATTATTGTCCCTGTTCTCCTCTAGGAATAAGTTGTCCAAGTATAATTCACACAAAAGATATTGGACCTACTCATTTTGCTCATTGCAGCATTGGAAGAATTCCTCAACGGCTTTAAAAGTCGTTGGCTTCCCTGCCTTGATAGCCTTGATTTTCAGTATAGATATCGTTCTACTAAGAATAGGACATAGTTGGTGGCTGGTGCCCTACACGTTAGTACATCAGAGTACAGAGAGCAAACCATACTAGTTTTCTTCTTGTCTTGTTCCACCTGCTCTTGTGCTTTCTTTACCTTCACCTTTTCTTCTATGAGCTGAGAAAATGTCTCATCCTCTGTTGCAGAAATGTCTTTGAATTTCTTCAATAGTGCCTGATCTTCATGTGCAGGTACCACTTCCTTTCTACATTGTGCCAATTCATGTTGGGTTTGAATTAATTCATTATGCAATTTTTGATTGGCAACCTTTTCTACTAGGGAAGTGTAGGCAGGTGCCTCTTCCATTTGGGTTTCCTTTTCTTCTATACATTCTAGCCTGGTCTACATAGAAGCTTTAGCAGTGTCTACTAGGTCAGTTTGTACCTCAACCTCAGTAGTGTCTATCAATTGGGTGACAAATTATGTTTGGGTTTCTATGGTGACCAATTATTTCTTAGGCCTCTGAACCTTGCTTACTTCCTTCAACTGTTTCTTCAGATGGTTTATCATTTTTCTTAACCTCTTGCAAGTCCTACTCATTTTCCTTAACTTATTTTCGGCTGATTTCTCTTCTAGCACAGTTTTGGCAGGGGATGGAGGAGTAACAACCTTGTTTTCAGGAATGGTGGTGCTAGTTCCAAGGTTATCAATGATGATATTTCCTTCCTGCACTCTGGAGTTTATTTCTGCATTAATGTCTCGACTGGGTGAGATGTTATTCCCTTTAGGCATTATGGGGACTGTCTCCATGCTTGAAATTTGTTCTAAGGGGGTGGTGTCTCCTGACTGGATTTCATATTCAGCTACCCCTTCTGCCTGATCTTCCCTATTCACCCAATCACTCTCGGGAGGAGATAAGGCCCTAAAAGCCTGCGATTCATCTTGGTTGGGTAATATTTCAGTGTGACCAGAGCTGCTGGCAGTGGAAGATTGATTCAACGGTTCCTCTTACTCCTCATATTGTTCATATGGGCTTCTAATTTAATAGGATTCCCTCATTTTCTCTAGGACTCGAGCCGTCTCTTCTTCATAGTCCCTTAAGGGTATGTTTTGAGGGCTTGAAGGTGGTGTATGGGATGGTCCTGCCTCATCCGGCAATTCCAAGGTGTCTTGTCATAATTTCAGTCTTTCGCGCGGTCTTTGCTTCCTTGGTTTTTAAGTCAAAGCACGCGTCCTTTTCCTCTTGCTCTCCTAGGTATTGTTCTAGGAAGCTCAATTTATATTCTGATAGGGTTTTCCTCAGGGGCATGCACAGTAGGGTTAACAAAGTTGTCCCAGGATGTTTTTTGTTTGCCTAGCTCATGAATGATAATTAACTTGATTAAGCCATGGTGGCTAACAACTGCTTGGGGGCTTTTAGCCTTTCTCATTCGAACAACAGTGCTGTGTAATACAAAATTCCAGAAAGAAGGCAGATTAACTGAACTTTTTTTTAAGGACAGCTGAAAATTTGAGTTGGCGGGGTTTTACCACATCTTGGCTTCCATCGCATGTGATGAATCTCTAGATGAATGATGCGAATTCCTGCCAAGGTTTTTGTAGGGATGTAGGGTTGATCCCCTTTCCCTTCCGTCCCAATGGTTCTCCTAGATCCTGGTATGCTGCGATTGCCTCTCGTAGAAGAAGGTGTTTTTCGGTCCATATTTCTCCCTCTGCTGGTATTCCAGAGATTTCAGCGATGATATCCTATGTGATTGGTATAATCCTTCCTTTGAGTTTGGCATGTCCCTCTTGTAGGCTCTATAGGAATTCAACTGCTATTTCTGTGTCAAACCCTTGAAATTTTGGAAGTATGGCAACCAACCAACTTGTTGAAGAATGGTGCAAGCTACATCTGAGATTGGGAAGGTCATAGGTTCATTTCGGAGAGAGTTTCCTCCCATGGATTATGTGTTATCTGAGAAAATTTATCCCTCTGTCTGCGTTTATTTTCGGCCCTGTTGGTTAGAATAAACACTACATGCGAGAGAAAAAAAGAAATTGCAGCCTTCTGTTGTAAATGTATGTAACTTCATATCGTAATTGCAATGATCTATTTGTCTTACCAGCATATCCAAAGGAATTTGTGCAGGGAATTCACATGCTTAATATTTATGGATATTTGCACCCCCTCTCTCGAAATAAGGGCATCCACGTCCTTAAGTACAAGAGAGATTGGATCAATCATGAATGCATACAGGGGAAAATGTCATAAATCAGTAATCACAGTGTGTACGAGAGAATGGTGTCCTTGACCTTCGAGCTCAAGAAAAGAAGAGTGATTGGAACAATTATGAATGCATGCAATGCAAAGGTCAGAATTGAAATTTATCATGTGCATATCATGTGGAAATGACCAAATAAGGGGAGAAAGCAATACAACAATTATTATGATAAGATTTCCTCATTTAATGGTATGGTACGACGGAAGCATGACAGTGATGGATAATTATTGGTCCCATCATCATGTAATTCAAACATGAAAACATAGTTCATTCATAGTTACTTATGTGGGTAAATAGTATTATCACTTATTCGAGTAGTGCATTTATCTTGGAAATGGATGAAAATAGGAGATAAGTTATATATAAGAGTAATTGGCTATCGTTATAATAATACTCTCATACCACAAGAACAACCACTACTACCAGCAGACGTTCATAGCCTCGACAGGGTTGCTATTTTTACCCAAAAAATGAGCCAGAATCCTTTCTGTAAAAGTAGATATTTTTCCAATTTTATGGAGAGATCACCGTGCTGGTGTGGTGGCCAGATAGTCAAGGTGCCACTCACTGGATTTATAACAGAGTGATCAGGCCGGCTCATGATGATACCTCCTGTCCTTCAAGCAATTAGAGCTATCAAGAAGGTCATTACCTTGGTGTGTTGGCCATTGTGGGCATGTCACCTACTATACCCTTATGATCATGGTAGGTTGCCTCATGATGAGACACCCTATTCTCTCTTAAAAAATTTCATACAGGCATAGTACTTATTTTTTAAAAGTAGGTATTTTGCTTTGTTTTATGAAGAGACCACTGTGCTAGTGTGGTGGCTATATAGTCACAGTGTCATTCATTGGGATTGTAATAGAGTGATTAGGCCAGCTCGTGATGAGACATCCTATCATTCAAGAAGTTGGAGTTTTCGAGAAGGTAATTACCCTGGTTTGTTGGCCATTGTGGGCATGTCAGCTACTAAACCCTTATGATCATGGCAGGCTGGCTCATGATGAGACCCCCTATTCTCTCTCTTTTAAAAAAAAATTGCATGTAAACATAATATTTAGTTTTTATACATGAAGGGAGGCTCATTAACTCCTTAAGAGTTAGGGATGGTGTGAGAAGTAAAAAGAATTCCAATACAATTAATACTCCTTACTCCTAAATATTTATGTCAAAATGGAAATACTACTCGAGAGTGTAGAAAGATATACCATTATAATACTATGAATTGTGTGATAACATGTTTGAGAGGGGGATGTCTAGCCCTTCATTGCATAGATGTACCATGTCAGCTTCTGAAGTAGAGTTTTCCATTAAAGTTCCAAAGGATCATCATATTAGTAATATTACTGCTTTTCTCCATTTCAGATGCCAATTCCTACTCATAAATGTATTTTATAGTTAGGGTGTGGGATGAGGATTGGATTTTGTGAGAAGAGATCATTAAAAATGAAGGATCATGCTTAAGAAAAAGGAAAAAGCAAAAAAATCAATTGTACAATCTGATTGAGCAACAGAAACAACGGCTGTTCAATTCGATTGAACAGTAGCGCAAAAACAACACACAGTTGTTTAATCTGATTGAACAGTAGTTTTTCAATTGGATTGAACAGCATTCGTTCAAAGATTTGAACATCAATAAAAAACGCAAAAGGACACTATTGTTCAATCCAATTGAACAACAGCTGTTCAATTGGATTGAACAACAGCCGTTCAAATATTTGAACAACAATAATAAAAATGCAAAAGGACACAGTTGTTCAATCCGATTGAACAACAGCGGTTGAATTGGATTGAACAACAACCGTTCAAAGATTTGAACAACAATGATAAAAACGCAAAAGGACACGGCTATTCAATCTGATTGAACAACAAAAATAAAAATGCAAAGGACATACTTTTTCAATCCGATTGAATAGCAACCGTTCAAATATTTGAACAACAAAAATTAAAATGCAAAAGGACACAGTTATTCAATCCTATTGAACAACAACTGTTCAATTGGATTGAACAATCATTCAAAGAGTTTAACAGCAAAAATAAAAATGCAAAAGGACAATGAAGGAGAAGGATACAACTGTGAGTATGAAAAATGTAAAATAAGAAAACTAAAAATTGCAGGGAAATTATATACAATATTTACAAAAAGAAGTAGCAAGCTCTCATGTGCTTAAAGTTGTGGGGTTATCACCCCTTTCTGTTAAAATTTGGATAGTGGGATCCTTGCGTACCTGCTGGCAGAAAGATTCCCTTGTAAAAGGTTTGTGATAGAGGCACACTTGTGCTCATTGACTCAGAATGTAGAACCAGACCCATCTATGGTGGTCAAGGTTAGGGTACCATTGTTGTGTTCTTCCTGAATTTTGAATGGACCAAGACACCTTGTTTGTAACTTGCCTGGAAAATATTGGAATCTGGAGTCATAAAGAAGCGCCCAATATCCTCTCTCTAATGTCTTTTTTTTATGAGGATGTCATGCCACTTAGCTCGTTGTTGTTGGATGATTACAGTGTGTTGCAGAGCCAGTAACCATATTTCATCTAATTCATTTATTTTCTGGAGTCTTCTAATCTGGGCCTCCGACAAGTCCAGCCCTACCTCCTGAGCTGTCCTTAGAGTCTTTATCTCGAATTCTATAGGAAAAATAGGTTCTCTTCCAAATACCAGATGATACGGGGAATATCCAGTGGTGTTTCACCATGTCGTGTGGAAAGCCCACAAGGCCTCTAGTAGTCTAGTAGCCCAGTCCTGACGATTTGTTGATACCGTTTTAGTGACAATTTCCTCAAGGACTTTGTTGGTACTTTCAACCTGCCTATTTGCCTGCGGGTGGTAGGGAGACATGATTCCATGCATGGTATGGTGTTTCTTCAAGGTGGCTATAATTTTATTACCCATAAACTGTGCCCCTCCATCGGTTATCACATACCGTGGTAAGCCATATCGCACAAATAGCTCAAAAATAAAATGAATTACAGATTCTTTAGTAGCTCTTGATAAGGCCACTATTTCTACCCACTTTGTTACGTAATCTGTGGCAACCAGTATGTATATTTTCTGATTTGATGGCGGGTTGAAGCACCCAACGAAGTCCAATACCCATTGTTCGAACGGTTCTACTACTAATTGTGGTTGTAATGGAATTTCATCAGCTTGGCCTGGGAAGACCATTCTTTGGAAACTATCGCAAGCTTGGACATATTTTTTTTGCATCTTTAAAAATTGTAGACCAATAATAACCCAATTGCAATACTTTGTGCCCCGTTTTGCAATATGCAAAATGGCCACCACAAGGTTCATCATGACAGGCCCGTAGAATGTCATAAATCACGTCTTCCCAGATGCATCTTCGTATATTCATATCAGCCCCTGTGTGAAAGAGGTATCCACCCATCCAAGAGAATCTAGCACTGCACTGAACAATCATCTTCTGTTCCCTTGATGTTAAATGTTTGGGCAACTTTCCTACTACAAGGTAGTTTGCTACATCTGCGTACCATGGTTTTTTTACTTCTATAGCGAACAAATGTTCATCAGGAAATTGATCGTCCACCGCTATTTTACCATCTGTTTTGGGAACTCTGGATAGGAAGTCTGCAACCACATTCTCCTTCCCTGGACGGTATTTGATAGTTATATCGAATTCCTGGAAAAGCAGCAACCAACGAGTTATTCTCCCATTTGTAATTGGTTTATTGGCTAGATATCTAATGGCTGAATTATCAGTATAGAGGAGTACTTGATAGCCAGTTATGTAATGTCTAAATTTATTGATAGCATAAATTATAGCCAATAACTATTTTTTAGTCACTATATAGTTTAATTCAGTGGGAGTGATATTTTTTCTAATATAATAAATAGCATAGGGCTTTTTGTCTTCTTCTTGACCAAGAATTTCCCTTATCGTTGTGTCAGATGCATCCGAAGAAATGTGAAAGGGTAGCTTCTAGTTAGGACCGCGTAAGATTAGTGCTTTCGAGACTAGTTTCTTTAAATCTGTAAAAGCAGTGTCATATTTATCAAACCAATGGAATTCAACATTTCCAGTTAATGCATACAAGGGTGCAGCGATTTGTGAAAAATTCTATATAAACCTGCAATAGTTCCCTGCGTATCCAAGAAAACTGTGTACCTCTTTCTACTACAAGGTGTGGCTAATAAAAGGATTACTTCTATTTTTGTCAGATCTACCTGTATTCCAGCTGCAGAGATGTAGTGTCCTAGGATTACTCCTTCAGTCATCATAATGTGGTAGTTTTCATTGCTTAAACATAATCTGGTAGAAATACATCATTCCAATACCTTTTCTAGTGTTTCTAGTTCTTGATCATAGTCATCTCCATATGGGGTAAACTCTTCCATGTAAATTTCAAGCCCTTCATTTATTAAATCAGAAAAAATGTTGAGTATGGCTCTTTGGAAGGTTGTTGGGGCATTGCATAGTCCAAATGGTAATAACCTGTAGGCAAATGTACGTCATGTGAAAGTAAAGGTTGTTTTATCCTGGTCTTTGGGGGCTATCTGGATTTTATTTTAACCATTGAACTCGTCAAGAAAGGAAAATAATTGTTTCCCTGCCAATGTATCGAGGACTTGGTCGATAAAAGTAAGGGGGGAGTGGTCCTTTTGTGTTTCTTTATTCAGTTCTTTATAATCCACACAGATTATCCATTTCCCATTCTTCTTAGGAACGACTACTAGGGGAGAGACACATTTGATGTATGAGATAGGATAAATGAAGTTTACATCCAGTAGCTTTTGCAATTCATCTTTTACAATGTCTTTCAGATGTGATTTTAGCCTTCGTTGAGGTTGCCGAACAAGCCGAGCCTCCTTGTTAGTATAAATGTGATGTGTGCATAGCTGAGGGTCTATACCCTTCATGTCTAGTTAGTCCCAAGAAAATGCTCCCTGATACTTCTGTAGAACCTTTATGAGCCTTTGTGTTTGGTCACTATCCAGACTGCCATTAATATTTAAAATTTTCCCTGGCTCAATTTCAATTGGCGTGCTGTTGCGTACAACAGTTGTGGGTATGTGTTGATTATCAATGTCTGCCAAGGGGTCTTCTTGTGGTTCATCGTCAAGAACTGTTTTTAACATTTGGAATTTTAAGCTTCCAGACATAAATTGTTGATTCATGAAGTTATTGATTACATTGTCTTCGGTTTGATCTCTAAATTCAAGAGCTTCAACTATTGTCAGTGGTGAATGGATATTTTGTCCCAGTATGTATGTGGATGTCTGTGAATATTTACCGTGGGTAGAATTGGTTTGGTAGGTGGGTAAATGATAATGTTTTTTATGGAATCTCCTTTAGCAATGGTCATGCTACCTATCCGACAGCCTATGTAAGCATCGGATGTTGCCAACCAAGGTTGACCAAGTATCAATGGGTGTCCATCCATCCTACTTTTTGGGTTAATAACTAAAAAATCAGCTGGATACTCCCATGAGTCCACAGAAACCAGGATGTCTTGTAATATTCCTTCTAGTTTGATAACAGATCTGTTAGCAAGTTCCAGCAAAGTAGTTGTGGGTTCTAATGTTGTTATGCCTAACTTCTCGCAGGTATATGTAGTTAAGATGTTAATGGTTGCCCCTATGTCAACAAATGTGTTTGGAACTGAGTGGCTAGATATTTTCACAATTACTATGGGGTTCCCTAGATCCTCATATTTCATGGGTGTTTCCTTACCCAACAGTAAGTCAGATAGTGCCCCTACCACATGAACATTGGGAACAATTTTTGCTTTCCTCACCTGTTTCTTTCCGCACAGTTCTTTAATTGTGTTGGCATAGATAGGAATGTCTTGTATAGCCTAGAAAGGAGGAATTTTAATGCAAAGGTTCTTTAATTCCCCTAGGATATCGAAATCTGGAGAGACTATCGGTCTAGGCAGTGTTAATCTTTCAGGGAATGGAGGGAGAGAAATCATAAGGATTTCAGGCTTCCCTTGGTCAACCGTTTCCCTTCCCTGCTCTACCAATGTTCCAGATTCAAGTTGTGGCAGGGTCGTACCTTCTACTAATGAAATAACACTTCCTGATCTCAGCCTTAGTTCATTTCATTTCTTTTGTCGATTTTAGGGTTTGGGTTTTCTACAATCTGAATTAGCTAAATCAGCCTGTTGTTAGGATTAGGATTGGTTTGAGATGGAAATTGAGGTTGTATGATAGGCTGAGGGTTGTGATAGACTGGGTATGTAACTGGTAATGTAGGTTGATTTTCGAAGCCTGTCTCCATCGATAGGTTGTCATTCCCATAGGTCGCTGCCAGTTCTGAGGCCAATTTGTAGTTTGTGAAGGGGAGGCCAACAATTGGGATTGATGGGGAGTGTTTTGCCAATAAGGGGGAGAACAAGGAAAACTTGGCCATTTATTTCCTTAAAAGGATTGTGTTGGCCAAGGTGGCATAGGAAATTATTGAGATGGCCAAGTAGAGAAAGGTGATTATTTCTTCCAAGCTGTCCCAGGGTTTTGTTGGTTAAACTTAGGAGAAGAAAATAACTAAGGCAGGTCTTGTGGCATACCTGGTCATGCTTGCCATTGTCAATGCCAGTTCATTAGATAGACTGGTGCTGTCTCTTCTTCTGCTTCTTTAAAAATTTCTTTTAGCCTGGGAAGTGAAGGGAAATGGTCTGTGGCATGGTCCTTGGTTCAAATAGTGCATGTCTGGACCATGTTTAATGGGCATTCCCTTTGGCTATGCTTCTTCTGATAGCGTGGGAAAAAGACGGCCAAGTTTTGTTCTGCTATAGCTTGCTTCTGCTTGGCTTGCAGGACAACTAGCTATTCTTTTAGGGTGCCCAAGATGTCAGTTTTGAAATCTTCTAAAAGATTACCAAATTCTACTCTGGTCACGTTTCCACCAGACTGCATAGGATCCCTTGTAGTTGAGTCTCGCCCAATTCGCCTACTTCGCGTACTACCCCGAGAACACTTGATACACAGTGAAATAATATCATCATATTCTTCTTGGTAGATGTCCCCTTTTCCCATTATGTTAAGTGTTTCAACCCATTCTTCTTTCATTCCCTTAATCATCGTTGCTTTTAAGATGTATTTGGATAGTGTAGTATATGAAGACCTTTGTAAGTTATATTGAAATCTTTCGATGTATTCTTCTAATGTCTCATTGTCTTTTGCAGGCATATTGAAGATTTCATCTTTTAATTCTCAAGTCCAGCAATAGTCTTTATATTTATTAAGAAAAGTGTTCTTCATTTGGTCCCAGTTATTGATGGTTCCTCCAACGAGCCCCATGAACCAATGTAATGTGGTCCCCTTCAAGGTAGAGGGAAATAATTTCAGTTTATTAGGGTCAGTGGTGTAGTCATATCCCCTACATAAGACATCGAATTCAAATAAAAATGCATCAGGATCTTCCAAGGTCAGCCCATGGAAGGTGGGGATGTTTTGTAAGGGAATGGCTTTCATATGGGAATTTGCAGCATGATAAACAATGGGATACTCTAATGTTGAAGTCTGCCTGTGGTTCTGGTTCTAATTGTTTTACATTTGATCAAAGATATGCCAATAACCTTCAGGGATTTCTTGTTCTGTAGGAATAATCTTAGTGGAATTAGGGGGTCGATGCGAAGGAAGCCTTATAGCACTTCCCTGATATGGGATACCAAGTGTCTATGTTTCGACTAATTTCTCAGGGGATCCAGGATCTGGAGTTTTTACCTGTACTACACTGCTGGTTTCTCCTTTTGTTGCGAAACTACAAGAACTTCCCTCTCTCGAAGGATTATTACTTACGTGATCAACAGTCTGAAGGCTTTGTTCAGAACCTTCTGTTTTACTATGAATCTTGGCATAGGCTACATATGGTGAGGCTGCTGCCTGAGGGAGTGTAGTATGAATTTGAGTAGGAATGGTTATGGGTCCTATAGATGCCTGGGATTCAGCCTTCTTAATGATCTCATCTATATATGTTGTTCTGCCAAGGATCACCGGTCCTTTGGGTTTCATGGAATTAAGTGGGTTATTTTGGTTTGTTTCTATTTTTTTCTTCCTAGTCATAAAACAAGAGCATCTATCCTACTAGCCTCTGTACAATTGCTGAGAAGAGGGCTGGAGAGAAAGTGTTTTGCTTGTCGATACACAGGTTCTTACCTCTCGTTTTCAATACCCAATTCTTCGCAGCAAAAGAAAAAATAAATAAAGGACATCACTCTTAAACACTCTCCCCAGCAACGTCACCAAAAATTTCGGGTCATAAAGGTTACTGTTATAGGCAACTTCAATGCTTCTCATTCAATTATCAACCCAGGGCAAGTCTTGTTATTTCAAGAGTGTGAGCACAGTATATGCAAGTGATATCAAAGGACAACTACTCTAAATTATCATAAGGAAGACTATCTAATACTCAAAGTTCAATCAAATCGAAGTGAAAGTGATTATAGAATTCTTTTGAGTATTCCATCTAAGTGAGTGCAGAAAAGAGAAAACTACGATTGAACAACATACTGTGATGAATTGAACAACAATCCTAACAAATTTAACAGCAACTTGAATAAATTGAACAGTAGTTTTTTATCTAAATTTTGCAATGGAATTCTCTTTTTAAATTAATAGATGGCATCTCTCTGAATCATCAGCAACTAGACACCTCGCAATAATAATGAAAAGATCTAATTGAACTATGTACAGAACTAAACAATAGTCATGCTAAAACTAATGAAACAAGTATAAAAGCATTGGGAAATGATGAAAGCATCTAGACGATCATGAAAACATTGACTGTAAGTGAGAAAGCATGAATGATGAGCTATTGTAATGAAAGATAAAGTTGTAGCGTCTTATGTTCACTATTCAACCAATTAAATGATATCTCATGAAATGCATTAGATGATTGAAACGTAAGTTCTGTAATTGAACGTATAGCACGAAGGCTAGCGAAGAAACTCCCAGGGTCAGGCCCAAAGCCACCAGAAGTCTACCGCTAAGGAAACTCAGAGATTGACTATTCAAAAACGCCAAAATCTTTATCAAGCTGAAGATTAATACATTGATACAACTGGACAATTATGTCTCGATACGCCTATTACAGAAGAAAATCTCTATTCAGATCTATCTATCTTATTCGTCTTCGGCCTTTTAAAGGTGATTTCAACAATAGTAATGGATATTTTCCATACGGGATCCTATTGCTCGTGGTTTTCATTTGAGTTCTTCAAGTGTGGATGTGCCTTTCCATCTTCCGCTAGCCCATGGGAGCCATCATGATCTCATTTGTTTCTCTTTTTCAGCTGTCTTCCAGTTTTCATCATTTCAGCTGCTTTGTTTCTTTGTAAATAAAGATACAACAAGTCAATTTCCCTTTGTTAAGCATCCCTTTTACTTTTAGTTCATTTTTTCCTGACTTTACATTAATTTCCTTTCCTTTATTGTTAAGATGAGGAAAAATTCATAAAAGTGCATAACAATTCGTGGTACAGATAGGATGAAAACATACCTTATTCTTGGCCCAACACATATTATAAAAATAAATAAAAAAGGTATGATTGTCAAAATTTATCTCTCAAAGGCCTATGACAGGATTAGCTGGTTGTATTTGCGCCTTTTTTTGACACACTTGGGTTTTGGTATTGGTTTCATAAATTGGGTCATGGGATGCAGTTCACATTTCTTATCAATGGTGCAACTTATCCTTTCTTCCATGACCAGAGAGGCTTAAGGCAGGGGTTCCCTATGTCCCCGTTACTCTTCCTACTTGCAATAGAAGGGCTAAGTCAACTGATCCTTATTTCCAACCGAAGAGGAGAGTTAGAATGAATTGAAGTAGCAATCAATTTATTCATCACCCATCTCCTATTTGTTGATGATATACTCTTGTTCATCAATGCATCTAGGAGAGACATACAACAACTGAAATCTTATCTTGATTTATTTCTAAAAGCTACATGGATGTGTATCAGTGATCAAAAACCTATAATTTTTCATGATGGCCTCATAGGAGCAAAGGTCAATAGGATCCTCTTGATCTTTCCTTTTGAATTAAAATTCATTATGAAAAGTTTCAAATATCTGGGCTCCCACCTAAAGCCAAACACCTACAAGAAAAATGATTGGAAATGGTTGGTGGAAAAATTTGAAAAACGTATCAAACATTGGAGTTTCAAGTGGATTTAGAGAGTTGGGAGGCTGGTGTTGATTAAATTGGTTTTAATATCAATCCTAGTCTATTGGATAGCTCTTACTTGGGTGCCAAAAGGTATTCTCACCCATTTCAGAAAATTATGTGGTCACTTCTTATGGACTAGTTCGAAGTAGGATGTAGTTCTTCCATGGGTTTCCTAGGATAAAAGATCATGTCCAAAGCTTTGGGGAGGATGGGGAATAAAGGATCTCTCAAATTTTGCTAACTCTTTGGTGGCTAAATCCAGTTGGCATTTAATATATATGGATAATTTATGGACAACAATGGTGAAAAGGAAATATATAGATTTGATTTATGTTGATGATTAGATGCGTAGGACATATAAAAAACATTTAAACTCCTCAGTCATATAGAAGGCCATGTTAGAATCCTTTGGTATTATTGAAGATGGAATTTCCTTGAAAGTAAGGGACAGAAGAAGCCTTAGAGTAGGAATGGATCCATGGGTGGGATGCAATGAGGATGATGTTATGCAACCAGCTCACAAAATAAAATAAAAGATAGATCACGACTTAGAAATAAGCCTCTTCGAGAGGGAAACCTCCTCTAAATTACATAAATGAACAATAATTGTATGATTCAAATGAAAAAACCTTCTTTATTTATATATTAGTGCAAGGGGTCATAATATAATCCTAGCCGACATAACAATAATAATGTAAGGGCACAACAACAATAATAGAGGGCTTCTATGGGGCACAATAATAACAATATGGGGACTACATGGGCACAAAAATAACAATAAGGGGGCTACAGTAACAATAATAAGGGGCTACACTAATCTTATGGGGACCTAACATGCCCCCTTCCTTCAAACAAATGTTATCCTCAATGCTTGAGTAGTTTTGGATGCTTCTATATAAAATTATCATCCTCCCATGTCGAATCTTTAGCAGTTAAGTTATTCTACTTGATGAGATATTATGAAATTGATTGATTTCATAGCTGTCGAGTTCTTGTTTCCGTGACTGTTTCAAATTCATGTTAGTGTATAAATGTTCAGTGATCAAATACACTCTTTCAAGTTTACTTGGTAGAAGTCCTTGGTCAAAATTTCATGTATTCAAACATTCTCAAATAAACTTTTATTCACTGAAATTTTTCTAGGTCTGAATGCTACTCCCTTCACTCCATTCATGGTCATCATCAATTTCAAGATCATTTCATTAATCATTAATCTACGGTCATATATCATCCAACATACCTCCATATAGGTCATGGTCTAGGTCCCTTTTGTTTCACCATCATAATGTCCAAATCATGTCATGAAGAAGGAAAATAAATGGATTTTTATTTTTATGCTCCAAATCATCCATCCAAGGTTCAAAACATCTTGCCCAAAGATTCAAAGACCTCCAAACTAGTAAGTGGATACTTCCTTATACCTCCCTCAATTCAATTCATCGAAAAAAGGGTGGATTCCCTCCTAAGGTTTTCTCCACTATGTTTTTGGTGTTTTCCATATTTGTCTTGTTTCAATTGATAAAACCCTAATTCTATCATCTACAACCTTCATAAATCTTTCATAAACCTTATCCTAAAACTCCCTATCACTCAAATACCTCCTTGCCACCATGTTCATTGAAACCCTAGTTTTCACTACGTTTTTGTAGGAAACATAGTAAAGCCCTGTGTTTTTACCTTTGGGGCACCTTCCTCATGCCCATTTCCAAAAATTACACTTGCATCATATAGCCAAATCATCACCCTACCTCCCCAATTTTTTGGGTATTTTTCCCTAGCTTCCTTCCACCTCATTTCTATCCCTAAAATCACCCTACCATTATCCCTTATTTTCCTAAATCTCTACCTTCCCTACCCACTACATCAAGCTATGGTTCATTTTTTTCTGACAAAAATCATGGAAGGTGAGAAGAGAAAGGCCCATAAGTGAGTTCATTATTCCAGGTTTGAGCCAACTCAGACCCATGGTATCATTTTCAAAGTTTTGTGATCAAGCTTGGGTTTACATTGACACAGGGACAATCCTACTTAAAATTTACTTTCTAAATTAATGAAGATGAATTTGAAAAAAGTGAAAGACTTTTTTGTAAATCATAGATGAAATAACAAAAAAATCCTTCATTTTATGCACAGGTGTTATGATTTGAGAGAAATTCCAAAAATAATATTGCTCTAGGTCATTTTCTGCACTTTTGAACATGTTTTCTTCAGGTCAAATTTTTAGAGGCTTTGATCATGGGTTTGTAGTTCTTGATGAATTCATTGTGTATAATACATCCTAAGCTTTCCAACCATACCACTTTCATTCCAAAAAACCTCTAGAAAGGCCTCCAAACTCCCTCTCAAAATGGTGCAACGCTTCTGCAAAATTTTAGTGATCAACTTCAAACTTGGTTTCTGAGAAAATGGGAAAGTATTTTGGAACACTGGAGGTGTATTTTGGAACACTTTATAGTTAGAGAGATATTTATCCATATTTAAGCCTTATTTTTTCACAAATTTTTTTGGAAAATTTGGAAAATTGACCTTTGCAGAAGCGTCGCGTAACAATGCGACGCTTTTCCTTGGAGCCTCCAAATGAGGAATTTTTTATATGTTTGGATTCCTCTTGAAAATTGATTTCCAGATATGGTATCAAGTTGGCATGACACCCCCCATTTTTGGATAAAACCCCAAAAAACAACCTCTTTTTCATGCTTCTGCCATTTTTTTTGCCTGTGTGCGACGCTTCTGGAGAATGTTGGGAAAATGGATTTGTGAAGGCCTTCCAGGAGGTATTTTCTCAGTTTCAAGGTTGGGATGGATAGAGGACACACAAGGATACCTATCCCAATATTAATATTTTCGGGAGGATGCCTTAAATTCAGTTAAAATCACCCTCAAAGTGGTGCAACGCTTCTGTAACTAGTGCGATGCTTTTGTCTTGGATTTTTTTGGACAAGTGTCAAGCCAGAATGGTCCAAATTTCGAGGTGGCAGCTGCCCTATGAGGTGTCTTTTGGATAAGAGAGTTTTTTTTTCCTCCTATTGTTGAGGAATCATGTAATTGATCAAGGATACATACACTCATAGTTATTAGCTAAATTTGGGGGGGTTGTTTCTAACTTCCCTAGAAACTAGGAAATGACTTATAGGGTGCATTTATGAAGTGTTTTGGATAAGATTTCCATCCAATGAGGTGGCATAGTCTCTATGTTCTATATGTACTACAAAATCAAGCCTTTTAGAGGTTGGATTGTTTTTATTTGCAATGTGGAGTTATTGTACAAACCTTTTTCAGTGAAATCAAAGACATGTTGCAGTTATAATCTTGGGACTCTAGTGGTATGCTTATGAGAATTGTTTTTTCTCTGTAACATCATCAAGTTGAATGTTATGTTATGTTTCCATCACATGTATGCTTCTGTATGTTAATATTATTAGTATATGAACACAATCTTTCTTTTCATGCTCTTTTTATAATATTTTCATAAATGTGTTTCTACTCTTCTGATGAATGAGTTCATTTAACATGCTCATTCTGACTCTCTCCCTCTCTTTTAAAACCCTATACACAATGATAATTAAATTATGTTATTAAGTTCTTGACCTCATCTTCATATCTACACCTTAACCTTTGAAATCATACCTAAAACCTAGACCTATTTCCTTGACTGTCATTCCTATCCAGCAAAATCACAAAACAAACAAACCCTAATTTACTGAGCATTATAACTAGCCTAAAATAATTACATATCTAGTCATCTCATTGGCTACAAAAGTGACATTGAGAGATCCCTCTCTATTTTTGGTAGGGATATCTACCTAACCTAAATTTTGGTTTGAGGTTACCTCCTTCAGTTCCATTCTCATCCTTAGGAAACGGGGGGAGTGATAACATTTTTGGCGTCATTTCCGGGGAGCGAAGGTTAAATATCTCCTAAGAAATAATGAAAAATATTAACCCTGATTGTTGATGTTGAATAGTGGTCAGGCAAAAGAAGGCTATGCATCTTTCACCTGGTGACTCCAGTGTCAAAGAATCCAAAACTTCAAAGTTTTCATGGAGATTCCACTGTTCAAAAACCGGTAGATTGAAGAACTTCTTGGTGACTTCACTCATTTCAAGATGGATTCCACTGCTAGAAGGTATGCTCCTATGGATAGATCTCATATCTCTGGTTTTCCAAACCTGATACCTCGTGTTAATTGGTTAACCTATGTACCTAAATTTAAAGGTCAAGAAGAAGATGATGTTTCTTTGCATTTGATTAAGTTTCACATGCACATATGTAGACTAGAAGTTGTAATTCGTGAAGAATTCTTGATGAAGATATTTATGGAGACCTTAGAAGAAAGAGCAAGGTTTGGTATGATAAGTTTCCATATGCTAGTCTATGTTCTCTTAAATAATTCTATGTACCATTTTGTAAAATTATAAACAAAACTACCCTTCCGTAGTGCTGGTAGAAAACCTTTGTGGAAACCTTGATGATCTTATTCAACATATGGGGATTGACATTCATGGTAAAGATTTAATGTATTATGATATTGAAGAAGCTTGGTTTGATTTATTTTCTCATCAAGAGGAAATGTAAGAGGTTTTTTTCCATGACACTCAGGTGGATTCTCAACAAAAAACAATTTTTGTAGCTACAAATGAAACTGATCATATTGTCAAGGATCAAGAAGAGAATAGTGAAGGAGAAGAGTTTGTTCTAAAGCATATTGCAAAAGAATATTGTTTTCACAATAATTTCCAGCAAACACTGTCTTCTTTGATTGAAGATAATATTAATCAGCAATCAATTGATGAAGATCATGATCATTCCCTTGAAGTATATGAAGGTATTCAACAGTATTTAGGAGACCAAGAAATTGATGAGGAGTGTCATTCAGATTCTTCTTCAAACATTTCATTTCCTGAATTTTTATTTCAAGAGGAAACATGTTCATCTATATGTTCAGAATTTTTTGAAGACCAAGAGCACACTCTTGCTAAAATTCATCATGAAGAGTAGCCAGTTGTAATAGAAGGATGTTTCTTGATTCCTCTAAATCAGCAAGTGCTAATTTTTTAGGATCATGTGGAAAATTTGTTACAGCCAGTAATGAAGGTCAATGTTGCATCATTCATTGATGAAGGTGATCATATTTAATACATAAGCAAACCAACAATTTGGAAGGAGGTTTTCTTTACTATTTTAAATCATCCAGAATAACTTATGTTCCATGTTCTCCATGATCCTTTGGTCAGTTTGTTGCATCCATCTATGAAGATGAATATTCTTGTATTTATGAATCATGAGCACATGTTAAGTGGACACTGGGAGTTTCCTAGCTTTTGTTTTTTCTTCCTGCTCAAGGAAAGTGTGAGCAAGATTCAAGTAAGTAGCCATTTGTTGGATTAGTTCATTAGGAGAATTTTGAGGTCTAAAATGGGCCTCCTAACGAATTATAAAATAATAGTGGAAGATTTTAGAGGGAAAAAAGGAAAAACTACTTTTTCAACTCGTATTCTCAACTTATCTCCCAAATTTTTTACTCAAATTTCGAGCGGGAGTACTCGTTGGATGCAAAATTTAATTCCTCATCCAAGGAGTACCCATGTTGCATACTTTGGATGGATCCTTCTACATGAAAAATGAGAAATACATGAAACACGTGATTGCAATTACGTTTTATCATGTATTTCTCATTTTTTGTGTAGCAGGGCCCATCAAAAGTATGCAAAATGGGTACTCCTTGGATGAGGAGTTAAATTTTTCTCCAATGAGTACTATCGCTTGAAATTTGAGTGAAAATTTTGGGAGATAAGTTGAAAATATGAGTTGGAAAAGTAGTTTTACTATTTTATTATTTTTTAATCTTTTTACACTTTTACTTAAAAAATGGTGAATCATCCCCCATGGTTGACATCATCATATTGAATCCTATTGGTTCTTATAAAGTTTATTTTGGTTATACATTTTTCTTAAGAGGCCCATTTTAGACCTCAAAATATCCCTAATGACACTGGAGGGATCATATCGCATGATTGTATATTTATTTTCAGTAGGTGGGTGGTACCATTAGGATTTGAAGCCCGAGGCAAAGGCCCTAATATCTTGATGGTCTTCTGCCATAAGTAAGTTCAGTCAGTAGTCAAGTTTTTAAGTCAAAGTCATGTTTTGCTTCAATTAGTCATTTGAGTGTCTACTGTTTTATTTTTTACTCCATTGCCCAATGGATGAGTCTACTCGGTCTATGGTGTTCTTGACACCTCCTGAAGTAGCTGCCATCCCCGGTTGGAGCCAATGTTAGTGTATAAATGTTTAGTTATCAAATACACTCTTTGAAGTTTACTTAGTAGAAGTCCTTGGTCAAAATTTCATGTTTTCAAACAAATTCTCAAATAAAATTTTGTTCACTAAAAGTTGTCTAGGTCTAAATGCTACTCCCTTCACTCCATTCATGGTCATCATCAATTTCAAGGTCATGTCATTCATCATCAATCTAGGGTCATAGATCAATCAACATACCTCCATCTAGGTCATGGCTTCATTATCTTTTTTTTCGCCAACATAATGTCCAAATCATGTCATGAAGAAGGAAAATAAATGGTTATTGTCATTAGTTAAATCACCTTCATTAGGAGTTAGCAAAGATAGGAAAATAAAACAAAGTCAACTTTTCCTTTTTCAAGAAGTATGCTAAATGGTCAAAAGAGCTCCTCTCTCATGCTCACAACTCTCCACAACCATCCAAAGATTGGCAACTGTTGAGCCTTGCAATAGGTATGTATTTACTCTTGATTATTGTCCTTTTTCCTCTTCCTTATCCATCTTGTGCCATGATATAATAATATAATGAAAGTATTTTTATGAAGAATGAATGAAAAATGATCCTGATATGATTTAACCATCCAAACTAATTCTTGTTGTTTTTTATGCTGAAAATAACAGAAGAAACAACAGGACTTCATCACGGGAAAGAAGACGCGTTAAATGCGGTCAAATCAGAAGAGAAATCAGTAAGGATTAGCACAAGAATGAATGAACTGTCTGAGGCTAGCATTTTGTCATGGATCCCTCAGGATCCCCTGATCCTGAGGGATCACATTTATCTTTCCTTTTAGCTATAAAGGGACAGGGAGAGCTAGTTCTCAAATGTCATGTATCTTTCACTTCTGTATAATTCTGCATAATTCGTAATTGTAATTCCTAGAATGTAGTTCTAAACAACAAGATCGTATTGTGATCTCAATTGACTGTGATGATTAATATATAATTCGCGTTGTTTTTCATTCAAATATTCTGGAGTAGTTAAGCAGTATTCACCGGTGGCTAAGGGCCCGGTCTCTGGTGGATCTCACTAATGTTCCCTGTGTTATACTTTTCCATTTATTGCAAGTGTATTCTGCTTTTCCACTTTTCAGTTGAAGTGCTTTTGATAATTCGGATTTTTGGTATTTATTTCTGTGAAGACGCATTTCCAATTTATTTCCTTAAGGAATTAATTTCTAGTTAACAGAATTGGTTTTTATTATTTAAGGCATAGATAGTTATTTCCAATACTTTCCTTCTGTTCAATAGTTCAAATCCAGCTGAAAGAGCTCGGTTAATGCTTCAGTGCTCTCGGTTGATTATCATTTGAATTAGTTGAATTAAGAATGAATCATAGTTTTGGGTTATATTGCTTAGATGAATCAATTTCTTTAAAATCTTCAATATTTATGATTGCATCTATATGAAACGATTGATTTTAGCATTACTCTTTGTATTTATAGCTTGCACAAATTGTGTACACACTTGAGATAAAATGACTTACCCAGGTTGTTAATTAATGTGAGGCAATTAGGAGTTTTTAGAGACACCTGTTAGCAACCAACATTTTGGCACCGTTGTTGGGGAGCATATTGCCACTCTGTAAAAAGAGTAATGTATGATTGATGTTTTTTCTGCTGAGGGAGAATTGGGTATTAAAAACAGAATGTAATAACCTGCATAGCGAACAAGTAAAATGCTCGCTCATCCACTCGCTTTCTAGCAGAATTGCGTAAGATTTTAAGGTAGGAATGAATGTTTGTATTTCTGCATGAATGAATAAGAAGGAAAGACCTGAAAAAGACAAAATTCCTCCTTCTAAACCTGAAAACCCTAAGGGACCGGTGATCCTTGGACGATCAACTTTTATCGACGAAATCTTAAGAAAAGCTGAGTCTCAATCATCAGTAGGACCCCGAATTTTTGCTGCAAGACATCCTACTGACTTCCTACAAGCCGTAGGATCACCATCTATAGATAACACTTAGATTCACAGTAAGACTGAAGGGATTGAGTAGAGTTTTCAAGATACCGAGAATTCACAAACTCGCCCTTCACAAGAAAGAAATTCTTGCAACCTCCGTGAAGGAGAAGGAGAAACAGGAAATTTTGAAATTAAATTATCAAAACCTAGATCTCCTGAAGTAGTGACTAAGTAGAGGACACCTAGTATTCCAGATCAAGGTAGTGCTGCTAGAACCATTCCAGCCTCTTGTGGACATTCTAGGAATAACTCTCTAGCTTCGGAGATCCCTGAAGAATATTGGCATATTTCTGACCAAATGGCTAATAACCAGCAACCTCAAACTTCTACATTGCAATACCCTATTGTTGACACATCTGTCAATGCCCCCATAAAGGTTATCCCATTACAAAATATTCCTACCTTTCATGGGATAAATTCAAAAGATCCTGATGCATTCCTTTTCGAATTTGATGTCTTATGCAAGGGTTATGACTACACTACCAACCCCCAGAAGCTTAAACTATTCCCCTCTACTCTAAAGGGAGCAGCTCTGCGTTGGTTCATGGGACTTGGTGGAGGCACCATCAATGACTGGGACCAAATGAAAACATATTTCCTTAAAAAATACCAAGATTATTGCCAAACTAGAGAATTAAAAGATGAAAATTTTCAAATGGTAGCTAAGCCTAGAGAGACTCTGGAAGAATATGTAGAGTGTTTCCAATATAATCTGCAAAGATCTCCTTACACAAATCTTCCTGATAATGTTCTAAAAACCACGATGATCAGAGGTATGAAAGACCTATGGGTAGAGACACTAAATATAATGGGTAAGGGTGACATTTATCAAGAAAACTATAACAATATTATAGATTTGTGCATCAAGTGTTCTAGGGGTAGTACAAGGCTGAAACCAATCGGATGCGATGCAAGCCCCAGAGACATAAAATCCTCAGGAGGAAGCATTACATAAAGTGAAATTGGCAATCTGTTGGGGAATTTCAAGACTAATATCCTCGGGACCCTGGTGACACAATTGGAATTCATGCAAGATGAGAAAAATCAGGCTATAGAAGAACAGAACTTGGCTATTTTCTGCCCCCGTTGCAGACAGAAGCACAGTCATAAAGAATTCCCCCTAGATACGATACGAACATGTGCCATATGCACTAAAGAGCATGCCACGGAAAGTTTCCCATCACTCCGAGGATTAAAAGCAGTCTTCAAGGAAGTGGAAGAAGAAGTGGAACTAATATATCTATTGAACCAGTGTTGTCGATGGAAAGTGCGTCAGACAGGTATGCCTACCGATCCATCTTTGTTCTTTACTCCCTCGCAATACAATTCTCAACAATATTCAAGGGCATCATGGTAGAATCAGCCACCTTTTTTTCCACCTCAAGCATTTTTTATGCCACCATGGCCCAATCAGTCAAATCCAAATAATAATAATTGGCCAAATTCCCCTTACCCTCCACCATTCTGGCAAAACAATGCTTATTCCTCCCAATGGTCCCCTTCCACCTAACAAAACCAGAACTGGCAATCAAATTGGAAAATATCTACAAACCAGCCTATGGGGACAGTTCCTCTGCCTCAACCAACTTTACCAACACCTTACACATTGCAGCAGAATCCTCAATCTAATATACGACCGCAAATTCCAGCTCAACCCAACTGAAATCCCAACAATAGACCAATTCATTCAATACAAATCATTGAGGGTATGGACCCTCAAGATGAGTTGAAAGAATGTAACAAACTTAAGTTGAGATCTAGACACATAATCACTCTAGATAAGGATAAATATTTGCAGCCTGAAGAACCGCACACAAATAAGCCTCTGACTGTAGATGATCAACAAATAAAACAAGGGGAATATACAGTGAGATAAAAAAATCCTAAACAAATCATAACCTCTTCCCCCCCATTCCCAGAAAGATTGTTGATACCACGCCCGATTGAATATCCTAACTTTGATCTTCTGGGTGAACTTAAGAACATTTGTATAAAAATTCCCCTCCTACAGGCTATCCAAGATATTCCAATATACACCAAAACTATTAAAGAATTGTGTATAAAGAAGGCCGTGAGGAAAACAAAAACAACCCCTACTTTCCATGTTATCGGGACTTTGTCTGATTTATTACTAAGCAAAGAGACTCCTGTAAAATATGAGGATCCCGAAAACCCCATTGTCGCAGTCTAGATAAATGGCCATTTTTTTCCCAATGCTTTATTTTTCTTAGGGGTATCCATTAATATTCTCACAACTACACTTGCAACATTCTTGGAAACACAGCCTTGGAACCAACAACTACATTACTGGAACTATTTGATCACTCAGTCATTAGACGAGAAGGAACATTTCAAGATGTGATGGTCTCTGTAGACACTTGGGAATACCCAGCAGATTTTTTGATTATTAACCCTAGGAACTAGCTAGATGGACATCCCTTAATATTAGAAAGGCCTTGGCTAGTGACTGATAATGCTTATATCAGCTGTTGGACAGGCAGTATGACTATAACCAGGGGGAAAGATGTGAAAATTTTAGCTTTATACCCTCCTGCTCAACCAAGCTTGACTATTATGAATACCAGAAAGCAACCTGAAACATACTTAACAGAAAAAATTCGATCACCATTGACTGTGGTAGATGCCCTTGAATTCAAAAACCAAACTGAAGACGATGTCATTAATACTTTTATCAATCATCCTACCACAGTATCAAGTTCGAAATGCCACATGATTAAAGCAGTCCTTGATAATTAAATCGAAGAAGATCCCCTGAGATATATCAATGACCAAACAATACCAACAACCACTTTTTATAATAGAAAACCTATCGAAATTGAGCCAGGGAAGATCCTGAACATGAACATTAATCTGAGTGATGACCAGCAATAGAAACTTATTCAAGTCCTTAGGAAAAATAAACGGTCTTTTGCTTGGGATTACTTAGATATGAAATGGATTGAACCTCAGCTATGCATGCATCACATCTACACTAAAAAGGATTCAAGAACCATTCGAAAACCTCAGCGTAGATTAAATCCTCACCTAAAAGATATTGTTAAAGAAGAACTTCAAAACCCGTTAGATGTGAATATTATCTATCCTATATCTGATAGTAAATGGGTTTCTCCATTAGTTGTGGTTCCCAAAAATAATGGGAAATGGCGAATATGCGTTGACTATAGAGAACTCAACAAGGCAACGCAAAAAGGCCATTTTCCCCTTCCATTTATTGATCAGGTCCTAGATACACTGGCAGGGAAGAAATTTTTTTCTTTCCTGGATGGCTTCAGTGGCTACAAACAAATTCAGATTGCCCCTGAAGACCAGGATAAGACTACCTTTACCTGTCCGTGGGGAACATTATCTTATAGGGTATTACCTTTTGGATTGTGCAACGCACCTGCCACATTCCAAAGATCCATACTCAGTATTTTTGCAGACTTGATAAATGAAGGATTAGAAGTATGCATGGATGATTTCACACCCTATGGAGATGACTTCGAGCAAGCATTACAGACATTGGAAAAAGTTCTGGAATGGTGTATTGCTACCAGCCTATTTTTAAGTCACGAAAAGTGCCATATGATGATGACAGAAGGCCTGATCTTGGGTCATTACATTTCAGCAGCTGGAATTCAGGTAGATCTAACAAAAATAAAGGTAATTCTCTTACTAGCTACTCCCTGCACTCAAAAAAAGGTACGTAGTTTTCTGGGATTTGCTGGATATTATCGTAGATTTATCAATAATTTTTCACATATTGCTGCACCATTATATGCCTTAACAGGAAATAGTGATTTCATATGGACTGACAAATGTGACACTGCCTTTACAGATTTAAAATGGCTAGTATCAACAGAACCAGTATTACGAGGCCCAAACTGGGATATACCATTCCAAATTTCATCAGATGCATCTAACACAGTCGTTGGAGCAGTTCTTGGCCAAGAATAAGACAAGAAACCCTACGCTATATATTACATTAGAAAAAACTTAACCCTTGCTGAATTGAATTACACAGTAACAAAGAAGGATTTTTTAGCTGTTATTTATGCTATTAACAAATTCAGACACTATATAACTGGATACCCTGTAATTTTGTATACGGATCACTCTGCTATCAAATACTTAGCTAATAAACCCATTACGAATGGAAGAGTGACACGTTGGTTGCTACTTTTGCAAGAATTTGATATAACTATAAGGGATCGCCCAGGGAAGGAAAACCTTGTGGCAGATTTCCTCTCCCGAGTGCCAAGAACAGATGATGCAATAGCAGTAGAGGATCAATTTCCGAATGAACACCTATTTGTTGTAACCGTGAAAACACCATGGTACGAAGATGTGGTGAATTATTTAGCAGTGGGAAAACTACCTAAACATCTGACACCCAGAGAAAGGAAATCGATAGTACAATGCAGCACTCGGTTCTCCTGGATTGGAGGATACATTTTTCACACAGGGGCCGATATGCACATCCACAGGTGTATCAGGGAAGATGAAATTTATGATATCTTAAAAGCCTACCACGATGGACCTTGCGGTGGACATTTTACAAACCGAAGAACTAGACATAAAATTTTACAAATGGGCTACTACTGGCCCACAATTTTTAAGGATGCTAAGAAATTTGTTCAAGCCTGCGATAATTGTCAAAGGATGGGCTGCCCTAGCCAATCCGATGAGATGCCTCTGCATCAACAGCTACTCATAGAACCTTTTGAGTGCTGGGCATTAGATTTTTTTGGACCATCAACCCATCATCCAACCAGAAATCATATATATTGGTTGCAACAGAATACGTAACTAAGTGGGTAGAAGCAGTAGTATTACCAAGAGCCACAGAAGAAACTGTGATAAACTTTATTTTCGAAATTTTTGTACGATATGGGTTACCCAAAGAAGTAATCACTGATGGAGGGACGCATTTTGTAGGCCACAAGATTTCTGCTACACTAAAAAAATCATCATGTTATTCACAGAATTACCGATCCATACCACCCATAAGCAAATGGGCAAGTAGAAAGCACCAAAAAAGTAATTGAAGCTATTCTAACAAAGACAGTCTCATCACACAGACGAGACTGGGCTACTCGACTGCTAGAAGCCTTGTGGGCATATCGCACAACTTGGAGGAATACTACTGGATACTCCCCATATCAGCTAGTATTTGGTAAGGAACCTATTTTTCCCATAGAGTTTGAGATATAAACACTAAGGACAGCCTAGGAAGTGGGACTGGATTTAAATGAAGCCCAAATTAATAGATTACAAAAAATAAATGAATTATATGAAATCCATTTTTTGGCTCTACAACATAATGCACTTATTCAACAACAAAGAGCCAAATGGCACGATTCTCTGATCAAGAAAAATACATTTCATGAGGGCGACTGGGCGCTTCTCTACGATTCTAGGTTTCAAGACTTCCCTGGTAAATTGCAAACTAGGTGGTTAGGTCCCTATGAAACAAAGGAAGTACATGACAATGGCACTCTTACATTGGCCACCATTGATGGGTCTGATTGTTCTTTGAAAGCAAATGGGCATCGGGTGCGCCTCTACCAAAGACCACTCACAAGATAATTTTTTTGTCAATAGATACGCAAGGACTCCACCATGCAAGTTTTAGCTGTAGAAGATAATCCTTCGGCAGCTTCATCTTTGTAAAAATTCATTTCTTTGTTAAAAAAAAAAAAAACTATAAATAGGATTGTTGATTCAATTTGTTTTTTCTCTCTGCCTATTTTGCTGTTCCATCTTTGGAATGACACTTTTTTATTTTGCTGTTCCATCTTCGGAACAACACTTTTTGATTTTGTTGTTCCATCTTTGGAGCAACACTTTTTGATTTTGTTGTTCCATCTTCAGAACAACACTTTTTGATTTTGATGTTCCATCTTCGGAACAACACTTTTTGGTTTTGTTGTTCCATCTTCGGAACAACACTTTTTCTTTTGTTGTTCCATCTTTGGAACAACACTTTTATTTCTTGTACAATTTTTGTGTGTTCTGAACAGCACTTTTTCTTATATATATTTCACAAACACCTCTTTCCCCTTATGGACTTATTCCTAGCTCATTTCAGCCTCATTTCTTTGATTCTTTTTATGGCCTGAAGTACAGTACCTTCATGCGGATAAGAATTATGGATTTTATTAGAGCAAGTGAATATTTTAACATCATGATCTTTGACAAAGATAGCTTCTTGATGATAGACTTAAAACAATTGAAAGAGACACAATTATTTATATTTCACTTTACTGTACTGATTTATACTGTATATGATACTAATTGATCATCTTTACCATGTTGGTTCTACTTTCCCTGGTTATAATTCTCTCTGTCTATTATCAATGGGATTATGGGTATAATTTTTCTTATTATTGACATGCTTCAACTTCTTACACCATCCCTAATCTTAAGGAGTACTGAGCCTCCCTCTATTTATCATAAAAATATGTAATGACAACTAAATTTTATCGACAGATAAAGGATAGGGGGTCTCATTAAGAGCCAGCCTACCATGTTCATAAGGATCTAGCAATGTGACATTCCCACTATGCCCACCACACCAGGGTTATGATCCATTGGATGTTAAAACATCCCTAGAACAGGAGGTCTCATCACGAGCCGACCTGCTCACTTTTTCTACTTCCTAGTGAATGGCAGTATGGTTATCTGGTTACCACGCCAGCACACTAGTCTCTTCTGTAGAAACAACAATGAAAATTTTCAATTATAAATTGAGGATCCTGGCTCACATGGGTTAAAAAGCAACTCTGTCAAGGCTATGGATGCCTACTGGTAGCAGAAGCTCTGCTTATGGTATTGAAGTTCTATTTCCTCAATCAATAATTCTTGTAATACTCTCTTCCCATTTACCTTTTTATCCGATAGATTATTTCCTCTAAACACTTCCCTACTTTCAACCTTTATGCATGCGTTCATGTTTTTTACTCAATCATATCGTGTACATCTGAAATATCGTCAGCAAAGCTTCCTTTTGTACATATTTTTGTCCTCTTTCCTTATCACATAACTTATCATCAACCAAAGCGTCTTGTCTCTTGTCATTTACTATGATTATACACCACGATTTTACTCTACCCATCTCTCTTACTGTCCCGTCATTTATTTACGTACTCTGCTCCATTTACTACTGTACCCTTCATCCTTATATCCTGTCGTCAGAACAGCCATTCCCCGTCTATTCGGTCATAGGCGACCTCTCATTTCGAAGGTGGAGAGAATTTCCATTACACTCGTGCATGGGTTTTCATTATTTCATTGACTGATAAGATATTCCATGATCACGCGACATGCGGAAATTTAATAACACAATTAATATCAACTACACTTAGCTGTTACAACAACTTGTTGTTCTATCGCTCTAAGTGTTGCTGTGTTTTTTCAGTA
Organism: Pinus albicaulis; assembly: GCA_034641835.2. Taxonomy (NCBI): domain Eukaryota; kingdom Viridiplantae; phylum Streptophyta; class Pinopsida; order Pinales; family Pinaceae; genus Pinus; species Pinus albicaulis. The sequence goes on from CM076579.1 coordinate 649,246,732, forward strand.
TTGCTACATTTTTCCATTACACTCATCCTTTGCAATAGTAGGAATAATTCAAGCATTATGGGTGGTAAGACAGTGCGCCACAAACCTTTAGTGTTAGAGGTCTCCAACAGAGCCAAGGAAATTTTGATCCATGCAGGATGGATATCCTATCTCACAAGATTTCAACCCTCGAATGAGGAAATTGCCATTGAATTTCTACAACATCTGTAGAATGGGGAATCCATGGTGAAAGGTAGAAGAATTACAGTCACAGATGCTTTAATAGCTTAGTATCTGGGCTGCTGGCAAAAGGAACTATATGGTCACAAAAACATGTATTGATGCAAGACGCAGTGGAAACTTTCAAAGACAAAGGTGAGCAAGTAGTCAGGAAAGGAAAAGGCATTCAACCATCTTCTCTGGCAAAACCATGGAAATAATTAGCAAGAATTATCCAAAGATATATTACCTGCGATGGATGCCGAGATGTGGTAAGACCACGACAACTTAAACTATTAGTTGTCTTGAAACAAAAACTCACTATTAATCTGCCATCTCTTTTGAATTCTTTACTGCATGATACTACTGTTAGAATAAGACGGGCCAAACACCCTGAATCTGTAATAATTCACCATGGATTGATTAGATTAATCATCAGTCATAGCTTAGTTCAATACAACTTAACTTGGGATGGTTTCATGATGGCCCTAGAGAGCATGCAAAACCTTGTAATCCATCATCCTACAATTACGGAGACAAGCCAGCAGAACCCTGTTTCGAAAAGAAAAAGGACTACCTGTTCAAAGGTTGAACCCCATAAACGCAGGAGTTTTGTAAGAATTGAACTAGCCCAAAGTATGTCTGCAAATCTTTGGGATGAAAGCAATCAACCTATGGAGACAGTCAGTCCAGTTAGGATAAGAGATTCTGAATCTGAAGAAGAGGCACCCAATTATGCATCAGAACCCGAAGAAGAGGAACCTAATTCTGCATCAAAACCTGAAGAAGAGGCACCAAATTCTGCATCAGAGCCTGAAGAAGAGGCCAATTCAGAACAAGAACAAGAACAGAATTATAATAATGAACTAGAAAGTGAAGTAGGATTGGATGATCCTTTGGAAGTTTTCGAGACAGGGATGGTCGAGGTCCTGGAAAATCTTAATGTATATATGCAACCTGGAGGACCACTTGGTCTCATTAGAATGGAAACAAAAGTCCCAGAGAATTCTGGGCATATAGAAACACTACCATCTTCAAAGGCTGCGGACACAGAAATTGTTCGGGAATCCGACAACCAGTCTGGTGACACGATTCTGTTGGAATACAACCATGAGGACCAACAGAAGTCTTCATACATAGAAGTTAGTCACCAGCCAGACAATCAGTCAGGCGATACAGTTCTTTTGGAACACAACACTGATGACCAACAAGCAACTCTAGAAACAATTGTTAAACCTGTTAGTGGAGTAGACGCTCCTCAAAAGAGCCAAGTAGCCAGAGCAAAGCTTAAGAAGCTGCGACAAAAATACCGGAAGCTCCAGAAGACAGTTAGAAGGCTACGACGAGAAGTTAAAAACTGTAAAACTCAGAACATCGCTCCTGAGGTGACCTCTGTAGCTACACAATTGAGAATATGTGAGAATAAATAAATAGAAATTCAAATTGAACTCGCTTCCACTCAAACAATAGCCACCCAGGTTAATTTTCATGAAAACTTGGTAAATGTGGTTGTTCAAACGGAGGGTTGGTCCTCCCACAATAAGGAAATGCAAACTGAAGAGGTATTCTCTCACAGAATCGGAACTCAAATAGAAGGGAAATCCAAGGACCTCTTGTCAAGGAATGACCCTATTATTTTAAAACTTCGAGAAGAACTGACGCAAGCCTAGCTTGCTTTAGAGCAACATCAACAGCAAACAGTCTCCTTGCAACAATACCAGAAGTTACAAAAACAATTGAGGGAATTAGCCCTAGCAGAGAATGAGGCTTTTGATAGGGCTATACAGGAAGAAGAAAAACTGAAGAGGATGAAAACTAAGCTGAACAGCGTCAGGGATCAGTTGGACACCCTTTGTTCATTATATTTGGATATCTTGACTTGTCGATATCCTGCTACGAACTATGCCTTGTTATTATTAGAACGATATTTATTGTTAAAAATAAAAGCTATTAGAGCCAGCAAGCCAATTGAGCTGAAGACGATGGAGGATTTTATAAATTGTTGTAAGACACATGGAGTAAAGGTCCAAAGGCTTCTTCATGAATTTTATTTGCATAATTTTATATTAGATAAAGAAGTGGATGTGAATCCTAGCCCTTTTATTGGGGATATTCAATTCCAGGCTTTTATCTCTTTTGCAGTCAACCAACTCAAGTGGTTGAAGGCTTATAAATCATTCCAAAGATAGGAACACAGCTTAGATCTTTGGGTAAGAATTGAACCTACTCACCCTCTGCAATTTTTTACTAAGCATAAAAGACTAATGATACAGGAGGGTGTGCTTAAAATTTTAGGGCCCATACATAAGAAAATTGTGCAAAAAGGAACAACATATTTCCTCTCCATTCAGGAAAGATCCCTGGTTGCATCCAAAATAAGATGGATGGTTTCAAGCAACAATTTTAAGGAAAGAGAACCATTTAATTATGGAAATTTCAAAGTTGTTGTGAGACGGTTAGTCCCATACAGCAATTTTATCTTAAAAGAAGGACCCTATTGGGTGGGATGTTGCTTTAGAAGCCCCATTATTTGATATCATCCTGACTATGAGTTACCTGAAGGACAAGAAGCAGCAACCTTTGCAAACATGGCACGACACCATGGTCTCAGGCCTATTACAGACAGATCTTCTCCAGCCTACTCCTTGTTATAGCATCATTTTTCACCCTCATGTGATTCATGATTGTCTCTATGGCCTTGGGCACCCATTCCCATAGACTTGAACAAAATTCATAAAAAGTAGTGTTAAAAATCCCATACGCGGGTATGCCCAGACTTTTCCGCGTGTATACGCGAGTCCACATGTACTTTTCTGTGTATGCCATTAAAATCATTAAAAATATATATAAAAATTCCCTATTTTCGGGCTGGGTTGATGGTTACTCCAGTAGTTCAACCACCCCAGCACGTGGCCAATTGTTTCCAACTGATTGAAACTACTTTGAGGGAGTATAAAAGCCCCTCATGTGCATGGCCTAAGGGAGAGAGAAATTTATAGACATTATACTCTGTTGGAATCCCTAATTCAAGTCTGATTTCCCGTGCCTCCTGCACTTTCCCAGATTTATACAGGAAACCCTTGTTTCCTAGAGATTTTCATCAGTTTATATGCCATCTCGAGTGCACAAGTCTTGAAAGTATCTTAGCAAGGCAAGGGCGGGACGGATCCAGACGACGGTCTCTTCGAAGATCATGGAAGGATTCAGGTGATCTCTCCACTTTTTATTTCTGTACATGCTGTTCGCAATAATGAAGAACCATCTTGTTCCTGAACTTATTTGTTAATATCTATTTGCATATGTGAAAAGATTGATTATTAAGCATTTATTATTGTTTATATAATGTTTCACATGGATTACACTAACATTTAGGAGAAATATATGCTGTACAACTAGGTTTCCATGCACGTTCTTTCTTATTTTCCAGGTTGAAGAGGAAGAAGGGTTGCTGGGGGTTTGGACCCCGCGGGATCTACATCGAACGTAGGACTACGGGTGAGTTCTACTATCGTTGTTATCTAGTTTTTAGCATTCAAGTGTGGTTGTGTGTGAGTCCTTCTGAATAGCATGCCCTGCTCTGTGGAGGTTTTGACCCAACAAACCTCTAGGGTGTTTTTCCCCGAAACAGAACTGGCGACTCCGCTGGGGATCACATTCTTGTGATTCCCCTGTTGGGTGGTTTCAGCTGTTTGAAAGGTTTCCAACTGTTTTAACTTTTATTTCCAGTCCAGTTAACTCTTTCTCAGTCAGACTAAAGACCTGGTTTCTTATCCAGGCTTGATCTTTTTTATTTTTTATTATTTACATTTTCATACGCGGGTTTGTCTGTACACAGACGCGTATACACGCAGTTTTTGTTAAAGGGAGTCGCGTATACGCGGGTTTCCTTTAACACAGTCGCGTATGCACGCTTGTTTCAAAACTGTCAAGTAGCGTATGCCTGGGTAAATTTTGAAATTTTGGATTTCTTGGCTTTTTAGTCTTGTCTGCCTGTGGAGACCTATTCCTGCAGTGTCTTTATATCTTCTGGATTGTGTTGAAAGTGGTCATTGGTCTTTTCTCTCTCTTGTTTGGTTGAAAACTAGCTTATCTGGCAAATTTTGTTTCTTGTGCTTGCATTTCTGGTTCGAGTACCAAGATCTCTTCCTGGGGATTCTTGGCTGTTCTGCTTCATCAGAACAGAGAGCCTCTGCTCATTTACTCTTTCCTAGCCTTGTGTCTTGCTTTGCACGTCGATTTTTGCCCATTTTGTGGTTGGTTTTCTTGAGTTCAGTTGACTAGGTCTTGTTGCAACTTTTGAAGAGTCTTTCTTGGTTCTTTGAAGTTTTTGTTTGCTGCAAGGTTGTACTATTCTTCTAGGCTGAGTTACTGAGTTTCTTCTCTTCTTTTGCTCATATAAATCTTGCTACTAAAGTAGCCTTATAAGATTTGGAGCGTTTTGAAGTTTTTCTTGAAGTTCAGAGTTGTTTGGCTTGGAATTTGATAGCTTTCTTGGTCTCTTAGAGCTCTTCCTTTTTATAAAATTCAAAAGCTCAAAAAACATTTTGTTTTGTCATTTGCTTTTGTTTTGCATTTTTGTTTTCGTTTTGTTACATCTTTTGAAGCTTTGTTGAGATTTCTTGCCTTTGGTTTTTGACTTGATTTTGGAAAGGAATTGTCATTGGTTTCTTCCTCTTGTTTCAAGCGATTTTGGTGTCTTTATACTAAGAGTTTCTGATTTTGGGAACTAGCTTTGTGGACTACCAAAAAGTGATAAAACTTAAGGATCTTTGGGAAATTTCTCTCTGCTTTAGTAGATTTTGCATCTTAGAATTTGCATGCTCTTAGTGATTTGCATCAGGTGCACTTAAGCATTTAGTCATTTTCATAGTTTTTGTGAGTGTGAAGTTTGTTATCTGAAAAGAAAAAAAATTTAGTCTCATAGAACCTTTGTAGAAATTTCTTTTCATCGAAAGGCAATTACTGCATTTGCATGTAGTTTGGTTTTTATTAATTTCTTTTCTGCATCAAAAACACCACGAGTTTCATCTCCGTATCCCTTTGACTTAATATAACAGCCGATTAAAATAAGCACTATAATTTAAAAGCAACTAGCAAGTTTTTATTAAGTGTCATACACCAACTAGCTAGGTTGTAGGGCCTTGGATTAGGTGAGTGGAGAGTTAACTCTCCAAGGCCGCTCAAACAAAAACATAGAAGTTGATTAAATTGAGCGAAATCCAACTCCGTTAGGTGGACCGGGAAAGCTCTCCTCCAGAGAGTCAAGCGCGAGGGGAAGTGAAGGCCGAGAAGAGAGATACCCCCTCTCTGATTTGCTGGATCTAACCTCAAGACCGTTCCGCCCGGCTTCTGACACGGATTGGTGCCCATAGTTGCCACTCCTAGGTTCCACATAGGTGACTGCGGGGGGAATACCCGTGGTACCTGAGGCAGACGTCGTATCACTTCCAGTATTACTTCTGGGGGGTGCCCTTGTGAAGCTTGGGTACTTGTGTCGGCAAAGGCTATTGTTAGGAGGTCAGCGTAACTGTTTCTGTTACCTTTGCTAGTAGGCCTGGGCCGTAATTATCCCAGACTACTTTTGGGAGGTCCTATTCTTCGCTTTCTTGTATTTTGGTGTCCGATCCTAATCACCCGGAGCGGAAATACCTGAGGGTTGTTTACTTGATTGTATCTTAGGGATTTTTTTGTAGTGAGTGCTCTTTGCTCCTAGCTTGCCTAGCTTTATACTTTTTGAGTCTAATTAAAATTTGTTAAAGTGGCTGATCAAGTGCCTCGTCGATCGAGGATAATCCGGGGGTTATCTCCCGAGAGTGCAGAGCCTTCTTCAAGAAGGCGTAGGAGTAACATAGCAGGTGTATATCACCCTGTGGAGTCTGACGCAGTGGAGAGAGATCCTCCACAAGGGTCTGAAGGTTTTGTAGTTAGTTCCGGTTCTGGTTCCGAGAGGAGCGTTCCGCTCACCTCAAGAGTTTTATTTCCGCAGGAAGAAGAAGTATAGGTAGAGGAAGTATCTCAGCCTTCTGAGTCACTTCCATCTCCTCTTCCTCCTGATTATTCGTTTGTTGTGAAGTACATCGGACCTGAGTCTATAAGACCAGAATATCCTCCGTATTATTCATACCTTTCTATGGCCACGACTGGGAACGCAGCTTCTGCTGTGAGTGCTGCAGGCATTCAGACTCCTGCTTCAGTTGAAGGAGGAGGCACTATTGCTATATCTTCGATTGCTTCTAGTACTGCTGTGTTTGGCTCTGGTTTCACCCAAGCACATGCTTCTCAATCTGGTCCCTTCTTTTTTGGAATGCCCACTAGTGGGATTCCTTCTTTTTCCTTTTCCGCTGTTGCAGCTGCATCTACACCCATGTCTTCCATGGCTAGTGGATCAGCTTCTTTTCAAGGGTTCCCCATCGGAACTGGGCATTTTCCTAGTTCGAATCCTTCTTTAGGGTCCTTTCCATTCACTTCTCAGACTTAGAGTTTCAACCCTTGGTCTGGTGGTCAGAATTCAACTACTTTTACAGGTTGGAACCCTGTATTCACTACAGCGGGGGCAAGGAATCAGTTCTATGCTGGTCATCAAGGGAATGCTTATTTCCCTCCATCGAGTGCTTATCAAACTTTTTCCCCTCTGTCTAATTTCTAGAACCCCTATCAGGGGCTTTCCTCTTCATTCAATACTTCAGGAGGGGGAACTGGTCCGGTCTTTGTTAACTCGGCGTTGGGAGGAGGTTCTTCTCCTTTTTCTACGAGTTCTTTTTGGCAACCTGGTGCCTCATCAAATCCAGGGTATTCTTTTCAGAATGTCGGGAATCCATCCCATCAAGGATGGAATCCTCAGGCTCCACCTCGTTTACCTTTTCTGGCAATGTTAAACTTGCCAGATTTGTCGAAATTGATGAATGATCCGATCCGGTACAGTCCGGGGTGGCCTCCGGTTCCCACCAAACTTCCTTCAGACATTCCAAAGTTTGAAGGAAAGAATGGAGAGGATCCGGCTGATCACATCACCACTTTCCATTTATGGTGTTCGTCAAACTCCCTGATCGACGATTCGATTAGGTTGAGATTATTTCAACGCACCCTAACTGGAAACGCTGCCAAATGATATATTGAGCTAACTGGGGGCAGTTTTGCTACATTTGGAGATCTGGCTATTAAATTTCTAAATCATTTCCAGTTTCTCGTCCGTTATGATGCCGGGACTGAACTCTTAGCTAATTTTAAGCAGGATGACGCAACCCACATTTCTGACCATATTCAGGAATGTCGGAGAAGGAAGAGGCTTATTAAAGCTCATATTCCAGGAGAATTCCTTTTGGAATGGTTTCTGAAATCTCTGCAGTCAGATATTTCGAAGGATGTATCCCTCTCCGGGGTATTTTCCGAGGAACAAGCCATTTTTAGGGCCCAGCAGCTTGAATTGATATATTCTCAGTCTGGGGTCCTCCATAAATATTTGCCTAATGCTCCTTGCTCCAAATTAGATTTATCCAAAACTAAGCCTGGTCCTCATGGTGATGGACTTATTGGGTCGATCAATAGTGGTGTAGCTAGCCTTCTTACTCAATTGCAGCAGTTGTCTATACAATCTGCTCCTTCTGGTCAGGTTGTGCCTACTGAGTCATCGCCTTCCCAATCCTTGTCGATAAATGTCGTCCAAACTTCCGATCCCAAAGGAAATCAACAATCCAAAGGGAAGAAGAAGGGATGGAATAATAAGAAAAAGGGCAAGAATGGGGAGGGTAATGCGAATAAAACCAACGAGCATGTTGGTGAGGGTCCAAAGGATAGAAAGAAAGTGAATTTTCCATGCAAGTTGTGTGCTGGAGGCCATCTTACACACCTTTGCCCTAAAATTCAGGATGCGCAGCGCTTGTTAGCTCAGCAGGGTTCTTCTAGTTCCCAAGCTGTGCTGACAAACCCTTTTCCCCAAGGGCAACAGCGAGCTGTTGGCGCGAATCAAAATACTGGGGCTTCCTCTAGGGGCACCCAGGAAGGGGAAATTCCATCAAACATATACATGATGAGTGCTCACGTGGATGTCGCTACGAGATCCCGTGATTATGGCGAATAAGATTCTTTGAAAGCTAAGGGTGCTCCTGATGCTACTGAGCCACTTCATATTACAAGGCCTACTGTTGAGCCTATACCTCGGATGCCCAAAGCATCTACCAAGCGTACGACAATTAATCCAAACGCTAGGGCTGCCCAGAACTACTCTATTGTGGAAGATCTAGCATAGAGTCCTTGTGCCATGTCGGCTCTTGAGGTGCTCCAGTATTTTCCGGCTCAACGCAGTGCTCTGCTCACTGCTCTTGGGGCTGTTGATCCAAAAAACTCTCTTATGATTATGTTCGATATGACTAATTTTAAGAAGAGACTTCCCCATCATATGGCTTTTCATATTAAATCATCGTACCGAAAATGAAATATTTTTCGGACGGTCGTTGATGAGGGTGCTTCCACATGTGTGATGTCTCTCGCATGCTGGAAGGGAATTGGATCTCCCGCAGCTGCTCCATCTACTACTCTTCTGACTGCGTTTGCTGGTCATTCTCACAGACCGCATGGTATTGTCCCAGCTTTGCCTATCTATGTTGGGGGTAAAACTGTAAATATAGAGGTTGAGATAGTGGATGCAAGCTTGGATTACAACCTTCTGTTGGGGAGAAACTGGATTTATGAGATGGATGCCATTGCATCTTCATTATTTCGGCTTATTTGTTTCCCTCATGAAGGGAGGATTGTTACAATGGACCAATTGGACTGTCCTCCTGTAGACCCGAATGCATCTACTGACTCAACTATTCCAAAATTGGATAATACCAAGTCGCCTACTGAGAATTTAGGAGTTGAAATGTATTCTTCCTTGATGGTTACTTTTGATATTCCTCCTCCTACGGTTCATATAAATGAAATTTCATCCTCCAGGGCTCCTCTTAAAAGAGAGTTCTTTAGAACTCATTATTTTTTGGACCCTTGGACCTTACCTTCCCCTACCGCCACATTAGCGGAAGGTCAAGTGGGTGGAATGGCATTTCCGATGTCTGCAGCTGAGATTTCTTATCAATCTATTGTTGACTCTGGAGAGTCCATTCCAACTCCTCTTTCACTGGAAGAGTTGTATGGAGATGTGGCTCCGGCTTGGACACTTAGTTCTTCTTCTGCCCAGGATTGCCTTGATACCACTCTTCCATCTGAAGAGGCCATCCTGGAAGCTATGACTGGTATAGATAGGTCGTGGGATGATCGGTGGCATCACCGTGTCTTACCACAAGGTTTGACAAAGTCGAAACAAGTTTCCAAGTCCCCGCCCCCCCGGGTTCCGTTTCCGCTCAGCCTCCCGAACCCTTTTGGCACCAAATACCACAGTATATAAGCAAGGAACATGGTCGTGTTTTTCCAAGCATCCTTGAACATCAGATCCCACGTCATAACGTTATTGAGAATGTTCTCATCGGAGCCGAATGCTCCTCGAAGAGACCCGTATTTACACCATCTCTTTACGTATACATAGGGATGTATTCGCTGGTCTTATGAGGAAATGCCTTGTTGTATCCGTCTATTGCCTAGCATGAGATCAAGACTTACGAAACGTCAAGCTCGTGTTTAAATCATTCCGGTTAATCCTAGGAAAGCTACAGCTATCAAAGCTGAGGTGGAGAAGCTGCTTAAGGCAGGATTTATTTATCCGGTTCCTTTGACTGAATGGGTTTCAAATCTTGTTCCTGTAGATAAAAATCAAGGAAAAATTTGAGTTTGCATCGATTTCAGAGACCTTAATAAAGCATGTCCGAAAGATAATTACCCCACACCATTTATAGATCAGATTATCGATGAGTATGCTGGTAACGAAATTTTTTCCTTCATGGACGGTTTCTCTGGATATAATCAGATTTCTATCCGTCCTGAAGATCAGCATAAGACTGCCTTTATTTGTCCCTGGGGTACCTTTGCTTACAAGAAGATGCCTTTTGGTCTTAAAAATGTTGGGGCTACGTTTCAGCGGGCCGTGTCATATGCCTTCCATGACATCAAAAAGATTATCGAGGCATATTTGGATGATTTAGCTTCTCATTCTCGAAAGAGGATGGATCATCCTGCTCACCTCCATCAAATATTTGAACGATGTCGTTTCTATAAGATTAGGTTGAATCCGAACAAGTGCGTTTTCGCGGTTACATCCGGTCGGTTATTGGGATTTATTGTGCCTAGGGAAGGGATTAGGGTAGATCCCTTCAAGGTTGAGGCAATACTTCTGTTACCTCCCCCGTCCTCTATTCGTCAACTTCAAAGTCTACAAGGAAAGGCTAATTTTCTTCGGAGATTTATCGTAAATTATGCTGAAGTTACCAAGGGATTTATGAGATTGCTGAAGAAGGGAGTTCCATTTCTTTGGGATCACTTCACTCAACGCTCATTCGATGCTTTGAAAAAATCATTGACCTCTACTCCTTTATTGAGTCCACCTGATTATAGCAGGGATTTCCTTTTGTATCTAGCAGCAGCAAAATCTACTATTGGTATGGTTCTGGTTCAGGAGGATGATGCTCTTGCAGAGCATGTTATTTACTACCTTAGTCGAGGCTTGGTAGGACCTGAACTCCGGTATACTCCGATAGAAAAGTTAGCTTTAGCAGCTGTTCATGCTGTGCAGTGACTCCGGCATTATATTCTTCTACGAAAAACTTATGTTTTGGCAGCAGCCAATCCATTTCAGTTTGTTCTCAGTAGGTGAGTGATTGGGGGAAAATATAATAGATGGATTGTGATTTTACAAGAATTTGATCTTGAGTTTATGTCTGCCAAGTCCAAGAAATCATTGGTTTTCGAGGAATTGATCTTCGAGTTGCCCTGTGGGGATGAGATAGTCTATGATGAATCCTTCCTGGTCAAACATTTGTTTCTTATCTCTCCACAGGATCCTTGGTATGGAGATATCATTGTATATCTTCAGACTACGAAGTTTCCCTCTACTTTTTTGAAAGATGAGCGTTGTAAATTGCGGCACTTGGCTAAGAATTACTTGATTATTGGTGATTCTTTATACTGTCGAGGGGTTGATTCAATCCTGAGACGTTGCTTAACTCTCAAAGAAGCCGAGGCTGTGCTGAATGATTGTCACAGTGGAGCTTGTGGTGGTCATTTATCTGGGCTTGCTACAGCCCAAAAAATCTTGCGTGCTGGGTACTTTTCGCCTTCGATTTTCAAAGATTGTGTGGAGTCGGTCAAAAAGTGCTTATCCGTGTCAAGTTTATACCGAAAAATGGTGCTCATCCGGTACCGTTTTGAGACATGTCATCATTGTCCCTTTACCTTTACAAAGTGGGTATTGATTATACTACTTGTAACCCCGCCTTCGGCTAAATTGTAACCCGCCCTCGGCTAAAGGTCACAAGTACATTATTGTAGCAGTAGACTACTTTACGAAGTGGGTCGAGGCTATGCCTACTTTTGGGAATGATGGTGAGACTACAACTTTTTTCCTTTTTAACCAGGTTATTGCTCATTTTGGTATTCCTAGAGAGATTGTCACTGTCATGGCAGTCATTTTCAGAATAGCATGACGGCTGAGTTGGCTCTAAAATTAGGTTTCCGGCAGGAGCATTCGTCTCCGTATTATCCTCAAGCCAATGGGCAAGTGGAAGCCGTGAATAAATCCTTGAATACAATTCTTCAAAGGACAATTGATAAAGCTAGATCCAACTGGCATGTTATGCTATATCCTGCACTTTGGGCATACAGGATGTCAGTGAAAACTGCAACTAGCTTTACTCCGTTTCAGCTAGTTCACGGGTTGGAATCTGTGTTTCCCATTGAATGTGAGATTCCTTCCCTTAAGCTAGCTGTTGAACTTCTTCCTGACACTTCTAGTCTTGAAGAACGTCTCCTTCATCTGGAACATCTCGATGAGCAGCGTCGGGATGCTGCCACGATGAATGAAGCACATAAAAACAGAGTTAAAGTTCAGTACGATAATGCAGTCAAGCCTAGGGTTTTTTCGGAAGGTGACCTTGTTTTGGTCTATGCCCTGGGGGCACCAAAGTTTAAGTCTATGTGGTATGGCCCCTTTATCGTCAAAAAAGTCCTTAAAAAAGGAGCATATAACTTGGTTGATTTTGAAGGAAATGAGTTGCCGAAGCCCAGAAATGGGCTCTATTTGAAAAATTATTATGCCTAGGCTTCGGCCTAACATGTTTCTTTTGTATATAGTAGTTTTTCTTTGTACATATCTGATTGTTTTTCGATCTTTGATGGGTTGGTGATGTTTTTGATTTGCTTTGGCAGGTTGTGTTGGATGTCATGAGTCATTTTGGTTTCACCGATGGTGCTAGTAGACACACCCAGAACTTGGATTCCGCGGCTTGGGTGCTTCATCATCCATCCGGTCAGCTGTTAGTATCAAGAGGGATCTGCATTGGTCCCGCTTCCAATAATATAGCAGAATACACTGCAGTTGTTTATCTACTCTCGGAGGCAATATCTTTGGGTGTTGATTCGTTGGTATTTTTCTTGGACTCTCAGCTGGTGGTGTCACAGTTGAACAATACTTATCGGGTTCGAGATCCATTTTTACTCCGGTTGTTCTTGAAGGTACGTTTGTTACAAATATCATTTCAATTTTTAACTTTCATTCATATTCCTCGAGCTGACAATTGGATGGCAGACTCATTAGCTAATCAAGCAATTGATTGGCATATTAATCATTCCATACAATAAAATTTAATCATCAAAAACATCATACATTTTGATACATTTGTCACATCACATCAAATCGTCATATATATATCATCAGAGTGTTTCAAAAAACTATACAAAAATTTGGATCCGTAAGTCATACAAAAATCAGGGCTTATGTCCGATCATGTTCAGTCTCAAAAAATATACAGTCATCTGATACATCATATCTATTTACTCCTGAGGTCCCTGCCCAGAAGTTGTGTTCCTATAGAACACGATCGCAGTGGCTACTCGGCGGAATAACCGTACCCAGTCACGGGGTACTCCTACCACCCGTCTCTGGATGGTTTCAGGCAGATCTTCCACTGCAGCCATAGGTACCTGGCGGGTTAACCCCTCCAAGTTCCTCTGTACAGCCTGGAGGGTCCTGTCTGGATCTACTGTATCTGCTTCGCCTCTGCAACGCTTATGACATGGGTAACCCTCAGGTCGAACTGGTCCAATATCTGTTTCATGATCATTATAAAATTGTAAGACATTTTGAATCCAATCAAAAACATGTTTGTTTTTTTTCATACATATTTAAAAAATCCAAAAAAAATTATATAAGTCAAAAAATTGCAAAACTTACCGACTGTGCCCCATGCCGCGCCTGGTGGAAGGACAAGGTCTGGATCACCTCGAAAATCCATCATGGCATAGGGATAGTCTTCCACAGCGATGATTTTTTCTCCCCACCAAAGGAAGAACTCATCATCCCAAGTGGTTCGGGGAAATTCACTTCCCCCTAATCTCTTCATCAAGTCAGCCCAACGGGCAATTCTTGGATCTCTAGGGCTGCTGATAGAAGAGATCACTTTGGGTCTCAGCGCTAGAATCTTCTCGAAGAAGAATGTCATCAAGATTGTACCATATCCAAAATGTTTTGTCTTTTCTTTTCGGATAGAAGTCAATTGTTGCTTCATGTTCATCAATAGAGTTGTGCACCAATCATATACATGAGTTAAGCATTCCACTGCTATACTCATTTGAGTCCTGGACGCCTGGTGTAGGGAAGCAGACCCTGCCACCCTGCCAATGGTGAAAAGGAGGATTTTCATGTGAAAGTATCTTAAATATTTGATCGCAATTTGAGTCCCAACTTTCTTGGAACCCTCTACGTAGTAGACATGGATGTAATCTTCCATAGTTAGCCCTCCCAAAGGCTTACCATGCAAGTCTACTGGCTCCCCCCTCCGGGAGAGTCCAGTAATAAAATATATATCTTCCACCTCGATGCGTATGGGCATTTGATCTATGATGAAGCAGTCTTCTTCCGGTTCCCAATAGTTCACAAGCATTTCGAGCAACCGGACATTACTCTTCATATTTGGCATTTTGAAAAACTTGAGCAATCCACAATTCCAGAGAATATTCAGTGATACTTGGTCCCGCATGACTTCATTTTCAATGGCACTGTGTTCACGCTCTCTCCAAGATATTGTCATCCTGCAAAATTTCAATAATTTTCTCATTAGATACGCGTTTTTTCATTTTGGGTTGCGCATACGCGACTTTCTTTATACACAGTCGCGTATATACGCGACTTGGTCATTATCAACCCGCATATGCGCAAACCCGTGATTTTAGATAAATGATTCTATGGTGAAAATTCCTAATTTTTAACTTATGAACGGACAAAATGAATAACAAGGATGGTTTATGAGCTTACCTGACAAATTCGGTGAAGTTTGACAGTTGGTTGCTCCTGTTTTGTCGAAAGAGGCTTTTTCTCCAGAGCACTTTTTCCCAAATCAGCAATGTAACAATGAACCAAATATGAGGTAACTTGTCTATTTATGCCCAAAAAGTTGAAATTTTTTGCAAAAATTGGTTATGCTTATTTTTTCAATCTATCTTAAGCTGCATAACCCGGATGCTTGGAAGTGCCCAGATTGGTATGTTTTCAGGTACATTTTGACGAATTTGAGATTTTTCCCGGTTTTTTATCAATGACTGCTGACCCGTCATGGCAGGTATATGATATTCACTGGCATATAGGTTAGGGAATCCACTTTCCGTTGTATTTTGCATACTAGCCTCCATTATGATCACTTTCCATAGGGTTGATCCCATCAGGTCATGAGTATTACACCCATTTCACTCGCCGATTATTTAATCATGACTTGATGGTAGAGCCTTCCTTTACATGGGCTTCCTAGTTAGTTCCTCGCTATCACTTGTTGCCCATGCTGCATTTTATGTAGGCTCGGGAGTCCTCTTTAGTCCCGCCATGACTTATGTGTTGAAGCTTCATTTTTCTTCTTCCTCACTATCATTTTTCTGGCTATTACCCTAGAGGCTCCCTGGTGTTGTTGAGTTGTATTACTGCATTGCATATTGGCTACTTGTTTATCCTGGCCTTTGGCCGGCTTCATTTGGACTCAATGTTTAAGCCAACTTTTTACCTTGTTTATCTGTACAAGTTAACCATTGCATGCACTTAGCTATCACGACTTGACACCCTTTTTACCCATGGATGGAACATTCCTCTGAGTATCGCTTACCAGTTTCCGCCACCTTGCATTGAGCATAGGATCGTTCCAATCCCAGGAACTAGTGCATTTGTTTCTTGATACTCGTTCTATCCATTGTACCATAGCATTCTTTTATTCCTTTTCAGGCTTATTATATGAAAAAGACAAAAAAATCAAATATAATAAAAAGAGCGGGAACGGGATGTATCTTCGTTATTTTGATGGCAGTACAGAGTCAGTTTGTCGCCCTTGAACAAAGCACATATACTTATATATATTTCCTTCATTTGGGATGGTTTAGTTTTGACCTAGGTTCAGCCTTTACCATGTTTCACTTGTCAGTTCTCCCCCGGTTGGTTATCTCTTCCAATCATATGGAGAGTTTGTTTTTCCTCCTGCAAGACAGACTTATACAGTGTCACTTTTTACTGCCATGGTCATCACAGAGTCGTGTTTTTGTTCAAGGGAAGTCTAGCCTGAGTCGGCCATTCTGTGGTGTCTCTTGACTCATTATTCAGTCGGCCTTCCCGGTCTTGTCAGTATCATGTTCTATCACATCAGATGTTTTGGTCTTCTGCTCGTGCTGGTTTGAGAAGGTCCCCATTGACTTCTTGCTGGCGGGTTTGTCTCTTATCGACTACGACACATTGCTCTGAGAGCAAACCTAGAGCCGTACCCTGGGCCTATTTCCATCATTGATAGGTGACCTTGTGCTCGGCATTTGATCATCATCATGGGTCTTTGACTGAGTGGTTTCCCCTGTGTTCGACGTCAGCACACATTATCACACTTGGGATTCGTGCAGTACCTTGATTTCCATTTGACCCTATCGGTGGATTTCTCGCCTCTGTGTCAGCTTTCATTATTGGTTGGTTCAAAGGGTTTCTTCCATGCGCTAGCTTCATCTTGTGCATGTCAGAAACGTACTTCGGTTTTGGTTCCGTCACTCTACTTCGTCCGATTCCTTCCAAATCTTGGCCTGCGGGTTACACTCGCGCTGGACTGATGTGGGATGCCTTAATGCCTTCCTTCCAATAGATCTTTTCCCATCGACTCCAACTCATTGCTCTGGGAATAAGGTCTAGAGTATTTTTGTCAGTACCTTAGGGTTTGCAGTCATCAGTGGCAGACTCTTCGCTATCGACAGTGGGGATTCATCATTGCCTCTTGATTGGTAGATTCTTTCAAGTGTTCGACTTCAACTCATTCATTCGCACTTGTCAGATTGTACTGGGGCACCTTGACGCTCATTTTCATTATTGGTGGGTTGTCTCGCATTGGTTAACGGTATACATCATTGACCGGTAATCCAACGATTTCTCACATGGTCGACTTCAGCTCATTTATTCCCATTGTGTAGAATTGTGCCGTTGTGATCGGTGAAGACCTCGGGTTGCATCAGCATTTTTCAGTTCACTTTTGACAGTCCTTTCAGTTTCTGCCAGTGATGTCGTTCACCTTTATATGTTGCAGTGTCAGTACAGCAACATCCTATATGTTGGCTCCCAAGTTGCGTGATTGTACCATGAGTTCCACCTCTTATGATTTGGTACTTGGAGATTCAGTTACTTATATGATCAGACATCTAGTTTCAGCATCAATGATGAGCTTTCTATATGTGATACTTAGACATTGATTCTGACTTGTACTTCCAGACCATGCTCAGATGATTCATTGTGTACTTTCAGTCCAGCTATACTTGTATACATTTTGGATCCACTCTGTACTTTCGATATGATGTATTTTCGACTGAGCATGGGTATGCCTGCCTCAGCATGAGTTGACTCTCTGTTTTCTTTCATTGGTTTTTGGCAGGCTGAAATCTGGTGAAGTCCTCTCTTGTCCTTGCAAAGTTCTTTCTATGTGCATAATACATTTCGGCCATCATGTACCCCTTCTGACCTCATATATTAGGGGGCATCTGTTATAGCATCATTTTTCACCCTCATGTGATTCATGATTGTCTCTATGGCTTTGGGCACCCATTCCCACAGACTTGAACAAAATTCATAAAAAACAGTGTTAAAAATCCCATACGCGGGTATGCCCAGACTTTTCCGCGTGTATACGCGAGTCCACATGTACTTTTCTGCATATGCCATTAAAATCATTAAAAATATATATAAAAATTCCCTATTTTCGGGCTGGGTTGATGGTTACTCCAGTAATTCAACCACCCCAGTACGTGGCCAACTGTTTCCAACTGATTGAAACTACTTTGAGGGAGTATAAAAGCCCCTCATGTGTATGGCCTATGAGAGAGAGAAATTTTATAGATATTATACTCTGTTGGAATCCCAATTCAAGTCTGAATTCCCGTGCCTCCTGCACTTTCCCAGATTTATACAGGAAACCTTTGTTTCTTGGAGATGTTCATCCGTTTATATGCCATCTCGAGTGCACAAGTCTTGAAAGTATCTTAGCGAGGCAAGGGCGGGATGAATCCGGACGATGGTCTGTTCGAAGATCGTGGAAGGATTCAGGTGATCTCTCCACTCTTTATTTCTGTACATGTTGTTCCTAATAATGAAGAACCATCTTGTTCCTGAACTTGTGTGTTAATATCTATTTGCATATGTGAAAAGATTGATTATTAAGCATTTATTATTGTTTATATAATGTTTCACATAGATTACACTAACGTTTAGGAGAAATATATGCTGTACAACTAGGGTTCTGTGCATGTTCTTTCTTGTTTTCCAGGTTAAGGAGGAAGAAGGGTTGCTGGGGGTTTGGACCCCGCTGGATCTACATCGAACGTAGGACTACGGGTGAGTTCTACTATCGTTGTTATCTAGTTTTTAGAATTTAAGTATGGTTGTGTGTGAGTCCTTCTGAATAGCATGCCCTGATCTGTGGAGGTTTTGACCCAACAAACCTCTAGGGTGTTTTTCCCTGAAACACTCCTTAACTTCTTTGCAT
The DNA here is from genome assembly GCA_034641835.2 of Pinus albicaulis. Lineage (NCBI taxonomy): Eukaryota > Viridiplantae > Streptophyta > Pinopsida > Pinales > Pinaceae > Pinus > Pinus albicaulis. The sequence goes on from CM076579.1 coordinate 649,265,052, forward strand.
AAGAATTATTTATTTTTCATGGGGACATGAAAAAAGGTAAGCAAGGGAGTATGTTGAGTCTTGCAATAGGTATGTACTTACTCTTGATTACTGTCCTTATTCCTCTTCCTTACCCATCTTGTGCCATGATATAATAATATAATGAAATGATTTTGATGAAGAATGAATGAAAAATGATCTTGATACAATTTAACCATCCGAACTAATTCCCGTTGTTTTTTATGCTGAAAATAACAGAAGAAACAGCAGGACTTCATCACGGGAAAGAAGACGCGTTAAATGCGGTCGAATCGAAAGAAAAATCAGTAAGGATTAGCGCAAGAATGAAAAAACTATTCGAGGATAGCATTTTTTCATGGATCCCTCAGCATCCCCTGATCCTGAGGGATCACATTTATCTTTCCTTTTAGCTCTAAAGGGACAAGGAGAGCTAGTTCTCAAGTGTCATGTATCTTTCACTTCTGCATAATTCATAATTGTAATTCACAGAACATAGTTCTGAACAACAAGATTGTATTTTGATGTCAATTGACTGTGATGATTATTATATAATTCGCATTACTGTTCATTCAAATATTCTGGAGTAGTTAAGCAGTATTCGTCGGTGGCTAAGGGCCCGGTCTCTGGTGGATCTCACTAATGTTCCCTATGTTATACTTTTCCATTTATTGCAAGTGTATTCTACTTTTTCACTTTGCAGTTGAATTATTTTTGATAATTCGGATTTTTGGTATTTATTTCTGTGAAGACACATTTCCAATTTATTTCCTTAAGGAATTAGTTGCTAGTTAACAGAATTGGTTTTGATTATTTAAGGCATAGACAGTTATTTCCAATAATTTCCTTCTGTTCAAAAGTTCAAATCCATCTGAAAGAGCTCGGTTAATGCTTCAGTGCTCTTGGTTGATTATCATTTGAATTAGTTGAATTAAGAATGAATCACAGTTTTGGATTGTAATGCTTAGATGAATCACTTTCTTTAAAAGCTTCAATATTTAAGATTGCATATATATGAAATGATTGATTTTAGCATTACTCTTTGTATTTATAGCTTGCACATATTGTGTACACACTTGAAATAAAAGGACTAACCCAGGTTGATAATTAATGTGAGGAAATTAGGAGTTTTTAAAGACACATGTTAGCAACCAACGGCAGCTTGTTACATTTTTGCTTTTAAAGCTCCAAATCAGCCATCCAAGGTTCAAAACATATTTTCCAAAGATTCAAAGACCTCCAAACTAGTAAGTGGATACTTTCCTATACCTCCCTCAACTCAATTCAGTAGCAAAAGGGTGGATTCCCTAAGTTAGGTTTTCTCCACCACGTTTTTGGTGTTTTCCATATTTTTCTTGTTTCAGTTTATAAAACCATAATTTCATCATCTAAAACCTTCATACATCTTTCATAAACCTTATCTTAACACTCCCTATCACTCACATCCCTCCTTTCCACCATTTTCATTGAAACCCTAGTTTTCACTACGTTTTTACAGGAAAACTAGTAAAACCCTGGTTTGACCTTTTGGGCACCTTCCTCATGCACATTTCCAAAAATTCCACTTGCATATTATAAAAAACCCATCACCCTACCTCCCCAATATTTTAGGTATTTTTCCCTAGCTTTCTTCCACCTCATTTCTATCCCTAAAATCACCCTACCATTATCCCCTGTTTTCCTAAATCTCCACCTTCCCTACCCACTACATCAAGTTAGGTTTTTTTTTTTTGCTTTAAAACATCATGAAAGGTGAGAAGTGAAAGGCCCATAAGGGAGGTCATTACTCTAGGTTTTATCCAACTCATACCCATGGTATCATTTTTAGATTTTTGTGATCAAGCTAGGGTTCACATTGCACATAGGGACAATACCACTTCAAATTTACTTTCTGAAGTAATGAAGATCAATTTGACAAAATTGAAAGATGTTTTTGTCAATAATAAAAAAAATAACAAAAACATCCTTCATTTTATGCACGAGTGTTATGATTTGAGACAAATTTCAAAAATACAGTTTCTCTAGGTCATTTTCTGCACTTTTCAATATGTTGTCTTCAAGTCAATTTTTCAAGGGTTTGGAGAAACGGTTTGCAGTTTTTGATGACTACATTGTGTAGAAAACATCCTAAGATTTCCAACCATACAAATTTCATCCAAAAAATCCTCCGGGAAGGCCTCAAAACTCCCTCTCAAAGTGGTGCAGCGCTTCTGCTGAGAGTGCACTACGCTTATGCAAAGCTTTAGCAATCAACGTCAAACTTTTACCTTGAGAAAATAGGAAAGTATTTTGGAAAACGGGAGGAGGTTTTTGTTAATCACATACCAAAGAAAAAAAAAATTCTCAAATTTACAAAAAAAAATTATGGTTAGAGATATATTGATCCATATTTAAGCCCTAATTTTGCAGAATTGTTTTTGGAAAATCTGGAAAATTGACCTTTGCAGAAGCGTCGCGCAGCGGCGTGATGCTTTTCCTCAGAGCCTCCAAATGAGGAATTTTTTATATGCTTGGATTCCTTTTGACAATTAATTTCCAGATATGGTCTCAGGTTGGCATGACACCCCCAGTTTTGGAGAAAAACCCAAAAAACAACCTCTTTTTCATGTTTCTGCCACTATTTTTGCGTATGCGAGGCACTTCTGGAGTAAGGTTGGTAAAATGGATTTTTGAAGGACTTCCAGGAGGTTTTTTCTTAGTTTCAAGGTTGATATGGATAGATGAAACACAGGGATACCTATTAAAATATTTATATTTGTAGTATGATGCCTTAAAGTCAGTGAAAATCACCCTCAAAGTGGTGTGACACTTTTGCTAAAGTGGCACAACGCTTCTGTAACTGGCATGACGCTTTTGTATTGGATTTTTTTGGACATGTGTCAAGCCAGAATGGTCCAAATTTCGAGGTTACAGTTGTCCTATGAGGTTTCTTTTGAATAAAAGAGTTTTTTTTTCCTCTCATTGTTGAGGAATCATGTAATTAATCAAGGATTCATACAATCCTATTTATTAGCTAGATTTGGGGGGATTGTTTCTAAATTCCCTAGAAACTAGGAAATGACTCATAGGGTGCATTTATGAAGTGTTTTGGATGAAATTTAGACCCAATGAGGTGGCATATTCTCTATTTTCTATATGTACTCCAAAATCAAGCCTTTTAGAGGTTGGATAGTTGTTATTTGTAGTGTGGAGCTATTGTACAAAATTTTTCAGTGAAATCAAAGACATGTTGCAGCTATAATATTGGGACTTCAGTGGTATGCTTTTGAGATTTTTTTTTTTCTTTGTAACCTCATCAAGTTGAATTTTATGTTATATTTCCATGACATGTATGCTTTTGTATGTTAATCATATGATTCTATGAACATAAATATTTCTTTTCATTCTCTATTTTATAATATTTTCATAAATGTGTTTCTACTCTTCTAATGAATGAATTCATTTAACATGCTCATTATGACTCTCTCTCTTTTCAAACCCTATATAGAATGACAATTAAAGTATGTGCTTAAGTATACCTACTTGGCCTCATCTTCATTTCTGCAACTTAACCTTTGAAATCAGACCTAAAACCTAGGCCTATTTCCTTGCTTGTCATTCCTATCCATCAAAAACTCAAAAAAAAAAACCCCAATTTACTGAGCATTATAACTAGCCTAAAATAATTACATGTCCATTCATCTCATTGGCTGAAAAAGTGACATTGAGAGAGCCCTCTTTTGTTTTGGTAGGACTGGCTACCTGACCTAAATATTGGTTTGATGTTACCTCCTTCAATTCCATTCTCATCCTTGGGAAATGGGGGTAGTGATAACAATTCCAATATGATTTTTCCTTCCTCGTCAAGTTCTGGCAATATTTTCTGAACTGGTAGCTTGTCACCTATTACCTTATTTAAGCATGAAACATAGAAAAATGGGTGCACTCAAGAAGATGTAGGAAGCTCCAATTTGTTTTCCATGGTACCAATATTTTTCAACACCTTGTAAGGACCATAATACTTTGGTGATAATTTATTATCCTTCTTATATTTATTAAGGGACATTTGTTTGAATGGTTGTAGCTGTAAAAATACCTAGTCACCTATATCAAAACTTCTTTCACTGTGATGTTTATATGCTTGTTGTTTCATTCGATTATGCACCAAATTGAGGTTATCCTTTAAGAGTTGGAGAACTTGTTGTTGATGCTCGATGTGATCTTCCATTGCTTTAACCTTAGAATTGTCTCTTAAAGATGGTGTGATGGATGGTGGATGATATCCACAAAGTCCCATAATTGGGGTATTTTTTGTTGCAGTATGGAAGGAAGTGTTATACCACCATTCAGCTAGAGGTAACCACTTGACCCATTGTGTTTGTTTATCATATACAAAGAAACGAAGATATCCTTCCAAAATTATTTTTTCACTATCTCAGTTTTCCAATCATATTGAGGATGATATGATGAGCTATGAACTAATTGAGTACCCAAACAAGAAAATAATTCCATCCAAAAATTTCCTGTAAAAATGGGATCTTTGTTGCTTACAATAATCTTTGGGTTTCCATGTAGCTTTTGAATTTTTTCCATAAATGCAATAGCATGTTATGAAACCAGCTCCAAAAACAGAAGAAAAGAGATTTCAATGCCTTAGAAATAAGCCACTTCGAGGGGGAAGCCTCCTTTACATTACATAAATGAACAATTCTTGGAAGATACAAATGACAAAACCTCCTTCTATATATAGGAGTCCATGGGGTCACAATATAATCCTATCCGACCTTACAATAATAATGTAAGGGCACAATAATAATAATATGGGGGTTACAGGGGTACAACAATAACAATAATGGGGCTACACTAACAACAATAATGGACTACACTAGTAATATAGGGACCTAACATGCCCCTCTCCTTCAAAAAAGTGTTGTCCTCAACGCTTGAGTATCTCTGGGTGCTTCTATATAAAATTTTCATCCTCCCATGTAGAATCTTTAGTGGGTAAGTTCTTCCACTTGATGAGATACTCTAAAATTGATCGATTTCGTAGCTATCGAGTTCTTGTTTCTATGACTGCTTCATGTTCCAATATGATTTTTCCTTCCTCGTCAAGTTTTGGAAATATTGTTTGAACTGGAATTTTGTCACTTATAACCTTCTTTAAGCATGAAAGATGGAAACTAGATGCACTCGCGAAGAAGCAATAAGCTCCTATTTGTATGCCATAGTACCAATATTTTGCAACACCTTGTAAGTACCATAGTACTTTGGCGATAATTTATTATCCTTCTTAGCTTGCTTGAGGGACATTTGTTTATATGGTTGTAGCTGTAAAAATACCCAGTCTCCTACATCAAAACTTCTCTCTCTGCAATGTTGATCTTCCTGTTGTTTCATTTGATTTTGTGCCAAATTTAGGTTATCCTTTAAGAGTTGGAGAACTTGTTGTTGATGCTCGATGTGATCTTCCACTTATTGAACCTTATAATTTTCTCTTAAATATGATGTGATGGATGGTGGATGATATCCATAAAGTGCCATAAATAGGATCATTTTTTTTGCAATATGGAAGGATGTGTTATACCACCATTCAACCAGAGGTAACCACTTGACCCATTGTGTTTTTTTATCATATACAAAACAATGAAGATATCCTTCCAAAAATTTGTTCACTATATCAGCTTGACCATCGGATTGAGGATGATAAGATGAGTTATGAGCTAGTTGAGTACCCAAAGAAGAGAAAAATTCCATCCAAAAATTTCCAGTTAAAATGGGTTCTCTGTCACTTACAATAATATTTGGGTTTCCATGTAGCTTTTGAATTGTTTCCATAAATGTAGTAGAAATTGTACCTGCTTTAAATGGATGATATAATGCACAAAAGTGTGCATACTTGGTAATTCTAAAAACTAGCACCATGGTGACACTATTTCCTTCGAACTTAGCTAAAACTGTGATAAAATCCATTGAAATATCCTCCCAACGTTGACTTGGAATGGATAAAGGTTGCAGAAGACCCGGGTCTTAATTGTCTCAACTTTATTTTGCTGGCAAACCAAACATTCCGCCACAAAATTTTGAATATCAGATTTAAGGCCATCTCATAAAAATTCTTTCTTCACCCTGTGGTAATCTTTTTAAAATCCTGAGCTCCTCCTAAAGGAGAAGTGTGAAATTACAAAATAATATTTTATTTTAGTTGGGAATTCTTACAAAGATATAAGCGATCTTTGTACCATAATGAATAATTTTTCCAACTAAATGTATCAGATGTACTAGGATATTGCTGCAACTTTTGAATGAGTGTCCGCACTTCTTCGTCCTTGTTCCATTCATCCCTTGCTTCAGTTATCCAATCAGGTTGGATAATAGAAATGGCACAAAGCAATGCTTCCACCTCTTTATCCTTTCTTGAGAGTGCATCTACAACAATATTTAGCTTCCCTTTTTTGTAGATTATTTAAAATTCATAACCCAACATCTTTATGACCCATTTTTGCTACTCTTCTGAAGATAGTCTTTGTTCCAAAAAGTGTTTAAGACTATCATGATCAGTTTTTACCTTGAAGTGTCTTCCCATTAGGCAAGGTCGCCATTTCTTTAGTGCATGTAGTATTTCCAACATTTCCTTCTCATAAATAGCTTTCTGTAAATATTTTCCTTTGATTGGATGACTTTCAAAAGAAATGGGTCTTCCTTCTTCCATCAAAACAACTCCAATTCTGTTTCCTGAGGCATCACATTCCACAATAAAGGTTTTTGTGAAGTCTGGCGTAGCTAAGAACGATGTTAGGCACATTGCCTCTTTAAGATGTTCAAAGGCCTTAGTTGTTGCAGGAGTCCATGAAAATACATCTTTATTCAATAATGTTGTTAAAGGTGCTACTATTCTCCCATAATTCTTAACAACCTTGTGATAATACCCTATTAACCTGAGAAATCCTCACAACTGCTTTATGGTTGTGGGGACTTTCCATTTCTTAATGTCTTTAATTTTATTAGGGTCTACGTTAAAACCCTCGTGAGATACAATATGACCCATATATTCCACCTCTTGTACTCCAAAGAAACATTTGGAGGTTTTTACATATAATTGTTTCTCCTCCAATAGTTTGAGCACCCTGTCAAATGTTGAACATGATCCTTCCAAGACCTGTTGTAGATTAGTATATCATCAAAAAATACTAACACAAATTTTCTAAGCAAGGGTTTGAAAATGGAAATCATCAACCCTTGAAATGTAGAAGGTGCATTGGTAAGGCCAAAAGGCATGACCAAAAATTCATAATGACCCTCATGAGTTCGACATGTTGTTTTCGGAATATCTTTGGTCTTCATTCTAATTTGATGATATCCTGAACGAAGATCGAACTTGGTAAAATAAATTGCTCCATGTAATTCATCCAATAATTCATCAATCATAGGAATGGGAAATTTATCTTTAATAGTGAGCTTATTGATCTCCCTATAATCCGGACACATGCGCCATGATCCATCCTTCTTCTGCACCAATACTACTAGAGCAGAGAAAGAACTGTGACTAGGTTGAATTATACTAACCTCTAACATTTCTACAATCATACGTTCAATTTCACTCTTTCGAACATAAGAATATATGTAAGGCCTGATGTTTGGAGGAAAACTTCCTTGAATAAAATGAATAGCACGATCATTCTCACGAATAGGTGGGAGTCCTTTGGGAGTTTCGAACACCTTGGAATAATTGTCCAAGGCTTTTTGGAGATATGGAGAAATAGATGATTTTGATGTTGGAACTTCTAGTGAGCATACTTGTGCAATTACACCTTGTTGTTCTTTATTCAGAATCTTTGTCATGACATTAGAGCTTATTATCTTTCTCGGCTTCCTTGTGATACCCCGTAATTTGACTTCCTTTCCTTCCGAAAATAATTTCAAGAAAAGTTCTTGAAAATTAAAATCTATCGTCCCCGAATATTATAACCATTGTATTCCTAGTACAACATCAGCACCTCCCATTGGAATGTAAATCATTGGAGTATTCAATACATATTCCCCCATGGTTATTTTGATATTATGGCATTTTCCAGAGCAATTTATAGTTCCTCCATTTGCAACCATCACTTGAAATTTTGGTGCTGGATATAGGAAGAAAATCAATTCCTTGGCTACCTTACAATGAATAAAATTATGGGTACTACTCGAATCAATCAACACTATTAACTTTTTCTTCTTGATATGTCCTTCTATCTTGAGATTTTGAGGAGTGGTAATTCCTGCCAATGCATTACACAATATGGTTGGACTCATTTCTCCTTTCTCTAGGGTTAGTTCCTGGTGGATATCCTCTTCTTTTAAAGTTTCTTGTTCATTTTCTTCCCCCTCTTCACAATCTATGTAAAATAATTTCTTCTCAACACACTTATGACCTTTAGTGTATTTGCTATCACAACTGTAGCAAATCCCTTTTTCTCTTGTTTCTTTCAATTGTTGTGGTGTCAACTTTGTAGGTTTTGGAATTCTAGGAGTAGCAACACTTACATATTTATAGATGTGAGTGGTAGGCTTCCTTGTCGCCATAATTTTACATTCAATTTTTCTTGCCAACCTAAATGCCTTCTCCAATGAATCAGGTTCCCAAAGGAAAACCTCATGTTGTATGTTATCCTTTAAAGTCCCTATGAAGACATCAATCATGTGTTCTTCTGGAATATCAGTTACCCTTATATTCAATTTTTGGAAGTCCTCAATGTGCTCCACCATTGAACCCTTTTGTTTGAGATTTATAAATTGGCTAAAGAAGGTGTTTCTCTTTGTATCCTCATAATGTGTTATCATTTCCACTATAAAAAATGACCAAGTGACAAATTTTTTACGAGAGTAAAGTCATCTATACCACAAAAATGTATTTTGGTCTAAATATAAAGTTTCAATGTGTACTTTTTGTGTGTTTCTCACATTATTGAGATCAAAATATTGCTCCATCTATAGTATCCATGTTATTGGATCCTTGCCATAAAACTTCCTCATATCGATATTTGGAATATGGTGGGTCTTCCATCCAACATTCGAATTTATGAAATCACGAATAACATTTATTTTGTTCTCATCATGAGTTTCCTCTACTATCATTTCACCATTAGGAATCATTTCTTGTATCAACTTTTGTCAAACCTTCCATGTCTTCCTTCAAACCTTCCATTTTTTCTTCCATGTCTTCCATGTCATTATTCAAACCATCCATCTTAACTTCCATGCCTTTCTTCAAACCATCCATATTAGCTTCCATGCCTTTCTTCAAACCATCCATCTTAGCTTCCACGCCTTTCTCCAAAACTTCCATTTCATTTTTTGTTTCTCTTTGCGAGAGAAAAAATTGGTGCACTTGCTCTTGTAATTTTGATATATCATGTTGCACTTATTCATCTTCATGAATCATAGTAGAGTATTCTGAGGGCTTAATGGGTGTTGAATTAATTTTAGGGGGCATTTTAGAACCTAATACTGGTATCTATGCTTCAATATTCCCTTGAAATTACTTCAAACTAATTTTTCAAACAAGACATATGCAATTTGAAAAAAAAAATACACACATTTTTCTTGCTTTTGAGGAGCTGGATATTGAAACTGAATTATCTCTGTGATTTCGGATCTTCAATATCTGAAATTTGGTCCTGTAGTAGCCCTCTGAATATTATTTCGAATTCCACAGGTCTGACCTGATTTGGATTCCTCAAGGAAAAGTTATGCCCAATCTCCCACAATTTCCTAATTATGGACTGGTTTAGTAGAGAGAAATTGTACGACGTGCCACGTGTTACTTTTTCCTCCTTCGGCTATGAAATTGATACATAGGAAACTACAGTCTGTGTACATTTGGCCATTTAAAAAAAAATCCAATCTAATTCTTAGAGAGAGAGCTACGACGATTTTCCCACGGTCACCTCTTTGATATGAAATTCGAGATCCTGAAAAAAAACCATAACTTCCACAGATCATATCTCTGAAAAATATTGCGAACCAAGATCTGAAATTTTTACATAAAGTTTCTCACAATTTCAGCTTCGCATGGTAAAAATTTCAGCTTCTGAAACTTTGTAGAAAAAACGTTATAGTGAAAATGCCATGATGACCTGTTTGGAGCACCGAAACCCTAGAATCTAAAGCTCTGATACCAAATGTTATGAAACCAACTCCAAAAATAGAAGAAAATGGAGATCAATGCCTTATAAATAAGCCACTTCGAGGGGGAAACCTCCTTTACATTACATAAATGAACAATTCTTGGATGATACAAATGAAAAAACCTCCTTCTATATATAGGAGTCCATGGGGTCACAATATAATCCTAGCTGAACTAACAATAATAATATAAGGGTACAATAATAACAATATGGGGGTTACAACAGTACAAAAATAACAATAAGGGGGCTACACTAATAACAATAAGGGACTACACTAGTAATATAGGGACCTAGCATAGCAACTATATTGGCTTTAAATGGATGAGATAATGCACAAAAGTGTGCATACTTAGTAAGTACATCAACTACCACCATGATGACAGTCTTTCCTTCGAACTTGGGTAAACCTGTGATAAAATACATTGAAACCTCCTCCCAATGTTGATTTGGAATGGATAAAGGTTGTAATAGACCTGGGGTCTTAATTGTCACAACTTTATTTTGTTGGCAAACCAAACATTCTGCCACAAACTTTTGAATATCATATTTAAGGCCATCCCCAAAAAAATCATTCTTGTCCCTGTGGTAAGTTTTTTAAAATCATGAGTGTTGTCCTAAGGGAGAGGTGTGCAATTCCAAAATAATATTTTGTTTGAGTTGGGAATTCTTAAAAATATATAAGCGATATTTGTACCATAATGAATCATTTTTCCAGCTAAATGTTTCAGATGTACTGAGATACTGCTGCAAATTTTGATTGAGTGTCCACACCTCTTCATCATTCTTCCATTCATCCCTTGCTTTGGTTATCCACTTAGCTTGGATAATATAAATGACACAAAACGATAATTCCACGTCCTCATCTTTTCTTGTGAGTGCAGCTGCAACAACATTTTTCTTCCATTTTTTGTAGGTGATTCAAAGTCATAACCCAACATCTTTGTGACCCATTTTTCTTGCTCTTCTAAAGATAATATTTGTTCCATAAAGTATTTAAGACTATCATGATCTGTTTTTACCTTGAAGTGTCTTCCCATTAGGTAAGGTCTCCATTACTTTAGTGCATGTAGTATTGCTAACATTTCCTTCTCATAAATAGGTTTCTGTAAATACTTTCCTTTGATTGGACAGCTTTCAAAAGAAATGGGTCTTCCTTCTTGCATTAAAATTGTACCAATTCCATTTCCTGAGGCTTGAAATTCCACAATAAAAGTTTTTATGAAGTCTGGCGTAGCTAAGACCAGTGCTTGGCACATTGCCTCTTTAATATGTTCAGAGGCCTTAGTTGCTTCTGGAGTCCAAGAAAATGCATCCTTCTTCAGTAATGATGTTAGAGGTGTCGATATTCTCCCATAATTCTTAACAAACTTGTGATAATACCCTGTTAACCCATAAATCCTCGAAGATGCTTTATGGTTGTGGAGATTTTCCATTCCTTAATGGATTTAATTTTGTTAGGGTCTACCTTAACACCCTCATTAGATACAATATGACCCAAATATTCCACCTCTTGTACTACAAAGAAACATTTAGAGGTTTTTTCATATAATTTTTTCTCCTCCAATAGTTTGGGCACTCTTTCAACACGTTGAACATTATCCTTCCAAGACTTCTTGTAGATTAGTATATCATCAAAAAATACTAACACAAAATTCTAAGGAAGGGTTTGAAAATGGAATTCATCAAATCTTGAAATGTGGAAGGTTCATTAGTAAGGCCAAAAGGCATGACCAAAAAATCATAATGACCCTCATGAGTTTTGAATGTTGTTTTCAAAATGTCTTCAGTCTTCATTCTAATTTGAAGATATCTAGAATGAAGATCTAGCTTGGTGAAGTAAATTGCTCCATGTAATGCATCCAATAATTCATCAATGACGAGGATGGGAAATTTATCTTTAATAGTGAGCTTGTTGAGCTCCTTATAATCCAGAAACATACACCACGATCCATCCTTCTTGTGCACCACTACTACTAGAGCAGAGAAATAACTTTGACTAGGTTGAATTATACCAGCCTCTAGCATTTCTACAACCATACGTTCAATCTCACTCTTTTGAGCATAAGGATATGTGTAAGGCTCGATGTTTGGAGGAACACTTCCCGGAATGAAATTAATAGCATGATCATGATCACGAATAGGTGGGAGTCCTTTGGGAGTATCAAATACCTTGGAATGATTGTCCAAGACTTTTTGGAGATCTCGAGAAATAGATGATTTTGATGTTTGAACCTCTAGTGAGCATAATTGTGGAATTATGCCTCATTATTCTTTATTCAGAATCTTTGTCATGACATTAGAGCTTCTAATATTTCCTGGATTCCTTTCAACTTTCTTTCCATCCGAAAAAAAAAAAAATAAATAAAAATAAAAAATATAATAATTAATTAATAAATAAAAATTAAAAATAAAAATCAAGAAAAGTTCTTGAAAATTAAAAGCTACCATCCCCTAATATTGTAACCATTGTACTCCTAGTACAACATAAGCACCACCCATTGGAATGGAGTACATTGGACTATTCAATACGTATTCCCACATGGTTAACTTGATATTATAGCACTTTTTAGAGCAATTATAGTTCCTCCATTTGCAACCATCACTTAAAACTCTAGTGTAGGGTATAGGAAGAAATTCAATTATGAATAAAATTATGGGTACTACCCAAATCAATAAGCCCTATTACATTTTTCTTTGTGATATGTCCTTCTATCTTAAGAGTTTGAGTGATAATTACTGCCAATGCATTACAGGAAATGGTCGGATTCATTTCTTCTTCCTCTAGGGCTGGTTCCTGGTGTATATCCTCTTCTTTTGAATTTTCTTGTTCCTTTTCTTCCTCCTCTTCACAATCTATGTAAAATAATTTCTTCTCAGCACACTTATGACCTTTAGTGTATTTGTTATCACAACTATAGCAAAGCCATTTTGCTATTTTTTCTTCCAATTTTTGTAGTGTAAACCTTGTAGGTTGTGGACATATAGGAGTAGCAACACTTCCATCTTTATAGTTGTGAGTGGTAGGCTTCCTTGTCGCCATAATTTTTCTTTCAAATTTTATTTCCAACTTGAATGCCTTCTCCAATGTATCAAGTTCCCAAAGGTGAACCTCATGTTGGATGTTATCCTTTAGATTCCCTATGAAGACATAAATCGTATGTTCCCCTGGAATATTATTTACCCTTATATTCAATTTTTGGAAGTTTTCAATGTGCTCCATCATTGAAACCTTTTGTTTGAGATTTATCAATTGGCTAAAGAAGGTGTTTCTCTTTGTATCCTCATAATGTGCCATCATTTCCTCCGTAAAAATTGACCAAGTGACGAGTGGTTTACAAGAGCAAAGCCATCAATACCATACAAATTGATTTTATTCTAAATATAAAGTTTCAATGCGTACCTTTTGTGTGTTTTGCACATTATGGAGCTCCAAGTATTGCTTCATTTGTAGTATCCATGTTATCAGATCCTTTCTATCAAACTTCCTCATATCTATATTTGAAATATGGTGGGTCTTAAATCCAACATTAGATACTATGAAATCATGATTAACATTTATTTTTTTCTCGTTATGAGTTTCCTCTACTACCTTTTCGCCATTAGTAAGCTTTTCTTGTAGTAATATTTCCAAACCTTCCTTCAAACCTTCTACGTCTTTCTTCAAATCTTCAATGTTATCTTCTATACCATCGATATTAGCTTCCATTCCTTTCATTCCATCCTTCAAACCATCCATATTAGCTTCCTTGTCTGATTTTAAACCATCTATGTCACCTTTTAGTTCACTCTTGGTTGTTCTATGTGAGAGTGAAATTTGTTGCACATGGTCTCGTAATTTTGATATATCATGTTGTAATTCTTCCTCTTCATGCGTCATAGTAGAGTTTCATGAGGGCTTTATGGGTGTAGAATTATTTTTTGGAGGCATTTTATAACTCAATATTGATATTTATGCTTCAATATTCCGTTGGAATCACTTGAAACTGATTTTTCAAACAAAATTTATGCAAAAAAGTTTTAAAAAATAAACACCTTTTTCTTCCTTTTAGGAGCTCGATCTTGAAACGGTTGTAACTTTGTAGTTTCAGATCTCCAAGATCTGAACTTCAGACCTATGGTAGACCACTAAGTCTCCTTTCCAATTACATAGGTCAGACCTAATTTTTATTCTTCAAGGTAATGGTATGCCTAATCTCCCACAATGATCTAATTATGGGTTGGTTTAGTAGAGCGAACTTTTATGACATGCCACATGTCATTGTTTTAGCCTTTGGCTCTAAAATCGATACACAAGAAACTATTGTTTGTGCACTTCCATTCATGTTTTACATAATTCCAATATAATGTTTTAAATGAAAGTTATGACGATTTTCCCTCGGCCACCTGTTTGGGATGAAATTTCGGAGCCTGCAAAAACCATACCTTCCTCAGATCATATCTCCGAAAATATATCGAACCAAGATCTAAATTTTTTGCACAAAATTCCTCAAGCTTTTAGCTTCTCGTGGTAAAAATTTCAGCCTCTAAACCTTCGTAGAATGAAATTTATAGAAAGAATTCCAAGATGACCTGTTTGCAACAGTGAAACCCTAGAATCCAAAGCTCTAATACCAAATGTTATGCAACCAGCTCACAAAATCGAAAAAAAAAGTATATCACAACTTGGAAATTAGCCTCTTCGAGGGGGAAACCTCTTTTACATTGCATAAATGAACAATTTTTGGATGATACAAATGACAAAACCTCCTTTCTATATATAGGAGTCCAAGGGGTCATAATATAATCCTAGCCAACATAACAATAATAATGTAAGGGCACAATAACAAAAATATGGGGACTACATGGGCATAAACAATAACAATAAGGGGGATACACTAACAATAATAAGGGGCTACATTAGTATTATGGGGATCTAATAGGTTATATTCTTCCAAGGGAGTTATCGGATTATCTCATTACCCAAGGTATTTTATTTCATAATCAGATTGTGAATGAGGATGTCTCACTGATATGGCACCAAGGATAGAAATATGATAAGGACCTCCACCTTGAGCCCTAATGGGGAGACGACTTGCAGAATTTCATTAGGGAATTACAGAGAACAAATGTCAGGATGAGGGATAGGTCGGATGAGTTGTGTTGGGTTCAATATCTCATTGGAAAATACTCCCCAAAATTTGGATATAGTTACCAAATGGTCAGGAGAGCATGGGGGGTCCAATCATGGTGGTACAAGCCGCTATGGAAAATGAAATATCCAGTAAATTCATGACTGATTTTCTGGAGTACCCTTATGAACAAAGTGCCCATGTGGGACAACTTGCAGAAAAGAAACAAACATGGTCCTAGATGGTGTACATTATGGAAAAACTCAAGAAAAACAATTTTTCATTTTTTCTTAAGTTTCCCTTTAACCATCAAAACCTAGGAGACCATAATGAACTTGTTGGGAATTAGAATCAATTGGAATGAAGCAGGTATTTTGGAACCCTACAAATATTGGTGGTTCTCTCCCACTGATGAAAAACTAAGGAACATACCTTTGATCATCACCTGTGGTATTTTCCTGGCAAGGAATAAAGGAATATTTTAGGACATTACAACATATCCCTATCAAATTGCAGCAGAATGTGCCTCTATTTGTGCTTTACTACTCACATCTTCTCCTAATCTAACTCTTAGGATCATTAGAGAATAAAATATATGGCAACACATCCCTTTGACCTATTTTGATGGTGCCTCAGATGCACATAATAGATGTGGGGTGTGTTGGAAAGTGTAACTAGGATTGATTTTCATATTAACTATGTAATTATGTATTTATGTAATGAAGAAGACAAAATAATATATATTCTTGGCATGCTTGCTTCATGGGTTTCTGAGTAAAGAATTATTCTAAGTCGAAGGAATTCCTCTTGATGTCCTTTAGGGATCTGTCTTATAGTTATAAATATATTAAAGAGTCATGTTTATGATGAGTCAAAGATACATTTTTATGCCTCCATACCTTCTGACATTATGGCTTAAGTTCAGTGTTGAAGACAGTGAACTAGTCAGCTTAAATACTCCTGCACAATTTGGTTCAGAAGCAACCCTTCATGTCTGCTCAATAAAGAGACTTGTTCTTTATATATTAGGATAGACTGCAGATCATTTGGAGAAAGTACTTTGGATCAATATGGAACAAAAATTCAAGCAATAGTTTGGTTTCTCTGCGGTAATTTAGATCAGCAGAAATTTGAAGGGTTGTGTTTGATGGAAAATAAAGGGCTAAATATAAGTCCATATATAGGACTATGTTCAAGAATAGAAGAGGATGACATCACAATCTGTAATCAAGATTGTGTTCAAGCATAAAATAAGACTAGATCACAGTGCATATTTAGGATTGTATTCAAGCATAGAAGAGGACTATGTCATAGTACATATACAGGATTGTTTTCAACCAAGAAAAGGAACAATGTCATAGTAATGATATAAGTCTAAAGGACTGTGTTAAGATGTGTTATCAACTCAGAGCATGGTTAAAAGAAAATATTTTTAGAAGATGGGTATAAGTGCATCCTAATAATATAGGGTGGATTATTCTATCGAAGGAGTCAAGAAAAGAATGTACAGTCAACAAATATGAGTGAAAAATATTTTATGACATAGTGCTAATATCAAGCAAGGATCTCATACAACTGGAGAAGAAATAATACAAGTAGAGACCGAGATCTTTAGCCTTCGTGTAAAAAGGTGCAGAATGGTGTAGGACGATGCAAGAAATAAATATCAACTCAAGGATTCAATGAAGAAGAAGTGATGAGGTCTTGGAGGCATACATATGTCAAAGGTCTGAGTCATGGTCATGGTACTTTTCAACTGAAAGTCTATAATAAGAATTTCTTGTGGGTTTTCCTCTTCAAGAGGGAGAGGTTTTGGCCTTGGCTTGAAAAGCCTAAATCTGTGTCTCTTGTGTTTTTGGTAATTGACTTAATGAAATACATAATAAGCTACGAAGAGAAGTAAGCTCACAAGTAATTATCAAGAAGAGAATTTTAATTAATCACTTCCCTACCTAATTCTCAACATGGTATCAGAGCTAAGGTGCTGAAGACAAGGGTTACTTGACAAAGATACACTAAAGGAAGAAAAAATCAAATTCGAGATCAAAAGGTTGTGTTAAAAGATCAATTCAGTTTGGAAGGAATATTTTCAAGGAATCACTCACCAAGAAGATAATATTTTCCATCAAATATTTATATTGAAGATATTTTCCATCATCACCATTAAATACATCTGCATTGGAGAATTCAATCTAAGAAGGAGTTCCTAACTTCATCTTCATCTAAGAATCTGTTGGAAGGGGAAAGTCACCTTACTCAAGTAAGTATCTATGACCTTATCTAAATCTGTTAAAATGACTTATTGTATGGAGAGAAACAAATTGATTGGGTCATCAAAATTTAGTGCATGGAAGAAGAGGACAAATTTAAATCTTATTGAAAATGAAGTTATTGGCTACATCAAAGGATCTATAATTCAACCCTCAAAAGAAGAAATTCTAGAATATATAAAATACATGAAGGGATACATAAGAGTCTAAAGGATTCTTATAGAATCCATAAAGTACTCTCTCATTCTGTGTATCAAATCTAGAATCCTCAAAAGAAATATATGATAAATTGGTGGAGCTAGTCTCGAAAACTTCTGCAAGGGAAATAATATCCCTAAGACAAAAATTATAAAAATTTAGAATGTCAAGAAAGGAAGTAATAATTCCATATCTGATGGAGATTTTCACAATACGAGATCAACTGCAGAAATTGGGTGAACTAGTGTCTGATGGAGAAATACTCATTATGGTACAAAATGCTCTGTCGAAAGAATGGAGAGGTTTCACTTCAAGCATAGATGGGAAAGAATAAGCCATGCCATTCCAGGGTCTACGTAATATAGAAGAAACAAGATTGAAAGCCAAATTTGATATAGGATCAAGTGAAAGGAATCAAGCGTTTGCAGCCATGTCTAGGAAGAAAGGAAGATTCGGTAAATTTTGTCCTCATAATAAAAGAAGAAATAAGGAAAAAGCATGATGCCTTGGATGTAATAATTTTGGGTATTATAAACGATATTTTCCTAAATATAGAAAAAATAATAGGAAAAGGGAAGAAGCACATGTCATAGATGAAAGGGAAGAACGTGATACAAAGAAATCGAAGAAAGAAGAAAGCGAAAGATCTCTATTATGATCATCTTTCTCCTCAAGATATTTTTGTAGGTTTTGAAATAGTATGACACGAAGCAATGTATATTAATAGCATCATGATAGCAACACAGAAGGAGCACTTAGAGAAGCAGCTCCTGGAAACCTCACTGATAACAACATTGATGGAAGGCAGTCATTAAGATCAAGGTACATCATTCAATAATCAATATGGAAACAGGTGTTGACATTATATAAAGGATTTCTCTATGGATTCAACAGTTAGAAAGAAAGAAAAAGTTTTCAACAAGAATTCTATGTTGCAAAATTATGGGATTAGGATATGATGACATATTGATGAAGCAAGTCAAGGGAATGAAGTTATTCATTCTAGTAAAATTGTTGCATGATGACTCAAAAGGAAAAGGATGAGGTACATATATCTATATGTTGATACTAGATGTTTTGAAGTCATGTCATATGGTTGTAGGTAATGGACTTCTATCTTTAGAAGTATGATCTATGGAAGGAGGATCTCTTATGGTGCACATGTTGCCACTAACAGATGAAATTAACTATGTCCTCATATGAAATATGAGGTGGTTGTACACAATCAAGGAATTTTATACTGAAATTTCTTGGGAATGAAGTTGTGTGGAGAAAGAGAGGAAGAGATCATGAAGTGCAACCATGTCAAGAGGCTTTTATCATCCGTAAGCTAAGAATATGTGACTAGGAGATATCCTGGGAATATATGTGGACTCTGATAGAAGTATTATAAAGAATAAGACCCTTGACAATACATATCTTTAGGAGATGTTTCAATCTGAATAAAGGATGTCGATGCCTACAAGAAGATGTCATGGTGAAATATCATCACTAAGGTAACTTTGATTTAAAATTTCTTGTGTATAGATTTATCTGGATGAGTTTATGTAGGGCTACATATCATGTTGAAGGATGTAATATCCTTGGGATATGGTTCGAAGGAAAGCATCATGGAATAAAGGTGGACCATATGAGAAAGACTGATGAATCATTTTCTGATGGTTGATATGACTCGTGGATGAAACTGATGGATGATATGTGCCCTACGAAGCCAAAAGTTGAATACTCCTCAATATGGAAATCCATGACATCGAGGGGAGGAATTCTTCATGAGAAATTAGGTGTCTCACCATTGTTGCTATAGGTCCCTGGTTAAGAGGGAAGCCTGGTGGTAAGTTTCTTACTTGGAATAAAATTTAAGTATGCACTTCCTAAGTTAGGAGGGAGTGACATATATGATTATCTAATCCATGTGTCATGCACTAGACCAGGACTAACAACCGTAAGTCTTAGTGAAGGCCATGAGGAGAGAATGGATACACACATCATTTTGGTCTTCACCTAGAAGACAAGATGGAGGATTGGCTAATCATATGGTATTCGATACTCTTTGATAATGAGATAGGGCATTCAAGATAATAGTAGTCGAGGACTGATATTATTTGAGGGTTGGCTACCCAAGAGAAGAATACTCCAAGAAGGTCATACTCTAGGAACACCTGGGTGGAGTATGTAACTTGGAGAGACAATGATTATGGTGTCTATAATTCATGTGTCTCACCAGCATTGTAGCCCATTGTCTCATTGAGAGATGGGGTTGTTAGTAAAGGCCTTCCACTAGGACAACGATGGTTGATATGATGCTATAAATATGTGATTACCAATATGATTCTTCGTATGAGATTCTTTAGATTGAAAGTGACCATGTACCATTATGAATACCTCCCTAGTTAAGAGGGAGTGTTGGAAAGTGTAACTAGGATCGGTCTTCATATTGACTATGTAATTATGTGTATATGTAATGAAGAAGATAAAGATAATAATATATATTCTTAGTATGCTTGCTTCATGGGTTTCATGAGCAAAGATTTCTTCTAGGTCAAAGGAATTCTTCTTGATTTCCTTTAGGGATTTGTCATATGGTTATAAATATATTAAATACTCATGTTTATGATGAGTCAAAGATACATTTGTATGCCTCCATACCTTTTCACATTATGGCTTAAGTTCAACATTGAAGACAGTGAAGTAGTCGGCTTAAATACTCTTGCACAAGTTGGCTCAAAAGCAGCCCTTCATGTTGGCTCAATAAATAGACATGTTCTGTATATATAAGGATAGACTCTGGCTCATTTGGAGCAAGTACTTCGGATCAATCTAGAACAGAAATGTGAGGAGAAGCCTGGTTTATCTATGTTAATTCATATCAACAGAAATGTGAAGGGTTGTGTTTGAAGGAAAAGAAAGGGTTGAAGATAAGTTCATATACAGGACTATGTTCAAGCATATAGTCCATAATTAGGACTGTGTTCAAGTGTAAAAGAGGACTTGATCACAATGTGTATTCGGGACTATATTCAAGCATAGAAGAGGACTATGTCATAGTACATATACAATGTTGATCAGTGGTTGTCATTGATGTAAACCCAAGCAGCACCAGGGGCTACCCTAATCTTGCAAAGGAATTTTGACTTGACAAATTACTTAATTCCGAGTCAAGGATATTTTTAATGTTTTCTACTTGTCTATATGTTTCTATTGATATATGGCATGCCACGTAATTCTTCACGGTTTGAAAGATATTCGTGTTTGAAGTTTGTAACCCCAGTTAGTGGGCTAAAACCCCATGGGGTTGTGGCATGAAAATAATCATTGGTTGTGGTCATTGAATTGTCAATAATTAATAATTTTTTAAGCTCCTAAAATCCCTCCAATGTTCACTTGTTGAATACCCTCTGAACCTAAGCATTTATATAAATTGTGACCCTCATATCCTCCTCATGTAAGGATTTCACTACTTATAACAAGTCATTGTGGAATTTTCCCTATAACGTTTTTTCTAACCCGCTTAAGATGCTAAAACTAAAAACCCATTTGGGCGTAATCCTAATGAAGCTCGTGTCCAAATTTCAGATATTGGTTCACTATATTTTCGGAGATATGATCTAAGGAAGTTAGGGTTTTTTTAGGCTCCCGAATTTCATGTCAAACAGGTGACCTTTGGAAAATCGTTCTGAATTTCTCTCTGAGCATTTGATTCCAATTTCATAAAAAGTGACAGAAAGAGGACGGGTTGTATGTTGTTTTGTATCGTTTTTAGGACCAAAGGTTGAAACAGTGACATGTGGAACTTTGTACAATTTTTCTCTACTGAACCAGTCTATAATCAGGTCATCCTAGGAGATTTGGCATAACTATTTCTTGAAGCATCCAATGTTGATCAGACCTATGGGGTTGGAAAGAGGACTCAGAGGGCTACCACAGGACGAAATTTCAGACCTTAAAGATCTGAAACTACATAGATACAGTGGATTCAATATCAATATTCTAGAAGGAAAGAAAAAATATGCATTCAAGGATCACTGCAGTAAGGACAACACATCAACTGTCAAGGGTAAGTCTGCTACAACAAGGTATGTATGATTATTGTTTGAATTTTAATTTTAATATCATCTCTGACATGTATTTTTGTAGGACAGTGTAATTAAATTTTATGTATGTTTTATTGGGTTGTGTTCATAAATGTTGAACGTATTTACATTTGAATTTTCAATATTTCTCTGACATGTGGTTTGCAGGACATTGCAAGTATTTTGTTTGTATATTTGTTTGGGTCTTGCATGTGTAGGAAGGAGGACACAATAGGACAACTCATACACATACTAAAATGGCAATGCAACACCAAAGTACCATTACTTGAAGCAAGCACAACAATACCTCAAAAATTGCTAGTGTTCAAAGAAGCAGTGTCAAGTCAAGTATCAGGTCGCGTCAAAAGTCAGTATTGTAAAAATCGTCATTGTAAAATTGTAAAATAGTCATTATTGTAAAATATTCAATCTGCCTAGAGATGGAGAGGCATTGTTGGGAGGTATAAGTGTCATTGTTGGATAATGTTATGGTTGGGTTTCCGATCATAGTGTGATTGGGTGATTGGTCTAGTTCAAGAAAATGATTGTGAATCATATTGTATCGTGGATCATTGTCCCTGGTAGGAGAGTCCACACTCTTGTATTATTTCTGATCATTATAGGGTGGCAGGGAGGTGTTATTGATTTGAAATTGATTGTTAGTTATTGCTGTGCTAATATTAGTTTCATATTTAAATAAACATTGCTTTGGTTTGCTTATCCATTAAGATTTTTTCCATGAGCATGTGATTGTCAATTCACTAAACTTGGTGAAATTTAGTGTTTTTCATGAACTCAAAAGCATAGAAACTAATTGCTAAACAAAAAAAAATAAAAACACAGCAAGAAAAAATAACAGATTTCAATACACATGTTTTTCATGAACAAGTTAACCCCTCTTGGGCTACATCTCCTTGGTCCAACTTCATAGTTGTTGAGAATTTGAAGGGTTGTAGGTTAATACAAATTCTCTTCTTGATAATTACTTGTGAACTTTTTCCATACTTACGGAATGTGCATAATTTCTGGATCTCTGCAAATTTCGAACTTCTAAATTTTATGGTGAATACGCAATTCTGTGAGATCCGAAGATGTAATAGCTGATTTCTTCAAGTTAACATTATGTTGTATATATACATATGTCATACGTATCTGCCATCCGTATCTCCCTTCCGTATCTTATTTCTGTATCTGCCTTTGTTATCTTTCTTATGTATCTACCTTCATTCTCTTCGGTTCGTATCTGCCTTCGTTGAATTCTAACTTCATTGAATTCATTCCGCAATCTTCTGTGGTAGAGTCGGGCTTGTTTGCAACATAATCTCATATGTCTGCAATTACTTTATGGTATATGTTTACTGTAGGTTCCTATATATATATATATATATATCTATATATATATATCCACATACCCTTTCTAAAACATCCACAAACATTATTCCAGACTTGTTCGCATTTTCTACATAGGAATTCGCTTTTAAACTCGTACAGTTATCTGCATTTAAACTTCAGAGATGACCGGAGCTTGTTATCAAATGATCCACATAACAGGTTATATATAGGGACAATTCTATTGTCTTTTAGGCCGACCATTTTTTGAGCTTGAAGGCCAACTTGACTTTTTGTTGAAGGCCGACTTCAACACGGTGCTTTAGGCCGACTATAACCCAGTGTTGTAGCTTATCTTCCAGCATAGTTGGAGAGCTAATTTAGGCCATCCATTAATGGTTTCCTTGACTAGGTCTTGGAGCGTATATACATTTATACTATCTTTGAAATATTATTTATATAAATTTATAATTATATAATCAACATGAAGACCGACCTAGTTACACTTTTCAACACTCCCTCTAACTAGGGAGGTATTCATACAGGAACATGGTTACTTCAAATTGAAGAATCTCATAAGAAGAATCGGATTGGTAATCACATATTTATAGCATCATATCAACCAGCATTGTCCTAGTGCAAGGCCTTGACTAGCGGCCCCATCTCTCAATGAGACAATGGGCTACAATGCTGGCGAGACACATGACTTATAGAGACCTTTGTCATTGTCTCTCCAAGGTACATACTCCACCCAGGTGTTCCCAAAGTATGACCTTCTTGGACTATTCTTCTCTTGGGTAGCTAGCCCTCAAAGAATATCGGTCCCCAAATACTCTTCTCTTCAATGCCCTAACACATTCTCAAAGAGTATCGAATGCCATATGATTACCCAATCCTCCATTCTCTCTTCCCAAGTGAAGACTAGAATGATGTGCCTATCTCTCCCTCTCAACCATGGAGGACCTATTCCACAAGGGAATGTACTCATTCCTATACAAGGAATGTACCTAAGCTCATTCTTAGGAATTACCAAGTTTCTTCCAAGTAAGAAACTTTCCATCATGCTCCCTCTTAACCAAGGACCTCCAGCAGCAATGGTGAGACACCCAGCTGCTCATGAAGAATTCTTGTCCTCAATATCACGGATTTAGATATTGAGGAATCTTAAACTTTTAGATTCATAGGGAACATATCATCCATCACTTTCATCCTGATTCATTACAGCTGTCAGAAAGTGATTCATCAAATTTCCTTATTTGGTCCATTTTTATGCCATGCTTCTTTCCTTCGAATCATCTCCCAGGATCATACATCCTTTCTCATGATTAGAAGCCCTGCACAAATTCATCCAGATAAACATATAAATATGAACTTTTAATACAAAAGTTACCTTATCGATGATCATTCATCATGACATCTTCTTGTAGGCATCAGCATCTTTCATACAGATTGACATATCTCCTAATGATATGTTTTTCCAAGGGTCATCTTCTTTACCAAACTTTCGTCAGAGCCTACATATCTTTCCAGGAGATCTCCTAGTCACATCTTCTTGACCTCTAGATGATAATTGCCTCTTGACATGGTTGCATTTAATGATCTCTTCCTCTCTGCACATTCTTGATTCCCGAGAACATACAACTTTTATAGTTTCTTGTTCATATACAACCACCTCATATTCCATGAGGACATATTATGTTGATTTCATTTTTCTGTGCATTAAGAGATACTTCTACATAGATCATACTTCTAAGTACAGAATTCCATTACCTGCAACCATATAACATGACATTACAGCATCCAATGTCAGCATATAGAAATATACATACCTCATACCTTTTTCTCTTGAGTCATCCTATAGCAATTTCTCAAGAATGAAGAGCTTCATTCCATTGGCTTGTTTCATCAATATGTCATCACATCCCAGAAGTATGTTTCCATTATGACCCTTGCTCTTGATGACTACTTTCTATTAGTAATGTTTGTCAAAGAGGTTTTTCCCGGAGCTAATTCACCAGGAGTTCCTACCATGCTTCGATCAAGATGCTACATTGCTTCCTATCATATAACCAACAGAAATCAATTCCTTATTTATAAGTTTACTTGATTTTCCTTGAACTGGTACCTTTTGCTTGGACTGTTAGTTAAGGTCTTCAAGGCTTGAGACTTTAAGTTCCCTCCAAACTGAATACTTATATCAGTTGTAGATACCTCAGATCTTTGGTAGATCAACTATTCCAAGATCCTTTAATGTACTGCTTCACTGTATATACATATCACTAAGAATCCTTCTTTTGAAATCAGAAGTCATGACTATGACTGTGATTTACACCGAAACTCCTTCTTCGAAGTTGATCGAACTTATCTTACTCACATACACCGAAAAGAATTACTAAACTGGTTGTTGAGATTAATATAGAGTTTATACTGCACTTGTTTCTGAGATAGTACCGATACCTTCTCCTTGATATGGCATCGAAATCCTTTATTGATATTTCACCAAGACTATGGTATTGTGGTGAGACTTCATCTCTATGTCTGCACTAAAACCTTTGCTGCCATAACACCGAAATATTCCCATCAAAAGAGCACCAAAACATACATGTGATAACACTGAAATGTAACATCAAAACTGTGGTCACTTTGGTCATAGTGGTAACATCGAGCCTCTGTAATTGTCATCTGAATCTCATCTATGATTAATTCAAGGTTCGTTGTAATTAGTCTGAGCTTCTTTGATGTCTGAGATAGCTAGGAACCCAATCACTGAAATAGTTCTGAACTTGTCATCTGAAGGTATACCAAGATCCTCCACATGGTGAGCAAAGACTGAACTAGCTCACTGATCTTGATTTGACTGATATGTTTGAATGCAAATAGAGAATATTTCAAATTGAGAATATTGTCCTTCACTTAAAACTGTCTTTGATCATGAACTTAGCTCCAATACCATGTTGAGAATTTGAAGGGCTATAGGTTAATACAAATTCTCTTCTTGATATTTACTTGTGAACTTTTTCCGTACTTATGGAATGTGCGTAATTTCTGGATCTCTGCAGATTTTGAACTTCTAAATTTTATGGTGAATACGCATTTTGGTGATTACCTTTGTAACAGATCCGAAGATGTAATAGCTGATTTCTTCAAGTTAACATTATGTTGTATAGATACATATGTGATACGTATCTTCCCTTCGTATCTTCTTTCTGTATCTGCCTTCGTTATCTTTCTTCCGCATCTGCCTTCGTTCTCTTCCTTCCGTATCTGCCTTCGTTGAATTCCTCATCTACCTTCGTTCGTTCCTTCCCTGATATCACACGTGAGTGGGCTGTACGTACGTAATCTATATCATCCATGATTACTGGTATATGTTCACTATAGGTTCATATATATATATATATATATATATATATATATATATATATATATATATATATATATATTCTCATACCCTTTCCAAAACATCCGCAAACTTTATTCCAGACTTGTCCGCATTTTCTACATAGGAATTCGCTTTTAAACTCGTATAGTTATCTGCATTTGAATACCCTTTCCAAAACATCCGCAAACTTTATTCCAGACTTGTTCGCATTTTCTACATAGGAATTCGCTTTTAAACTCGTATAGTTATCTGCATTTGAACTTCAGAGATGACTGAAGCTTGTTATCAAATGATCCATAGAACATGTTATATATAGGGACAGTTCTATTGTCTTTTAGGTCAACCATTCATTGAGCTTGAAGGCCAACTTGACTTGTTGTTGAAGGCCGACTTCAACACAATGCTTTAGGCCGACTATAACCCAGTGTTTTAGCTTATGTTCCAGCGTAGTTGGAGAGTTGATTTAGGCCATCCATTAACAATTTCCTTGACTAGGTATTGGAGTGTATATACATTTATATTATCTTTGACATATTCTTTATATAAATATATAATTATATAGTCAATATGAAGACCGACCTAGTTACACTTTTCAACAATAGTGTGGTCCTTTTTATTAGCTTCAAATGTGCAAAATTGTTGTTTACAATCTCCTGTTGCCTCTGCAACCTGCTCCAATGACTCCAAAACATCAGAATCTACCAGAAATGACTCTCCTTGAGCTCATTTTGGTCGAACATTGCCTCAGTTATGGCAAAAACAAGATTTCCTACAATTTCTCCTCTAAATTTGGGATTCCGCCAATTAAATTTCTAAATTTGGCAAGTCCGCCGCATTTGGCGCGCTCCACCAATTTCTTCGCTACATTAACTAATTAAGAGATAAGTGCATCTTAATATTAAGATAAGCATTGTTTTAGGTGTAAGCACATTTAGCGCTAATGGTGGTTAATGTGGCATAACCACGTTTCAAATGCTAATTAATCCTGGCTTAAAATATGTCGGATTTATTGTCGGAGCCTCCTGGTTCTGAGTTGTCGGTTATGTGGGAGGGGGCTGGCGCGTAGGGCTGGCCCCCTCCGGACCCCCATTCACTGGCACATTGAACTTAAAGTATTGGCGAAGATCTATTGGGTTAAGACCCACGCTAGAAGAAGAGGTGGTAAGGCGTGTTGCTAGTGGGAAGTAGGTCTGGGGTTCGACCTAGACCCCTCCCATAAGTTGTTGTTCCATTGTTTAAACCATTTCCGCCACCATAGTTAGCGCTCCTCCAGACTTTAGCCAAGCTCCTCCATATTTAGCGCCGTCGTGGTGTAAGGTTTGGGACCTTATATATATATATATATATATATATATATATATATATATTGTGATGTGTGTGTGTGTGTGTTTCATACACCATAGTTTGACCTTGTCAATAAAACATAATATGCGCCCATTTCATAATGAATTCCAACCTGTCATGCCATGGGGGGGGGGGGTGTGGGGGGCTGTACATGCCATGCCACGTGCCCCTTCCCCATTGGCCCATAATTGCACTATATAAAAGTAATAACATTGCACCAATAAATCAAACATTCACCCTAAGACTTAAGATAATAAAAATTCACTTCCTAATCAACATTGTCGAATCTGGTTGAGCCACTTAGCACAGTTTCATTGGATGTTTCTGGAGAATATTCCCTATGAAGCTAACTAGACTGCCACATCATCCTTGTACCTGTTCTTCTCATTTTTTGCCTATTTGGGAAAACGAAAAACATGCCATAATTCCCTCATATGAACTCGGAATTTAATGAAACGAGTTGTGTTGGAATACTGGAGACGAGCTCTATCCAAGTCTTCAGGTCTGAAGCATTTATGAGAACTTTAAATTTTGAGTTAAATATTGATCCTTAGATCATTCCTCCCCACTAGAAGCCTTTTGGACCCCAAAAGATACTATCAATTGTTCAACAAGTGAGGGTATATCTCCCTCACTCTTCCAATCTCCAACCACTTAGCCTTTGAAGCATTTTGACCCTTGAGTCCCACTCTAAGGTATTCAACATTCCCTCTTCTTAAAGTTCTGATTCTTTTGTCAAGTATGAGATCTTGCTGAAGTTCATCAAGATATTCTGGTGAGAAATCATCTATTGATGGCAGTTGAACATGTTCTCCTTTATCATCAATCAAAGTAGACTCAAATAATCTCAGATTCTCAACATTAATGACAAAATAAATTTTCATATAAGGAGGCAAATCTAGTTTGAATGCATTTGTACCAATATTTTCTAGAATTTTAAATGGACCATAAAGGATTGGTTTGAGCTTTTTACCTTCCCCTTGAAATATTTCTTTGTTTATGTACAACCAAACTTCATCACCAACTTGAAATTTGTGATCAACTCGGTGTTTTTCATGCCTTGCCTTGTAGCTGCTTTGGCTCTTTTCAAGTTTCTCTTGCACGGTCTAATGTATCAACTGAATTTGCTCAATGAACTTCCTTACCTTATATATGTCACTATGACCATCTATAGTGACATATTTCTCAAATATGAAGTCCAATGGCGATCTTGGAAAATAACCATAACATGCCTAAAATGGCGATGTGTTTGTGGAAGAATGTTTTGCCCTGTTGTATGCATGCTGAATGTAATGCAATTGTTCGTCCCACAACTTGGGATGCTTGCTGCAATAACCTCTAAGAAGATGAATAACAGTCTTGTTCACCACCTTGGTTTGACCAGCTATTAGCAAAAGAAATGTTGTACTCTTCTTCAACTTTGTGTCCATCATGTCCCATAATTTTGACCAAAAATTCCCAACAAATCGAGAATATTGATCACTTACAATAGAAGTAGGAAGACCAAAATGAACCCAAACATTTTGAAAGAAAAGATTAGCAGTTTGTTCAGCTATAATGGTTTTCTTATATGACATCAAAATACACATTTCGCAGAACCTATCTACCACAACATACAAATAATCATGAACTTTCCTTGACATAGGAAGACCACCTACAAAATCCATTGAGATACTCTCCCAAGGATGTGAAGAAACTGAAAGTGGAGTGTACAATCCAAGCTTCCTATTGCTAGGCTTACTTGTTGCACATAAATAACATCCTCTAATAAAACGAGATACATTATCAATCATGTATGGCCAATAACAATACCTTTGGAGATTTGCTACTTTCTTTCCTACACCGAAATGTCCTGCAATAAATGATGTGTGTGCCTCCCTTATGATATTGTTTCTTTCTCCATTTGGAATACATAACTTTCCCAATTTATACAAAAAAATGTTATGCACATGATAATCTAACTCTTCATTTTGGTTTCCTTGACTCAAGCTCTCATACACATCTTGAAAATCACTATCATTTGCATTTTGTTCAATGTAACTTTCATGCATAATGGAATTGTGCTCGAGTATAATAGTTGAATTTATAATAGGCCTAGAGAGCATATTAGCTACCTTATTGTAGATTCCCTTTTTGTGCCTAGTAACCAAATGAAATTGTTGTAGAAAACCCATCCATATGAAATGCCTTGATTGTTGCAACTTTGACTGTGATTGTAAGTACTGCAATGGCTAATGGTTGGTATGGATAATAGTCTCTTTCCCCATCAAGTAGTGCTTCCATTTCTTTGAACTTCATACCAATGCATATAACTCTTTATCATAGGTGGGATATTTAGTCACAGCTCCATTAAAAATTTCAGAATGAAACGAAATAGGCTTACCATGATGCAGGAGCTCTGCTCCCATAGCATAATCACTTGCATTTGTTTGGATCTAAAATGGCTGTCTAAGATCCAGAAGTGCTAAAACCGGTGTTGAACTTATCTTTTGTTTCAAAGCATCAAATTCCTTTTTCTGTACATCTACCCAATGGAAGACTCTCTTTACACTTGTCAATGCATGTAACGGAGCTGTAATGGAAGAAAAAATAGCAATGAATTTCCTCCAATACTGTGTTGCCCCTAAAAAGCTTCTTATCTCTATAACTGTATTGGGCTTGGGCCAATTCAGAATGACCTCTACTTTGTAAGGATCGATCTTCAACTCACCTCCTCCAACAATGTGTCCCAAATACACCAATGAAGTCTTACCAAACTTGCACTATGACATATTTAAAAACAACTTCTCTTTTCTCAAGAAATCAAGTACCTTGTTCACATGCATGACATGTTCTTCTATTGATTTGTTGAATATGAGTATGTCATCTAAGTAAAAAATGACGAATTCATCTAGAAATGGTCTAAGTAAATCATTCATGACTCTCATAAAAGTAGCTGGAGCATTTGTTAAGCCAAATGGCATAACTAAATACTCATACAATCCTTGTCTAGTTTTGAAAGTAGTTTTCCAAATGTCCTCTTCAACTATTCTAACTTGATGATAACCACTTCGCAAGTCTAACATCTTAGTGAAATACTTTTCATGCTTTAACTAAATCTAGCAAATCATCAACGCATAGGAGTGGGTAGCGATTCTTTACCATGATTTTATTTAGTGCACGGAAATCGATACACATGCATTAGGTCCCATCCTTCTTTGGAACCAAAACAATTGGTGAACCACATGGAAAAGTACATGGGCATATGATACCTTTTTTCAAAAATTCTTGGATTTGCTTCTTAATTTCCAAATCTCCATAATTGAAATTTGATACATACAAATGTTTGGAAGTGGAACATCCTGCTGCAGCTAAATCTCATGTTGAATTCCCCTCTTGGGTGGTAACCCCTTTGGTTCTTGACAAATATCGCCATGCTGACTTACCACATCAAACAAATTAGATTTCAATTTTTCATCACATCCATCAAAATATTCATAGTCAACATCATCCTTTTTCTTGATCATGAGAAGCACAAATTTTTTGCTTGCATTAACTAGCCTCTTCATTTTCCCTACATTTACTAAAGAAATTTTTAGTTCCTTGTGATAAGCTCTCACAATATACTCCACCCCATCCTTAAGCAAATCATACTATTGTTCTCATGGCGATAAAACACCAATTTCTTGTCATAAAAATATGGACTTCCCAAGATAATCCCTGAAATGTCAAGTGGAACCACATCTAACTCGACTTCATCAACAAAGTTTGCAGTAATAGAAAATATAAATATGCATTTCCTTGTAAATTGTAAATTGGCATTCTTAACTATCCAACCCAAAGGGTATGGTTTATGATGTGGTACAGTTTCAAGGTTAATATTTTTAACTAAGTCTTCTGAAATCAAGTTTTCTTGTGACCCCGTATCAAATAATTCATCAATCTTTGTATGATTAGAAATCACTCTAACATGGAACAATTCTATCCTTGTGTCTTCATTTGGAGTGTTTTTGTGACTATTTGAGGAACTAGAACTTGCTATGGCTTCTTTTCCTTTGTTAACCATGGCAATTATCTTGGTCTCATCTCCTGAATCGGATCCAAGATCTTGTTGTGTAGTGGAGATCACCTTTTGTTTCCCTTTGTTATTTGTTTTCTTTGGCCTTAGTTCAGGTTGTAGTTTCCAAGAGTGGGCTTCATCAAGCCCCTCTTTGGAACAATGTTTGCATGTAGTTTTCTCCCCTTATTTCTTGATACTTTCACTCTTCTTTCCCTTTCATTTTCCTCCCTTCTCTTTTCCCTTACCCTTGAATGGCTTCTTCTTACTACCCTCTTCAGGAATGTTTTTTCCCCTTGCTTCAAGATGTGTGGCTTGCACAAATACTTCATCTAAGTTGTTTGGGTTAAACATAAGGATAGTATGTTTCAAGTAGGAATATAAACCTCCTATATATTTCAAGAGTGCATCCTGTGAATTCAAGTTTACTCCTAACAATAAAGCCCTCTTTCTAAATTCCCGTGTGTACTCTTGAACAGTTTGGCCTTTGAGCTACCTAAAGTTTTGCCAAATCATAATTTATTTTTGCATATAGGCTAATGGATAAAACTATCTTTTAATGGAATAAATGAATTCAAACCAATAAATGGAAATCTTACCATGGATTCGCATGTCCTCTTGTGTCTTTGCCTCCCACCAAAATAGTGCTACTCCTTCTAGCCTTAATGAAGCCAGCTGGATCTTTATGTTGTCTTCTTGTAAATTTTGAATTATGCAGTATACTTCCAATTGATGAATCCAATTGTCTAACTTATCTGCATTAACCTCTACATTGTATATGGGAAGTTCAAACTTGATGTACAACTTGAGTAATGGAGTCTTTCCTTTTGGGATCTTGGAATGAGTGTGGGTATGATTTTTCGTGGTGGATGTGGAAGCTGAAGATGTTGATGAATATGAAGAAGATGGGGATGGTGGAGATGGAGATGGATTTCCTCCACTACCTTTTGAGCTCTTCTCTTCATCCTCCTTACTGTTTAAAGATCCTTCTCCATGTGGAGATTTTGAACCTTCTCCAGCTTTTTCTGCAATTAATGCTTCATACGTGACTTTAACCATTCTTTGCATATCTTTGAAATCTCTCTTAACATCCTCTTCTTCAGAATGTTCATGAGTCTCTTCATAGTCTGACATTTTGGCTTTGGATTCAAGCTCAATCTCTATAGCTTGTACCTCTTCAATCTCAACTGATGGAGATGGAATTTGAGGTGCTTCAGGTGCTGCTTTGAGTGTTCCTTTGGGTGAAGATGATGCCTTCGCAGCTCTCTTCCTTCTTGTCCTAATCTCGGGACTAGCTACCAATAGCTTCCCTTCTCCTCTCTGTAACCTCAACCTATAAGCATCACAAAAATTGCAACTATTAAAACGCTTCAAGAAAAGCAAGCAAGCAACCTTGTGCTCTGATACCAACTTGATCTCAAATTGATTGTTATTTATTGTTGTGCTCATATCAGTTTCAGATTTAAATAAACATTTATTTGGTTTGCTTATCCATTAAGATTTTTTCCATAAGCATGTGATTGTCAATTCATTAAACTTAGTGAAATTTAGTGTTTTTCATGAACTCAAAAGCATAGAAACTAATTTCCGAACAACAGAAAATAAAAACACGGCAAGCACAAATAACAGAGCTCAATACACAAGTTTTTTATGAAGGATTTCACCCCTCCTGGGATACATCTCCTTAGTCCAACTTATTAGCTTCAAATGTGAAAATTATTGTTTACACTCTCCTGTTACCTCTACAACCTGCTCCAATGGCTCCAAAACATCAAAATATACCATAAATGACTCTTTATGAGCTCATTTTCGTCGAAATTTGCCTCAATTATGGAAAAAAACAAGATTTCCTACAATTTCTCCTCGAAATCCGAGATTCCGCCAGTTAAATTTCTAAATTTGGCAAGTCCACCACATTTGGTGTGCTCTGCCAGTTTCTCCGCAGCATTAAGTAAGCTTAATTAAGATATAATCACATCTTAATATTAATATAATCATTGTATTAGGTGTAAGTGCGTTTAGTGCTAATGGTGGTTTAATGTGGCATAACCACGCTTTAAACACTAATTAATATGGCTTAAAATTCGTCAGATTTTTTGTTGGAGGCTCCTGGTTCTGAGTTGTCAGTTATGTGGGAAGGAATTGGCCTGTGGGGCTGACCCCCTCCGAACCCCTGTTCACCGGCGCATTGAACTTCAAGTATTGGCGGAGATCTATTGGGTTAAGACCCATGGTAGGAGCAGAGGCGGTAAGGGGTATTACTGGTGGGCGATAGGTCTGGGGTTCGACCCTGACCCCTGCCATAAGTTTTTGTTCCATGGTTTAAACCATTTCCGCCACCACAATTGGCTTTGCCACCATAGTTAGTGCTCCTCCATACTTTAGCCAACCTCCTCCATAGTTAGCTTCATCGTTGATCCAGGTGGAATAATTAGGTACAGGTACAAGTGGCCTGAGTAAAAGGCTAAAAAATCAAAGTGTTCGGAGTGTTATCGAACCAAGTTCATATTGTAGATCTCGTCTTTCTAATTCCAATGATGCAGACGACACTCAATTCTGAGTCCGTATGAAGAAGTTATAAGCGGTCAAAGTTCCAGGTTGACTTGGTGACTGGACAGCCTTAAGGAAGGTGCAAATTTGAATTTTTCCAGCCACCGGATTCCAACAACCTCGGGCCAGATTCCAGGCAAATTTGTGGCCTATTTAATTTGCCTCCTTCGATCCAAAACCGAATTTTTCATAAGGGCATAATTTGTTTTAAAAACAAAAATTATTTTAAAAAAGGGGTGGCAGGCCACCACCCCCGCCACCCCACTCGACCGCATGTCACAACATATCAAAAAATATATATATGTTTATGGGCCGGTGGGCCATGACCCCCGCCGGACCCCACGGAGCCTCCACCTTAAATGAGTGTGTTTTACATATATCATATGTATGTTATAACGTATATATACTATATATGACGAAGCATATATCATTCATTGCGAGGAGTTGGGGCGGGCCGCCCGATGCGGGCCCAAGCCCCAAATAAACATTACAAAAAACAATATAATATTTTTTGTTATAAAAGCAAGTGCAGATTTGGTAGAGGCGGGATTTGATCCCCCGACCTCATTTAACCAATTACTAAATCTTACCATTATGCCCAACTGACTACTTGGGTAATTCCGCCCAGATTTTTTTTATATAAACCCGACTTTCATAAGTGTGCCCAGGCCATGGAGGAGCGGGAGAGCGCGCACGCAGTTCGAGGCTATTATTTTATTGCAGGTGCAGTGGAACCATGAGCCAGAAAAGAGGCGGGCGGAACCTTGATTGAGCTCAATTTTTCAGGAGGGCGAAATTTCGACTTTGTCCAAATGGGACAAATTTTATGTCGTTTCAGCACTACTCAGCGCCACAAGTCTGATGGCGTGCTCAGTTTCTGCATCTGAGTTTTCAATTTTTCAGCCACTTTTGGAAGTGGGTTATGAAGGTGTCAGATTTTTACATGTGAGCAGTCGTTTTCATCTTTCTCGACGCCACAAGATTGATGGTGTTTTCAGATTCAGCCGCAAAATAGCTCAGCCTTCAGCGAATGGCAGCATGAGGTATATGATGTGGATTCCATGTACTTCTTTATTTATTTCTCATTGATATGCATTATGTCTTGCAGATCCCAGTTGATACATGAGTCGTAGGATCTTGCTTTGTGTTGTTATTGATGTACTTTTCAACTATGGATTTGTGTCATGTATGAGTCCCTTTTATGCCACATTGGCGGGATTCTCTTTTTCATATGTGTATTTTTGAGATCCCTTGTTTGCCAGGATTGGTGGGATACTCTTATTTATTACATGTCAACTATGGTCATAATGATAGGAGTCTTTCTTTATGTATGAGAGTTCCACAGTAGAACATCTCTTAAAGAAGTCAAGCCACTCCTGCGTGAGGGCAATTTTTCCTTATATGTCATAGGAAAGCACATCCATGTACATCTCTTCTTACAACACATAATGCAATGGCCTACACCATCTTGACACCGAGGCCCGGAGATGTAGTCCCTCCTGGACGAACTCCGTCATCAAACGACATGTTCTTATGATTGTTGATCTTGTTCATTTATGTCCCTCTTATTTACAACTACAATTATTCATTTCAGTTCTTTAACGTCTTAATTAAATGCAATTCTATTTATCATCCGAAGTAAAAGGTCTTGGCTAAGGGTATCAAGATTTTACCCTGGATCAAGTGGTATCGGAGCAGGTATTCTTGCTGATTGGATTGCAGGCGTGAACATTGAACGTTTGCTAATTTGAGCCATGGAGAATGTGAAGGACATGTATGAAACCATGCTCAGGGTGTCTGAGAAAGCAGACATACTGTACGAGGCTTACGAAAAACAAGCAGCAGAGAACGAAGAATTGAAGACCCTCCTACACAAAGAGAAGGAGGACAAACAACAATTGCAGCTTCAGTTGCAAGCCACAACAGAAGCGTGGGAAGATTGGAAGCGCAAAATTGAAATTCTGCAAGTAGATCATGATGCCTTGAAGGCATTCCTACATGAAGAGAAGGAGGAGAAGCAGCAGTTGCAGCTTCAGTTGCAAGCCATGATAGAGGCATGGGAAGATTTGAAACGCAACAACGAAACTTTTCAGAGAGATCATGATGCCTTAAAAGCATTCCTACAGAAAGAGAAGGAGGAGACGCAACAGTTGCAACTTCAGCTACAAGCCGTGTCAGAGGCAGTGACAGAAGTGAAGCACAACGAGGGCTTACAACAGCTTTCTTCATCTGTTTCACAATCAACACCTAAGGTAAATAGTGTTGATTTTTCTTCAATTTCTTCACATGATGTCATTTCAGTTGGAAGTGTGGAGATACCCATCACAGGTATCGGCATGAGACTCCTCACCAAAATGGGGTACAGAGGAGGAGGACTTGGCGTTCGTGGCCAAGGCATAACCAAACCATTGGAGGTTGTGCAACGACCTCGTTATGCAGGTTTGGGGTACACTGGCGAAGGATGTTCGAAGGACATCAAGGGCAAACAGATACTGATGAACTCTCCAAGGAAGAGGAATGATAGGGACACTTCACCATTGTTCCACGGTAGTGCTCGTTGCAGTGAAGGAATCGAGGCGAGCTCCCATCATCATGATGGCGCCAGAGACCACCACAGAAGGTATACTAAGTCTCATTATTCCAGAGTGCATTTTGACTATAAGAATGTTGATAACCACGGTCGTAAAATATGGCATCGTAAGACTTGTTTATTTTGTGGTTTAAATAACCATGTGATTTCTGAGTGCTGGAAGAGGATGGCAGCACAAAGGAGGAAGAGGCACAAAAAGCCTTCTCCCCAACATGAAAGGAAATCAGTTAAGCAGGTTTGGAGGAAAAATAACTTTTGCACCCATTGCGACTGAAGTGGCCACCAAAGAGCCACATGCTGGAAACTTCATCCAGAGTAGCGCCGTAAAGACAAAGCGCCCATGCATACACCAGTCGAAAGAGCTGATCGACAATCAAGTTCACCACAGGGAAATGATCCACTCGTTTTAATAAATGAGAAGTGGTTCTTCTAGATTATTTTTTTCTAGAGATGTTAAGCTTGTCATGGCCACGCTTGTAAGTCATTTGTCGCATTTTTATTATGAAAGTGATGATGTGTTTCCATCACTCGTTTAAGCGACCATGACATTTTTTTGGCCTTGTTTTATAAGTCATGTGTTAGATCTCTTTCATGTAAAAGTGATGATTTGTTACCATCACTTCGAGACGTGACGATTATGTTTTTGGTCATGTTCTATGAGTCGTCTGATGCATTTCTTTCATGTAAAAGTGATGAGGAGTTTTGCCATCACTTCAAAATGCGACGATGAGGTCTGGTCTTGTAATTTTGTTGAGGTATGATTTCCATTTTGCTGTAAGCTTGACCACAGAGTACATGTTATAAACTCGTGGCAAGTATGGAAATATCTAGGTCATTGTTGGTCGCATTGAGAATGTAATGTTCGTTGCAGCTTTAGGCAGGTGATGGCATTCCGATTCCGAAGGAAAAAAGTGGAGTCTTCAAGGGATGTGCCTTTTCAGACATTTGCATTTCAGCAGTTGCAAGTGTTGGCTTTGCATCTTGATTCCGAAGTACGTGAGGTGAAGGAGTCTTCAAGGGATGTGCCTTTTTAGACATTTGCATTTCAACAGTTGCAGGTGTTGGCTTTGCATCTTGATTATGAAGTACGTGAGGTGAAGGAGTCTTCAAGGGATGTGCCTTTTTAGACATTTGCATTTCAGCAGTTGCAGGTGTTGGCTTTGCATCTTGATTCTGAAGTATGTGAGGTGAAGGAGTCTTCAAGGGATGTGCCTTTTCAGACATTTGCATTTCCGCAGTTGCAGGTGTTGGCTTTGCATCTTGATTCCGAAGTGCGCCAGGTGAAGGAGTCATGTGGGGATGTGAATTTCAATGACATTTGCAGACAGTTGATGATAGGTAAAGCTTGATGCTTTTGGAGGACCAAAAGCTCCTTAGTGGGGAGGATTGATCGAGGTGGAATAATCAGGTACAGGTACAAGTGGCCTGAGTAAAAGGCTAAAAAATCAAAGTGTTCGGATTGTTATCGAACCAAGTTTATATTGTAGATCTCGTCTTTCTGATTCCAACGACGCATACGACACTCAATTCCGAGTCCGTATGAAGAAGTTATAAGCGGTCAAAGTTCCAAGTTGACTTGGTGACTGGACAGCCTTAAGGAAGGCGCAAATTTGACTTTTTCCGGCCACCGAATTCCGGCAACCTCAGGCCAGATTTCGGGCAAATTTGTGGCCTGTTTAATTAACCTCCTTCGGTCCAAAACCGAATTTTTCAAAAGGGCATAATTTGTTTTAAAAACAAAAATTATTTTAAAAAAGGGGTGGCAGGCCACCACCCCCGCCACCCCACTCGACCGCATGTCACGACATATCAAAATATATATATATATATATATATATATATATATATATATATATATATATATATGTTTATGGGCTGGTGGGCCATGACCCCCGCCGGACCCCACGGAGCCTCCACCTTAAATGAGTGTGTTTTACATATATCATATGTATGTTATAACGTATATATACTATATATGACGAAGCATATATCATTCATTACGGGGAGTTGGGGCGGGCCGCCCGATGCGGGCCCAAGCCCCAAATAAACATTACAAAAAACAATATAATATTGTTTGTTATAAAAGCAAGTGCATATTTGGTAGAGGCGGGATTTGATCCCCCGACCTCATTTAATCAATTACTAAATCTTACCATTGCGCCCAACTGACTACTTGGGTAATTCCGCCCAGATTTTTTTTATATAAACCCAACTTTCATAAGTGCGCCCAGGCCATGGAAGAGCGGGAGAGCGCGCACGCAGTTCGAGGCTATTATTTTATTGCAGGTGCAGTGGAACCATGAGCCAGAAAAGAGGCAGGTGGAACCTTGATTGAGCTCAATTTTCAGGAGGGCGAAATTTCAACTTTGTCCAAATGGGACAAATTTTATGTCGTTTCAGCACTACTCATCACCACGAGTCTGATGGCGTGCTCAGTTTCTGCATCTGAGTTTTCAAATTTTCAGCGACTTTTGGAAGTGGGTTATGCAGGTGTCAGATTTTTACATGTGAGCAGTGGTTTTCATCTTTCTCGACGCCACAAGATTGATGGTGTTTTCATATTCAACCACAAAATAGCTTAGCCTTCAGCAAATGGCATCATGAGGTATATGATGTGGATTCCATGTACTTCTTTATTTATTTCTCGTTGAGATGCATTATGTCTTGCAGATCCCGGTTGATACATGAGTCGTGGGATCTTGCTTTGTGTTGTTATTGATGTACTTTTCAGCTATGGATTTGTGTCATGTATGAGTCCCTTTTATGCCGCATTGGCGGGATTCTCTTTTTCATATGTGTATTTTTGAGATCCCTTGTTTGCCAGGATTGGTGGGATACTCTTATTTATTACATGTCAGCTATGGTCATACTGATAGGAGTCTTTCTTTATGTATGAGAGTTCTACAGTAGAACATCTCTTAAAGAAGTCAAACCACTCCTGCGTGAGGGCAATTTTTCCTTGTATGTCATAGGAAAGCACATCCATGTACATCTCTTCTTACAACACATAATGCAGCAGCCTACACCATCTTGACACCGAGGCCCGGCGATGTAGTCCCTCCCGGACGAACTCCGTCATCAAACGACATGTTCTTATGATTGTTGATCTTGTTCATTTATGTCCCTCTTATTTACAGCTACAATTATTCATTTCAGTTCTTTAACGTCTTAATTAAATGCAATTCTATTTATCAACCGAAGTAAAAGGTCTTGGCTAAGGGTATCAAGATTTTACCCTGGATCAATCGTGGTGTAAGGTTTGGGACCTTATGTTATAATATATATATATATATATATATATATATATGCGCCATACACCATAGTCCGAGCTTGTCAATAAAACATAATGTGTGCCCATTTCATAATGAATTCCACCCTGCCATGCCATGGGAAGGAGGGGGGGAGGGGGGGGCGGGGGGTTACGTGACATGCCACGTGGCCCTTCCCCATTGGCCCATAATTGCACCATATAAAAATAATAACATTGCACCAATAAATCAAAAATTCACCCTTAGACTGAGGATAAGAAAATTTCCCTTCCTAATCAACATTGGCGAATTTGGTTGTGCCACTTGGCACAATGCCATAGGCTGTTTTGGAGAATATTCCCTGTGAAGCTGACTAGAATGCCACATCATCCCTGTACCTGTTCTGCCCATCTTTTGTCTGTTTGGGAAAACGAACATCAGACCATAATTCCCTCATACGAACTCAGAATTTGATGAAATGAGTTACATTGGAATCCTAGAGACGAGCTCTATCTAAGCATTCAGGTCTGAAGAATTTCTGAGCAATTTCAATTTGAGCTAAATACTAAGCCTTAGATCAGCTAGGTTGGTGCATGAAGTCACCTACAGGTTGGATCCTGTGAACACTTCAGGGTGGTAGGTTGGTCCAGGATGTCGGGGCATCCATTCAGTTGACTACTGAAGAAACCAGGGCGTTGGGGCATCCTTCCAGTGGGATTTGGAGAGTGAATTTCTATAATTCTAGGAAGTTGTACCTTTCATTTCATTTGGGGCTGAATATTAAATAATTTATTAGAAAAGTGTTCAGTGGTTTTGACCCGGAGGGGCTTTTCCACCTAAAATTCACGTGCCTATTGTGTTATATTGTTTAATATTGTTACTGGATAAACATCAAGAATAATTGAAGATTAAATAATGCTCTGAAAAGATTTAAAAAGTGCTAATTGATAAGAAATATTGATTCACCCCACCTCTTAGTATTTCCAACATTTGGAATTAGAGCTTGGTTCCTTCAATGACAGCCTAACAACTAGAAGGAGGTTATGGAGTATACTAAGAATAGAGTTCCTTTGTTTAATGGAAATAATTACGCACTTCAGACTGGAAGAATGCATGTTCATATGCTGGAGCAAGGATAAAAAGTATGGGAAATCGTTGAAAAAGGCTTTACAGTGACCCACGACGAACAAGGAAAGAAAAATATGGTATATGATGCAAGGGATGAAGATCTCATTATCAATGGGCTTATCAAATCTATCTATCTTAAGGTACTGAGTTGAAAAACTGCTAAAGAAGTATGGGGCAAGCTTGAGAATATATATACAGGTGACTCAAACGTGAAAGAAGAAAAGCTTCAAATTTACAGGGAAAATTTTGAGCAACTCAAAATGAAGGAAGATGAAAAATTGATGCATTCTTACAGTGTGTTGATGAAATAACAAATGCATTGGAAGATTTGGGAGAACCTGTCGACACGAAAATTGTTGTCCGAAAGATCCTTAGAACCTTTCCAGCAAGATTCAACCCAAAGGTATCTTCCTTGGAATATAGTTCGAATCTATTCAATCTCAGCAAAGATGAATTGCATGAAGTTCTTACGGCATATGAAATGAGGATTGAAGAAGAGGATGACAAATCTCACCTATAAACAACATTCGTTGTATCCAAGAAAACTAGTAAGGACAAGAATACTCCAAAAGCGAAAACTTGCAGTTGTAAGGAAGAAGAAAAGGAAGAAGATGAAGAAGAATTTTCAGATAAAGAATTTTCCTACTTCACGTGAAAAATGAGAACAGGAATGGAGAAATTCAAATGTAAACTTCCATTGATATTTTTCGATTGTGGTGAGGTTGGGCATTTTGCAGCCAAGTGTCCTCACAAAAATGAGGTTGTTACGAAAGGAAAGAAAGGCCTGAGGAAGTTCAACAAGCAAGGCAAGAAGAAATGCTTTGAGAAGAGTTTCTTCTCCAAAGAAGATATCTCCTCATTTGATGAAGACACTGATAACGAAGAAGAAATTGACGGAAGAGTATTGTTTATGGCCAAGCATAATTAGCAAGAAGCAACTGACAAAGAAGGTGACGAATAAGAAGAGATGACTAAGGTTGAATTTCAAAACAAAGTGATCAGGGCTATCAAATAGCTCAAGGTCGAGAAGGATCATGTCAACACCCTTGAAGAAAAATTAAAGATAGAAAGGGAACATGTCCTAAATCTTAAAATCAAGGTTGAAGAATACAAACGAGTTGAATAATCGCTCAGGGAAGAATTAAGGGAAAGCAACAAGGAAAGAGAAGCATTGGAAGCTGAAATAGTTTCTCTTCGAAAGCAAGTAAAAAATGAAAAAAACTCTTCAAAAATACACCAATCTCCAAGGCATTGGAATAAATCATCAACAATCAATGATAAAATAGTGACAAGACTGGTCTTGGTTACAAAGAAAAATCTGAAAAATGAGGCAAGTCCTTCTATGACAACAAAAGAAGATGGATATGCAAAATCTAACAAGCAGGTAGACCTTCCAGCCAACTCAAGAGATAAGGACTCGCAGGAAGAACCATGGAAGAAAATTCCTCGAAGAATATTTCCTCCTAGGTATCAACCTATCTTCTATGGTCATTGTTATTCATGTGGAAGGTTTGGACATAGAGCTATAGAATGTCGCACGTATGTTTGGAATAAATACAGCTTCGGGAGATCTTTCAAAAATGGATATCCTGGAACTCAATAGAATATTACCATATTTTATCATTTGAGAGATGATGTCAAATGTTACAATTTTGGAAGTTCCTCAAAGGAATTCTCGCAAAATTAGAATGAAAAAATATGGAAAAATAAGACGGAAAAATGTGTTATCGCTCTCAAGGATCAAAGCAACAGAAACATTTGGTATGTTGATAGTGGTTGCTCAACTCATATGATTGGAGATAGGAATGAATTCATATCATTGAAAGAAAAGAAGGATGGAACAGTGTCTTTTGGAAATGACAGGTCTTCAAACTTCATAGGAGTAGGTATAGTCACACTTGGAAGCAAGAATGCATTAGTGAAAGATGTGTTGTTGGATATGAATCACAATCTTCTCAGTGTTGGAAAAATGTGCGATTAAGGACACACGATGCTATTTAACTCTAAGAAATGTGAAATCAGGAAAGGAAAGTTTGGTAAAATTGTGGCTACAACAACCAGAGCTCCAAATGACATATATTTTGGATGAGACACCTAAAGGGTGTTTTTTTGGCGAAAGAAAACGAAATTTGGTTACGGCACAAACGAATGGGACATATAAATTTCGACAATTTGATCAAGATCAGCAAGAAGGAAACAGTAAGAGAAATGCCTAAAATTTCAAAACCCACCAATACGATATGTGATTCTTGTCGGCATGACAAGCAGACAAAAGTTGAGTTCAAGACAAAAGAACACTTTGCATCACGTCCATTGGAATTAGCACATACTGATCTATGTGTAATATCCCAAAATGGACTCCTTAGCAAGGCATGCCTGAAAAACACATCTTTTCAAGAATGTATGCTACAGGATTGCAAAGCAACCCTTGGATCCCTTAGATCTAAAAATCTAAGACCTGAATCTAAGAGGGGATCAGAAAAAAATCTTTCTAGATGAGGTAAACAGGTCTCCCACACCTAGAACAGCTGAAAAATGCCCAAGAATGGTACTACAACAAGATTCAACAACACTGATTCAGAAATAACGCAGTTCAGCAAAGTAGCAGCAAGTGGCCATTATGAAGGCTCAATATTTTCATGTATAACAACAAATCAGAGTTATATTGAAGCCCTTACATTATATAACAGATTTACATGAAGAAATCCTCAAGAATGAGGTGCCGCAACCATAGGAAATGACTGAACAAGCTTGACAGTGTTATTTTTATTGGCTGGAACAACAGTGTATTACTCTTAAGATCTAGAGCAGATCTGTGTACAAAAAGTTAGATCTATATCAGATTTGTACAATAGGAAGGTTCATCTACAAATGCCCCTTGGTGTTTTCAGCAAATCATGGAGCACACGGAATAGATCTGAAATCTTATGCAGTAGAGCTGCAGAATGATTCATAAATTCTGAAGTAAGTACAAGAGTAATCAAATTAGATCTGAATATAACATGGATTAGATCTGTAATCCACGGATCACCACAATGAAGGGAATATTCCCAACACTAGAGATCTCTCTCCCAAAAGTGTGCCAAAACTCCCTGCAACTTCTCCTTTGCAAATAACACAGTATAGGAAGATGGACTACGTTGTAGGATTTAAGAACAGTTTGGCCTGATGCCAAGGTGTAGATTTGAAGTTCCAATCAGCTAATACACTCTTGTCAATGGAATAGAAGATTTTCCCATTGAAAAGAGGCACTAGAATGGCCTAGATCTGAGCAAATCTAGCCTCCACTTGATGCAGCTTACAAGGACAACCAA
This sequence comes from Pinus albicaulis, assembly GCA_034641835.2. NCBI lineage: Eukaryota > Viridiplantae > Streptophyta > Pinopsida > Pinales > Pinaceae > Pinus > Pinus albicaulis. Next base: position 649,309,764 of record CM076579.1, read on the forward strand.
ACCCTCAACGGGATCTGCATTGTAGTTGGAAGATGAATCTTGGCCCAATGTTTGATAGTGGACAGGATGTACAAGACTCCTCCAAGAGCTACTCAATGGAAGAGGTGGGATTCCCGATCAGGAACACCCAGTGCTAAACAACACTATTCTCTTCGAAACAGCCAAGAGAATGATATATGTCTAAATAGACAATATATTCATAAAATATCATACCATGAAAAACCTTCTCTTGTTGTCCCCTCTTCCTTTTATAAGATGAAAGTCTTGTAAAACCCTAAACCATCTCAAAGATTTAGCTCCTTTCATATTGTAGCCTCCAACTAGAACTGTGATGTACATCTAGGAGGTTCATTGCATCTGGACAACACTGTGGATTTGGTCCTGTTGACCCAGTCAAATGTCTCAATCCCTTTCACACATAAGGGAGCTTTATTAAGGCAGCCCAGATTTAGCCTTGTTCACATGGGGCATTGGTTTATTTTGCTGATTTAGGAGTTTTATTGATTCTCCTTTATAATTTTATTCATGAAAACAGGAAGCAAAACAAAATTGAATATTCCTATTAGCTTGGGCTAATTAGGAATATTATAGTCCTCCCCTCCAAAATGTTGCTTGTCCTCAAGCAACTGATAAGGTGAGTGTTGCCACTCATCTCCTCCTCCATTGGTGACACAAACATGAGTTAGTCTTCCTCCTAGTGCCAAGTGTTCACCAAACCAACCCTCCATGACTTTCTCCACCAAATTTCTCATGAGATACAAATAGTTTATCTCATAAGAAGGCAATAGATCATAGGAAACAAACATGGTTTGCCCACTGTTCTCCCTGAAATATGAGACATAAAGTACATGGGGAGTAGCCATTCCATATGGCTCATGCATTCCTTCCCTCCTTCCTCCATACATCCCTATGAAAATCACAAGTACATCATTCATATAGGGAATCAAAACAATGTACATACAAACAAAAAATTTTGCATATGGAAGTAGGTCATAGTCCCACATGTGGAACCAGCACAAAGCATCTCCTGCCTGCATCAGATCTAGATATGGTAAGTGGTTTTCCCACCACTTACTTGTTGCCCATACCATCTCACCATGGCTGAAAGTGTGAGATATATTTGGTGCCTTAGGGAAGCACCCATAATGGTGAAAAATCTCCCTTTTTCTTCCAAGGTAGTGGCCCAATTCAGAAATTTTTGGGGCCCAATTTTGGCCATGAGGCTTACAAGATATATCACTCCTCCTTGGAGTCATGGCCTAAAAAGACATGGTGTAATAATGCATGAAATCAGAATGTAAAACATGTGTAATAAGAGCATGCTCTTCACCAACAATCCTCCTCCTATCAATGGAGTGGTGCATAGGTCTATTCTCTCCCTTAAAGAGAGAAAGAGAGGGCTAATTTAACTCTTTCTTAGAGTCATGTTGTTGCTCCAACTCCACAAGGTCCATGCATCTTTGACAATGTTGATATATTTCTCCTTCAAAGCCCTCCCAATAATAACTCCTCAAGATGATGTTGTTGAGCTTCATAGAATATGTGGCTGAAATAGAACTCTTCATAAGCCCTTTGTAGTAACTTCTCCTTGAGCTTGAAAGCTCTAGACAAGAAGATCCTACCATGATTATAGATGACTCCATCAAGGATTGAATAGCTCTCTTCATGCAGCTAGTCATAAAGAATCATGCAAGTATGAAGACCCTTGGAATATTCCACTAGCAGTTGGGATTTCCAATATGTATCTAATGTGCCCAACAATGACAGCGCTGATAGTGTGTCATCTGAAGTGTCTGCCATGTTGTTATTCCTCTCCTTGACATCTCCCATGTAAAATATGTATGTTGGGAAGCCAAGCCTCCCATTTTTCTCCTCCTTGACATCTCCCATGCCAAAGGTATAAGGTGGAAGGTTGCCTTTCCTTTTCCTTCCTTACAAATGCACATGCTGAAAAGGAAATGGAAGTTCTTGGAAGTTATTCTCCCATGGAAGGATATCATCTATCCAAAACCTCCTTGGTTTTTCCAAAGTATGCATGTGTGACCACCATCTCTCATCATGTATGGAAGAGGATCCTCCAAACAAGTTTGTCTTCTAATTCAAGGATTGCCTTCCTTGCTTCATGATGGTGTCATCCTTCATCCTTGCAACATTTTTTCTCAGCGCAGTATGAGATGAGAGAATGGATAGTGATGTTAAGGGAAAAATTATTTCCCTCTCCTTGTACCTTCCCCATACTCTCAATGTTGTAGCACGGTCTTCTAGTGCTCCCTTCCTCCTTGGATCTATGAAAGGAGCATCAATGCATGAAACATCTTCTATCAAATTTGAATCAGGTGGTCTCCTAGGTGGTATACCACAATATAATGATGTCTCATGGCTCATTCCCATGTGAACAACAGATGGGAACTTTTTATGACTGCTTCCACTGCACAAATCCATCTCTGATTTCTGTGTGGAAGTATCATGATAAGGGGCCATTGAAGCAACTTCCCATCTTCTTCATCACCCACCTTCTGCAAGATCTCACAGTCTAAGGTGCTCCCTTTAGATGCAGTTAACTCATGAGCACCCATCATCTCCTTGGTGTCAAGAGTCTTGATCGCAAAGGATTGATCTATCATAGTGTGTGTTCCCAAAATTGGACGCAATGTTGGAACACATTCCCTCCATTGTTTTGTCTCATTGTCTATCATCATAGACACATGTTGCTCATCCTCTTCATGTATAGGATCCTTGGGGCCTTCTTGCAAAGATACAAGAGCCCTCTTAGTGGAAGCAATGGCTTCATCTCCATCTCTCAATAAAAATATATCTCCTCCTGTTGTCACAGCGCTGGAGGAACCTTTCAGCTCTTCTTATTTCTTCTCCTCATCAATGGAGTATCCCTCATCAATAAGAGATCCTTTCTCTTGATCTCTCCTTGAAAAATGAACACTCGTGTCTTATTCTTGAGAAGAATTTTCTTGCTGAAGTGGGGCCTTTGCCCTTGGCAAATCATGTAGCAGATCTTTAACCCCTTCAACAATGTTCTAAAATGGAGTTATCTTCATGGATCTTTCCATATCATGCAAGGGTTTTGATTTCTTGGCCTTAGTTTTCTTACCCAAAGAAATTTCAGATGGCATAGAATCAAATCTTTTCACTAACCTCCTAGTGAACTTTGCATAAGTAGAGATGTTTACATTTTTCAATGAAGAAGACTCAAATAACCACCAGGCATAAGCTTTACCTTGGAGGTGCAATGCTGCTACTCTTATGGCTTCTTCTTCATAAACTTGATGCAGCTGAAAATATGTGTCCAACTTCTTTACCCAAGACTTGGCTGAGTCCTCAGGTGATCCATCAAATGTAGGTAGGAAAGTTCTACCCAAGGTGTGCTGCATGCACCCTCTTCTTCTCATGTTTCTGTTGGTTCTTCTCTCTTCTTTGAGTTGACAAAACTCTGGGAATCTTAGATGCTCTTTGAATATTTTAGACTGAGATTCATATTCTTGGAGATAGTCAACAAGAGTCTCCTCTTTTGGTGTCTCTCTTTCTTCTCCTCTAGCAAGGAATGTAGGCATGCTACAACGTTGTAGAACAGGTTGTGTGGCTGAATGCTCACACACATCATATGAAGTAGTGGGGCTTCCTTCATGTGCAAACCTCTCCAAAAGATCTACTTGTCTTTCATTCCTCATTCCCCTGATTTCATTCTTCAGCTCATGCATAGTTTGGAACAGAGTTTTTGATAACTCTTTCCCTTTCAATCTTCCAGAAAAAGGATTTGGACCTTTTTCTTCTTTATCTTCAGTGTAATTCATGTTTTTCTTTAGTCTCTTCTTTTCATGAAAAGACATATTGGATATTTCAAAGAAAGCACAGGCTGTGCCAAGAAAGTTGCTCTGATTCCACTGTAATATCCCAAAATGGACTACTTAGCAAGGCATGCATGAAAAACACATTTTTCAGGAATGTATGCTACAGGATTGCAAACCATATATTTATTTTTATTTTTGTACACACATAAAAATAAATAAATAAAATGGAGAAGAAAAATTGATGTAAAAGAACTAGGTGGTCAAATGAACACAACTCGCTCTATTTATTAGCATTCTAGAAGTTTCAAAAGTGCATTGCTCATTTTAGCATTTATATTGATCTTCTAGAAAAGGGAAATATTTTATTTTTAATTTCATTTTTTATCACATCAAAAGTAGACAAATTTTAGTTGCCACTGATGTTCTCCCATAGTTTTCAAGAGCCCATGGAATTGTAAATGGTGGATTACAAGCCTTATTACTCTATAAAAGGAAGTCCTTCCCTCTCACCCAGTAGAAGATTTTTGGAGAGAATTAATTTGTTTTCCAATGATTACAATTTACCCCTTGCATTATTTTTTTCTTTTTATTATCGAGATATTGTAGAACAATTTATTTTTTCAAGCGATGTACTTGGCATAAGGATTTTGCACATGAAATTTTGTGTGTTGCATCATACAAATATCTAAGAAGAATCACTACTGAAATTTCTTGTTGTTGTTTGTTTGCATATACATGTGCTTATTTTTTCACTGGTTGAACCATTGTTATAGATTTAACGTCTTCAAAAGGTAGTGGTTTTGTTGTGTTTTGCAGGTGTGATTTTTCTTCTATATTGTGAGTGGAAGGAATTCACAACACTATCATAAGTAGAGTGGAAAGGGGAGAAATAGTGATCTCGTTAAACAATTTCAATCAATGTTTCCTTAATCTAGTAAGCAAATTTCTCATTTTATTTGTTGTAGGATTTTAGTATTTTTGTATTTCATATATATATATATATATATATATATATATATATATACACTAATTTTATGATTTTAGTGTCTAAACTTGATTCTTTCTAGAGTATTTTCATAGCTTGAATTATTTATTTTAGTTTATTTGATATATATAATTTAAATTAGTGTAAATTCTCATTTAAATAGGATTTAATTTGTTGTAAGATTTAAAATTTTATTTAATCCAAACTTTCAAAAAAAAACATGCACGCCATTTTCTTACAATTTCTATGAAGGGCATATGAAAATTTAATGAAAGGTTGTGCTTCAAACCCTCTAAACAATAAACTTCAACCAAAACAAATTTGGTTGAGGTTTTCATCAATTAAATAATTTTGGTGGCTCAAATTAACATTGCATATCTAGGATCTAAATATGTGGTAATGGCATATCTCTTTGTTTCCCAATTCTAAAAATTAACACAATACACATACCGTGAATGAAAATATGTTCTTTATTTTACTAATATTTCCATATTTGCAAAAATGATTAAAATTTGGCATTTCATTTCTCATTTCTGACTCCAATTGATGCATGGTAACCATATTTAATTATTTTAAATAATGAACCACATTTTGGGGTTTTATTGTTGATATTACTGCCATTATTGGGGTATCTCATAAAAATTTCCACCCCACATAAATTTATGACTCTAATCCATTTAATTCTCTTACCATGTTTGACATGTCGCATTTTGAAAATTTCCTATTTCTAAGCTAAATAAACATTATTTCCATTTTTCAAAATATGCATCCAGCCCTAAAATACTTTTGGAAGGTCATTTTGGAAGGTCATTGTTACATGAATGTTTAATATGCCAACTAATAATGTTGCATAAATATTTATCTTTCATGGTTGAGTTGAATAAATATGACAATTGCATAAATCTATTAAGCATATTTTTTTTCGTTTATTTGTATCCTAAATGATGATCATGCTTTGCACTATGGAATGTCGAAGTACGTAAAATTTGATAATGATAACCTCATGAGATAAAGTGACCTTTTAATTTCACAAAAATTGATTTATGATGATATGTTATAAAATGTTTCATTCACACTAATTTATGGATATTAATTTAATTTCGTTCTTTCCTAAATATCTGATATGCTTGTAAAGCACCATATTCAATGGAGAAAAATAAACGTGCACATGATACAAGATAGTTATCATTGGGATAGAACATATCTCCAGCGCCGCCAAATTCTATATTCTTGTATCTTGCTCAACATGCATCAACTCTTCCTCTGTCACAACCACGGGAGCAAACTGCAAATATATGGTCAAGTAAGAGAATATTACAACGATGTCAAAATCAGTCAGCCATGGATTAAAATCATTGTGCAACAAACCTCGTCATTTTGTTCATGTTTGTCACCGCCTTCTTTCTGAAAAGACCATCCCAGGTTCACCTCAAGCACATGCTTTAATCTCTTTGCCTACATATAAAATTTTCCATTATATACCTTTCAGGAAAAGATCATAAAGCATATTTAAATACAAAACTGCTAGTTCAAATCCATGGTAATTTATCGTACATATTGGAGACAATAAGTATGTAAAAACATGTGCCTGAAACAAACATCCATGCAATGCAATGACTGTCTATTATGCAAATCAATTAATACAAGACATGTCCTCAATTTTTTGGGTAGGTAACAAAAATATATGGAGCGAGTGAAATGTTAAAAAATATTTCATGACACAATGACTCTCAAGTTTGAAGCACACCCTAGAAAAGGATACCTCTAAAACTATAACCAAAAAGTAAAAACCATCAATCAATTAATCACAGTTATTATATGACTTATAGACATTAAGAAGTTATAGCTTGAGATAAATCATAATACTAATAGCAATCATGATCAAAGCTTGTTATATATGGATATTAGGCACATGGAAACAGAAGAACCAAGAAAAAAATCCAATCATGCATCTCTATTACCCCTGTGACTTAAGGTGAACATTTTATAACACCGCCTAAAATACTCTTGTACAAACACAAGGCATCCAAGCTAATTATTCTTTAAACACAATCCAATTTTGAATATTAAGACACTTCAAAATAGTTAACAATTAGGGTTCAAATAAAATAGGTAACGAGAAAACTAAAACATAATTTTTCTTATTTTTTGTGTGGTTGTTTATTGTGTATATTTATTAAACTGTGCATAAGCCTTTAACATCTTACTTTTTATAAAATATTGTATTTCTTCCAAGAAACTTTAAAAATAAAAATAAAAAATATCAGAAATTTCTTATTTGGTTTTATACACTAATTAATCGATAGCCAACAAAGCTACTGATTTGGAAGAAAAACACAATCGATTAATCTTTTGGCATAGGTATCTGTTGTATGGGCATCATGGCAACATGTCAATGAAAGAATAGTAGCTAATAAAAAGAAATTTTGGCCAAAATAAATGATATTATTTATCCATAATGATGATATTATTAACAAATGGTTTAACAATATGTAACTTAGGTGGTTGAGTAAAAGCATCTAACAACATTTATGTCACTCATTATTTTTTATCCTGATCATGCCATTCATCAAAAACGGGGAACATGTGCAAACACACATTAATATTTGAAATTAATTCTACTCAATTATCTCACAACGTAGACTCCTTCCTTCCTAACATTCCTGTTAGTGTTAGCATTTGCATCCTGCCATCAGTGATCAAAAAACTCTTTTCATATCATTTTAGGGTCTCGCTTAGAAATTTTTGTCATTTCGCCTAGGTCTTCATTCAAAAAATTTACTCACTAATGGTAGCCCTAGTCAAAAAATTTCACTCTTCCTCAAAAATTCATACTTGTTGGCCCACCTTCATGTCTTGTTGAGCATACTTTAGTCATGAAAGTCCATTTCATCATGTCATTATGTCAGTCAGGTCACCATGAAGTCTGGTCACTCAAGGTCTTCATTAGGTCTCTAGGTTTTCATTTTCCAATGTCCAATAAAACACCATTCCATTGCATAAGGTCAGCAATTGAAAGAGTGAACAAAATAAACATCTCTTTACCATGAAAAGAGATTATTTGCAAAGATGTAATTATCCTTTCAAAGTTGTAATTTTATGTCATTTATATGTAATAAGTACAAGGTTCCCAAGCTTCCAACTCAGTTCCATATGCCAAACACATCAAACTTCAAAGTGTGAAGAGTTCCTACTCCAACATGATCAATCTGCAAAGCAAACAAGACAGAGTTAAAAGGTATTTTGCAAGGTTTTAAAGGTGAATTTGAACATAGCAAAGTGGGTCCCAAGAACTAATTCATTCAATCCATCAAGTATAAAGGCCATTAAAACATCAAAGAGGCGCTCATTTTCTCTCTAAGCCATCAATCTCACCCTCACCTACAATCCATCTACCTCCCCTAACCTTTTCCCAAGCCCATTCCTCTCATTTCCCTCACTTTCCTACAAACCCCAGCCTATTGCTACACTTTTGACGTCTTCCTAGGTTAGGGCTATGTTTTTCCCTTTTGGACCCCTTCCCCTTAATCCTTGAAATTCCACTTTCCCCTACTTACTAACATCCCTCCCTACCTCCATAAATTTTCCTAAGAATTTAGAAGACCCCTATCCCCTTTATTTCCCTTCATTCTTATAAATTTCCCAAATCCCCTATTTTTCCTACACCAAACCCTAATTTCCTCTCCCACTGAGCTAGGGTTTGCTACAGAATCAGAGACATCTAAACAGAGGAGGCATAAGGGAGGTCATTTCAGCAAGTATGAAGCCATTCCAACTCATAAACATCATGTCTCCATCATTTTTCAAGAAGTCATTCCAAGGGACAAATCATTTGCCACAGATAGGGTTAATTTTTCTTCAAATTGTGTTTCTGACCAAACAAAGATGAATTTGACAAAAGTGAGAGAGGTTTTTGTCCATCATAGGCCAAGGAATAAAAACCTCCTTCAGATTTTACACAAGTGTCATGGTTTTGGAGAAATGTCAAAAATACAATTGCTACAAGATGTTTTCTGCACTTATGGAGTGACCTTGGGAAAATCAATATTTCTCCTAGATGGAGTGTCCAAATGACTTTCTTTATGAGTCAAATTATAACTAGACAGAAAGAAATTTCTAATGAGCTATCATGAGCTCAATTTGGAGTTGAGCAAGGCCTCCAAAAGTTTCCTGCAAGAGCACACTTCATTTTTTGCACCCTCATTCTGCATTTTTTTACCATTCTTGGCAGAATTGATTTTTGCGGGGCTATACTTGATCATCTTTAGCGCTTGATAGGTCCATTGTGTAGCCAAGAGAGGGATTTTTCCAACATGCTATCATTTGCTCAATTTGGACACTGGGAAGGCCTCCAAAAGTGGCCTGCAAGTTGGAGGGTGCACTGGCGCTGCGTGCCTGGCACAAGAATGGTGCGCCTGACCAGCTGTGGGAGAATCACTTTTTGACATTGCAAATCAACTCCATTTTGCAAACTAAAGACATATCTAGAAAGTAACTTGGATAGGCTTTCCAACAAACCATCCTATGCCCAATTTGGACACCTGCAACCCATCCAAAATCAAGCTACAACATGGAGGGCGCCCCTGGCACTGTGAGGGAGCGCTTGGCACAAAAATGGCGTGATTGACAAATCTCTGATATTTTTCAATGTTCACGGAATTTTTTACTTTTATCTTAGGAAATGATGATTTTACCTATGTAATTGATGAAGGAAATGTAAATATCATGTGGATGAGTTACCTAGGGTAAATACATTATGTAAATACTAAAAGGTCTTCATGAGGTGCAATGAATCAGTTCACTTAAGTTAGGCATGAGTCACTTGGACCTCCCTACACTCTACGTATGCAGTTCACTTTTTGGTGGAACAACTCCTCAACTTAAGGATTCGACCCCTGAGGTTGGGAGAGGTTGTTTGAGGTCTATATCTTGTACTTTTTGACTCATTTTCAGAGTTTGGTATCAGTTGGATGTTGTTGTATTGATCAAGGACTATAGTGTAATCAGTCTGGCCATAAATTAATGAAGAGTTGCAGCTATTTCTTTGGGATACCTGTGGTATGGATGTCTAGCATTGTTTTTTCTTTAGTTTCATATGTTTGAATTTTTTGTCTTCATAATCCATTGCACTTCTATTGTATGTTGATTTTCAAGTGGAATAAACAGAATTCATCTCACATGCTCTGTTTTGGGAAAATCTACATAGTCTGTTCATTTTTCTTCAATTTAGAAAGAATACATGTTTTGTCTTGCTCTTTCTAGCTCCTCACCTATCTAAATCATCTCATCCCAAGAAACCCTAAGTGCTAAGCTTTCTAGCTACCTTGCTCCATTGAATGGACTGCAATTCCCATCTTATTTGCCCTGACCTAGCCTCTTTGACCTAATCCTCATCCAACAAACCCAATCAAAACAAAACAAACCCTTCTGCATTTCATAGCTAGCCTAAAACCTTTTTATTCAACTCTCTTGGTTGTAACCTTGTGGAGAGAACCCTCTCCGGTTTGGTAGGGTTAGATACCAAGCCAAAAGATTGGCCTGTGGTTACCTCTGTTGAGATTTCTTCTTCAGCCTTAGAGATCTAGCAAAGAGATAACAATTCCTAACTTATGTTGGGCAGTATTCAATGGCACACGTAAATAAGCTAAGTTAACAGGTTATGGATATGGATCCACCAATTTTTTTTAAGTCAAGATCTGGATATGGCGGTGACGCAATGATGCAGGAGCATTAGATTCGAGAAAATACTTTGTATTTTATTAAACCTAGGGGGTCTTATTTTTGTGAGAAAATATTAATTTTATGTAAATATTAATAAGATTTTTGAGTGATTTTAATTAATTATTGTGAGGATTTGTTAATGTTCCCAAATGATTTGGAGAACATGAGAGAAATTAGATTTGAGATATCTAAGAATTAATTATGAAGCCTAAGTTAGATTTGGTTTCAAGGTTTTAGAGATAAAATCTAGATTGTAGGGGTGTTGAGATATTTGAGGACTTGTTGAGTTATTAAAGGGATTTGAACCTAAATTGGTTCATCCAAATTTGTATAAATTAATAAGCTTTAAAGGCAAAATAGATCAGAATAGGATATAGAGAGGTAGGAGACAGGAGTTGAAGAGGACAAACAGAGTTTTTGTTTGTCAAGCCTTCGAGCGATTGTAAGAAGGGCCAATGATTTGAAAATCAGGCCAAGAACACAGATTTCTGTAAGTAATTTCATTTATTTATATGAAAGTGTGTTTTCAAAATTATATGGGTGGATTTGTTGAGCAAGTGTATATTTAAATTTCTGTAATTGGGAATTGAGAAGAGATTCTGTATGTGATTGTAAATACCCTTTATATAAGATGCTTGAATAGCATTCAGTTTGAAATTGAATTAAATGAATAGTTGACCGAAATCATAGTAAGATGATGCAATATTGGCCTGAATCGAAAGCGTAGATTGATATGCAATCGAATGAGAAATTCGATTAGGCAAGAAGACAAACCGAGGTTTGAAGGCGTAATGTTTAATTGAGAGATGGTCGATGAGTTTTTTTTATAGAAGACCTGAGAAGGGGCCATTCGAAAGAATATAAGTCCATATATCACAACAGAGTCTACCCAAGCGTTCAATAGAGTACGCAAGCAGTGATCGATGGTGAAGTAATTAAAACGAACCTTCAAAATAGAGAAGTGAAAGCAGATTCGATGTAGAGAAATCTGTGAAAGAAATTTCACACAGCCTTTAATTGAAGAGTTCAATAGAATTCCTGAGATAGAATGCTGTTGAAGTTTTCTAGTTGAACCACGAAGGGAAATTGTGAAGTTCAATGATGGAAAAATGATGGTTAGTAGAATCATGCACAGCATCACCGTAATGCAGGTGGAATGCGTTAAACTCTGTTAAAGGTTTGAACAGCGTTGAAAAATCAGTGCAGAGCTTTTGTTTTAAGCCTGTCCAATCCTGAAATTACAATATGCAATGTGGTCGTGGAACCTTGAGCCACAACATAGAAGGCGGAGTTTTAAGAACAACATGCCAAATTGAGAGCAGAACTTTGGCCTTTGAGGAAGGACGCAAAGATTATTTATATCTCTGTGCAGTTTGGGAAGGACAGCGTTGAAATTAAATGTGAAGCTGCGTGGTTATAATTGCCAGCGGAAGTGAGAACGTAGAAGCTTAAATCTTTGTTGAATTGCAATTACAATGGAAGGATGGAACCTTATAGGCGTTAGTAGAACGATGAAAATGGAGAACGGAACTGGGAGTTCGATGAACAGTAAAGGCGGTTTGCCAATCTAAAACAAGCAGTATCGCGTGATCAAAATCCGGTAAGCAGTTTCCCTCAAATGGAACGCAATAACAATTAGCTTCCGACACGTGTTTTTTAGTGGTATTTCAAAACCAGTTATGTCACGTGAAATTGGAAGATCAAAGGGCATGGATCTTTTTGACGCGATGATCGTTGGATCATTGCAAAGGAGTATGATGGCGCGAATGTCGTCGATTTGATGGAGGAAGAATGGTATGTTATGTTGTTGGGGCCCAAACATAGTTAAATGTTGGCGTTTGTTTTTATCAAATGTTATTTTAAATGGTGGCGTTTGCTGTGAAGGTTTCATATAAAACTCATTGGTATTAGAATGCATAAAATCGATATGCATTAGTATTAATTTTCCAAGTTTGAACTTTTAAAACATGGTGGATATGCATAAATTGTGAATCCATAAATAGTAGGGTGGATATATGGGTTTATTTGAAGTGTAATTCACAACATTGAGATATTCTCATGCCATGATAAGCATTGGGGTTTTAATCATAAAAGCCTGGAATTTAAGCAATGAAACTAGTGGTTGGTTAATTAAAGTCTTTTATAAGACTTCTATAAAGGCTTCGAATTTGTGAAAAAAACCTTGCATATGAAGGTTGATGGGTTCAAAGATGAAAGGAGAAAGAGCTTTCACATAAGAGTTGAAAGTTTTGGAAGTTCTTTTGGTCATGGTCTTAACCATAGAAATTGTGCATAGAGAGAATTAGCTTCCACATATAGAATTGAAATCTGGGTCATGGTTTTATAACCATGTATTAAATTGAAGAACTTTCTTGAAGATTAATTTTTTTAAGCTTCCGCAAAAGTTGTGAAATTGCCCAGACTTGGAGTCTTATCTGGGGCAAAGAAATTTGGAGATGCATTTTTATATGCATAGCTTGTGGTGAGAATGTGGGTAAGCAGGGCGACCTGCCATCAAGTGGTATCAGAGCTGGAATAGCTCTATGTGAAGGTTCAAGTTCTTGATTTAATGCATGTGATGAATAAATATCAGATTTTGAAACTAATGAAGATTGCAGCACAAAGATGCAGTGCAGTTGAAGAAGTGAAGCAAGATTATATAGAATCTTGAAGGTGAGCTGACAGGTATTATTTAACTCTGGTTTGAAGGTTATGCTTGAAGAATTTGATTTTCAGACATATTGAAGAAATCTCGGTGAAAGAAGCGGATCACAGCTTGAGAGCAGTGATGAAGGAGTCCAACAAAGGATTCTAAGTGAGTGTGGCAGAACCTGAAGAAATTCAACAGAGGTTGAATGAATAGGACAATGGTGTTCTAAAAAGTTGCGGATAAGTGAAGCCTAAAGGAGCAGTGAAGAAATGCTCAGAAGGTTCCGGCAGATAAAGAACCAGTATTTACCAAAAGACTAGATCCAGAAGAAAGGATTGGTGAGGTAAGTGGCAACAGGAGAGCTTGTTGTTGCAGAGGCTTGGTGCAGCGTATGAGTGAGAAACTCATGGAGAAGAAGATGACTACTAAAAGTCATAAAGGAGAGAGCAGAGGTTCAGAAAGAGGCCACATCAGAAAGAAGGAGAAAGCAGATGTCAAGACAAATGGCATGAGGCAACAATTAGCTGATGCAGAATATGACAAAGAGTTAGCTGAGATCAAAGAACAGTTTAATAAATTGAAGATGATGATAGAGGAAAGCTAGAGAGTTGTTTGGCTCATGAAGAAGAGGGTAAAGTGGCAGAGGCTACAACAAAAGAGAGAACATTAGATAAACATGCAGTTTGAAGAGAAGCTGAAGAAGCTTGAACAGAGGATGAATGTGCAGTTGGAATGTATAGAAGAACTCGGAGCAGCTGAGTTGAAAGAAGAAGTTTCTGTTTATGAAGCAGAGCAGAGTGAGGCCATGAGTACAACTGAAGAATGGAGATCTTTAAAAGATCTTATGAACCATGGTGGGGATTTAAGACAACAAGAAATTTGTCTTACAGAAGAGGAGATCATTGATGATTTCCTGAACTATTGGGTAAATCCAGATCAGCTGGATAATGTAAAACCTTGTATTTTTGTAGCTGACAATTGTGATGTGATTACAGGTTTTACTGAGGAGGATGCGCAATCTTGTGAAGCTGTCACAAGTATGAGAGAGAATCTTTCAGGAGATAAATACTCTGAAGCAGGAAGCAGTAATGCATTCATGTTTGAAGCTGTTACAACACAAGGAGAACTTCTTGTGAATGAAGAAGAGGATTAGTCTGAAGCGCTGGTATATAAACCAACAGTTGAGACTGTTGAACTTTGTGATTTTCAAACTAAAATTTTGTGTGTGAATGCAGGGATGGTACATGATGATGATATACTTCAGCAATGCCACAAGGAAATTGCATTGCTGGAATACTTGTTGGTAAATTCAGAGTATGATAGAGAGATTGCAGAAGGTAAAGTTCATCACAATGAACGAGAGCAGAAAGATATCATGGAAGCAAATGATGTGAATGGAAGACTTGTTGACAGTCTTGAGAATTCTTTGGGCAGAGAAAATCAGCATACTGATGTGCTAATTGAGATGGAAAATTCAGGACAGCATACTGAAGTGCTGGCAGATGAAAGTATGGCACTGAGGCCTTATGATTTTTATTTTGACAATTGTTTTGTGAATGCAAGTGATGAAGAACATTTGACTCAGTTGAGCAGTCAAATGAAAGAAGAAGAAGAAAATTCCATGGAATGAAGACACTAAGTTGCTAGAAATAATGCTGAATGATCAGAATTCAGTGCAGGAAAATTCTCAATTTCAGAATTGGGAATTGCAGATGCAGAGAGATGAAGACAGCAGAAAGGAGTGTACAATGTACCAGTCCAGTAAATTGCTGATAGGAGAAGGCAGAGAAGAAGTTTTCAGTTGCAGAAAACAAGAGGGTATGGATAATTGGGTGGCAGCAAGAATAGAAGCAAGCATAGAAGTAGGAGCTCGGCAAGCCAGAGCTCAACAAGCTAAAGCAAGAAATCATCTATCTGAAGAATTATTGGACAAGGAAATTGAACTAATCAGAAAGATAATGATGAAATTATCTCAGAGGAGGATATTAGCAGGAAAGAGAAAAAGCAGCAGCAGCAAAATGAAGACAGAAAGAGACTGTGAAAGTGCAGCGAGTGGAGCAAGGCAGCATAAAATATGGAGACCTGGAGAAAAGCACCAAACAACAGAAATTGATGATAACTTGTAGAACAAAGTGTGGGATCCAGGGAGACACGGATAAAGACTTAAAACGCATGATCAGGAGATCATGATCATTTTCAACCTTGGGAGTCTGATGCAGGAGCATTAGATTCGGGAAAATACTTTGTATTTTATTAAACCTAGGGGGTCTTATGTTTGTGAGAAAATATTAATTTTATGTAAATATTAATAAGATTTTTGAGTGATTTTAATTAATTCTTGTGAGAATTTGTTAATGTTCCCAAATGATTTAGAGAACATGAGAGAAATTAGATTTGAGATATCTAATAATTAATTATGAAGCCTAAGTTAGATTTGGTTTCAAGATTTTAGGGATAAAATCTAGATTGTAGGGGTGTTGAGATATTTAAGGACTTGTTGAGTTATTAAAGGGATTTGAACCTAAATTGGTTCATCCAAATTTGTATAAATTAATAAGCCTTAAAGGCAAAATAGATCAGAATAGGATATAGAGAGGTAGGAGACAGAAATTGAAGAGGACAAACAGAGTTTTTGTTTGTCAAGCCTTCGGGCGATTGTAAGAAGGGCCAATGATTTGAAAATCAGGCCAAGAACAGAGATTTCTGTAAGTAATTTCATTTATTTATATGAAAGTGTGTTTTCAAATTATATGGGTGGATTTGTTGAGCAAGTGTATATTTAAATTTCTGTAATTGGGAATTGAGAAGAGATTCTGTATGTGATTGTAAATACCCTTTATATAAGATGCTTGAATAGCATTCAGTTTGAAATTGAATTAAAGGAATAGTTGACTAAAATCACAATAAGATGATGCAATATTGGCCTGAATCGAAAGCATAGATTGATATGCAATCGAATGAGAAATTCGATTAGGCAAGAAGACAAACCGAGGTTTGAAGGCGTAATGTTTAATTGAGAAATGGTCGATGAGTTTTTTTTATAAAAGACCTGAGAAGGGGCCATTCGAAAGAATATAAGTCCATATATCACAACAGAGTCTACCCAAGCGTTCAACAGAGTACACAAGCAGTGATTGATGGTGAAGTAATTAAAACGAACCTTCAAAATGGAGAAGTGAAAGCAGATTTGATGTAGAGAAATCCATGAAAGAAATTTCACACAACCTTTAATTGAAAAGTTCAATAGAATTCCTGAGATAGAATGCCGTGGAAGTTTTCTAGTTGAACCACGAAGGGAAATTGTGAAGTTCAATGATGGCAAAATGATGGTTAGTAGAATCATGCACAGCATCACCGTAATGCAGGTGGAATGCGTTAAACTCTGTTAAAGGTTTGAACAGCGTTGAAAAATCGGTGCAGAGCTTTTGTTTTAAGCCTGTCCGATCCTGAAATTACAATCTGCAATGTGGTCGTGGAACCTTGAGCCACGACATAGAAGGTGGAGTTTTAAGAACAGCGTGCCAAGTTGAGAGTAGAACTTTGGCCTTTGAGGAAGGACGCAGAGATTATTTATATCTATGTGCAGTTTGGGAAGGACAGCATTGAAATTAAATGTGAAGCTGCATGGTTATAATTGCCAGCGGAAGTGAAAATGTAGAAGCTTAAATCTCTGTTGAATTGCAATTACAATGGAAGGATGGAACCTTATAGGCGTTAGTGGAACCATGAAAATGGAGAACGGAACTGGGAGTTCGATGAACAGTAAAGGCGGTTTGCCAATCTAAAACAAGCAGTATCGCGTGATCAAAATCCGGTAAACAGTTTCCCTCAAATGGAACGCGATAACAATTAGCTTCCGACACATGTTTTTTAGTGGTATTTTAAAACCAGTTATGTCGCGTGAAATTGGAAGATCAAAGGGCGTGCATCTTTTTGACGCGATGATCGTTGGATCATTGGAAAGGAGTATGATGGCGCGAATGTCGTCGATTTGATGGAGGAAGAATGGTAAGTTATGTTGCTGGGGCCCAAACATAGTTAAATGTTGGCGTTTGTTTTTATCAAATGTTATTTTAAATGGTGGCGTTTGCTGTGAAGGTTTCATATAAAACTCATTGGTATTAGAATGCATAAAATCGATATGCATTAGTATTAATTTGCCAAGTTTGAACTTTTAAAACATGGTGGATATGCATAAATTGTGAATCCATAAATAGTATGGTGGATATATGGGTTTATTTGAAGTGTAATTCACAACATTGAGATATTCTCATGCCATGATAAGCGTTGGGGTTTTAATCATAAAAGCTTGGAATTTAAGCAATGAAACTAGTGGTTGGTTAATTAAAGTCTTTTATAAGACTTCTATAAAGGCTTCGAATTTGTGAAAAAAACCTTGCATATGAAGGTTGATGGGTTCAAAGATGAAAGGAGAAAGAGCTTTCACATAAGAGTTGAAAGTTTTGGAAGTTCTTTTGGTCATGGTCTTAACCATAGAAATTGTGCATAGAGAGAATTAGCTTCCACATATAGAATTGAAATCTGGGTCATGGTTTTATAACCATGTATTAAATTGAAGAAATCTTTCTTGAAGATTAATTTTTTTAAGCTTCCGCAAAAGTTGTGAAATTGCCCAGACTTGGAGTCTTATCTGGGGCAAAGAAATTTGGAGATGCATTTTTATATGCATAGCTTGTGGTGAAAATGTGGGTAAGCAGGGCGACCTGCCATCACGCAACAAGTACAAAATATATCATAATATTTTATTAATATTAACCAAAAAAAAAATTGTAATTACGAATCAACACCATTCATAAATCACGACAATAGAACTAAAGTTATAACTTGTAAATGATAATATGATAACCATCATTGGTAATTTACAAATCTCAAGACTGAAATCATGATGCCTCATATAAACAGGGTAATGGTAAATACAAAATAGAGTGTCTCATCAACTATCACTTTACTAATATGATAATGTAGAGTTGGTCTAACTACATTCTTGAAATTGGTCTACAACTACATTAACTACATAATGCAACTTGACTTCTTGAAAAGAAAATGGAGGTTGAGGAATGATGGATGTTGTAGTAGAATGTTGAACTAGTAGTGTAACATCCTCAAGTAGGTTGAATTGAGTCATGGTACTCAATGACATGTTTAAGTTAGATATCTAAGGATCCACATCTCACATCGTTATAGTATCACTCTTATACTAAAGATTATAATGTGATAATAAGGAAAAGGTGAAGATGAATGTATAAAAGATCCTCATCTTTGCTATTGTAAGTGTCTTTCACTTCACTAAATGGATGTAGCCTCCATCCACCTAGCGAAGCAAGTTGTCACCACAATGATCCATCTAAGACCATTGTTAGAGCTACCATGAAATTATCTAACAAAACCAAGCCCCCATTATTGAAAAGGTACTTCTTGTTGAGAAATCTATAGGGCATTAGTTAGGACGAATTCTCTTTCTATGATAATTGTTTGTGACATATTTTTACTTTTTCTTACTTATTAGATTCTTCTCTTATTATTATGTTCGTTTATCATCAAATGACTACAAAAACAAGAAGAAAAATAGTACACAAAAACACAAGAAATAGGTTGCAAGCCAAGGCCAAAACCTCTCCACTTGATAGGAAAACCCATAAATCTCTTCTCTTCTTATGGATTCTTCAATTAATGAATTACAATACCTCTAGACCAAGACCAATACCCTTCCAAGACCAATTTCGACCTGTCCTGATGATGTGCTTCTTTTGTTCAAGTCAAACCTAGTCAAATCTCTTCCAGCAGCAAAACTTCGACCCCCAGCTTTAGAATTTCGACCTCTATTGCAGGTGTGAAATTTTTGGCCCCCTGCAACTGGTACTACATCCACATGTGTGAGCAAAATTAGCCTTCCAAGGCCTCCCAACAACTTCACTTGACATGCTTCCTTGTCTAGGGCTAGTAGGTGACCTATTAGGCCCTTCTTCTAGCAATTTTGATCCTCTTCTACTATATAGAGAATTTCGACCTTGAAGCAACAAACCCTAGCTTTGCTTCTTTGCACGTCTGAGAGAGAATTAGCCCAGAAACATTTTTTCTTCATCCTCCTTCGTTATCCTTATTGTGGTTCTCCTTCGCTTAGATGAGATGTGAAGTGAGTGTGTCCAAAGGAGTTCGAGTTCCATCCTTTATATAGGCTTCTCAAGGTGGACGTGGCTCCTCAAAATAGGTCGACTTCTCAACTGCCAGGCCGACTTGGTATTGAAGGGTTTTTTACACTTTTAAATACAAATATTATTTTCTTTAGAAGTTAAAATGTGCCCGATAGGGTCTTCATCTTATGACAATGACTCTTTTGACTTCGTGACCTAGGAAAAACCCTAGAAGCAGTCATGGATGCTTAACCTCTAAAATAAAAGACCTTGAGCATGAAACCCATGCTCCAAATATAACAATAAAAAAATTTCTTTCAGTTTACAACATACAAGAATCAAAAGTACAACTCATATTCATGAAGACCGAACCTAGTTACACATTTTTCAACACTCCCTCTTAACTAGGGAGGTATACATAAATGTACATGGACATTCTCAATATGAAGAGATCTCATAAGAAGAGTCGGATTTGTAACCTATTTGTTTAGCATCATAACAACCAGCATTTTCACATAGCAAGGTCTTCACTAACAACTCTATCTCTACACAAGATCAGAGCACAATGTTGGTGAGACCAATGATTTATAAACACCATCATCATTGTCTCTCAAGGCACATACCCCACCCAAGTGTTCGCAGAGTATGTCCTTCTTGGACTATTCTTATCGTGGATAGCTAGTCCTCAAAGAATATCAGTCCTCATCTACTCTTATCTTCGATGCCCTACCTCATCCTCAAATAGTATCAGATGCCAGAAGTTTACCCAATCCTCCATTCTTTCTTCCCAAGTGAAGACAAGAATGATGTGCCTATCTCTCCCTCTCAACTAGTGATGATATATCAACTAGACCAAGCTTGTCTCTCAAATATACAAGCTTCTTATTAGGAAGAGATTTTGTCAATATGTCAACTACCTACTCATCAACGGAGATATATCATAGCTGCAACACCCCATCCTGTATGAGCTTCCGAACGTAGTGATACTTGTTGTTTATATGCTTTGTCTTTCCATTAAAAATTGGGTCTTCAAACAATCTTATACAACTGGTGTTATCACAATGTATCACTGTAGGGTCCATAAGTCCTTCAACCAAGTTGAACAACAGCTTCCTTTACCAAACAACTTCTTTGCTTACTCCACAAGCTGCAATATATTCAGCCTCAGCACTACTCAAAGCAATCGATTCTTGCTTTCTTCTCATCCATGAGACCATGAAGGATCCTAAACTAAAACATCCTCATGTAGTGCTCCTTCCATCCTGCTCACTGACTCCCCAGTCAGAATTTTTATATCCAATCAAGTGGACATCATTCCTCCTATCATATTTCAGACAGTAGTGGATTGTTCCTTGCAAATATCTCAAAATGTGCTTGGCTATTATCCAATGATCATGTTTCGTCTCAATTTAGAATTGACGGAGAACATTCATTGCAAAACATATGTATGGTTTGGTAGTCACCAAGTACATCAATGAGCCAATTAGTTGTCTATACCTAGTTGGATCCACTTGGCTCAACTTGGCTCAATTTAGAACTCCTTAACCTTGTCAAGTTTGTGATCATGGGGGTTGTCATCGGTTTGCAATCCATCCTGTCAAACCTCTCCAACATCTTGATCACATACTTTCCTTAACCTAGATAGATCTCATTAGGTCCCTAACAAACTTCAAGTCCCAAATAGTAGTGCATCAGCCCAAGATCCTTCATATTGAATTATGTTGGTAGTTGCTTCTTGCATTCTTGGATTCGACCTTCTACACCTGTCAAGAGAAGATCATACAAATATAGAAGAATGATTATAGGCTCATCCTTCACGACCTTAATATACATATTTGAATCGACGGAACTCTTTGTGAAGTCCAATCTTTGTAGGTATGCATCCATCCTTGCATACCATGCCCTTGGTGCTTGCTTAAGGCCATATAATGTCTTCTTCAACCTGCAAACATAAGCCTCTCTATCTTTGACTTCAAATCCCAAGGGTTGCTCTATTCATCCATTGTGTGATTCAGGATTGCAGTCTTGACATCCATTTGATGAATATTTCATCCCATCGATGTTGCCAAAGAGATCAGTGAGTGTATCGTTGAAATTTTGACGTTTTATGTTGTTACAGTCACTTAAATCCAGAACTTATTTATGTTGCAAAATAAGTTAAGTAATTGTAGATAGAACATAAACCATATAAACCATATGCACAATGGAAGACAACCAAGAACTCAATGAGACACAGAGAAGATAGGTCAAAGACCAGGGAAAAACGCACAAGGGGAAAACCCAACCAAATTCTTCCTCTATTAGAAATCAATTGTTCAGCAGAGATACAAAGTACAATGAGAGAATGAAGAAGTTCACCCAAAATCTGAATATCTCTGAGAGCAACAGTTGATGCAAACATTGAACTGCTTTGGCTCTCCAAGATTTGTTCTTGCTCTTCAATACAATTTCTCTCTCTCTCAATCTTCCTCTAGACTCTCCAACTCTCTCTTTCTCAAGTTCGAATTCTCCTCTCACAAGCACAAGTGTGTCAAGTGAGGATGAGAGGCACAAATATATAGGAAGAGCAAGGAGGTTGAATTCATGAGGGAGTAACTCTTGTGCCTTGAGAAGGAGTTACATGTGCCAAAATAGGAGTGTAACTTATGCCATAAAGGAGAGGAGTGTAACTTATGCATGTAGGAGAGAAGTGTAACTTATAGAGGAATATTTTTATGATAAGTCATTAAAGTGTGTAAGAGAGTGTAAGAGGTATGTAAGAGCATTAAAGAGTGTAAGAGGTGCGTAAGAACATTAAACAGAGAGAGGAATGAACCCATTAAGAGAGAGAGAGAGAGAAAGAAAGTAACATATGCATTAATTGAGGGGAGTTACATATGACATGGTTGAGTCTCATGATTGAGATATTTGACTTTCTTTTTAATAATAATATCATAATCGTAAAGAGGATAATAGTAATAATAATAATAATATTGATGATTAAGTTAAAAATTAAACAAATGAGATTGATTAAGGACAAGTTAAATGATCTTACGAATTGACGAAAATTGATTTACTATTTTTGGAAAGTCATGGTTGCAAAGATAGACATGACTTCCTGTTTTTAGAAAGTCACTTTGAAAGGTCGGAAATGAAATTTTATTCAAGGAAATTCATCCCATAGCTGTCAATTTTCAACACTCCCTCTTAGCTAGGGAGGAATTTCTTTCTGATACAAGGATCTTTGTTATCTCTACTTTGGAACAATGATATTACAATCTAATGAAGAAGAATCATCATAGGGAAGATACATCCATCACCATATACACACTTGGGTGGATCCACTTGTCAACACATGACAAGAATCTCGCACATCCAAGGCTCATCACTACTTGGGGGGATCCACTTATCAACATATGACAAGGATCTTGCTCATCCAAGGTTCATCATTGCTTGGGGAGATCCACTTGTCAACACATGACAAGAATCTCGCACATTCAAGGCACATCACTGCTTGGGGGGATCCACTTGTCAACATATGACAAGGATCTCGCTCATTCAAGGTTCATCACTGCTTGGGGGGATCCACTTAACAACACATGACAAGGATCTCGCACATCCAAGGCTCATCATTTCTTGGGGGCATCCACTTGTCAACACATGACAAGGATCTCGCTCATCCAAGGTTCATCACTGTTTGGGGGGATCCACTTGTCAACACATGACAAGGATCTCGCTCATCCAAGGTTCATCACTGTTTGGGGGGATCCACTTGTCAACACATGACAAGGATCTCGCACATCCAAGGTTTTTCATCCATGACCACCCTCTCTAGGAAGGTCACATCTGCCAGTCCAAGTTACTCTCTAAAAACTAAGAACTTTCCTTTCGACAAAGGCTTGGTAAGAATTTCAGCGATCTGCTCATTAGTCGACATATGATGAAGTCTTACTGCTCATCTTTCCACCGAGTTCTGGACATAGTGATACTTGATCTCAATGTGTTTGGACTTGTCATCGAACACAAGATTTTCAACAAGTCCAATGCCACTCTTATTGGCACAGTAAATTATTGTAGTATCCAATACTTTCTCAAACATCTCTCCAAAGAGCTTCCTTAGCCATACTGCCTCGCAACTATCCATGCTAGCAACAATGTATTATGCTTCAGACGTGCTAAGGGAAACAGAGTTTTTATTTTTTCTCATCCAAGATATCATGGCAGATCCTAAGCTAAAGCAGCACCCTGATGTGCTCTTTCTGTCAGTAAAGTTATCATCCCAATCAACATCAGAGTATCCATGTAGCCTTACATCTTCAGCAGTATATCTCAATCCAAGCTTGATGGTCCCATGGAGGTACCTCAACACACGCTTTGCAAAAATCCAATGTGCATGAGAAGGCTTAATCATGTATTGAATCAAAGTATTGACTGCAAAGCATATATCCGGTCTAGTGTTCACTAAGAACATCAGTGCCCCAATCAATTGATAGTACTCAGAAGGATTAGCCAAATCAGGTCATGCGCCTTTACCACAAAAATTCTTGCAATTCATTACCATTGGAGTATTCATGGACTTACACTCAGTCATGCTAAACCTTTCTAGTAGTTTGACAACATATTTTCCTTGAAAAAGGAAAATCTCACCAAATTTTTTCCATACCTCCAGGCCCAGAAAGTAGTGCAAAACCAAGATCTTTCATTGCAAATTCAGAAGCTAACTCCCTCTTACACTGGAGAATAAGAGGTTCACTACCAGTCTAAAATAAATCATCAACATATAATACCAAAATCAAAGGCATACATTGGATTGTCTTAAAGTAAAGATTTGGATCTCCACTGCTTTTAGTAAAACCAAGTTTCGTCAAGAAGATATCTATGTGAGCATACCAAGCTCTTGGAGCTTGCTTCAAACAATAGAGGGCTTTCTCCAGCCTACACACATGAGTTTTTGGATCATGTACTTCAAAGCCTTGTGGTTGCTCCACAAATACTTCTTCTTTAATGAAGTCGTACAGAAAGTAGTCTTCACATTCATTTGGAGAAGAGACCATCCTTGGCTAGCAATTAGAGCTACAATAGATCGGATGGTGGTGTAACGAGCAACAGATGCAAAAATTTCATCATATTTATTCCCTCTTTCTAAGAGAAACCTCTAGCCACAAATCAAGCTTTACATTTTTCAATACTTCCATCAACACCATGTTTAATTTTATACAACCATTTAGAAGATACAACAAATTTACCTTGGGGTATTGGAACTGCTTCCCATACATCATTATGAATGATGGATTCACATTTTTTAGCCATTGCATCTGTCCACATTTGGACCACTACAGCTTCTTCAAAAGTGCACGGTTCAACTAAATAATATTGCTCATGGCTACAACATATCCTTAGAACCGGCATGGTTTCTTGCTTTCTCTGAAAGTTCCTCTAGGGGTAGCATGTTTATCAGCGTCTTGAAGAGTGTCACGAAGCCATAAAGATCTCATTTTAGAAGGAGGATCACATGGAGGAGCATCCATGAGCTCCATGGGTTCATCATCAAGATTAGTTTTAGCTTTAGGGTCTTCTTGTATTTCAAATACATCATCTCTACTATCAACACTAGCAAGATGAATAGGAGTGTCTCTTGCTTTTCCAAGAGCTGCATCTTCATCAAATGTTACATCCCTGGTCAATTCTAGATTTCTTTGACCAGGTATGTATATTTTGTAAGATTTAGAATTCTCACAATAACCAAGAAACGTACCTTTCTTACCTGAAGCTTCCAACTCGTTCCTTTTCTCTTTTGGGACATGAAAGTAGACAGGGCAACCAAATATCCTTAGGTGCCCAACTTTAGGCTTCTCGCTAATGAAGACTTCTTCAGGAGTCTTCTTGTTTAGGCACGGTGAGGAGACATATTTTGAACGTAGAAAATTGTGTTTGCAGCTTCTCCCCATATAAACTTTGGCAATTTCTGATTATGCAACATAGCTTTGACCGCTTCCATGATAGATCTATTCTTTCTCTCGACCACACCATTTTGTTTTGTGTTATGTGGTACAGTACTCTCTTTTCCAATTCCAGCTTCTTAGCAAAAGTCAATGAAATCACTAGAAGTGAACTCTCCTCCATTGTCAGATCTAAAAATTTTAATCTGCTTTCCAGTTTGATTTTCTACTAGAGATTGTAATCTTTAAACATGTTAAAAGCTTGACTTTTAATTTTCGGAAAATAAATCCATGTTTTGTGAGAAAAATCATCTACAAAGATAATATACTACAAGAAACCACCAAGAGAAGTTATAGGCATTGGTCCACATAAATCTGAATGTACAAGATGCAATACCTAATTGGTTCTACTTTTTTTCTGAAGGGAATAGTCCCTTCACTTGTTCGCGTGTGCATCCTTGGCAAACGCCATCATGATCATACCTGATTTTTGGCATTCTAGAAACCATCTTTCTCACATGGGGCAATGCTTTGTAGTGCAAGTGAGCAAATCTTCAGTGCCAAAGTTCACTTTCATGATTGATGTCATGGATTAGTGCATGAATAGGTCTTCCATTGATTTTGTAAAGACCTTCACATCTAGATCCTAGAGTGAGGGCATCTTTCATGTTGGATCTCGATGGCCATGTGAGAACTTTACCATTTATGAAAGCAACTTTCATTCCTTTATCTTCTAAAGTTGATATGGACATGAGATTCTTCTTTAAACCAGGTACATATAGAACTTCTTGGAGAGTCAAAGTTTTACCTTGATCCAGATGGACAGAAATGGAGCCAAACCCCTTTATGGGATATGTAGAGTTATCACCAAGAATGATCTTCAAATTTGTCTCCCTCTCAACCAAATTAGAGAGTACTTCTTTGTAACCAGTAAAGTGCCTTGAAGCAACACTATCAACCAACCATCTATCACAAGAATCTGTGAAAAATGAACTAGAAAGAGCAGAAACAAGAAAGTACTTTGATTGAGTCTTAGCTGCATTATTATCATACCTTTGGTTCTTTGTCGAATGATAGTTTCCTCTACGAGCAGAATGAGCTTCTCTTCTTCTAATGTACTAAGACTTGTTGGAGTGATTGTTGAATTTCAATTATGATGCTCCTTTGTTTTATCAACAGTCACGAGCATAATGGCCATGCTTGCGACAATTGTAGCATTGGACTTTTGATAAGTCTTTGGTCCATTGAGAGGAGTTGTTGGGAGTAGACTTTCACAAATAGTGCATTCCTCTTCTTCCTTTCTTCTATTTTCCTTGTACAACAAAGGTAGTAGGTTCTCCCTCCTCATGCTTGGGAATTCTCCCTCTGGAAATCATTCTAGCTTCTTGGATGCACTTTCCCGAGAGCTCATCAAATATAGGAAACTTGTCATTATTACTAATGGTAGTAATAAAATTTCCTAAGAAGAAGGAAGACCTCCAAGCGAAATCATTACCAATTCTTTATCGGAAACAACTTCACAAGAAGTTGACAACTAATCTTTGATTTTTGATATCCTTGTGAAGTATGCTTGAATGGTTTCTCCTATGTTCATCTTTACATCCTTGAGTTGATTCTTTAGAGCAATAATTTGACTCAAGTTGTTGACTTGATACATTCTAATCAGCTTGCCATACAATCTTTGGCTTTCTTCAAATTGGAAACATAAGTGATGAGGTGGTCTCCAAGAGAGTCAAGTTCATTTTTTTTAGCATTGACTTCTCCTTTCTTGTATCTAGCCTTGATAGCAGCATTGGAGTTTTCAGATGGTTTTGCTACCTCTCCTTCAACATACTCTAGAACATCATGTTCCGCAAGAGTAATATCCAATCTGGCCTTACAAGGAAAGAAATTTGAAGCATCAACTAGCTTCTCTTCATTCTTAAAGTAGGAAGAAGATATATTGATCTGCTCAAAATTTCAGCACCAAATAGAAAGAGACAGCAAGAGATATTTCCGATATAAATGAGATATTTCAGAAGCAAAATGGAAGAGAAATTTCAGCATAAAATGAGCAGTGACTAGAAGGAACAACAAGAGATATTTCAGCAAAAAGAGGGTTTCAAATGGAGCAAACAACAAGCTATATTTCAGCAGAAAGAGAGTTGCAAATGGGGCGGACAACAAGCTATATTTCAACAGAAAATGAGCTCCAAATGGAGCAAACAACAAGCTATATTTCAGCAAAAAATGAGCTGCAAATGGAGCAGACAACAAGCTGCATTTCAGCAGAAAATGCACTGCAAATGGAGCGGATAGCAATCTATATTTCAATAGAAAATGAGCTGCAAATGGAACAGACAACAAGCTATATTTCAGCAGAAAATGAGTTGCAAATAGAGTAGACAACAAGCTATATTTCAACAGAAAGAGAATTGCAAATGAAGCAGACAACAAGCTAAATTTCAGCAGAAAAGGAGTTGCAAATGGAGCGAACAACAAGAGATATTCCAGCAGAAAGAGAGTTGGAAATGGAGTTGACATCAAGAGATATTCCAACAGAAAGAGAGTTGGAAATGGAGCTTGTTTTCTTGACCTTCTCTTCACCAAATCTCTAATGCAATGTTGAAACTTTGATTTTCTATGTTGTTACAAGCACTTAAATCTAGAACCTTTTTATGCTGCAAAATAAGTTAAGTAATTGTAGATAGAACAAAAACCATACAAACCATATGCACAATGGAAGATAGCCAAGAACTCAATGAGATACAAAGTTACGTCAATGACCAGGGAAAAACCCACAAGGGGAAAATCCAACCAGATTCTTCTTCTATTAGAAATCAATTGTTCAGCAGAGATACAAAGTATGATGAGAGAATGAAGAATTTCACCCAAAATCTAAAGATCTCTGATAGCAGTAGTTGATGCAAACACTAGTTCACTTTGGCTCTCCAAGATCTGCTCTTGCTCTTCAAGACTCTTTATCTCTCTCTCAATCTTCCTCTAGACTCTCCAAGTCTTTCTTTCTCAAGTTCGAATTCTCCTCTCACAAGCACATGTAAGTGTGTCAACTGAGGATGAGAGGGGAAAATATATAGGAAGAACAAGGAGGTCGAAGTCGCGAGGAAGTAACTATTGTGCCTTGAGGACGAGTTACATATGCCAAAGTATGATGAGAGAATGAAGAATTTCACCCAAAATTTGAAGATCTCTAACAGCAGCAGCTGATGCAAACACTAATTCAATTTGGCTCTCCAAGATCTGCTCTTGCTCTTCAAGACTCTTTCTCTCTTTGTCAATCTTCCTCTAGACTCTCCAAGTCTCTCCTTCTCAAGTTCGAGTTCTCCACTCGCAAGCACAAGTAAGTGTGTCAAGTGAGGATGAGAGGGGAAAATATATAGGAAGAACAAGGAGGTCGTATTCACAGTGAAGTAACTCATGTGCCTTAAGGAGGAGTTACATATGCCAAAATGGGAGTGTAACTTATGCCATAAAGGAGAGGGGTGTAACTTATGCATTTAGGAGAGAAGTGTAACTTATTCATTAAAGAGGTGTAAGAGGAATCTTTTTATGATGAGTCATTCAAGTGTGTAAGAAAGTTTAAGAGGTATGTCGGAGCATTAAAGAGAGTGTAAGAGGTGTGTAAGAGCATTAAAGAGAGAGAGGAATGAATCCATTAAGAGAGAGAGAGAGAGTAACATATGCATTAATTGAGGGGCGTTACATATGACACGATTGAGTCTCATGATTAAGAGACTTGAATTTCTTTTTAATAATAATATGATAATATCATAAAGAGTAATAGTAGTAATAATAATAATAATAATGATTAACTTAAAAGTTAAACAATTGAGATTGACTGAGGACAAGTTAAGTGATTTTCCATCGTATATATATATATATGATTACGAATTGATGGAAAGTGATTTACTATTTTTGGAAAGTCATGGTTGCAAAGATAGACATGACTTTATATTTTAGAAAGTCACTTTAGAAAGGTTGGAAATGAAATTTTATTCAAGGAAATTCATCCCATTGTTGTCAATTTTCAACACGTATAGTTGTATACCTTGTTGTTGGAGAAAATGTATCTTCATAATCAATGCCTTCTTGTTGAGTGAAGCCCCTAGCCACAAATCTTGCCTTATACTTGTTTATACTTCCATCGGCCACATGTTTAATCTTGTAAAGCCACTTTGAAGTCACCACAGAGTTGTCTTCAGGCCTAGGTACAATCTCCCATAGCCCATTCTTCATTATCGATTGATATTCTTCGTTCATGGCATCTTTCCATTCTTGATGATTGACAAGTTCTTCAAAGATGGATGGCTCTGCTTCTATTAGTTTTGTCATATATGTTGTATACCCAAAATATATTTTCGCCTTCTTGCTTTCTCTAAATGTGCCTTTAGCAACTCCATGTCCCTCTACATCTAGTAGAGTAGATTTTAACAAATTAGGTCTCTTTCTAGTCTCGGGGATTACCAAAGGTTGTATGGGTTCATTGAGACCTTCATCTTCATGGTTTGATTCTTCTTCCTCCCTAGTATCTTCCTCTTCAAATACAGGAATTTCTTCTTCATCAAAGTCCATAGGGAGATCCTTTGATTTCTTGAATGCAATACTTTCGTCAAATATCATACCTTGACTAACTTCTATTCAGTGCTCGTCCTTTCTGTAGATGTTATAGGCCTTAGAAGAATTACTGTAGCCAACAAATGTTCCCTTCATGCATGAATGATCCAACTTCTCTCTTTTGTCCTTTGGTATATGAATATAGACAGGACAACCAAAAATTCAGAGATGGTCCATGCTTGGTTTCTTCCCAGTGAATGCTTCTTCGACAGTCGTGTTATATAGTGATCTGTGGGGACTTTGATTTTGTATGTATACAGTTGTCTTAGTAGCTTCACCCCATAGAAATTTCGACAAATCTTGGTCATGTAACATGGCTTTTACAGCTTTTTCAATGGATCAATTCTTTCATTCTGCAACTCCATTTTGCTTGGGATTATATGGGACTATTAGCTCCCTCTTAATCCCAGACTCCTTACAGAAGACTATGATTTCCTTGGATGTGTATTCTCCTCCATTATCAAAACTTAAAATCTTGATTCTCCTTTCTGTAAGGTTTTCTACTTCATCTTTGAATTCTTGAAATTTGATAAATACTTCATCCTTGGATTTCATTAAATAAACCCAAGTTTTCCCTAA
The DNA here is from genome assembly GCA_034641835.2 of Pinus albicaulis. Taxonomy (NCBI): domain Eukaryota; kingdom Viridiplantae; phylum Streptophyta; class Pinopsida; order Pinales; family Pinaceae; genus Pinus; species Pinus albicaulis. Next base: position 649,340,186 of record CM076579.1, read on the forward strand.
ATGGTCATCTATGAAGGTGAGATAATATAGATGACCTCCAAGAGACTTTGGAGTCATAGGACCACAGACATCGGAATGAATGAGATCCAAAATTTCTTTTCACCTTGAAGCACTACTTCCAAATGGCCTCTTCGTGTTTTTACCCAATGCACATCTCTTGCATACTCTTTCATGATCTTTTAGTTTGGGGATGCCATTCACCATTGAATTTAGAGTAGGTAGGATTTTATAGTGAGGATGACCAAATATTTTATGCCAAAGCTCACATGGGCTAACTTCAATGTGAACCAAAGCTTGAGCGAGAGGAGTTAACAATTTGCAAAGTCTTCCTTCATGGATCTCAATCATCATTGCATCTTCTATGCTTGCGTTTTTATCCCATACTACAAACTTTCCATCTATGAAAGCGATTTTATCACCCTTATCTTCTAGACATGAAGTGGAAAGTAAATTCTTGTGCAAACCTGGAACATATAGGATATTGTTGAGATGAATGTTTCCTCCATTCTCCAGCTCTAGTGATGTTGATCCAATTCCTCTCACAAGGTAGCTTTTATTGTCGCCAAGCTCTACGAAGTAAGAGGACTTTCATTTTAATAATGTCTTTAGTTGTTTGTGTTGACCAGTCATATGTCTTAAGGCTCCATTGTCGATTACCCAAATATTCACATCTTGAAAAGTGTCAGTGAGTGTTGAGAATAGTCCTTCGTCCTTTGCAGATGTCTTGGTTACTTCCTTCTTTAGAGAGAATAATGGATCCCATGCTACTTTGATGCCCTTCTTGAGATGACTTTCCACCTTCGTACACTTCTTTACAAACTTCTACAATGTATTAGATAACTTCATTATCCCCTTAGCCAACCTTAGCTCTGATTCCATGTTAAGAAATCTACAGGGCAGTAGTTAGGATGATTTCTCTTTCTATGATAACTACTTGTGATATCTTTTTATTTTTTCTTACTTATTAGCTTCTACTCTTATTATTATGCTCGTTTATCATCAAACAACTACCAAAACAAGAAGAACAATAGTACACAGGATATAGGTTGCAATCCAGGGCCAACACCTCTCCACTTGAGAGGAAAACCCGTAAATCCCTTCTCTTCTTATTGATTCTTCAATTGACGAATTCCAAGACCTCTAGACCAAGACCAATACCCCTCCAAGACCAAGTTTAACCTCTCATGATGATGTGTTTCTTTTATTCAAGTCAAATCCAATCAAATCTCTTCCAACAACACAACTTCAACCCCCAGCTTCAAAATTTAGGCCTCTACTGCAGGTCTGAAATTTTCGGCCCCCTGCAACTACTATTGCATCCACACATGTGAGCGAAATTATCCTTCCAAGGCTTCCCAGCAACTTCGCTTGAATTGCTTCCTTGTCTATGTAATATTCCCAATTAGCCTTGCTAATTGGAATATTTCCTTTTTGCTTTATTTTGCCGCTTTAGCTAGAAATAATAAATAAAGTGAGAAATAAGAGGGGTCACCTCACTTTAGTCACCTCACTTTATAATAAAGTGTTCTTTTCCTAGTAGATTAACGTTATAACTTAGAGAGGGGGCCTTGGGGGTCCACATGAGTATGATGGGGGAGGCATCAGGCTGACCCAAGGTAAACTGCGCAGGTCAAAGGAGAGTTAAGTTTTGGAGGGAGTTTGGCATTATAAAAGGAGAGGTTCTCACCTCATTTGGATCATGGAAGATTTGATATTATTATTGAGAGCTAGACTTCTGTCTGCTTCAGCACGCCGGTTGTTTAGTCGGTCTGCAGCACTGTTTAGTGCAACCGAGTGTCTCCCGTCGGAGATCTCACCCTTAGCCTCGGGGGACTTCGAGTGCTGCTTACTGGTAAGACTGACCCGGTTTCACCCGCAACCGGGGGGACTTCGAGTGCCGCCCTAATAAGGTTACGATTACGAGTACACCTTTCGATTTCGTGTAAGGTAGCGACGGCAGTTTACGGTGCGGTGCGGAGAAGGAAGAAGCCCTCTTGTGTTTGCGCGAGTTCGAGAGGAGGAGGAAGGACGATGTTTCGGGGGAGAGAAAAACATTGTCCCGGCCCGGGGGCGGGGCCCATTCCGGGGGAGGCCGCCGGGGTCCGGTGCGGCCGAGGCTTGAGCGTCGGGGAGGAAGGAAGGGCCGCGGTCGGCCCAGGTGAGGGGCCAGTTTGTCCGGTTCTAAGAGGACGCGGTGCGAGCACGCGTGGGTCGGCACGGGAGAGAGGTAGATGCGGCGGATATTTGCAGATCTAGTTTTGTATGATGCAGATCTGAAGGTATAGCACTAGATCCAGCTTGGAAGATTGCAGATCTGAGGAGATATTGGCAGATCTAACCTAGATCTGAAGAGATAACATCAGATCCAGCCTTGGAGGTTGCAGATACGAAGAAGACAAGCCCATCGAGATCCGACGCAGAATCGAGGTTGGTAGCCGGATACGGCGGGGGCCGCGGTCGGGAGGGATAGGGCGCGGTCTGGTTTGGAGGCTTCGGATCCGGCGAATCTGAGCATTCGAGAGAACGGATCCACGGGTAGAATGACGTGCGAGGAAGCGAGGCTTGTGACGGATGGACTCCATGAGCGTTTTCTAGCATTCGGTGGCTGATCTATACGTGCGGGTTTGAGTGATCGGTGCTTCATACGTTTCTGTTGTCACTAGCAGAGACGGCGTTTCAGTGATGAGGGTTTAGAATTTGAGATGAAATTTGTTTTCAGTCTTGACTCATAGTACCGAACGTAGTCGACTTGATCTTCGGAAACGGCTAGGGCTATCACAGTTGCGGCCATTATTACGTACGAGGAGGTCTCCACTTGCCTAGGGCAAGGATAGGTGCACTTACTCTGATTTTCTTGTACTCCTCTCTATGTACTTTCAGATTAATAAAATGGCTCAGTTTTCTGGAATCCTATGTGCGATTGTTCAGTGATCTGGTTCAGCATTGTATTTTCTATATCTGTCTGGCAATTTTCTGTTTATTACTGGTTAATTCCCTTTGGGGATATTACAGTGGTATCAGAGCATAGATCTGGCTCAGCCTGTGGTGCTAGCAGTCTATGACGTCCGGGGGTAACCCCTACATCCTGCTAGCAGTCTATGACGTCCGGGGGTAACCCCTACATCCATCGGAAGAGTCTCTTCGGGGGAAGTGATTCTGATTCAGAGACAGAACAGCGGAATCCAATGGAGGACATAGTTGAGAAGTTGGCTGAGAAGGTGGATACACTCATCCATCACATGCAGGATGTAACCAAGAGAGTTGCAGCTGTAGAGGTAACACAGAAAGAACCCCCTAGGGTTCTCCAGGTGGGAGAGGGATCGGGCGTGTCTCACTACATACCAGACGCTATTCCCATTGTGACAGCACAGAGACCCTATATGCCCACATTTGAAGACGCAGAGACAGGAGTGCGGGGTGGTGCACAGAGGGTCAATCCCGCACCCACTCGACCCACCATGCCTACCTTTCCGGTAGAGGACGAGGGGTCGACAGCACCCAGAGATGGGGGTCTAGCTCAACATGCGGCCATTTTTGCAGACTGGCAGAGCCTGGGTCAGGCGTTCATGGATGCTTTCCCCTTAGATCACTATATCCAGTTCCGATGTGGAGGCAAGGCCCATGAGCAGGACCAACACAAGGGACGTGGATCCCACCGTGATAGTCACCGTGCAGCGAGTAAATTCCATTTGCCGATGTTTGATGGATCACAGAAGACTACGGCAAGGTCTTGGGTGGAGAAGTTGGACCTCTATTTTCAGCTTAACCAGATGCCAGAGAGGGAGGCCATTAAGATGGCTGCATTGCATTTAGAGGGGGAGGCCCAGGACTGGTGGTTTCATGGGTTGACAACACTGGGACATTCCGCAGTGACGACATATGCTGAGTTCACCAGGAGAGTGGTGGAACGTTTTGACAGGAAGGACTCGGATCAGCCTTTCTTCGAGCTGACCAAGCTCCGACAGACGGGGAGTGCAGAGGCATACATCTCAGACTTCTTAAGGATTTCAGTGATGGTACCTGACTTATCGACAGCTCGGATGGTCCTTATGTTTGTGGAGGGGCTGTTAGAGCCACTTCGTGGCCTAGTCCGGTCAAACAAACCGGCTACACTACAGGATGCTGTCAGTAGGGCCCGTGACCTACAAGATGTCTTGCCTAGGACTCGGCCACCTTATCCCCAGAGACAGGCTTTCCAGCCTAAGGATAAGGACACGAGGGTTTCGCCTCCCAAGGCGAATCCAGGACGAGGACAGTATGATGATGAGGCCAGGAGAGAGCTGAGACGGAAGCGATTATGCTTCACCTGCCAGGAGCCGTGGGCACCGGGACACAAGTGTACGGCAGGGAAGGCACATTTCATAGAGGTCTTCTCCGAGAGCAGCGGGGAAGAGGATGAGGAGGATGATGAGGAGACAGGAGGATGTTATGCAGCGCAGAGTACCTTACCACCTCCACCACCCGATGCAGGTGGGGCTTCATTCGCACCTACTGGGGGAGCTCTAGCAGCGTTACGAGGAGTCCCCAAGTATCTGACATTGCGCGTGCGTGGGACAGTGCGCGGACAGAGAGTCTCGGTCTTAGTCGACAGTGGGGCTACCCACAACTTCATTGATGCCCAGATGGTTGCACGGAGAGGCATACCGACGGAGGGCTTTGATGGGTTTTCCGTTTTGGTCCCAGGAGATCAGACCATGGCTTGTGCTCGATATGTACCAGAGTTATCAGTGACGATGGGCACCTATACATTGACCGATCACTTCTTTGTGGTGGACATTCCGGACACCAATGTGATATTGGGAGTTCAGTGGCCTATTACTCTGGGAAAGGTCACCACTGATTGGAAGGCCCTGGAGATGGAGTGGGATGATCCCAAGACGGGAAGGCATGAGAAGATCCGAGGGCAGAACACATATCCACCCCAGACAGTATCGGCACACAGCATGGAGGCGACATTCCGCAAGGGAGATATAGAGTGGGCAGTCGAGTTGCGGGCTTCAGAGGCAGTAGATACGGGACGGACGGTGCACCCTGATCTACAGACTCTTCTCGACAAATATGCAGTAGTTTTTGGAGATATTCCGCCAGGACAGCCACCGGATAGGGGGTTTGAGCACACGACCGAGCTGGAGCAGGGGATACAGGCGGTAATCACCACACCGTATAGGCATCCCAAAGCCTATCGGGATGAGATAGAACGGGCCATTCAGGAGCTGCTGGCCCTTGGGCACATTCGACCCAGCACCAGTCCTTTCGCTTCTTCAGTAGTGCTGGTGAAGAAGAAGGACGGCACATTACGCATGTGCATTGACTACAGGGCTCTGAACAAAAAGACCCTGAAGAACAGGTACCCCATTCCCAGGATCGATGAGTTGATGGATGAGTTGAGAGGAGCACGGTTCTTCTCAAAGATTGATTTGAGATCCGGGTACCATCAGATACGCATGAGGGAACAGGACATTCCCAAGACTGCTTTCAGGTGTCATTATGGGCACTTTGAGTTTCTGGTCATGCCATTTGGGTTAACCAATGCACCTGCTACTTTCCAGTCTTGTATGAACCACATTTTCAGGGATCATCTGAGGAAGTTTGTGCTGGTTTTCTTTGATGATATCCTTATATACAACAGGACTTGGGAGGAGCATCTCCAGCACATTGAGACGGTCTTGCACATTTTGGAGGAGCAGCAGTTCTTTGCCAAGCTCTCCAAGTGTGAGTTTGGATTGACGGAGATGCTGTATCTGGGACACATCATAGGAGTGGACGGGGTGAGAGTCCACGAGGAGAAGATCCGGGCTATCAGGGACTGGCCAGAGCCACGGAATGTAACAGAACTCCGAGGGTTCATTGGTATTTGCACCTATTACAGGAAGTTCGTCAAGGGCTTCTCTCAGCTTGCTACACCCCTCACGGAGTTGACGAGGAAGGGAGCATTCAGTTGGTCGGATACGGCACAGCGAGCTTTTGATAAGCTCAAGGAGGTGATGAGCAGTTGCCCAGTGTTAGCACTACCTGATTTTACGCAGCCCTTTGTCCTAGAGTGCGATGCATCAGGAGAGGGGATTGGAGCAGTTTTTATGCAGGAGGGTCATCCGATTGCGTTCGAGAGCCGGAAGCTCCTTCCACACGAGAGGCTTTATCCCATCTATGACAAGGAGATGCTGGCCATCATGCATGCATTGGCCAAATTCCGGCAGTACCTAGTAGGCGGCAGATTCAGGGTGAGGACAGATCATAACAGCCTGAAGTACTTTCTGGAACAGAAGCAGTTGCAGGAGAGGCAGCAAAAGTGGATCAGCAAGATCCAGGCTTACGATTTTGACATAGAGTATGTCAAAGGGAAAAATAATGTGGTAGCTGATGCCCTTTCCCGTAGACCAGCCACATTATCACTCATGAGCTTGGACGCTGATTGGAAGGCTCGACTACTGGTTGAGTACTCCAAAGATAGATTTGCATGCGAGGTGCTGGATGGTCAGGTAGCAGATAGCAGGTACAGGGTGGCCGATGAGGTCATCTATTACAGGGATAGGATCTTCTTGACTGAGGGGTCTCAGCTCAAGGAGAAAATACTCCAGGCCTCACATGATTCACCATTGGCAGGCCACCAGGGGTTCACCAAGATGTACAGGGCCATCCGGGAGAGATTTGCATGGAAGGGCCTCAAGGAAGACGTACTCCGGCATGTCAGGGAGTGCGAGGTTTGCCAGCGGAACAAAGGAGAGATGAGCCATCCGGCGGGGCTATTGCAGCCGCTTCCCATTCCGGAGGGGAAGTGGGAAAGTATCTCGATGGACTTCATCACGGGGTTGCCCACAGTGCAGGGCAAGGACTGCATCTTCGTAGTAGTTGACCGGCTAACGAAGTATGCTCATTTTTTCGCCATTTCGGCGCATCATACAGCAACACAGGTAGCAGAGTTGTTTTTCCGGGAGGTTTTCAGATTGCATGGTCTACCCAAGACCATTGTTAGTGACAGGGATAGCCGATTTATGGGAGGATTTTGGCAGGAGCTCTTCCGACTAGTGGGGACAGAGTTGACACCGAGCACTAGTTATCATCCCCAAACGGACGGGCAGACGGAGATAGTTAACAAGTGGCTAGAGGGCTACTTGCGTAACTACGTCAGTGGGCAACAGAGAGCGTGGCTGAAATGGCTACATTTGGGCGAGTACTGCTACAACACAACCCACCATATGTCTATCGGTATGACACCTTTCTATGCATTGTATGGATATCACTCCCTATCTTTTGTGGACATGATGTTTGGGGTTAGCAGGGCTCCGAGAGCCAAGTTATGGATCCAAGACAGCCAAGATATCCTCCGGACTCTCAAGGACAACATAGCCACAGCACAAAATCAGCAGAAGTTGTATGCTGATAAGGGTCGGGTGGAGAGACACATTGAGGTAGGGGACCTAGTCTACCTACGGTTACAGCCATACCGACAATCTTCGCTCAAACAGAAGGGGGCAGAAAAGCTTAAGCCTCGCTTTTATGGACCGTACAGGGTGATACGTAGGATCGGGCAGGTTGCATATGAGTTGGAACTGCCCCAAGGCAGCCGGATTCATAACATCTTCCATGTATCATGCCTGAAGAAGGCACTGGGCCAGCGCGTGACAGTCACCGGGGAGCTACCACCGACAGATGATGAGGGGCACTTGGTGTTACAGCCGGAGGCCATTATTGACACCAGGGAGAGACAGCTGCGGAGCAGGAAGATCAGGGAGTTCTTGGTGAGATGGAAGAATCTGCCGGATGAGGATGCCACTTGGGAGGATGAGAAGATCTTACAGCATCCCTCACTTCAGTTGCTTGAGGACAAGCAACGTTTTGCCGGGGGAGACTGTAATATTCCCAATTAGCCTTGCTAATTGGAATATTTCCTTTTTGCTTTATTTTGCCGCTTTAGCTAGAGATAATAAATAAAGTGAGAAATAAGAGGGGTCACCTCACTTTAGTCACCTCACTTTATAATAAAGTGTTCTTTTCCTAGTAGATTAACGTTATAACTTAGAGAGGGGGCCTTGGGGGTCCACATGAGTATGATGGGGGAGGCATCAGGCTGACCCAAGGTAAACTGCGCAGGTCAAAGGAGAGTCAAGTTTTGGAGGGAGTTTGGCATTATAAAAGGAGAGGTTCTCACCTCATTTGGATCATGGAAGATTTGATATTATTATTGAGAGCTAGACTTCTGTCTGCTTCAGCACGCCGGTTGTTTAGTCGGTCTGCAGCACTGTTTAGTGCAACCGAGTGTCTCCGGTCGGAGATCTCACCCTTAGCCTTGGGGGACTTCGAGTGCCTGCCCTGGTAAGGTTATTTCTGGTTTCACCCTTAGCTTCGGGGGACTTCGAGTGCCCGCCCTAGTAAGGTTCTGTTCTGAGTACACCTTTCAGTTTCAGTAGCAAGGTAGCAGCAGTTTCTGGTGCATATCTGGAGAGGAAGAAGCCCTCTTGTGGCTGCGCAGTTCAGAGGAGGAAGGACGTTGTTTCTGCAGGAGAGAGAACGCTGATCAGCCTAGGAGAGTGAGGACGCTGTTCCAGGGAGGACGCAGTCCAGATCTGAGCAGGGAAAAACGCTGTCCAGGAGGAGGAAGGACGCAGATCAGCCTTGGAGTGAGGACGCTGTCCAGTTCTAAAGAGGAGGACGCAGATCTGAAGGCACACTGATAGATTCAGCCTGGGAGAGGGTAGATCTGAGCAGATATTTGCAGATCTAGTTTTGTATGATGCAGATCTGAAGGTATAGCACTAGATCCAGCTGGGGGAGATTGCAGATCTGAGGAGGTATTGGCAGATCTAGCCTAGATCTGAAGAGATAACATCAGATCCAGCCTTGGAGGTTGCAGATCTGAAGAGATATTGTCAGATCCAGCATAGATCTGAAGGGTTAGTAGCAGATCTGGCCAAGGGGGACGCAGATCAGGAGGGATAGGACGCAGATCTGGTTTGGAGGCTTCAGATCCAGCAGATCTGAGCATTCAGAAGACAGATCCACCAGGTAGGACGCTGATCTGAGGAGCAGGCTTGTGTGAGATGGACTCAACAGCGTTTTCTAGCATTCAGTAGCTGATCCATCTGTCTGGAGGTTTGGGTGATCAGTGCTTCATCTGTTTCTGCGCTGTCACTAGCAGAGACAGCGTTTTCCATTGATGAGGGTTTGGAATTTGAGATCAGCTGTTTTCCAGTCTTCAGCTCATAGTACCAGCAACCTGCCTCACTTTCTGGGGAGTGCCTAGGACGTCGTCTCGGTTGCGCCATTATTCGTTCGAGAGGGTCTCCACTTTGCCTAGGGCAAGGGATAGGTGCACTTACTCGATTTTCTTGTACTCCTCTCTATGTACTTTCGATTAATAAAATGGCCTGCCTCGAATCCTATGTGCGATTGTTCAGTGATCTGGTTCAGCATTGTATTTTCTATATCTGTCTGGCAATTTTCTGTTTATTACTGGTTATTTCCCTTTGGGGATATTACAGTCTAGGGCTAGTAGGAGACCTATTAGGTCGTTCTTCCAACAATTTTGACCCTCTCCCGGCAGATAGTGAATTTCGACCTTGAAGCAGCAAACCCTAACTTTCCTTCTTCGCACGTCTGAGAGAGAATTAGCCCAAAAACTTATTTTCTTCATCCTCCTTCGCTATCCTTCGTGTGCTTCTCCTTTGCTTAGATGGGATGTGAAGTGAATGTGTCCAAAGGAGGTCGAGTTCCCTCCTTTATATAGCCTTCTCAAGGTGGGTGTGGTTCCTCAAAATAGGTTGACTTCTTAGCTACCAAACAGACTTGGTCTTGAAGGGTATTTTGACACTTTTAAATACAAAAATAATTTTCTTTACAAGTTACAATGTGCCCGATGGGATATTCAACTTATGACAATGACTCTTTTGACTTCTTGACCTAGGACAAACCCTAGAAGCACTCAATGGGTGCTTGACCTCTAAAATAAAAGACCTTGAGAATGAAACCTATGCTCCAAAAATAACAATAATAATTTTTCTTTCATTTTACAAAATACAAGAATCAAAAGTACATTTCATATTTATGAAGACCAAACCTATTCACACATTTTTCAACACCTCTATCACAAAGAGCTACAAAGGTAAAGGGGCCAACTTCCATTTTCCTTCAAAGAGCTACCAAGACTAGCATGAACTAACAAATCTATGAACATCAAAGAAACTGCTTGGCCAATGATATCAACCCTCAAAATTTTGTGGACAATTGTCCTAGCTATAAAATATACACCATATAACCCATTTTGCAACTTGTCATAAGCTTATTGACTTCCACAAAATCTACACCCCTAAGCACCAAACCCTTTAGGTTCCTCAAACCCAATCCTCTTTTGATCAAGCAATACCTTGTTGCCTTCAATTTTAGGTCCCCTCCTTTGTGATGTGACAAGTGATCCGGGCATGATAAATTCAAGAAATAAAAATTGATGTCCTTGTACCACTCGTTGCAACAAATCTTCAAGCACTAGTAAATTGATCTATAGATTTGTTTTACTTCCAAATTCTAGCATTTTCTTATTTCCTTTTGTCAACGTAAGAAATTTTTCGCCACGATGATCCATCTAAAACCACTACAAGAGTTTCCATGAAATTACCTAACAAAATCAATCCACCACTATTGAAAAGGTACGTCTATCACCACAGGTTACAAAGGTAAAGGTGCCAACTTCCATTTTCCTTCAGAGAGATAACAAGATTGGCATGACCTAACAAAGCTAACAACGCTATGAACATCAAGGGAAGTACTTGGCTAATGGTATCAACCCTTAAAAATTTGTAGACAATTGTCCTAGTTATAAATTATCCACCATGTAAACCATTTTTGAAACTTAGTTATAAGCTTCGTGACTTCCAAAAAATCTACACCCCTAAGCACCACACCCTCGAGGTTCCTCAAACCCAATCCTCTTTTTATCAAGCAATACATTGTTGCCCTCAATTTTAGGTCTCCTCCTTTGTGGTGTGATAAGTGATCTGGGCATGATAGATTCTAGAAATAATAATTGATGTCCTTGTACCACTCATGTTGCTACAAACATTCTAGCACCAGCAAATTCATCGCTAGATCTATTTTACATCCAAATCCTAGCACGCTTATTTCCTTTTTTCAATGTTCTAGTTAATCCTTAACCTTTCACCTATTTAGTTAGATTGAATTCCAAGTCATACTCTTAGATTTTGGATATCCACTTTCCCATAATACCTTAACATTATTACTAAGATAATATATCCTTTATGGCTAGCTGAGGAACAAGGGAAATTATTTTTTAAACACTTCAATAATTGGACCAAGGCATAAACTTGCTTCTCCATCATAGCATATTTCAACTCAACTCTTTTATGTCCTTTGCTCATAAAAAAACATTTTTCTATCTTACAGAATGCTTTCCTCATTACATTTGAATTCTCAATATTTCTTCAATATTTTAATAAGTTTGGTAATTTCAATGATGTTGGGTATGAACCTCCTAATGAATTCAAATGCCGGAAATAGAATATAAAGCAAGTGCACATAAAATGCCAGGAATGCTAAGCCATTTTATTAATCTGAGAATATAAATGGGTACAATGGATAATCAGAATAAGAGCACCTATCCTTGCACAAGGCAAGTGAAGAACCCTCTCGGAAACAAGAAATGGCTGCTACAGAAACTGCGTCCCAGCTGCTGGAAGAAACTGCCGTAAACTGCTGCTGCTGGAATGAACTGGAACTAGGGGCTGATCCCCTCGCCGGAATGAGCTGAAAATCTGTAAATCACCTGTACTCACTGCTCCGAACCAAACCCAGAAACCATAAAAAAAATGGACCACCTCCGAAAATCACCCCAGAAACCCTCCTCAAGGAAAAACGCTGTCCCTCCAGGCCCAGCGCAGATACCAAATGAAATATACTGAGATAGAGCCACAAACTCCTCAGGAAACTCTCCAACTGATAAATATTGAACCTCCACACCGAATAACACTGAATCTCCTGCAGAAAATCCCGCAATAGCACCCCTCCACCAAGAACTGCATCCTCTCTCCTAGGGACTGCGCAGTCACCAGAAGAAGCCCAGCTCCTCCGCAAAACAACAACCAAATCCTCCGCTGAAAACTGTAGAAAAGACCTTGCCCGGAAAGGTGCACTCGAAGTCCCCCGAAGAGGTGAGATCTCCACCGAGACACTCAAGGTGTACTAAACAATACGGCAGACAAGCTAAAAACACTCACAGGTTTAAGAAATACGTAAGTCTAGCTCAAATATCATCAATAACACAATGTGCAAAAAATGAAAAATGGCTCTCCCACCTTTTATAATGCTAGCTCTCCTCAAAAAACCCTAACGTGGTCCCCCTCTCTCCACGTGCTCCTCCCAAAGTCTGCGCAAATGCTCCTAGAGGCTACGTGAGGCCTCCCTCATACGTGGTGTGGACCCCCAAGGCTCCCCTTTAAGTTATAACGTTGCTCCTACTAGGGAAACACTTTATTTTATTTAAGTGAGTTAGCCCCTCTTTTCTCACTTTTATTTATTAATTAACTATAGGCGGCAAAACTATACAAAAATCAAATATTCCAATTAGCGGTGCTAATTAGGAATATTACAGTCTCCCCCAGCAAAATGTTGCTTGTCCTCAAGCAACTGAAGTGATGGATGCTGTAAAATCCTCTCATCCTCCCAAGTGGCATCCTCATCCGGCAAATTCTTCCACCTCACCAAGAATTCCCGGATCGTCCTGCTCCGCAGCTGCCTCTCCCTGGTATCGATAATAGCCTCTGGCTGCAACACCAGATGCCCCTCATCATCCGTGGGTGGTAGCTCATCTGTGACTGTCACCTGTTGGCCCAATGCCTTTTTCAGGCATGATACGTGGAAAATGTTATGAATCTTGCTACCTTGGGGCAGCTCTAACTCAGATGCAACCTGCCCAATCCTGCGTATCACTCTGTATGGCCCATAAAAATGGGGCTTAAGCTTCTCAGCCCCCTTCTGCTTAAGTGAAAACTGTCGGTATGGCTGTAGTCGCAGGTAGACCAAGTCCCCTACCTCAAACTGTCTCTCCACCCGACCCCTATCAGCATACAGTTTCTGTTGATTCTGCGTTGTGGCCATGTTATCCTTGAGAGCTCGGAGGATATCTTGGCTCTCTTGGATCCAGATCTTGGCTCTCGGAGCCCTGCTAGCACCAAACATCATGTCCACAAAAGATAAAGGATGATATCCATACAAAGCATAGAATGGTGACATACCAATGGACATGTGATGCGTCGTGTTGTAGCAATACTCTCCCAAATGCAGCCACTTCAGCCATGCCCTATGTTGTCCACTGACATAGTTACGCAAGTAGCCCTCCAGCCACTTGTTAACTATCTCTGTCTGTCCGTCCGTCTGGGGGTGATAACTAGTGCTCGGCGTCAACTCTGTCCCCACTAGCCGGAAAAGCTCCTGCCAGAATCTGCCCATGAAGCGGCTGTCCCGGTCACTGACAATGGTCTTAGGTAGACCATGCAACCTGAAAATCTCCCTGAAGAACAACTCGGCCACCTGTGCTACTGTGTGGTGTGCGGATATGGCGAAAAATGAGCATACTTCGTCAGTCGATCAACGACGACAAAGATGCAGTCCTTGCCCTGCACCATGGGCAACCCTGTGATGAAGTCCATCGATATGCTCTCCCATTTCCCCTCTGGAATGGGAAGAGGCTGCAACAACCCTGCTGGATGGCTCATCTCTCCCTTGTTTCTCTGACAAACATCGCACTCCCTGACATGCTGGAGTACGTCCTCCTTGAGGCCCTTCCACGAGAACCTCTCCCTGATGGCTCTGTAGGTCTTGGTGAACCCCTGATGGCCTGCCAATGGAGAATCGTGTGAGGCATGGAGTATCTTCTTCTTAAGCTGAGACCCCTCAGTCAAGAAGATCCTGTCCCTGTAATAGATAATCTCGTCAACCACCCTGTACCTGTCATCTGCCACCTGCCCATCCAACACCTCACAAGCAAATTTGTCCTTGGAGTACTCCACCAACAGTCGAGCCCTCCAATCAGCGTCCAAGCTCATAAGAGATAACGTGGCCGGTCTACGGGAAAGGGCATCTGCCACCACGTTATTCTTGCCTTTGACGTACTCAATGTCAAAGTCATAGGCTTGGATCTTACTGATCCACTTCTGCTGCCTCTCCTGCAACTGCTTCTGCTCCAGAAAGTACCTGAGGCTGTTGTGATCTGATCTCACCCGGAATCTGCTGCCCACTAAATACTGCCAGTATTTGGCCAATGCATGCATAATGGCCAACATCTCCTTGTCGTATATGGAATACAACCTCTCATGTGGAAGGAGCTTCCGGCTCTCAAAAGCTATAGGATGACCACCCTGCATCAGTACTGCGCCAATCCGCTCTCCTGACGCATCGCACTCCAAGATAAATGGCTGCGTGAAATCCAACAATGCAAGCACGAGGCAGCTGCTCATCACCTCCTTGAGCCGATCAAAGGCTCGCTGTGCTGTATCCGACCAACTGAATGCCCCCTTCCTCGTCAAGTCTGCGAGGGGTGCAGCAAGCTGTGAGAAACCTTTGACGAACTTCCTGTAGTAAGTGAAAATGCCAATAACTCCCCGAAGCTCAGTCACGTTCCTCGGCTCTGGCCAATCTCTGATGGCCCTGATCTTCTCCTCGTGGACTCTCACCCCGTCCACTCCTATAATATGCCCCAAGTACAGCATCTCTGTCAATCCGAACTCACATTTGGAGAGCTTGGCATAGAACTGCTGCTCCTCCAAGATGCGCAACACTGTCTCAATATGTTGGAGATGCTCCTCCCAAGTCCTGCTATATATAAGTATGTCATCGAAGAAGACCAGCAAAAACTTCCTCAGATGACCCCTGAAGATGTGGTTCATGCAATTGAAAGGTAGCGGGTGCATTGGTCAGCCCAAAAGGCATAACCAGAAACTCGAAGTGCCCATAATGACACCTGAAGGCGGTCTTGGGAATATCCTGTTCCCTCACGCGTATCTGATGGTACCCAGATCTCAAGTCAATCTTTGAGAAGAACCGTGGTCCTCTCAACTCGTCCATCAGCTCATCGATCCTGCGAATGGGGTACCTGTTCTTCAGGGTCTTCTTATTCAGAGCCCTGTAGTCAATGCACATCCGCAATGTGCCGTCCTTCTTCTTCACCAACACCACGGAAGAAGCAAAAGGACTCGTGCTTGGCCGAATGTGACCAAGGGCCAGCAACTCCTGAATAGCATGCTCTATCTCATCCCGATAGGCCTTGGGATGCCTATACGGTGTGGTGATCACTGCCTGTATACCCTGCTCAAGCTCAATAGTATGCTCAAACCCCCGATCCGGTGGCTGCCCTGGTGGAATATCCCCGAATACTACGGCATACCTGTCGAGGATAGACTGTAGCTCAGGATGCACTGTCTGACCTGTATCTATTGCCTCCGAAGCTCGCAACTCTACGGCCCACTCTATGTCTCCCTTGCGGAAGGTTGCCTCCATCCTATGTGCCGACACTGTCTGAGGCGGGTATGTGTGCTATCCCCGTATCTTCTCATGCCTCCCTGTCTTGGGATCATCCCACTCCATCTCTAGGGCCTTCCAATCTGTCGTGACCTTCCCCAGAGTAATGAGCCACTGAACACCCAATATCATGTTGGTGTCCGGGATATCCACCACGAAAAAATGATCTGTCAATGTATAAGTGCCCATCGTCACTGATAACTTGGGGACATACCGAGCACACACCATGGTCTGATCTCCTGGGACCAAAACGGAAAATCCATCAAAACTCTCAGTCTGTATACCTCTCCGCTCAACCATCTGTGCATCAATAAAGTTGTGGGTGGCCCCACTATCAACCAAGACTGAGACCCGCTGTCCACGCACTATCCCCCGTACACGCAGCGTCAAATACTTGGGAACTCCCCGCAATGCTGCTAGAGCTCCTCCAGTAGGCGCAAATGATGCACCACCTGCTACTGGTAGTGGAGGTGGTAAGGTACCCTGCGCTGCATAACAATCTCCTGCCTCCACTTCATCCTCCTCATCCTCTTCCCCGCTGCTCTCGGAGAAGACCTCAATGAAATGTGCTTTCCCTGTAGCACATCTATGTCCCAGTGCCCATGGCTCCTGGCAAGTGAAGCACAACCGCTTCTTCTTCATCTCTCTCCTGGCCTCATCATCAAACTGCCCTCGCCCAGGATTCGCCTTGGGAGGCGGAATCCTCGTGTCCTTCCCCTTAGGCTGGAAGGCTTGTCTCTGGGGGTAAGGTGTTCGAGTCCTGGGTAAGACATCCTGTAAATCCCGGGTCCTGCTGATGGCATCCTGAAGCATAGCTGGTCTAGTCGACCTGACTAGGCCATGAAGTGGCTCTGCCAACCCCTCCACAAACATGTAGACCATCCGAGCTGCAAATAGATCAGGCACCATCACTGAAACCCTCAAGAAGTCTGAAATGTAAGTCTCTGGGCTCCCAGTCTGCTTGAGCTTTGTCAGCTCAACGAAGTGCTGCTCCGGATCCCTCCTGTCAAAGCGCTCTATCACCCTCCTGGTAAACTCAACATATGTCCCCACTGTAGAATGCCCGAGTGTCGTCATCCCATGAAACCACCAGTCCTGGGCCTCACCATCCAGATGTAATGTTGCCACCTTGATGGCCTCTGACTGCGACATCTGATTAAGCTGGAAATAGATGTCCAACTTTTCTACCCAAGACTTTGCCGACATGTTTGATGTGCCATCAAACGTGGGCAAATGAAACCTGCTAGCTGCGCGGTGGTCATCATGATGATGCCTGTGCCCTCTGTGATGATCACGGGGTCTACCATCATGCTGGAGCTGAACATAATCTCTGAATGAGATAAGATCTCTGATCGCCGGCCCGCGTGCCAGGTACTCTGCAATGTAGGCATCCATCTGGCCAGGCTCAAGCTATGGCTCCCGCTGTGCTCCTGCCCCTGTGTCCTCCGCTAGGAATGTGGGCATAGTGGATCGCGTGGGTGCTGGAATATCCCGCTGTGCTCCTGCCCCTGTGTCCTCCGCTAGGAATGTGGGCATAGTGGATCGCGTGGGTGCATGCGATGCCATGATGGGGATAGCATCACGCTCCGGCATATGGTGGGACGTGCCCGATCCCTCACCGATCTGAAAACCCCTTGGGGTTTCCCGCTGCTTAACCTCTAACGCAGTGAGTCTCTGTCCCACCGACTCCATCTGCCTCGACACATCCTGCATGTGTTGGAGGAGCGCATCTCTAAATCTCCTCGCATCCTCCTCGTCTGCCATAGGACCCTGCTGTTCTGCGTCCCCCACAGGCTGCTCCTGCTCTGAATCTGTCTCAGGCTGCTCCTGATCGGAATCTGTCACAGGCTGCTCCTGATCTCTGTATATCTCGGGCTGCTCCCGATCTGTGTCCACCACTCGAACACAGTCCCCCTCTCCGTAGGTGTTCCCCAACCTACGCTCAACGTCTCTGTATCTCTTGCTTCTATAACAGATGTAGGGTTTATCCCCCGGCGTCATAGACTGCTAGCTCCACAGGCTGAGCCAGATCTATGCTCTGATACCACTGTAATATTCCGAATAGGAAATAGACAGCAATACAAGCATACAACTATATAGAAAAATGTCGGAAATAGAATATAAAGCAAGTACACATAAAATGCCAGGAATGCTAAGCCATTTTATTAATCTGAGAATATAAATGGGTACAATGGATAATCAGAATAAGAGCACCTATCCTTGCACAAGGCAAGTGAAGAACCCTCTCGGAAACAGGAAATGGCTGCTACAGAAACTGCGTCCCAGCTGCTGGAAGAAACTGCCGTAAATTGCTGCTGCTGGAATGAACTGGAACTAGGGGCTGATCCCCTCGCCGGAATGAGCTGAAAATCTGTAAATCACCTATACTCACTGCTCCGGACCAAACCCAGAAACCATAAACAAAATGGACCACCTCCGAAAATCACCCCAGAAACCCTCCTCAAGGAAAAACGCTGTCCCTCCAGGCCCAGTGCAGATACCAAATGAAATATACTGAGATAGAGCCACAAACTCCTCAGGAAACTCTCCAACTAATAAATACTGAACCTCCACACCGAATAACACTGAATCTCCTGCAGAAAATCCTGCAATAGCACCCCTCCACCAAGAACTGCATCCTCTCTCCTAGGGACTGCGCAGTCACCAGAAGAAGCCCAGCTCCTCCGCAAAACAACAACCAAATCCTCCGCTGAAAACTGTAGAAAAGACCTTGCCCGAGCAGGCACTCGAAGTCCCCCGGGGCTAAGGGTGAGATCTCCGACCGGAGACACTCAGTCGCACTAAACAGTGCTGCAGACAGGCTAAACAGCCAGCGTGCTCAAGAAGACAGAAGTCTAGCTCAAATATCATCAATAACAATAATGCCAAATGAAATGGCTCTCCCACCTTTTATAATGCTAGCTCTCTTCAAAAAACCCTAAAGTGGTCCCCCTCTCTCCACGTGCTCCTCCCAAGTCTGCGCAGATGCTCCTAGAGGCTACGTGAGGCCTCCCTCATACGTGGTGTGGACCCCCAAGGCTCCCCTTTAAGTTATAACGTTGATCCTACTAGGAAAACACTTTATTTTATTAAAGTGAGTTAGCCCCTCTTTTCTCACTTTTATTTATTAATTAACTATAGGCGGCAAAACTATACAAAAATCAAATATTCCAATTAGCGGTGCTAATTAGGAATATTACAGCCAAAGAAAGATTGCACCACCTCTTTGTTAAATGGAAATGGCATGTGTTTGAAGCCTTCTCTCCTTGTTGGACCAATTTTGATGTCCTCCCTTCATCCACTCCAAAATCTGACTTCTTACGATTCAAAGATATCCCATGTCTTCAACATCAAAAAAATACCTAAGATGGTGGACAAGTGTACTCATTTCATTTAAGAAAATAGTAAAATCATCTTGATAAATCATAATAATCTTACACATGATATCTTTGAATGCATTGTCCATAGCTCTCTAAAATGAGGATCCTACTGAGAAATGTAATTAATTTCGGTCTTCATAATTGTTGTACTCATTTCAATATGTATCTTATGTAACAAACAAGAAAACGAAAAGAGAAATTATTATTATTAAAGCACAGTTTTCATGCTCATTATTGATGGTCTTTTAGGTAAAAGCATGTTCTTCATGCTTCTAGAGTTTGTTAGGTCTTTGTATTTATTGTAATGAGTCAAAGGAGTCTATTGATAGGTGGTTGTCATTGATGTCAACCCAAGCAGCACCAAGAGCTACCCCGATCTTTATCGGTAAATTTGGCATGGAAATTTGTGGTATCTTATCTCCTAATCACCCTAGTTAGATTCTCGAAAATATCTTTATGATGATATGTGGTACCCCACACAATTCTTTACGGTTTGAAAGTTACTCACATTTTAAGTTGAAGACTCAGTTTTGTGGGCTAAAAACCCAAAGGGTAGTAACATGACACCTTATCATTAATTTACCTATGGTTGTCAATATATGACAATAATTCTTGCCGCAATCTCAATGTGTATAAGTTAAATAACTTCAAGAACCAAATGCAATAAACCAATCACTTACTTCACAACCTATGTCAGACCATATGCACTAAGTCAATTATCGATTTCAAAATTTTAGTGGAATTGAATTTTTTTCTAGACAAATATTAGTAAGGCTTAGTAATTAACTAAATTAAGGGTAATTATGAAAGTATCATCTTATGAAGCATTTTAAATTAATTCTATCTCATAAAAAGTATCCCTCCTACCTTAACAAATACCATCTCTTCCCATAAGGCTCACGGCCTCCCTTCCTTAGCACACAAGACATAAATAAAATTAATATTTTAATATGTTAATTCCTACTGAAATCATCTCTGATATCTAAAGGTCACCTATAAATCCTCTTCCTAAACCTTAACAGTGATCCTTAGCAACCAGCATATGACCATAAAAGCAAACCCTTATCACCACTTAAGAGACAAGCTTTTGAACGAATAATCTAAGGAATTATCTTCTGAAATTTTCGGTCATCCCTGAGGAAGCAACTTTAATCATTTGTGAGGACATGGATTGACATCTTTTGAAAGGTTCGATTGAGTATTAAGTATTGGGATTCGTCTTGGCACTACTCCTTGCAGGTTAAATTGGCTCAAGAGATTCAAGTTGCAACAAACCCTGTTAAGAATTTGGAAGGGCATTGTTTAATTCAATTCTCTACTTGATAATTATTTGTGAGCTTACTTCGCTTACTTAGGTCTTCTCTTTATTATCTTATTAGATCTTTCATCAAGTCAATTATCAAAAACACGAGACACAAATTTGGGCTATTCAAGCCAAGGCCAAAACCTCTCCCTCTTGCAGAGGAAAACCTGCAAGTAATTCTTCTTATAGACTTTCGATTGACAAGTACCATGACCATGATACATACCCTTGACCCATGTATGTCTCCAAGACCATGACACACATGTTTTACATTGTTTTAGAAGATCATAACTGTTGAAAAGACGGGTCATGAGTGCTTTTTTTTTTGCTTGGTCATGAGAGCAGACAGTCCCAGCGCTGCCTATGCGCAATAACTATGTGGGCCTGCATGGAGACAATGTAAGATTGCGTCACCCTGGGCTTTGCGTGACTCTGCTCCCTCTGAAACTGTGTTGTCCCTTCAGATGTGGCCTTTTACTATTGTTGTTGCTTTCTCTGTTGCTTTCTGCAACAAGATTCTTCAGTGTTCTGCTAGTGACTTTGCTAGATCTACAACCTGGCTCTGATACCATGTGAAAATTTTTGAATGTTACTTTCTACAAAAATATATTGCTAGATCCGGTTATACTTCTCCTACTTAAATAAGTTATTAATGCTAAAATATTCAAATTAACATTGAAGTAAACACATAACAGACTTTCACCGATTCAGAACTAAAACAGAAAAAGTACATGCAGACATAGACAAACTGACACAAGATTTTCTGGACAATAATCCCCAGAAAAACCAAATGCGGGAAAATCGATCTTCTGGCTGCTGGAGGGTTTGTAATATTAAGAGTTTTCTGAATACAGCAAATATGGGTACCACACTGGTAAACCCAACAAAGAAAAATATAGATATGCAGCTAACTTGATGTTTTGAAGCCAAAACGTTGATTGATCCACACCCTCAAATGGGATTTCCAAGACTCAGCCAGATCTTGGCCCTAGAAACCCCAGCGCTACCCCTGAAGCCCCTGCGTCTGCCTCTGCATGCCTCTGTGCTGGCCTGGAAAGGGTTGCGTAACCCCAGAATGGGTGACGCAGACCCTACGCTGCCCCTGAGGGTCTCTGCGTAACCCAGATGGGTCCCTGGATGACCAACATTGCCCCAGAATGGATTGTGTAGCACCTGCGTAGCTGAAGATGCACCTACGTTGCACAGCTACTACCCTCTCTGCTACTGCTACCTCTGGTTCTCTACGCTACCTCTGGAAGTTGCTCTATGCATCTTGCAGATTCTAGGCACTAGGATCAAACCATCCCCTTTGCCTAAACTCCCCTCTCTACAGCTAAAAAACTTTTGGAAATTCTTAGCAAACCACGCCCTAGAATTCCAGCTTAGCTTCAGTGCTCTGCCTCCATGTGTCTTCTCCAAATGACCCCAAGTCTTTCCTTTATACTTTTCTTGTTGGGAAACCAACGACCAAGATCAAATCTTGAATCGATGGCTGAGATTAAAAGAAAGCTTGATCTGTGTGACTTAAGACAATTTCATCACAAGTTCTGATTAATTACCTTTAATAAATTAATTTTCCTAAGTTAGACTTAGGGTCCTTAATTAAAATTATTAATTAATTAATTATCTCCCAAACCGGATGAAATTTCTCAAATCCCTTTTTGGGTATTGGAGATCTCATGTACTCTAGCCCTCCACAAATTTTGGGAACAAGAGCACATCACATGCTACCCCATCACTCAAGGTAACTCAACATAGGCATTCTAACATATCCCTTAATCCTAAGAAGTCTATCTTTGGGACGATCAAGGTAAGTTGTTGGGTCATGTTGTATCTAAAAAGCGAATTAGCAATGACCCTGAAAGGATCGAAGTGATTAATGACATCCTTGCCCCCAAGGATAAGGGAGCATTGAGGTCATTCTTTGCCAAAATTAATTTTGTAAGAAGATTCATACCAAATTTTGCCAAAATTGTTAAACCTGTGAATGACTTGCTATAGAAGGATGCAACTTATGTGCAGGATAGCATTAAGGAAAAATATTTAGAGGAAAAAAAAGAAAGAATTGCTTCTGCCCCTATCCTTAGTAGTCCTGATTATTCTAAGGATTTCATCATGTATTCTTTTTCTTCAAAGGATAAAATTGTTCATGTACTCATGCAGAAAGATGATGAAGGATATGACCAACCCATAGCATTTACGTGTTGAGAATTTGTAGGGCTTGAGATAAATACAAAAATTCTCTTCTTGATAATTACTTGTGAGCAGCTTATGTATTTTCTTCTTTAACTTAGTTAGTCTTTCATCAAGTCAATTATCAAACACTTAGTCAAATGTAGAGACAGGATTATTTTCACTAGTAACTGAATATCTTGAAATATGGTTAGGAAGGTAAATCTCTAATTTACCTTCCTCACTAGCATGTCTTCTTACAAACATTGTCTTTGTCTTTGGCAAACTCAACTCTTAGATTCTTCAAACTTAGAGCTATCTGCACTGCACCCTTCCTGCACCTATCTGTAATCTAGCTGCACCACTTCACAATCCTGTACCTTACTTATCCACACACTATACTTTCTTGTACCTTCAGTAGACTGTACTCTTCAGTTCCTTCCTGAATCTACTTCCTCTTGTATAATCTGCAATATGTACTCTTCTATCCGCACTAACTGTTGTCCTTTAGATCCGCACTTAAACTCTGAGTAACCTCAGACAGGTCTGCATTCAATACTGTCTTGAATCTGCTCCTTTATACGCTATCCAATATTAGACTAATCCGCATTCGATTGTTCTTCAAATGAGCTGCAGTATAGAAATATATATATATATAGGACACTAATCAGCTTATTAGGCCGACCATTCAACTGTTACTTAGGCCGGCTTAATAACTTCAACTTAGGCCGACTTGTAGCTTATTTCTCTGGCTTATTACTTCACATATATTCCAAGATTGTTGAAGGTTGTTTCCACCATATTTTGAGCTTGTCTTCCAACACCTTTTGGAGGGCTGTTGAGAGCTACTTTACAAGGTCTTCGAGCATATCCATCTGAACTGGATCCTTCGTGACTTTGACACTTAATCCTATTTATACTTAGAAGACAAGAACCTAATAGACATCAAGAAGAAGTCTATCTACATAAAATATTGCTCATGAAACCCATGAGACAAAATTACATTTTTTTATCTTTGTCTCCTTCTTTTCTTATTTACATAGTCAACATGAAGACCCTCCCTCTTAACTAGGGAGGTATTCATATAGTTACATAAACACTTTCAAACTTAAAAAATCTCATAAGAAAAATCGGATTGGTAATCGCATCTATATAGCATCCTTTCAACCAGCATTGTACTAGTGCAAGGCCTTGACTAACAGCCCCATCTCTTCAATGAGACAATGGGCTTCAATGCTGGCGAGACACTTGACTTATAGACACCTTCGTCATTCTCTCTCCAAGGTACATACTCCACCCGGGTGTTCCCAAAGTATGACCTTCCTGGACTATTCTTCTCTTAGGTAGCTAGCCCTCAAAGAATATCGGTCCCCAACTACTCTTATCTTGAATGCCCTATCACAAATGATTACCCAATCCTCCATTCTGTCTTCCCAAGACCAAAATGATGTGTCTATCTCTCCCTCTCAACCAGGAAGGACCTTATTCCACAAGGGAATGTACTCATTCTTATACAAAGAATGTACCTAAGCTCATCCTTAGGAATTACCAAGTTTCTTCTAAGTAAGAAACTTATCATCAGGCTCCCTCTTACCTAGGGACCTCCAGCAGCAATGGTGAGACACCCAGCTGCTCATGAAGAATTCATGTTCTCGGTGTCATGGATTTCGATATTGAGGAATCTCCAACTTTTAGCTTCATAGGGCACAACAGATCATCCATCACTCCCATCCTGAGTCATGTCAGCTATCAGAGTGATTCATCAGACTTCCTTTATCTAGTCCATTGCGATGCCATGTTGCTTTCCTTCGAATCATTTCCAAGGATCATACATCCTTTCTCATGATTAGCAGCACTGCATAGATTCATCCAGATAAACATATTCATATTAACTTTTAGAACGAAAGTTACTTTAGTGATGATCTTTTACCATGACATCTTCCTATAGGCATCGATATCCTTTATACAGATTGACATATCTCCTAATGATATGTTTTGCTAAGGGTTTCCAGACTTTCATCAGAGTCTACATATCTTCCCAGGAGATCTTCTAGTCACATCTACTTGGCCTCTGAATGATACCTGCCTCAAGACATGGTTGCATTTCATGATCTCTTCCTTTCTGCACATTTTCCATTTCCAGGAACTTTCGAGTCTTCGACAACCACCTCATATACCATGAGGACATATTATGTTGATTTCATCTGTCTGTGCACTGAGAGATACTCTTTTATAGTTCATACTTCTAAGTACATAAGTTCATTACCTGCAACCATATAACATGACATCACAACATCCAATGTCAGCATATAAATATATACATACCTCATACCTTTTTCCCTTGAGTCATCCTGTAGCAATTTTTAGGAATGAATAGCTTCATTCCCTTGACTTGTTTTATCAATATGTCATCACATCCTAGAGATATGTTTCTATGATGACCCTTTCTCTTGAGGACTACTTTCTTTAAGTAGGGAGGTTTTTCCAAAGTTGTTACACTGAGAGCTTCTTCCATGCTCCTTTCGAGATGCTTCTTATTGCTATCATACAATTTTTACAAACAATCAGAGATCACTTAAAGAGAAAGATGATCTCAATCATAATAGAGATCTCTTGCTTCCTCCTTCTTAGATCTTTTAGTGTCATGTTCTTCTCTTTCATACGTGACATGAGCTTCTTCCTTTTTCTTTTTGACATTTCTAGATTTAGGACAATCTCTTTTATAATGTCCAAGTTCATTACATCCAAAGCATCGCACATTGTCCATATTTCTTCTTTTCTTTTGAGGACCAAATTTTCCGAATCTTCCTTTCTTCCTGTATGAGGTTGCAAAGGCATGATTCTCTTCACTTGATCTCGTAACAACTTTGGCCTTTAGTATTGTTTCCTCTATTTTACATAGAGACCACAAATCATGGAATGGAGTGGCTTCTTTCTTCCCATATAGACTAGAAGTGAAGCTTCCCCATTCCTCTGGTAGAGCATTCAACACCATTGTTGTCATCTCAGTGTCAGACATCACTTCTCCTAGTTCTTGTAGTTGATCTCTTATTTCAGAAATCCTCAGTATGGGACGATTCCTGCTTCCTTTGATAATTTCATTTTGTAGAGTTCTTGTCTCAGAGAGATTGCTTCTCCAGCAGTACTCACAGAGAATAGCTCTGCCAGTTGCTCATATATTTGTTTTGCAGTCTTTAGTTTTGATACATAGGGAATGAGAGAGTCTTTGATGGATTCTATGAGAATCCTTTGGGCTCTAATTTCTCCCTTCATGTACTTGGCATGTGCTGAAGTATCTTCTTTTGGAGGTTGAACAGTAGATCCTTCGATATAGTCCATTACTTCGTCTTCAATTAAATTCAGGTATGTTCTCTTCTTCCATGCACTGAAGTTTGATGATCCAACCAGCTTGTTGCTTTCTTTACAAAAAGGCATTTTGATAGATAGGGTCATGAATACTTACTTGAGTGGTCTTGCTTGTAGCTCCCTTTATGTTGATGCAGTCAAGAGTTTCTTTTCTTCAATGTTGTTGTTCTTGAACCCTTGACTATAATGAATATCTTTGGAAGTTGTGATTCTCCTTAAAATAATGTTTTGAGTGCAAATCTTTTGATATCAAGGATTAATGAGTTGATCTTTTCATATAAACTAGTTGGATAGTCTTCTTTGCAAACTGGTTTGTCATTTCAATCCAAACTTTGATCCTTGCTTCTTTGAGTGACTTTGTTGACAAGCAACCCTTATGTTCAACACCTTAGCTCTGATTCCATGTTGAGAATTTGTAGGGCTTGAGATAAATATAAAAATTCTCTTCTTGATAATTACTTGTGAGCAGCTTATGTATTTTCTTCTTTAACTTAGTTAATCTTTCATCAAGTCAATTATCAAAGCACTTAGTCAAATGTAGAGACAGGATTATTTTCACTAGTAACTGAATATCTTGAAATATGGTTAGGAAGGTAAATCTTTAATTTACCTTCCTCACTAGCTTGTCTTCTTACAAACACTGTCTTTGTCTTTGGCAAACTCTTTTCTTAGATTCTTCAAACTTAGAGATATCCGCACTGCACCCTTCCTGCACCTATCCGTAATCTAGCTGCACCACTTCACAATCATGTACCTTACTTATCTGCACACTATACTTTCTTGTACCTTCTGTAGACTGTACTCTTCGGTTCCTTCCTGAATCTGCTTCCTCTTGTATAATCCGCAATATGTACTATTCTATCCGCACTAACTGTTGTCCATTAGATCCACACTTAAACTCTGAGTAACCTCAGACAGATCCGCATTCAATACTGTCTTGAATCTGCTCCTTTATACGCTATCCAATATCAAAGTAATCTGCATTCGATTGTTCTTCAAATGAGTCGCGGTATAGACATATATATATATATATATATATATATATATAGGAGACTGATCAGCTTATTAGGCCGACCATTCAGCTGTTACTTAGGCCGACTTAGTAACTTCAACTTAGGTTGACTTGTAGTTTATTTCTCTGGCTTATTACTTCACACATATTCTAAGATTGTTGAAGGTTGTTTCCGCCATATTTTGAGCTTGTCTTCCAACACCTTTTGGAGGGCTGTTGAAAGCTACTTTACAAGGTCTTTGAGCATATCCATCTGAACTGGATCCTTCATGACTTTGACACTTAATCCTATTTATACTTAGAAGACAAGAACCTAATAGACATCAAGATGAAGTCTATCTACATAAAATATTGCTCATGAAACCCATGAGACAAAATTACATTTTTTATTATCTTTGTCTCCTTTTCTTATTTACATAGTCAACATGAACACCGACCTAGTTACATTTTACAATATTACGAGCATGTAATATCCCCAATGGGAAATAAACAGTAATACACAGCAAACAACAAGCAGCTATATAGAACAAAATGCCGGAACTAGAATATGGAACAAATAGACATAAAAATGCCGGAAATGCTAAGCCATTTTATTAATCTGAGAATATAATGAGATACAATGGATAATCGGAATAAATGCACCTATCCTTGCTCAAGGCAAGTGAAGAATCCTCTCAGAAAAATAGGAAATGGCTGCTACAGAAACTGCATCCCAGCTGCTAGAAGAAACTGCCGTAAACTGCTGCTGCTGGAATGAACTGAAGCTAGGGGCTGATCCCCTTGCCGGAATGAGCTAAAAATCTACAGATCACCTATACTCGCTGCTCCAGACAAAACCTAGAAACCATATACCAAACGGACCACCTCCGAAAATCACCCCCAGAAACCCTCCTCCTACAAAACGTTGTGCCTCCAGGAACAGCGCAGAAGCTCAAGAAACACGCTGAGGAAAGGGCCTGAATCCTCCTGCAAAACCTCCGGCTGAAATGGCAACCTCCTCGAGGCTGAAAAACGCTGAAACCACTGCCAAGTCACCACACAACAACGCTGCTCAACAAAGACTGCGTCCTCCCTGCTGAAACTGCGTCCTCTCTCCTGGACTGCGCAGTCACTCCAAGAGACCAACTCCTCTACAACGTTCACCCAAAAATCCACTGCAAACCACCTATAGAAACTGAAGGAAATACCTTGCTCGAGCAGGCACTCGAAGTCCCCCGGAGCCAAGGGTGAGATCTCCGACCGGAGACACTCAGTTCGCACTAAACAGCGTTGCAGACTGACTAAACAACCGGCGTGCTGAAGTAGACAGAAGTCTAGCTCTCAATATCAATAACATATCCATAATGCCAAATGGAGTGAAACCCCCACCTTTTATAGCGCTAGCTCCCTCAAAACCCTAACTGCGTCCTTGAGTTCCTCCTTGACCTGCGCAGTTACCTTAGGAGTCTACGTGAGGCGCCTCTCATGTGTGTGTGGACCCCCAAGGCTTTCCCCTTTAAGTTACAACGTTGCCTCTACTAGGAAAACACTTTATTTTATTTAAGTGAGTTAGACCCCTTTTCTCACTTTTATTTATTAATTAACTATAGTCGTCAAAACTATACAAAATCAAATATTCCAATTAGCGGTGCTAATTAGGAATATTACAGTCTCCCCCGGCAAAACGTTGCTTGTCCTCAAGCAACTGAAGTGATGGATGCTGCAAAATCTTCTCATTCTCCCAAGTGGCATCCTCATCCGGCAAAAATTGCTTGTCCTCGAGCAACGCTGGAACAAGCCTACTCTCTCGCTGATGCTCCCCACCGATACTGCAAAATGTGCCTGGGTCCCACTGAAACCTCTCTGTCTCCTGCATCACTCTGATACGAAGGGATATCTCAACGCCAGGATCCCAAAGTGACCTCTCACAGTACCAGCCAACCAATAATCCTCCCGGGTCCCATCGCCACCGTGGCCAATAATCGCCCAAGTCCCACGGCTCAGACTGTGCACTGCCTCTGGCTATGACTAATGCTCTAAGAGGTGAAGACCCCCAATAAGCATCCATGCTCTTAGGCTCCTGCTGTGATGTACCTGTAATTGCATATGCTGCCTCTCCAACCGCATACCAACTCATCACCTCTCTCCAATCCACGTCCTGACTCAATCCCATGCTGATCCTGCTCCCCTGACATTGGGAAGGAGTCCTGAAGTAATGAGAATCGGTGCCCTCCTGCCAACTGGGATCTGTAACATCTACTATGTCCAAGGGCCCCTGCTCCGCTGTGCTCCCTACGAAGAGTACCGTACCATCAAGAGGGTACCAACTCATGATCTCCCGCAAGTCCATCCTAGAGGAAGCATCTGATGTAGCAACAACAACTGCATGTGGAACATGCCTGGAAGGTTGTCGCCAACCCGTAATCATCTCCCACTGCCAAACTATCACATCTACCTCCAACATCTCCAGAGGATATGGATCTGTAGCTGCTGTCACGGTACTCGATGTCAATGCAACTGACTGCTCCTCCTCAATGACTGACCCTGCGGTTAGCTGCATATCCACCACAGACTCGATGTGAGTGCCCATCTGGCTCTCTCTCAAAGGAATATCATGCCTGATGTGAGTAGTGTCCCCCTCTGTCGACTCAGGGTCCATCACCTGCTGCTCTAGCTGAATTGTCACAAGTGACTCTCCACCCAGAGCATCTCTCGCAGAGTCCCATGGCTGCTCACCCTGGACACTAAAATATAGCTCCGGTCCACTGTCACCATCCATGCAAGGCTGCCCTCGCTCCCCAGAAGCGGCCTCAACTGATCCTATGGACTCATGTGAAAAGGAGTCCTCACCCTGGCATACAGAAGGAATGCCCTCCTATTCTACCTCCGCCATCTCATCCGCATCGAACATGCCATCCACCCTCTCGACAAAGTATCGATACAGTGTCTGGAGCCCAGACACATACTGGGATACTACCTCTGCTGTACCCCGTATCCTCTGCTCATGCATGATCTCGACATGCCCTGAGGGAAAAATGATGCATGTCTCCCTCATGACCTGCTCCCCAAGCGTAAGCTCAGTGATGACTGATGCACCATCTCTGCAACGGATCATCTCATCCCCCAACCTGCGGCTGTCGACTAGCGCACCAACCCAGTGCCACTGCTGAGAAGTCTCTCGCCTAGTGTGCTGAGGGCCATCCAAATGTCGTGGGTGTGCCTCACGGACCCTGCTGCTCATGCCCAAAGTGCCAAAGGACAACAACAAAATCAGTTGTGCCCATGAGTGATGTAGAAGAGTGTCGGATGTGTGAGTCCCCACAGATACCATCAAGTATCGCTCCTCTGTCTCCTCATCGATCCTAGGTGAAATACCCCCAAAGGTAAGCCCAGTGTCCCTGTCTGTGAGTCTCCCTGGATGCGATACTCTAAGACCCTGCTGTGTAGCACCGTGTGCCCTCGCATACCACTAATCATCCATATACTCCTCAACATGCCACTGCACACTGAGGCATACCTCGGTATACTGCTGGATACCATGTGCTGCTGCTGTAGCACCCTGTACCCTCTCGTGCCCTGACTGTGTCCAGGCATCGGTCACTCTCCGCATGCTCTCAATGTGATATAGGATACTCCTACTCCACAATACAGTCCTACACACTATGGTACACCACCATGCTACTCCATGTCCACCGGCAATCCACCGCTCAATGCTAGAGGCTCCCACACATCCCTGGATGTGATGACCTAGAGCTGCGCCCCTACATGTCAGACTACCACCAATTGGAAACATCGTCTCCACCGTCGTACCACTATACCTGCCGACGAAAGGATCATCACTCCAAATCCTCCTCAAGGGGTCCGAGAAGTGAATCTCCCTAAGTGTCAGTAGTGTTACCACCACTGCTCGGCTCTGCTGCGTCCTCTGTGCCCCACACAAAGGTGAAGAATCCTTGGCCCCATACAAGGCGCCATCTGGTGGCCTACCAATGCCACCTCCTCCGACAAACTCCTGCTAAGGTATGTTGACCACCCCGTGATCCCGTGTACGAGTGTCATACCAAAACAACCTAGGGAGTCTACCCATAAACTGGTTGGCCACTGGAGCTGACCCAAACTGCACATGCTCTGCTACTAGGCCAACTGTACTCTCCAAGGCATAGTCAGCCGACCTGCCTGGGGAATGATAGGTGATCCCACCTGGATCCCAATGCCAATCTGGGGTCCCTGTATGCTCAACACCTAGGAACTCCTGCTGAACTGCACCTGGGTCCACCACTATCTCCATAGCCCGCTCCACCGAGTACCAACTCAAAATCTCTCTCCATCCAACCTCAACATATGGATGCCTGTACCCTGTGCAACTCTGATCGTCTCATACCGCTATCCAAGTCAACATATGAGATCTGACTAGGTGGCTCTGCCTCTCTCTCTCCAACGGGAAGAGATGACCCAACAACACTGCTAGTCCCATCCATGCATGCTTGAAGGGGAATGATCTGACGCTCCAACGTGCCCTCTGATTGTACCATTAGGGAATCCAGTCGTTCCCCAATGCAGACCAACTTGGCCGCCGACTTGGCACAAGTCACTCTCATACCCTCCAGCTCCTGGTCCTGCAACAAAATGGCCTCCCGTACTGACACGGCCTTCCCTCTCAAAACTCGAAGGTCCGTCCGAAGCTGATGATACCGCTGTCTGCGACCATCATCCAATACCTCTGTACCTGCTAGCGCCTCATCGAAGGTGGATATATCTCCTAACGCCTCACCCATCTGTCGTGTGCTGCTACCACCTGAAGACTCGGACACGACTCCGGTCATCACCTCAATGGATGGCTCTACTGAGGTAGGCTCTACCTTCTCCACTACCACATCAACCGACATGGCCAAGGAGGTCTCCAATGAGGGTGAATCCTGTGTCACACTAGGTGTAACCTCGGACTCCCTGCAATCCTGTGTGTCCTCATCCTCCAAGTGCGAGGTAACCATTTTAATGGTTTTCCTCTCCGATACTCGGTCAAGCTGGAAAGAGGTATCCAACTTGTCCACGCAAGCTTTTTCTGAGCGCCTGGATGACCCGTGAAATGTCGGTAGATGGAATCTGTCCACTGTGCGCTGTAAGCCCCTATCATGTGAGTGCTTGTTCCCTCTGTGAAAGTTGTGAGGTCTACTATCACGCTGGAGCTGAACATAATCTCTGCTAGCTGTGCGGTGGTAGTCTCCACCATGATGATACCGGTGCCCTTGGTGATGATCACGGAGTCTAATGCCATACTGGATCCGGAGATAGTCTCTGAACGAGAGAGCCTTCATGAACTCCCGCCCGTATGCCTGGTACTCTGCAAAATAGTCACCCATGTGGCCCGACTCCGGTTCTCGCTGTGCTGCTGCCCCTATGTCTTCATCCAGAAAAGTGGGCATGGTAGGACGTGTGGGTGTATGTGATGCCATATGCTGAGTGGCAACATGCTCCGGCAAATGGTGGGATGTGCACGATCCCTCACCAATCCGAAATCCCCTTGGGGTTTCCCGCTGCCTAACCTCCAACGCAGTGAGTCTCTGTGACACTTCCTGTATGTATTGGAATGCCTTTCTAAATCTCCTCTCATCATCACCACCTGCCATCGGCTCTTTCTGCTATGCGTCTACAGGCTCCTCAGAAGCTGCACGGCTGTTGCAAAACCATACTGCTGCTTAACTTCGACCTCCGATTTACCCACTAAAAACTACTCGGAAAATTCCGGGAATTTGGGAAGGTGATCCTTGCCCAAAACCCAGAAAAACCCAGAAAACGTTTCTTCTAATTCCAAACTTCAAAATTTGACCCTTTATATTTTGGCCCTTTTTCCAATTGCGTTTTTGGTACTGCAACTGCTATTGCTCTCCAAAATTCCAGCAAACCTCCGTATGATCTCTTTCCCAATGTCATAGACCACAGGCTGAGCCAGAATTATGCTCTGATACCACTGTAATATTCCCAGCGGGAAATAAACAGTAATACACAGCAAAACAACAAGCAGCTATATAGAGCAAAATGCCAGAACTAGAATATGGAACAAATAGACATAAAAATGCCGGAAATGCTAAGCCATTTTATTAATCTGAGAATATAATGAGATACAATGGATAATCAGAATAAATGCACCTATCCTTGCTCAAGGCAAGTGAAGAATGCTCTCAGGAAAATAGGAAATGGCTGCTACAGAAACTGCATTCCAGCTGCTGGAAGAAACTGCCGTAAACTGCTGCTGCTGGAATGAACTGAAGCTAGGGGCTGATCCCCTTGCCGGAATGAGCTAAAAATCTACAGATCACCTATACTCGCTGCTCCGGACAAAACCCAGAAATCATAGACCAAACGGACCACCTCCGAAAATCACCCCCAGAAACCCTCCTCCTACAAACACGCTGTGCCTCCAGGAACAGCGCAGAAGCTCAAGGAACACGCTGAGAAAAGGGCCTGAATCCTCCTGCAAAACCTCCGGCTGAAATGGCAACCTCCTCGAGGCTGAAAAACGCTGAAACCACTGCCAAATCACCACACAACAACGCTGCTCAACAATGACTGCGTCCTCCCTGCTAAAACTGCGTCCTCTCTCCTGGACTGCGCAGTCACTCCAAGAGACCAACGCTGGGGTTTCGTCACCCAGAAAATCACGCAAATCATCAAGCTGAAACTAAAGGAAAAGCCTTACTCGAGCGGGCACTCGAAGTCCCCGGGTAAGGGTGAGATCTCCGGCAGGAGACACTCAGTTCGCACTAATGATCTTTGCGGGCAGACTAAACTGTAAATCAGCTGAAGTAGACAGAAGTCTAGCTCTCAATATCAATAACATATCCATAATGCCAAATGGAGTGAAACCCCCACCTTTTATAGTGCTAGCTCCCTCAAAACCCTAAGTGCGTCCTTGAGTTCCTCCTTGACCTGCGCAGTTACCTTAGGAGTCTACGTGAGGCCTCTCTCATGTGTGTGTGGACCCCCAAGGCTTTCCCCTTTAAGTTACAACGTTGCCTCTACTAGGAAAACACTTTATTTTATTTAAGTGAGTTAGACCCCTTTTCTCACTTTTATTTATTAATTAACTATAGTCGGAAAAACTATACAAAAATCAAATATTCCAATTAGCGGTGCTAATTAGGAATATTACAAAGCAAATCATTAAGAGATGTCAAGACACAATATACTATCACTAAAAAGCGAGCTTGTGCCCTTGTTAAATCACTCAAATATTTTTGTGTGTATGTGGGGCACAATAAAATATATGCCTATATCCCCTACCCTCTCGTGAAAGATGTGTTGTCACAAACTAATTGTCCTGGGTAAAGAGGGCAGTGGGTAGCGAAAATACAGGAATATGATTTGGAGATTTTCCCCAGAAAGATTATCAAGGGACAAAGTTTCACCGACATGTTGACTGAAAAAAAACAATGAGGCCATCCAAGAAGAGGAAAATGAGCAAGTATGCACCATAGCCATTGAACTAGAAAATGATGAATGGTATTCCGATATCATCTACTATTGTATAACTTCACTGCCCCTCCTGGGTTAGTGGATCACAAAAGGAGAACCCTTAGGTTGAATACCACAAAGTATTGCTTGACCTAAGACGGTCTCGATTGGATGAGCCTGAATGGAGTTTGTTGATTTTTGTAGCATAGGAAAGTGTTCCAAGTCTCAAAATTTGTAAGGAGGCTTGGACATCAGTATTCCAAAGAACCCAGAAACTGTTTGTGTAAATTCCACTAGGTTTATGTTTTATTAAAATAATTAACTATTTTAATGGAGACCCTAAGTCTAAATTTAAGGAAATTAAATAATTAATGGATATTAATAAACCAGAGTGTGAACTTTCTAGAGAACGAAGATCAAGTCAAGTTTTAATCTTGCGCATTGATTAGACTTCTAATCTGGGTCATTGACTCGTCAATGAGAAGATTATAAAAGAAGGCTTGAGGGTCATTTGGAAAGCAAGTCGGACATACACTCAGTAACCCGAAGCAAGTCGATTCTGAAGGAATAGAATACGATTTCGGAGGGAGAGTTGGAGGGCAGAAGAAGCAGAGGGAGTTAGCAGTGATAAGTGTCGAGGAAAGAAGGATGTAGAAGGTCAGAGTAGGCCGTGCAGAGCGGCAACGCAGAGTGACGTAGTCTCACGCAGGCACTGCGCAGAGAGAGACACAACGGGACATGGAAAGAAGTTGTGAGTCTTCCGAGTGTCAGAAATTCCCCGGAGGGTTCGTGACAATTTATCTCATGTGTTTTCTATTGAAGTCTGCCAGTCTTTTCCTTGTAAAGAATTTCCTTGCTGAAGAATAATATATAAACCCTCATCTGCTGCACCAGTTTTCCCCCATTGGGTTTTTTCTGGGGACAATTGTCCAAAACTAAGTGTGTATATGTGATTGATTCTTGTGCTTGTACTTCTTACTGTTTTATTCTTTGCATATACTTGAGTGAATGCTACAGTAGTATTTATTTCGAAATTTACTAGAAGAATTATGTAAATAACTTATTCGAAATAATAATTGGGGGAAAGAAATCTATCACTGCAGAAGTATTTTCCGGATTAAAATTTTCACATGGTATCAGAGAAAAGATGAATAACAGGAGCAGAGAATCGACGATGGAATGTAGATCAGACGTTGTTGCAGCAGCAACTCGGAAGGGTTCACGCAGTTCTCCAGAGAAGAAGGAAAGCATGAAAGAACAGATGGATCACAATGTTTTTGTTCTGGCATCTAGATTGGAAGAAAAATTTGCTTGTGTGTCAAGCTCTACTTCTCCTGAGAACTGGTATATTAACAGTGGGGCTTCTGCACACATGACAAGAGTACGAGAATGTTTCTCAAGCTAGCAAGAAGAGAAGATGAACTTTAAAATCGCCATGGGCAATAAGGTGAAATGTACCCCTATTGGAAGAGGTACCATAGTGTTTCAAACAGAAGCCGGTAATAAGCTTCGGCCCACCAATGTGTTGCATGTGCCTGGTTTGGGGATGAACTTACTCTCTGTGTCACAGCTTCAAAACAAAGGCTATGATGTTTACTTCATTGGCAATAGAGTATACGTCAAACACCTAAGCCGGAAGAAGAATGCACAAATCGGAGTCAGGAGCAATAAACTCTACAAGTTATAGCTCAAATCCCCAATGGCACTGATAGGCAGCACTGATGAGAAGGATTTGAATGAGCTATGGCACAGGAGAATGGCGCACTTGCACCATGGGGCGTTAAGAATTCTCAAGAAGACTGTCACGGGATTTCCAGAACTAAGCACCAAGCGAGACGATGACTGCAGAGGGTGCGTATTGGGAAAGTATGACAAGGCAGTGTATCATAGTAGCAGGAATAGGGCTAAGAGTGTATTGGGCATAATACACTCAGACATCTACGGACCAATGTCCACTAGAGCTCTTAGTGGTGCCAAATATTTCGTCACCTTTATTGATGACTATTCCAGGAAGCCCTGGATCTACTTTCTTAAGACCAAAGATGAAGTCCTTGATCGATTCAAGGAGTTTAAAGCTCTGGTGGAGAATCTAACAAGAAATTGGATCAAGACACTGCGATCAGACAATGGTGGAGAATACATTGATAAAAACTTCACAAAATTCTGCACGAGGGAATGCATCAGAAGAGAGTGGGCCACTCCATATAATATAGAGCAAAATGGAATTGCAGACAGAAAGAATAGAACTATTGTCGAGGTTGCAAGGGAAATGTTGTATGATCAAAACATGCCCAAATTCCTGTGGGTTGAAGCTTGTAATACACTTGTCTATGTACATAACAGGATTCCTTACAACGCATTGGGTAAGATCACTCCAGAAAGTGTCTTCACTGGCAACAAGCCTGAAGTGAGCCACTTTAGGATCTTTGGCAATGCGGCATATTGTCATGTGCCCGAAGAGAAGAGGAAGAAACTGGATAAGACTGCGGAAAAGGGATATCTAGTGGGATATAGCAAGAACGCAAAGGCTTGCCGTATTTACATTCCTGAGAGCAGGAATATTGTAGTACGACGGAATGTGAAGTTCATGGAGGAAAGAGCCTTCAGGAAAACTCGAGAGATGCCTTCTACTACGCAGTCTGAAGAGGATCTGCTGGTCCAACCACAACTACTTGTGGAGGGTAATACGAGTGCCTCTCCAAGGCATGGGGATCCAAGGGATACATCTCCCAAGGACTTGTAGGAAGGAGAGCAAGTAGATCCACCCACTACCAATGGTAGGACGAGCAGGGAATTACGCCAAATTTTGAGGGACACAAAAGAGTTTTTTGGAGCCCCCAGATATGAGAAGAGGTAGCACAGGCAACCTGAAAGGTAGCAAGCTTTGGTAGAGCAAGTTGGGGAACCCTCTAGTTTTCGGGAGGCAGCTAAGCACCAAGTATGGGTCGATGTGATGGTGGAAGAATACAGCGCCATCATGATGAATGATGTCTAGGAAGTGGTTCCCAGGCCTCAAGACAGAGCAGTTGTAGGTTCGAGATGGATCTACAAGATCAAATATGTGCAGATGGCAACATCGAGAAATTTCAAGCCATGTTTGTGGCTAAGGGGTATGCTCAGAAGGAAGGGATAGATTATGAAGAGATCTTTGCCCCATTAGCCCGATATACTTCTATTAGATTCGTGATATCCCTTGTTGCGCAGATGGGATGGGAGATTCCCCAGATGGACATCAAGATTGTGTTCCTAAATGAGGTAATAGAAGAAGAAGTATATATTGAACAACCAGAGACCTTTGAGATGCAGGAGCAGAAAACTCATGTGTGCAGGCTCAAGAGAGCCTTGTATGGACTAAATCAAGCCCCTAAAGCTTGGTATGGTCGAATTGACAGCTACTTGCAGAAGATGGGATTTTTCAAGGGTGACGCAAATCCCAATCTCTACTATCTGAGAGTAGGGGATGAGCCTCTGATACTAGTGTTGTATGTAGATGATCTATTTCTGACAGGATCATCTAAGCTCATCAAGGACTGCAAGGAGAATTTAGCTGCAGAATTTGACTTGAAGGATCTATGGCTGATGCATTATTTTCTGTGGTTGGAAGTTTAGCAGCAAAAGGGTGAGATCTTCCTTGGTTAAGGAAGGTATACTACAAAAATTCTGAAGAGATTTCAGATGGAGGACTGTAGACCCATGGCTACTCTAATGATTACCAACTGGAAGAAAATTGACACGTCCAAAGATGATGAGGCTGATCCTATTTTGTATATTAAGCCCATAGGTTCTCTGATGTATCTGGTAAACACGAGACTAGACATTTGTTATGCTGTCAATACTCTCAGTCAGTTCATGGCAGAACCAAGGAGGGCCCATTGGGCAGCAGCGAAACATGTTCTCGTATATCTACAAGGAACAGTCGAGCTTGGACTGAAATACACCCGAGGCAATGACATCAGGTTGAGTGAGTTCACTAATGCAGATTGGGCCGGGAGCCCAGTGTTGAAAAGTGTAACTAGGTTGGTCTTCATATTGACTATCATATATGAAGGGTCTAGAAATACATGCTCCAAGACCTTGTAGAAGAATGGAAGTCAGGCAAACAACTCTCAAACATCGATGGAAGTCAAGATATATAAACCGTGAAGAACACCTCTCTCAAACGATGAATTACCTCTCTCCAGTCGGCCTAAATATCAGTGATACAGTTGGCTCTATAAGTGGCTGATGGTCAGCCCAATAGCTGGAACAGTCATGCATATATATACTTAAAGCTGTGAATCATTTGAACAGCAGTTTCGGTCAACACAAAAATAAGATGGCGGATAGATCTAATATGAATGCAGATATCTCTGAAGAAGGAATGCGGATCTGTATGAGTCAATAGGAGTGTGGAATGCACTGAACCTATAGTAGACATCACCGAAGTAAAGAATGCAGACATCACCGAAAAGGAATGCGAACATCTAGAATACAAGCATTACTGTAACAAGTATAAGAACATCATTGAAGCAAGTGTGTCTCTCTCTCTGAATTAGAATAGAACAGAAAATGCGGATTTGAAGGACATGTACAAGGCATTAAGTGCGGATAAATTATGAGTTAACTACAAGTATCACCAACTATGCTGAAGTAAGAAATGATGCGGACATCTTTGTGGGATTACAATGAATTAAATACGGATGCAGGGACAGAAGTATGAACAAAGTTCAACGTGTCAGCAAAAATGAACGACCAATAATATCCTACCATTAATAGTTTGTGCACAATAGTTCTAACTGCATAATGTCAGCATAGAAACCAACATGAAACTCCTTTACAAGGTTTTTGGCCTCATCTTTATTTGCGCATCGGAGGACAACTTTGTGAAAATTTCAATCCTGAAAATACTTCTGCAGTGATAGATTTATTTGTCTTACTTATTATTTCCAATAAGTTATTTACATAATTCTTCCAGTAAATTTCGAAATAAATACTACTGCAACATTCACTCAAGTATATGCAGAGAATAAAATAGTAAGAAGTACAAGCATAAGAATCAATCACATATACACAATTATTTTTGGACAATTGTCCCCGGAAAAAACCCAATGCGGGAAAATCGGTGCAACAAATGAGGGTTTATATATTGTTCTTCAACAATGAAATCTTTTACAAGGAAAAGACTGACAGACTTCAGTAGATAACACCTGAGATAAATTTTCACTAACCTGCTGGAGAATTTATGACACTCGGAAGACACAACTTCCTTCTGCATCCCTCTGTGTGTCTCTCTATGCAGTGCCTGCATGAGATTGCATCACTCTGCGTCGGCTCTCTACGTTGCCTTCTCCAGCCTTCCACGTCCTTCTTTCCTCAACCCTTATCACTACTAACTCCCTCTACTTCTTCTGCCCTGCAACTCTCCCTCTGAAATCGAATTCTATTCCTTAATCGATTTCCTTCGGGTTACTGAGTGTATGCCCGACTTGCTTTCCAAATGACCCTCAAGCCTTCTTTTATAATCTTCTCATTGATAAGTCAACGACCCAGATTAGAAATCTAATCAATGACCAAGATTCAAACTTGACTTGATCTTCGTTCTCTAGAAGATTCACACTCTATTTTATTAATACCCATTAATTATTTAATTTCCCTAAGTTTAGATTTAGGGTGTCCATTAAAATAATTAATTACTTTAATAAAACATAAATCGAGTAGAATTTCCACAAACGGTTTCTGGGTTCTTTGGAATACTGATGTCCAAGCCTCCTTATAAATTTTGAGACTTGGAACACTTTCGATGCTACAAAAATCAACACTCCCTCTTAGCAAGGAATGTGTTCTAGCAAAATAACTGCTGCATGCTGCTCTGTCTTGAAGCGTCCTCTGTGCTACTGATGCCTGGATGTTGCCCCTCATCTATTGCGCTACTGTCTTTTGTATTGCTGCCCATGACACTGTCACTGTCACTGCCTCATCTGTACTGCAACTCTCTCTGAATCACGATCCTATCCATTCCTGCTACTGAAATGGATTCTTGATCATCCCCATCTTTTCTCTGAAATAGACAAACTTAGTATTCCTCAGAGCTTTCGTGAGGATATCCGCCACTTGTTCTCCTGTAGGAGTGTATTGCATTTGTATAGCTCTTCGTTGGACACAGTCTTTGATGAAGTGACACTTGATGCCAATGTGCTTCGACCGATCATGAAACACAAGATTTTCAGAGAGCTTGATGCAACTTTGATTATCACATAGAATGTTGGTCTCCTCCATCTTCTCCTTGAGTAAGTTCACAAACAATTTCCGAAGCCATATGGCCTCACATGAAGCCTCTGCAGAGCTCAGAGCCACAGATTTTTGTTTTTTGTTGCACCAGGAGGTCATTCTTGATCCAACCGTAAAGTGGTACCTGATATCAATATGCTTGAACAAGTTTGGATTAGGTTGCGAACTGTTTGGAGGAAAATAATCGAACAACTCTGAAGTTACATTACGGAATTCTCTGAGGTTTTTAAGTGCGGATAACATATAACCGTAACCTACTCTAGCAAGGAAGAAGTGTGGATAAACACTGAACATACAACGGTCTCATCTCTGAACTATAATGTGTAGAAGGGATAGCACATAATGTGGATAAGTGACTGTACAAATTGCGGATCTAAAACTGAATATTGCGGAAAGGTGCAGGAAGTAGAAAATTGCGGAGAGGTGTAGGAAGAGGATTGCAAAGAAGAATAAGGAACAAGTTGCGTATAAGAAGGAAAGTTGCAGGAAGGGTACAGTGATATGACTGTGTTGAAAAGTGAATCTAAGGAAAGTTTGAAGTATAAACATATACAAACCATAAGGCAAAGAAAGTGGTAGATACATTATTGTTAAGGGAAGTTGATTTGAAGACACAGTTTGCAGAGGTTGAGACAGTGATCATAAGGAGAAGAGGCAGAAATTGTGAGGAAGGTAAATCTATGATCTACCTTCCTACTATTCAAGCAATTCACCTACAAGCATATGCAAAGTGAAGGTCAAGGTCTTGGAAGCACATCTAGGTTAAGGGTCTAAGTCTGGGTCATGGTACTTGTCATTCGAAGATCTATAAGAAGAATTCTTTGCGGGTTTTCCTCTCCAAGAGGGAGAGGTTTTGCCCTGGCTCTAGAAGCCTAACTTTCGTGTCTTGTGTTCTTTGATAATTGTCTTGATGAAAGATTAACTAAACTAATAAAAGAGAAGACATAAGTATCATAAGTAAGGTCACAAGCAATTATCAAGAAGAGAATTTGTATTAATCTACAACCCTCCAAATTCTCAACATGGTATCAGAGCTAAGGCGTTGAACACAAGGGCTGCTTGTCAAACAAAGGCACTCAAAGAAGCAAAGCTCAATGTTTGGGTTGGAAAGTCAAATTGGTTTGCAAGGAAGACTATCTAGCTACTTCGAGTGAGATCTCCTATCTCATTCAAGAAGATCAACTCATTTAAGAAAATAATATTTGCCATCAAAGATTTGCACTCAAGACATTGTTTGAAGAGAACCTCAACTTCTGAAGATATTCTTTATAATCAAGGGTTCAAGTACACAAACATTGAAGAAAGAAAACCCTCGACTTCATCATCATCAAGGAAGCTGCAAGCAAATCCACTCAAGTATTCATGACCCTATCTGTCAAGATGCCTTATTGTAAAGAAAGCAACAAGTTGTTTGGATCATCAAACTTTAGTGCATGGAAGAAAGGAACAGACTTGAATTTAATTGAAGATGAAGTAACAGACTATATAAAAGGATTTATTGTTCAACCCCCAAAAGAAGATGCTCCAGCCCATGCCAAGTACATGAAGGGAGAAATTAGAGCCCAAAGGATTCTCATAGAATCCATCAAAGACTCTCTCATTCTCTATGTACCAAAACTAAAGACTGCAAAACAAATATATGAGAAATTGTGTAATATCCCCAACGGGAAATAAACAGTAATGCACAGAAATACAACAAACAGATATATAGAACAAAATGCCGGAACCAGAATATGGAATAAATACACATAAAATGCCAGAACACTTAGCCATTTTATTAATCTGAGAATACATGCATATGGGTACAAAGATAATCAGAATGAGTGCACCTATCCTTGCCCTAGGCAAGTGGAGACCCTCTCAGAATAAGAAATGGCTGCAATAGAGACTGCGTCCTAGCTGGCTGGAGAAACTGCCGTAGAAAACTGCTGCTGCAATGTACTGGAACTAGGGGCTGATCCCCTCACTGGAATGAGCTGAAAACTGGAAGGCTAGCTGAACTCAACCCTCCGGACAAAACCCAGAAATCGTGAAGCAAATGCTCCACCTCCGAAAATGCACCAAATGAACCCTCTCCAGAGAAAACGCTGTCTCTCCCAGTAACAGCGCAGAATCCCAAGAAAACGCTGGGAAAAGGGGCCCAAACTCTCCTGCAAAACCTCCTGCTGAAACAACACCCTCCAAGAGCTGGAAAAACACTGAAACCACCGGCAAATCACCTCCCAACAATGCTGCACAACCAGGACTGCGCCCTCCCTGCTGAAACCGCGTCCTCTCTCCTAGACTGCGCAGTCACTCAAGGGGCAGCTCCTCTGCAAAACGTCCACCAGAAATCCACCTCAAATCACCAACTGAAACTGAAGGAAAAACCTTGCTCGAGCAGGCACTCGAAGTCCCCCGGAGTCAAGGATGAGATCTCCGACCGGAGACACTCAGTTCGCACTAAACAGTGCTGCAGACCGACTAAACAACCGACGTGCTGAAGTAGACAAAAGTCTAGCTTTCAATATCAATATCATATCAACAATGCCAAATGGAGTGAAAACCCCACCTTTTATAGTGCTAGCTCCCTCCAAAAACCCTAACTGCGTCCTTCACCCTCCTTGACCTGCGCAGTTACCTTAGGGTCAGCGTGAGGCCTCCCCTCATGTGCGCGTGGACCCCCAAGGCCACCCCTTTAAGTCACAACGTTCATCAACTAGGAAAGCACTTTATTTTATTAAAGTGAGTTGACCCCCTTATTTCTCACTTTATTTATTATTTTAACTAAAGGCGGAAAAACTATACAAAAATGAAATATTCCAATTAGCAGTGCTAATTAGGAATATTACAGTCTCCCCCGGCAGAACGTTGCTTGTCCTCAAGCAACTGAAGTGATGGATGTTGCAAGATCCTCTCATCCTCCCAAGTGGCATCCTCATCCGGCAAGTTCTTCCATCTCACCAAGAACTCCCTGATCTTCCTGCTCCGCAGCTGCCTCTCCCTAGTGTCAATAATAGCCTCCGGCTGTAACACCAGATGCCCCTCATCATCTGTAGGTGGTAACTCCTCGGTGACTGTCACATGCTGGCCCAGTGCCTTTTTCAGGCATGATACATGAAAGATGTTATGAATCTTGCTGCCTTGGGGCAGCTCCAACTCATACGCAACCTGCCCGATCCTGCGTATCACCTTGTATGGCCCATAAAAACGGGGCTTCAGCTTCTCCGCCCCCTTCTTCTTGAGCGAAGACTGTCGGTATGGCTGTAGCCGTAGGTAGACCAGGTCTCCTACCTCAAAGTGTCTCTCCACCCGACCCTTATCAGCATACAACTTCTGCTGATTCTGTGCTATGGCTATGTTGTCCTTGAGAGCTCGGAGGATATCTTGGCTCTCTTGGATCCATAACTTGGCTCTCGGAGCCTTGCTAACACCAAACATCATGTCCACAAAAGATAAGGAATGATATCCATATAAAGCATAGAAAGGTGACATACCAATAGACATATGGTGCGTTGTGTTGTAGCAGTACTCGCCCAAATGCAGCCACTTCAGCCATGCCCTCTGCTGCCCACTGACGTAGTTACGCAAGTAGCCTTCCAGCCACTTGTTAACTATCTCTGTCTGCTCGTCCGTCTGGGGATGATAACTAGTGCTCGGTGTCAACTCGGTCCCCACTAGTCGGAAGAGCTCCTACCAGAATCCGCCCATAAAGCGGCTGTCCCTGTCGCTGACAATGGTCTTGGGTAGACCATGTAACCTGAAAACCTCCCTGAAGAACAGCTCAGCCACCTGTGTTGCTGTGTGATGTGCGGATATGGCGAAAAAATGAGCATACTTCGTCAGCCGGTCAACGACTACGAAGATGCAATCCTTGCCCTGCACGGTGGGCAACCCTGTGATGAAGTCCATCGATATGCTCTCCCATTTCCCCTCCGGAATGGGAAGAGGCTGCAACAACCCTGCAGGATGGCTCATCTCTCCCTTGTTTCGCTGGCAAACATCGCACTCCCTGACATGTTGGAGTACGTCCTCCTTGAGGCCCTTCCATGAGAACCTCTCCCGAATAGCCCTGTATGTCTTGGTGAACCCCTGATGGCCCGCCAATGGTGAATCATGTGAAGCCTGGAGTATCTTCTTCTTGAGCTGAGACCCCT
The DNA here is from genome assembly GCA_034641835.2 of Pinus albicaulis. Taxonomy (NCBI): domain Eukaryota; kingdom Viridiplantae; phylum Streptophyta; class Pinopsida; order Pinales; family Pinaceae; genus Pinus; species Pinus albicaulis. Next base: position 649,384,775 of record CM076579.1, read on the forward strand.
CAGTCAAGAAGATCCTGTCCCTGTAATAGATGATCTCATCGACCACCCTGTACCTGTTATCTGCTACTTGCCCATCCAGAACCTCACATGCAAACCTATCCTTGGAGTACTCAACCAACAGTCGAGCCCTCCAATCAGCGTCCAAGCTCATGAGTGATAACGTGGCCGGTCTACGAGAAAGGGCATCAGCTACCACATTATTCTTCCCTTTGACATACTCTATGTCAAAGTCGTAGGCCCGGATCTTGCTGATCCACTTCTGCTGTCTCTCCTGCAACTGCTTCTGCTCCAGAAAGTACCTCAGGCTGTTATGATCTGTCCTCACCCTGAATCTGCCACCCACCAGGTACTGCCGGAATTTGGCCAATGCATGCATGATGGCCAGCATCTCCTTGTCGTATATGGGATACAACCTCTCGTGTGGAAGGAGCTTCCGGCTCTCAAAAGCAATCGGATGACCGTCCTGCATCAAAACTGCACCAATCCCCTCTCCCGATGCATCACACTCTAGGACAAAGGGCTGAGTAAAATCTGGCAACGCTAATACAAGACAACTGCTCATCACCTCCTTGAGCTTGTCAAAAGCTCGTTGTGCTGTGTCCGACCAACTGAATGCCCCCTTCCTTGTCAGATCTGTGAGGGGTGCAGCAACCTGAGAGAAGCCCTTGACGAACTTCCTGTAGTAGGTGCAAATACCAATAAATCCCCGAAGCTCCGTCACATTCCGCGGCTCTGGCCAATCTCTGATAGCCCTGATCTTCTCCTCGTGGACTCTCACCCCGTCCACTCCTATAATATGTCCCAGATACAGCATCTCTGTCAAACCGAACTCGCACTTGGAGAGCTTGGCATAGAACTGCTGCTCCTCCAAGATGTGCAAGACTGTCTCAATATGCTGGAGGTGCTCCTCCCAAGTCCTGCTGTATATAAGTATGTCATCAAAGAAAACCAGCACAAACTTTCTCAGATGACCCCTGAAAATATGGTTCATGCATGACTGGAAGGTAGCCGGTGCGTTGGTCAGCCCAAATGGCATGACCAGAAACTCAAAGTGCCCATAGTGACACCTGAAAGCGGTCTTGGGAATGTCCTGTTCCCTCACGCGTATCTGATGGTACCCGGATCTCAAGTCAATCTTCGAGAAGAACCGTGTTCCTCTCAAATCATCCATCAGCGCATCGATCCTGGGGATGGGGTACTTGTTCTTCAGGGTCTTCTTATTCAGAGCCCTGTAGTCAATGCACATGCGCAATGTGCCGTCCTTCTTCTTCACCACCACTACAGAAGAAGCGAAAGGACTCGTGCTGGGCCGAATGTGACCAAGGGCCAGCAACTCCTGGATAGCCCGCTCTATCTCGTCCCGATAGGCCTTGGGATGCCTATACGGTGTGGTAATCACGGCCTGTATCCCCTGCTCAAGCTCTATCGTGTGCTCAAACCCCCGATCCGGTGGCTGCCCTGGTGGAATATCCCCGAAAACCACTGCATACCTGTCGAGAATAGACTGTAGATCAGGATGCACTGTCTGCCCTGTATCCACTGCCTCTGAAGCCCGCAACTCTACCACCCACTCTATATCTCCCTTGCGGAAGGTCGCATCCATGTTGTGTGCTGACACCGTCTGAGGTGGGTATGTGTGCTGCCCCCGTATCTTCTCATGCTTCCCCGTCTTGGGATCATCCCACTCCATCTCTAGGGCCTTCCAATCTGTCGTGACCTTCCCTAGAGTAATAAGCCACTGAACACCCAGTATCAGGTTGGTGTCCGGAATGTCCACCACAAAGAAGTGATCTGTCAATGTATAAGTGCCCATCGTCACCGATAACTCCGGAACATATCGAGCACATGCCATGGTCTGATCTCCTGGGACCAAGACGGAAAACCCATCAAAGCCCTCTGTCTGTATGCCTCTCCGCTCAACCATCTAGGCATCAATAAAGTTGTGGGTGGCCCCACTATCAACTAAGACTGAAACCCGCTGCCCGCGCACTGTCCCTCGTACGCGCAGTGTCAAGTACTTGGGAACTCCCCGCAATGCGGCTAGAGCTCCCCCAGTGGGTGCAAATGATGCCCCACCTGCTGCGGGTGGTGGAGGTGGTAAGGTACTCTGCGCCGCATAACAATCTCCTGCCTCCACATCATCCCCATCATCCTCTTCTCCACTGCTCTCGGAGAAGACCTCAATGAAGTGTGCCTTCCCTGCCGCACACCTGTGTCCCGGTGCCCATGGCTCCTGGCAAGTGAAGCACAACCGCTTCCTCCTCAGCTCTCTCCTGGCCTCATCATCAAACTGCCCTCGTCCAGGATTCGCCTTGGGAGGCGGAGCCCTCGTGTCCTTACCCTTAGGCTGAAAAGCCTGTCTCTGGGGATAAGGTGGCCGAGTCCTGGGTAAGACATCCTGTAAATCCCGAGTCCTGCTGATGGCATCCTGAAGGGTAGCCGGTTTGTTCGACCGGACTAGGCCACGAAGTGGCTCTGACAGCCCCTCCACAAACATGTAAACCATCCGAGCTGCAGATAAATCAGGTACCATCACTGAAACCCTCAAGAAGGCTGAAATGTATGTCTCTGCACTCCCAGTCTGTTTGAGCTTGGTCAGCTCAACAAAATGCTGCTCCGGATCCCTCCTGTCAAAGCGCTCTACCACCCTCCGGGTAAACTCGGCATATGTCGTCACTGTGGAATGCCCGAGTGTCGCCATCCCATGAAACCACCAGTCCTGGGCCTCACCCTCCAGATGCAATGTAGCCACCTTAATGGCCTTTGACTGCGACATCTGGTTAAGCTGAAAATAGATGTCCAGCTTCTCCACCCAGGACTTTGCCGAACTGTTTGATGAGCCATCAAACGTGGGCAAATGGAATCTACTAGCCGCGCGGTGGTCATCACGGTGGTGCCTGTGCCCCCGGTGATGATCACGGGATCTAATGCCATACTGGACCTGGAGATAGCTCTCGAAGGTGAGAGAATCCATGAATACCTGTCCGTAAGCCTGATACTCTGCAAAAACACCCGCCATCTGAACCGGATCCATCTCTCGCGGCGCTGCTGGCCCTTCGTCCTCTGCCAGGAAGGTAGGCATGGTGGGTCGCGTGGGTGCTGGAATATCCCTCCGTGCACCTCCCTGTACTCCTGCCCCTGTGTCCTCTGGCAAGAAAGTGGGCATAGTGGATCGCGTGGGTGCCTGAGTCGTCACGATGGGGATAGCATCGTGCACTGGTATGTGGTGAGACATACCCGATCCCTCACCGACCTGGAAAACCCTAGGGGGTTCTCTCTGTGCTACCTCTACGGCCGTGAGCCTCTGTGATATATCCTGCATGTGATGGAGGAGTGCATCCAGTTTCCTATCTGTGTCTGCCATCGGGTCCCACTGCTCTGTGTCCCTCACAGGCTGCTCCTCCTCTGAATCTGTCTTAGGTGGCTCCTGATCAGAATCCCTCCCCCCGAAGGGAAAATTCCACCTACCCTCAGCTTCTCTGCGTCTCCTCTGCTCGATGTAGGGATTATCCCCGGGCGTCATAGACTGCTAGCACCACAGGCTGAGCCAGAACTATGCTCTGATACCACTGTAATATCCCCAACGGGAAATAAACAGTAATGCACAGAAATACAACAAACAGATATATAGAACAAAATGCCGGAACCAGAATATGGAATAAATACACATAAAATGCCAGAACACTAAGCCATTTTATTAATCTGAGAATACATGCATATGGGTACAAAGATAATCAGAATGAGTGCACCTATCCTTGCCCTAGGCAAGTGGAGACCCTCTCAGAATAAGAAATGGCTGCAATAGAGACTGCGTCCTAGCTGGCTGGAGAAACTGCCGTAGAAAACTGCTGCTGTAATGTACTAGAACTAGGGGCTGATCCCCTCACTGGAATGGGCTGGAAACTGGAAGGCTAGCTGATCTCAACCCTCCGGACAAAACCCAGAAATCGTGAAGCAATTGCTCCACCTCTGAAAATGCACCAAATAAACCCTCTCCAGAGAAAACGCTGTCTCTCCCAGTGACAGCGCAGAAGCCCAAGGAAACGCTGGGAAAAATTGTTGAATCCACCTGCAAACCCTCCGGATGAAATAGCAAAACTCCTCAGGGCTGGAAAACGCTGAAATCACTGCCAAATCCCCACACAACAGACCTGCTCACAATAACTGCGTCCTCTCTCCTAGACTGCGCAGTCACAAAAAGGGGCAACTCCTCTGCAAAACGTCCCCCAGAAAACCACAGCAAATCACCGCTGAAACTGAAGGAAAAACCTTGCTCGAGCAGGCACTCGAAGTCCCCCGGAGCCAAGGGTGAGATCTCCGACCGGAGACACTCAGTTCGCACTAAACAGTGCTGCAGACCGACTAAACAACCGGCGTGCTGAAGTAGACAGAAGTCTAGCTCTCAACATCAATAACATATCAATAATGCCAAATGGAGTGAAAACCCCACCTTATATAATGCTAGCTCCCTCCAATAACCCTAACTGCGTCCTTCACCCTCCTTGACCTGCGCAGTCACCCTTGGGTCAGCGTGAGGCCTCCTCATGTGCGTGTGGACCCCCAAGGCCACCCCTTTAAGTTACAACGTCCATCAACTAGGAAAGCACTTTATTTTATAAAGTGAGATGACCCTCCTTATTTCTCACTTTATTTATTATTTTTAGCTAAAGCGGCAAAATTAAACAAAAATGAAATATTCCAATTAGCAATGCTAATTAGGAATATTACAAATTGGTGCAGCTATTCTCTATGAGTACTGCTGGAGAAGCAATCCCTCTGAGACAAGAACTATACAAAATGAAATTATCAAGGGAAGAAGGAATCACTCCATACTTCATGAGGATTTCTGAAATAAGAGATCAATTGCAGTAACTAGGAGAAGTGATGTTTGACACTGAGATGACTGCAATGGTGTTGAATGCTCTACCAGAGGAATGGGGAAACTTCACTTCTAGTCTATATGGGAAGAAAGAAGCCACCCCCATTCTAGGATTTATGGTCTCTATGTAAAATAGAGGAAACAAGACTAAAGGCCAAAGTTGATACAAGACCAAGTGAAGAGAATCATGCCTTTGCAGCCTCATACAGGAAGAAAGGAAGATTCGGAAAATTTGGCCCTCAGAATAAAAGAAGGAATATGGACAACGTACGATGCTTTGAATGTAATGAACTTGGGCATTATAAAAGAGATTGTCCTAAATCTGGAAAGGACAAGAGGAAAAAGGAAGAAGCCCATGTCACTAACGAAAAAGAAGAACCTAGTGCTAAAAGATCCAAGAAGGAGGAAGAAAGAGATATGTACTATGATTGAGATCATCTTTCTCTTTAAGTGATCTCTAATTGATTGTAAAATTGTATAATAGAAAGCAATGTACAAGAAGCATCTCAATAGAAGCATGAAAGGAGCTCTCGGTGAAAGAGCTTCTGGAAAATCTCTCTACTAAAGTAGAGCAGTCATCAGATCGAGAGTCATCATGGTGACAAAATTCTGGGATGTGATGACATATTGATGAAGCATGCCAAAGGAATGAAGCTCTTCATTCTAGAGAAATTGCTACAGGATGACTTAGGGAAATAGGTATGAGGTATGCAGACATATATGCTGATATTGGATGTTGTGAATTCATGTCATATGGTTGCAGGTAATGGACTTCCATATTTAGAAGTATGATCTATGAAGAAGGATCTCTCAGTGCACTGACAAATGAAATCAACATAATATGTTCTCATAGAATATGAGGTGGTTGTACATAAACAAGAAATTGGAAAATTTGTAATGTCCTAGGAATGAAGAATGTGCAGAGAGGAAGAAATCATGAAATGCAACCATGTCAAGAGGCAATTATCATCTGGAGGCCATGAAGATGCGACTAGGAGATCTCTTGGGAAGATATGTAGACTCTGACGGAAGTCTGGTAAAGAAGAAGACCCTTGGCAAAACATATGATTAGGAGACATGTCAATCTGTATGAAGGATGTCAATGCCTATAGGAAGATGTCATGGTGAAAGTTCATCACTAAGGTAACTTTTGTTCTAAAAAGTTCATATGAATATGTTTATCTGGATGAATTTGTGCAGGGTTGCTAATCATGAGAAAGGATGTATGATCCTTGGAGATGATTCGAAGAAAAGCAACATGGCATAATAGTGGACCAGATAAGGAACTCTGATGAACCACTTTCTGATAGCTGACATGACTCACGATGGAAGTCATGAATTATTCATGAGCAGCTGGGTGTCTCACCATTGCTGCTGAAGGTCCCTCGTTAAGAGGGAGCTTGATGATAAGTTTCTTACTTGGAAGAAACTTGGTAATTTCTAAGAATGAGCTTAGGTACATTCCTTGTATAGGAATGAGTACATTCCCTTATGGAATAGGTCCTCCTTGGTTGAGAGAGAGAGATAGACAAATCGTTCTGGCCTTCACTTGGGAAGACAGAATGGAGGATTGGGCAATCATCATGCATTCGATACTCTATGAGAATGTATTAGGGCATTCAACATAAGAGTAGTCGGGGACTGATATTCTTTGAGGGCTAGCTACCCAAGAGAAGAATAGTCCAAGAAGGTCATACTTTGGGAACACCCAGGTGGAGTATGTACCTTGGAGAGACAATGACAATGGTGTTTATAAGTCATGTGTCTCGCCAACATTGTAGCTCATTGTCTCGTTGAGAGATGGGGTTGTTAGTCAAGGCCTTGCACTAGGACAATGCTAGTTGATATGATGTTATACAGATGCGATTACCAATCCGATTCTTCTTATGAGATTCTTCAGTTTGAAAGTAACCATGTACCTGTATGAATACCTCCCTAGTTAAGAGGGAGTGTTGAAAAGTGTAACTAGGTCGGTCTTCATGTTGACTATGTAATTATGTATATATGTAAAGAAGATGTCAAAGGTAATAAAATGTATTTTTGGTGTACTTGCTTCATGGGTTTCATGAGAAAGATTTTTATTACATAGATAGACTTCTTCTTGATGTCTAGTAAGTCTTTTAGGCATACAAGTATAAAGTGTCATGTATATGAAGTGTCAAGTCTAGAAATTATGCTCCAAGACCTTGTCATGATATCATGAAGAAATGGCTCCTAAATGAGGCTCAAAGCTACACTCTCAATGCTAGAATAAAAGTCCTTAATGTCGGCCTATGGATAGAAGTTAAAGTCGGCCTACATGATGGTGAATGGTCGGCCTAAAACAAAAGGACATGCCACTATATATACCAAGACCTGTGGTTCATTTGGGACACAGAAAAATTGCAGACTCCTCTGAAATTGTGGACAAGTTTGGGTTAGGTTGCGGACTGTTTTGGAGGAAAATAATCGAACAACTCTGAAGTTACAATGCAGAATTCTCTGAGTTTTTTAAGTGAAAATAACATATAACCGTAACCTACTCCAGCAAGGAAGAAGTGCGGATAAACATTGAACATACAGTGGTCTCATCTCTGAACTATAATGCGTGAAAGGGATAGCACATAGTGCAGATAAGTGACTGTACAAATTGCGGATCTGAAACTGAAGATTCTGGAAAGGTGCAGGAAGTAGAAAATTGCGGAGAGCTGCAGGAAGAGGATTGCAAAGAAGAATAAGGAACAGGTTGCGAATAAGAAGGAAAGTTGCAGGAAGGGTACAATGATATCACTGTGTTGAAAAGTGAATCTAAGGACAGTTTGAAGTATAGATATAAACAAACCATAACGCAAAGAAAGTGGTAGATACATTATTGTTAAGGGCAGTTGATTTGAAGACACAATTTGCAGAGGTTAAGACAGTGATCATAAGGAGACGAGGCAATAATATGATTTACCTTCCCATTGTTCAAGCAATTCATCTACAAGCATATGCGAAGTGAAGATCAAGGTTTTGGAAGCACATCTAGGTTAAAGGTCTAAGTCTGAGTCATGGTACTTCTCATTTGAAGATCTATAAGAAGAATTCTTTGCGGGTTTTCCTCTCCAAGAGGGAGAGGTTTTGCCCTGGCTCTTGGAGCCTAACTTTCGTGTCTTGTGTTCTTTGATAATTGACTTGATGAAAGATTAACTAAACTAATAGAAGAGAAGACATAAGTATCATAAGTAAGGTCACAAGTAATTATCAAGAAGAGAATTTGTATTAATCTACAACCCTCCAAATTCTCAACACATCGTTGATAGTGCCATGAAGATATCTTAAGAGATTCTTTGCAGCAACCCAATGTACATGATGAGGCTCAACCAGAAATTGACTCAAAGTATTTACAACGAAGCATATGTCAGGTCGGGTGTTTGCCAAGGACATCAGAGCCCCCACAAGTTGTCTATATTCAGAAGGATTTGCTAGTTCAGGACCAGTGACACTTCTGCATAGCTTCTTGAAATTTAGTTCCATCGTAGTAGACACAGATTTGCATTCCACCATCCCACATCTTTCTAACAACTTCACAATGCATTTCCCTTGAGAGAGGAAAATCTTGTATGGCTTTTGCCAGACCTCCAAGCCTAGGAAGTAATGCGTCAGTCCTAGGACCTTCATCTCGAATTTGGAAGTCAAACGCCTCATGCATTGATAAATAAGAGGGGTTGCACCAGTTAGAAAGAGATCATCAACATAAAGGACCACAATAAGTGGCATGTCCTTTTCAACCTTGAAGTATAGGTTTGGATCAGCATAGATTCTAGTAAATCCCAGCTTCATAAGATAACTATCAATCCTCTCATACCAAGACCTAGGGGCTTGCTTTAACCCATGGAGGGGTTTCTTCAACCTGCATACATGACAACCAAAATTAGATCTCGCCTTAATTGAGATCAAGGGCTAAGATTAAAACATAATCAATAAAGTAATTTACTTTACTTTTCCTAAGTTTACTTTACCTCAATAAGCCAACATAATTATTATGTGCTTTTCCTAAGTCCAACCCAGGCTAAGTTACAAAAACAACTTGCTCACACTAGAGCAAGTATCTAAGGAGACTATGGGTGACTTTTGCACGACTAGACACTTAGGCCTATGCAAAAGTACATGCCCGAGCTACAAACATCCACATGATGAATTTTCAAGATCACTTTTATAATCTCGGATTACCATGATCAATGCTATAGGATGTGGGATTTATGAATCTCTATAAGTATGATGGTTAATGATGTATTCATTTAATTATTTTGATATCTAAATAGTGATCGTTGATCTCACATAGCCTTCTCATTCTACTAGATCCTCAATTCCCTAGGACTAGGCTACTCCTATCTAGATTTTGGCAACTGTAGGAAGAGATGGAGATCAAAACCATTACCCTAGGCTATGTTGAGTGAATTTAAAACGATTTTCCCATAGTTGATTATTTATCTTCCTACAACATCATTAGAATTTTGAATAGGTCAAAATCATTAGACTTTTGTATTTGCACAATGCATATACATTGTACAGCACCTTATAATCTTGCACAACCCTTGGTTGACAATATAAAGTGAGTTGTGCAGTTCAGCAACTTATTGCTGTAATTTTATAACACAAAGTGCCTCTCATGTGCCATAGTCTGCTGGCCACAACCTCTTTTCTTCAAAACTCCATCCAAATATGTTCCTTCTCCTCTGCTCATTTGCCTGCAATTCTTTAAATGTTTACCATGGCTTACCAAATGCCCTGGAATAGTACTCTAATTCTCTTAGATGCCAATGAATATCCGCTCTAATACCATGCAAAAATATGCCCAGACAGGATACCACGGAGTTGTGAAGAGAAAGAGTTGATTCTATATTAATGTGTAAAATGAGATTCAGAAATTCATCTCTCATGACAGATGGACTATGATGGCTGCCAATGTTATGTAACTAAATAACCCATGTAACACAAAACACTTATTATGTTATCAAGCTATCTTATTTAATGCTAACTCAAGAGTACTATGAAAATTTTTGAATGTTACTTATGCAGAAATCTATTGTTAGCTCTGGTTATACTTCTCCTACTTAAACAAGTTATTAATGCTGAAATCTTTAGATTAGCATCGAAGTAAACACATAACAGACTTTCACCGATTCAAATCTAAAACAGAAAAAGTACATGCACACATAGACAAAGTGACACAAGATTTTCTGGACAATAGTCCCCGGAAAAACCCAATGCGGGAAAATCGGTCTTCTGGCTGCTGGAGGGTTTGTATTATTAAGAGTTTTTTGAATACAGCAAATTTGGGTACCACACTGGTAAACCCGACAGAGAAAAAATATAGATCTACAGTTAACCTGTTGTTCTGAAGCCAAAAGATTGATTGATCCACACCCTCAAACAGGATTTACAAGACTCAGCCAGATCTTGGCCCTAGAAACCCCAGCACTGCCCCTGAAGCCCCTGTGTCAGCCTTTGTAGCCTTTGCGGGCCTCTGCACTGGCCTAGAGAGGGTTGCGTAACCCCAGATTGGGTGATGCAGACCCTACGCTGCCCCTGAGGGTCTCTGCGTAACCCAGATGGGTCCCTGGCTGACCAGCGCTACCCCAGAAGGGACTGCGTAGCTGAAGCTGTGCAGTTGCTGCCCTCTCAGTTGTTGTTGCCACTGCTTCTCTGTGTTGCCTCTGGAAGCTGCTCTCTACCTCTTGCTGAACCTAGGCTCTGGGATCAGACCATCCCCTTTGCCTAAACTCCCCTCTCTACGGCTAAAACACTTTTGGAAATTCTTAACAAACCACGCCTTAGAATTCCAGCTTAGCTTCAGTGCTCTGCCTCCGTGTATGTCCTCCAAATGACCCCAAGCCTTTCCTTTATACTTTTCTCGTTGGTAAACCAACAGCCATGATCAGATCTTGAATCAATGGTTAAGATTAAAAGAAAGCTTAATCCATGTGACTTAAGACAAATTCATCAAATGTTTTAATTAATTACCCTTAATAATTTAATTTTCCTAAGTTAGACTTAGGGTCCTTAATTAAAATTATGAATTAATTAACTATATCCAAAACCGGATGAAATTTCCCAAATCCCTTTCTGGGTATTGGAGATCTCATGTACTCTAGTCCCTCCACAAATTTTGGGAGCTAAAGCACATCCATGCTACCCCAACACTCAAAATCTCAACACTTCTTAGCGAAGAATGTGCTCTAGTACAACTCTACTTCACCCCGAAGCTCGACATTGATCTCTGGTGTGGGTCTCTGCACTAATGTTGGACCTGTTGCCCTTCATCACTGTGTTGTTGTTGCCATTATGTACTATTGCCCATGACATTGCCACCATCACTGCCACATCTGTACTACAAGTCCCTCTCAATTTGTTGCATTCGTGTTGCCATCTGCTGCACTGCATCTTCAGTTGCTGAGAGAAACAATTGAATCTCATGCCCAATCTTTGACAGACAAGTCAGTTGGGTTGCATCCTTATCACTGAAGCTCCATCGGCTGTTGATTTGTGCTGTGATTTGGAGGATGATGCACAGCTACAGCTCTGCACTGCGTAAGCAGACTCCCTCTGCACTATTGAAGTCACATCAGCCCCTTTTGCTAAAATCTCTCACGATGTTGTTGTGTTGCGTTGTCCTCCTAAAGCCTCCACGATGTTGCAACTCTGCTTTGCGCTATTGAAGTCACATCAACCCCTATGCTATTGTTGCATCTGCATTGCGCTACTCCTTCAAGCCTTCAAATCCGCGTCTGCTCCATCCATGATTCTTTGCACCAACTGCTCCACTTGTCCTGCTACAGTCTTAAGACTCCCATAGCTCGGATGGGATCCAAGAGATGAGTTGCTCAAGGATCCCGCCCTACTTTGTAGCTGTTCTACAGATCCATGTCGCCCCACTTTCGTGGTTCATGAGCGCTCATGGCTGCATTGTCTTCTAACCCATCATCCGCCACAGCAGCCTTAGAATTAGAAACTTCCTTGTCCTTTTTCTTCTGTGGACAATTGCTGGCGAAATGTCCTAGTTCGCCGCACTAGAAACATTTGATCTTGGAAAGATCACGGTTCTTCTTGCCTTGCTGCCTCTTTGATGCCAAGGCTGCATCATCTTCATCTTCCTTTTTCACTTTACTGGATCCCGAGTTGTACTGCTTCTTGGTGAATCAGCAGAGTTCTTCTTGACACATGATTTCCCACAAGTTCTCCCAATCGAGAAGGTCTGCTTTGCCCAAGACACTTTGGACAAAGGTTTCCCACTCTTCTGAGACCGCATTGAGTGCAGTCCTTACCATCACATCGTCCTCCACCTTTGCTCCCGTGGCAGTCAACTGATCTTTGATCGACTGTAATCTGAAGAGAAAGTGTTCCATCTCTTCCCCCTTGCTCATCATGAATGACTGCAACTAAGTCTCCAGAAACATCTTCCTTTGGACGAACTTCCCTTCATATAGGGTTGTTAAGGCCTTCCACATCTCATTAGTTGTTTTCTTCTCAGCTATATGTGGAACAATATGGTCCTTAACTCCATCCATTATGAGCCGCTTGGCATGTGCCGCAGCTTCCTCACGCTTCTTCAGGAGTTGCATCGGTCGGCATGGCTAGGACTTGTTTTGCATGGTCTCTTAGATGATATGCCTCCAAGACTACCAAGATTTTGGCCTTCCAGACTGCAAAGTTGGACAGGCCATCCAACCTATCTTGATCACGTAATCCGTGAGGTGCCATCTACTCAGAAAATCTGTTGGAGCTCCTCCTCTCTACGCTAGAGATCTAGGCCTAGGGCCCTTGCCGAAATAGGTACCCTCTGCTCCCTCTGACAACTAATACAAATCTCTTCGATCCTTGGGTCGATTTGCAAGTTTCTTTGGCTAGAAACCCTTTGAGAAGTTGATCTCCTCCCACCCTTTATCTCTAGTGCTTAGGTTAAATTCTGAAAACTTCAGAGATTTAACCCCACCAGAACCTTCTGAAGTTCTGCAGCTCTGCTTCCGGCACTTTTGAATCAGACAGCTTCAGATCTGTGTCACCCTGGTTGGCCTTTGCGTGAGCAGGCAGTCCCAGCGCTGCCTCTACACTGCCACTGCGCAGTAAGTACGTGGGCCTGCGTGGAAACAGCGTAAGACTGCGTCACCCTGGCCTTTGCGTGACTCTACTCCCTCTGAAACTGCGATTTCCCTTCAAATCTAGCCTTCTGCTGCTGCTCTCTCTGCTGCTTTATGTAGCAAGATTCTTCAGTCTTCTGTTGGTGACTCCGCTAGATCTGCGATCGCTCTAATACCAAGTGAAAATTTCTAAATGTTACTTATGCAGAAATCTACTATTAGATTTGGTTATACTTCTCCTACTTAAACAAGATATTAATGTTGAAATCTTCAGATTAACATCGAAGTAAACACATAACAGACTTTCACCGATTCAGATCTAAAACAGAAAAAGTACATGCACACATAGGCAAAGTGACACAAGATTTTCTAGACAATAGTCCTCGGAAAAACCCAATGCAGGAAAAACGGTCTTCTAGCTGCTGGAGGGTTTGTATTGTTAAGAGTTTTCTGAAGAATCAAATCTGGGTAACACACTAGTAAACCCGACAGAGAGAAAATATAGATTTGCAACTAACCTGTCGTTCTGAAGCCAAAACATTGACTGATCCACACCCTCAAACGGGATTTACAAGACTCAGCCAGATCTTGGCCCTAGAAACCCCAGCGTTGCGTCAGCCTCTACAGCCTATGCGTGCCTCTGTGTTGGCCTAGAGAGGGTTGTGTAACCCCAGAATGGGTGATGCAGACCCTACGCTGCCCCTGAGGGTCTCTGTGTAACCCAGATGGATCCCCAGCTGACCAGCGCTGCCCCAAAAGAGACTGTGTAGCTGAAGTTGCCCCTGCGCTGCACAGCTGCTGCCCTCTCACCTGTTGTTGCTGCCTTTGCTTCTCTGCGCTACCTCTGGAAGCTGCTCTCTGCCTCTTGCTGATTCTAGGCACTAAGATTAGACCATCCCCTTTGCCTAAACTCCCCTATCTACAGCTGAAGCCTAAAACACTTCTGTAAATTCTTAGCAAACCACACCCTAGAATTCCAGCTTAGCTTCAGTGCTCTGCCTCAATGTGTGTCCTCCAAATGACCCCAAGCCTTTCATTTATATTTTTCTCGTTGGGAAACCAACGGCCATGATCAGATCTTGAATCAATGGCTAAGATTAAAAGAAAGCTTGATCCGTGTGACTTAAGACAATTTCATCACATGTTTTAATTAATTACCTTTAATAATTTAATTTTCCTAAGTTAGACTTAGGGTCCTTAATTAAAATTATTAATTAATTAATTATCTCCCAAACTGGATGAAATTTCCCAAATCCCTTTCTGGGTATTGAAGATCTCATGTACTCTAGTCCCTCCACAAATTTTGGGACGTAGAGCACATCTGATGCTACCCCAACACTCAAAATCTCAACAAGTACCAGGCTAGATGCATTAAAGTAAACCCAGACCATCAGATTCTATGCACTATCAATCACAAATGAATTATTTTCTTTTTCATAAATAACGCTAATTTTATACTTAAAAAAGTCAAAAGGGAAAGATTACTCAAATGAAGAAACAGAAAGAGGAAATTATTATTTATTTATACCTGGTAGAGAAGTTCTCCATCAACTGGTTGAGCTTCCCTTATCATAGAGAAGAAATCCTACAAGAACAGTCTTCAACTAATATCAATAATAAAAGAAAACTATGTTTCACAAAATGAATATCACATATTAGTTCACGGTCCAACGTTAGAACCCACAATATAGTACCTGGAAAAGAAGTTGTAAAAAGTTGTCCTCGGAGAACCAAGAATCATCCAAGAATGGGAAGCTTCCTTGTTCCCGTGAATTAGACTTGGTGCCAAATCCTTGTTTTAGTTGAAGGATAATCACATCAAGGAACTATAAAAGGAGATTAAAAGAAATGGATAAGAAACAAATGATAATAAGCCACTTGTTTGCCAAATTAGTCAAAATTTAATGGCCATAGCAAGATTGAAACAAAGCAAACATCTCGTAAGAATAAAGCACAATAGTCATAATTCATCTAGCATAAAAATCAAATGTAACATCATAGTAAACTAGCGAATATCGAGATAGAGAGAACAATATACAGACAAGAACGAGAAGTGGATGTAATTGTGTTTCATTAACTATGATATTAAAACTGGACTACATCAAACATCATGCATGATTTAAAGTAGTCGGAACATGCCCTACCATAACAAACATATTTTATTAAATGAAATTTTTATTTATTACAAACCCTAACTTTTTTAACAGGGTACATTGACACTGCTATATTATATATACTAACATTTATATGGTCACTAACGTCCAAGTACTAACATATAGAACTACTCTAAAAACTAATTTATGGAACGAGCATTACTCCTAAATTCTAATGCTCCCCTTTATCGATCATTCCATTTATAGTTACACCAAACATATTCCTAAACTTTTTGTATTTATCTCTACACAATGCTTTGGTGACAATATTTGTTGCTTGATTTTTGTCAAACAGGGGAACAACTCAATTACTAGATTTTTCACCAGCTTACAGATATTTGATAAACTTTGAAATCTTTGGTTCTTGGATAATACACCTTAGTTGGTACATGTTGCCGCAAAATTGTAGAAATTTTTGCGAGTCTGGTAGCCCACCCAGTTTCAAGTTTCTAGCATGTAGTGTTTAATGCCCACAGCCCCAAAGTGTTTCCTGATATAAAACATTTAATGCAAATTGTTTTGAAACATTTTTAGACTACATACACTTTTCTTTTCCAGCTGATATGAAAATAATGACAAGCACACACAGAATTTACACAGATTTTTGGTCAACTTTGACCCTGGAAAAACCCACAAGGGGAAACCAGTGAAAGGATGATTTTATTTTTCTTTTGTCAGGAAAATAATCACAGCATAAACAGTGTACTTATCTCCCTTGAAAAAAGTGCCACATCACACTGATATCAGCCTTGTAATGTGAGCCTCAGTCAAACCTTCTCTTCCTCAAATTCTGCATCACAGTCTGTACTCTGCCTAAAATTTCGGGCCTCTGTACAGCATTAAATGCCTAGAATTTCGAGGAACAGATCTGACTGATTTTTCCTAGGAAATCGTGCCACAAATTGACTCTGATTGCCTTGAAACTCAGACCAGACAACACAGCAATAAATGCTCTGACTCTCCTTGATTTCTGTGCAGACAAACCAGCATTAAATTCCTCAAACAGCTTGCTGCCAGTCTGACCATACACCCTCGAAAAATGCACCAAGAGAAGCCCTGACAGATCTGGAAATGCGAGCCTCTGTCTGGAGTTTCTCTGCCTCGAAAAATGCTCTGACAGCCTCCTCTTCCTGCCTCGAAAACGGTGCAGAAGTATGCTGCTAGAAAACTCTAGAAATTCGTGTCCCTTCTCTCAGCTTTTACTCAGTCTCCTGGCGATTCGAGCTGCTGCTTTCTGCTATAGGTCTCTTCTCCTTAGCTTTTCTCCTCTCCTCTTTTCTCTCCTCTCCAACTCTTCTCAAGTAAAATAATGAGAGCCTCTCTTCCTTTTGCCCATTTTTTCTTCTCACAATGAAGAGAAGGCCAACCCTTGAGATGTAATGGTTGTGATTAAATCTCAACTCATTAGATCAAGGGTGGAAAGCATTCCCTCTCTTTACCCCTTCTTACATGTGTCCCCTCAATTAATGAGACTCCTAGTCATTTTTAATGTTTTTGTACCATGTGCACTTTTTCTCTCATAAAATCACTTTATGACATGAGTGACATCACTATTAAAGTACATAGTACATAACTCACCAAAAGTAACTTTCCTCCATGACATTAATATAACTCATAATGTCACATAGCAAAAAGACATTAATGTGTTTTCCTAGGTCAGAAGGATAAATGCACTAGGAAAAACCTCCTTGGTGCCCTTAATATTTTTAACAAAAATCTAGCAGATCCAGTGAAAGGACTCACGGGACAAAGGCCAGACCCTATGGCAACAATGAAGAAGGGTTATAACTTATTACTGTCACCTCACCAACCTTCCTCCTACTGTTTATAGTGGGATTTCAACTACAGGGAGCCTTCTCTATGCCACCTACAAGGTATTTTAATACTATGCCTCATGCTGACTTATTTTTGGAGGTCTAAATAGTAAAAGTAAGTAGAGGGCTTGGCTTCAAGGCTAGGCTTCAAGCTCTCTAAGGTTAGACATCTGACAAGGCTGCTATAAGTTAGGGTTTGATTGATGTTCAACATTAGGGGATGCAATGGCATAGAGCAGCCTTAGAAAAAACCTTTAAATGATGTTGAACAAAAAGTGAACCAAGGAATCCCAATAGAGACTAGGGCTAATGCTAACAAGAGGGTTTTACAGCTATTTGGTATGTTTAACAGCAATAAATAGGAATGAAATCAGCCCTTCTAGGGCATGCAAGACAAAGTGTAATGCTAGACTTTGCTTTTATATAGGTTATATAACTTATCCTACAATTAAGAGCCAAGCTCATGAAATAAAATCACACTTCACACATAAATCTGCTATTAAAACCCTAGTGGCTGCTCTGGCCAACTAGAAGAGAGAGGGTTTAAGGAAATTTAATTTCATTTGAAGATCAACACACTCATAAACCAGTTCCTAAACATAAGGGCCAATGGAGTCTTAAATAGAGTTAAATGCCAAGGAAGAATCTTGATGAAGTAAAGGTGAATGCACTAGGGCATCCACTTTCAAAACCCTAGTCACTATTCTTGTGATGGGAGAAATTAATTATAAGGTCTGCTGACTAGGAGTTCCCTTATAGACTATAAAGAAGATAATTCTACATACAATAATGAAGCAAAATGTTTCACCAATAATAAGCATTGAGACATGGAACAAAAGAAACTCTCATTAAAACATTTATGTAATCACCAAAAGACTTACGAAATCCTCCACGATAGCTCTTCTTTCAATCCCACAATAGTGTCTCCAAACAAAAGTAACATCTAAAAACAAGTTGCATCCACAAAAGATCAAATTATGCCCAAGTAGCAAATAAGGAAGCAAGCCACACTATTTTTGGAGAGGCCGAATTCAGATGTATCATGATCATAAATGAAGGGAAGGAGAGGCTCTATTTATATGAGCCTTCTTCCACTCACTTTACAAATAAAATTAACTAAAAGCCCTAAGGACAAGTTCACTTTGGAGTGTTCCACAAGAAAGAGGTTACAAGCCAACCTCATAGCTCAAAAACAAGACAAATATGCCATAAATTCCCACAAGGCTGGGAATAAATGTTCCAGAAGTGTGATGTCACAACTCCAAATGAGATCCAGTAAGCCCTGAAAGTGTGAGGTGAGGGCTAAAAAGTACTACATACTACAAGAAGTGCTCAAGGATTATGAACATTTTTGTCTTCAGAAACTGTTGTTGCTTGATCCAACTTGTAATCCCTTGTAATCCCTTGAATGATGCCTTCTTGATCATTGCTTGTCCTTTCCTCAAGGTATTCAACAAACTACTAAAGGACATTCTTTCACTGCTCAATCTTCACACACTGAATTTGACACAGAAGTGGTTATGTGGTTCCATTAACATTCAAGTCTTCCAGAGTAGGATATAGAATTAATGATTGTGGTTACTAGAGAAGCAGCACTATCTGCAAATATAGGACATATAAGATAGGTAACAAAAGGTCTCATATATAATCCATTGACTCCAATCAAAGCAACTATGTATGCAACAGAAATTTATTTCCATTGCAATTGACCAATAGGAGACCAAGTTGAGCTCCTCAAGTTGAATAGTCAACAAAATGGCTCCTTGCATAGCTGATCCTATGCCATTCCTGTGATCATTAGGGCTTGCTTCAACCAGACAATGCTAGGGCTTCTTCTTCATATGCCTAGGGTTTCGAGATTAGGACTTTTAACATAAGGGCTCCAAGTTTAGGACTTTCATCAACAACTCTAGAGCTACAACATCATGTACATGGGGCTTGCTTCAACAATGTTGGACATCAAATTGACATCAATGACAACCTTCATCCCACAATGTTTTGTCAGTTACTATGAAAATTCTAAAGCTTATAGAATATATGTGCCTAGTCAAAGGAATCTAGAGTTTAGCAGGGATGTGATATTTGATTAAGATGTTGCTCTTGGGAAAGCAAGAGTCACTCCCCCTACCAAAGTTGAGAGAAAGGATGATGCCATGGATGTACAAGAAGAGCCTCCTACGCCTGAGCCTAAGCCTGATCTTGCCAATGATTCCACGGAACCTTTGGATCCCCCTCCGTGTGATATTGCCGCTAGGAAGAGACCATTATGGCTTTGTGACACCTTACAAGTGTAGAAATTTCTGAATCTTATATCTTATGTAGAAATTATTACTGTTAATCCGGTTAAGCTCCTCCTACTTAGATAAGTTTTTAACTGAATAAACTCAAGTTAACATCAAAGCAAAACACATAACAGATCTCTACCAATTCAGATCTAGAATAAGCACATGCACACGTTCACAAAGTGACACAGTTATTTCTAGACAAATAGTCCTCGGAAAAACCCAATGTGGGAAAACCGGGCTCTGGCTGCTGGAGGGTTCTATTATTAAGAATATTTTTGAATACACAAATCTAGGTTCCAGATCTGGAAAACCCGACAGAGATAACACTATATCTACAACTCTCTAGTTGATTTAGGGCCAAAATAATGATTGATCCACACCCTCAAACGGTATTTACAGGACTCAGCCAAATCTAGGCCTAGAAACCCTAGCGCTACCCCTGAAAGGCTCTGCGTCAACCTCTGAAGCCCCTGATATCCTTTGCGTCAACCTTGGATGGCTTCTAAACCCTCAGCGCTGCTCCAGAAGGGAGTGCATTACCCCAGAATGGATGACGCAGTCACTACGCTACCCCTAAGGGTCTCTGCGTAACCCCTGAAGGGTTTCTTGAAAATTACGTTGTCCTTGCTGCTACTACTACTGCTGTTGCCTTTCTCTACGCTGTCCTTGAGATGATCTCTTCTCTGCCTCTTGTGTATTCTAGAGTCTAGACCCTGGGATCAAATCATCCCCGTGGTCTAAATTCCCCTCTCTACAGCTGAAACACTTCTGAGTATTCTTAGCAAACCCTGCCCTAGAATCTCAGCTTAGCTTCAGTGCTCTGCCTTTGTGTGTCTTTACAAATGACCCCAAGCCTTTCCTTTATACTTTTCTCATTGACAAATCAGCGGCCATGATCAGATCTTGAATCAATGGCTAAGATTAAAAGAAAGTTTGAACCGTGTGACTTAAAACAATTCCATCACATGTTTAATTAAATTCACTTTAATTATTTAAGTTCCCTAAGTTTTAACTTAGGAAATACACTTAAAATAATTAATTAATTTAATATCTCCTAAACCAGATGAAATTTCTCAAATCCATTTCTGGGTCTTGTAGATCAAGTGAACTCTAGTCCCTCCACAAAGTTTGGGAGCTAGAGCACAACTAATGCTACCCCAAATACACAAAATCTCAACAACAAAATGCTAAGAGACATGCTCCTGCAAGAGGAACCTTTGTCGATATCAGGGATATGTTGTAAGAAGCCATGTCGATATCAGGGATATGTTGTAGTTATGAGCAACATTATACAAGTTGAACCATTCCCTTTTGAAGAAGCAGTGAAAGAAAAAGTGTGGAAGGATGCTATGGTCAAAGAACATGAATCCATCATGAAGAACGATAAGTGGAATGTTGTTCTAAGACCAGAAGGGAAGTCTTTTGTGACTTCTAAATGGATATACAAAATTAAGCATAGTGTAGATGGAAGTATCGAGAAATACAAAGTGAGATTTGTGGCTAGAGGTTTCTCACAGAATGAGGGAGAGAACTAGGATGAGATTTTTGCACCTATTGCCCAATATACTACCATTTGATCTATCATTGCTCTTGCTGCTAGCCAGGGATGGACACTTGTTAAATTTAGGTAACCATGGTGTGTTCTATGCTTAATGCAAATTTACTTCAATCTTTCTTAGGCCCGGTTCAAAATAGCAATCACATAACCATGAAAGTAAAATGTTGATAGAACACAATAATAGATCAACAGAAGACAAGCCAATAATATAGATCAGATTTTACAATTCTTCTTGTCCAGCAAAGATATGGGATGGTGTGTGTTATGGTGTCAACAGGATGCTTCAGCCAGCAAAGTCTTTCTTAGATCAGCCAACCCCCCAAGTGTCACACCCACAACCCTCAAAGACATCTCATCACAAGTCAACGCTGGTCAACGAAAAGTTGACGCAGACAGTCAACAGAAAGTCAACGCAGCAGATTAGGGCTTCGGTCAAACTGCACCTTTTCCCTCGATTTTTGTGCCCAACTGTACGGCCTCTAAAAATCGAAATTTCAGCATGAATTTGAGGTCAAACAGACAAGGGTTGACCACAGTCAACGCTCTACAAAAACAGCCCTAAACAAATCCACAAATTTCAGCAACTTTAGCTCTGCACGTGCGAAGGAAAGAGGCCTCCAAAGGCTATCGAACCAATCAGATCACAATGAGAGAATGAGTGTTAAGTTTATGAGCAAATGACCTCCAAGTCTCTCCAATTTATATCCATCAATGAGGGTGTGTGACACATCTATTAGGCTTGTGAGCCTACATTACAAATCTGGCCGATCTTGCACATGTGTGGAAAATAAATTCAAAATATATGTTTTGCTCATCCAAACAAGATGATCTTTAGATCAATCTTGCACCTCTCCGAAAGAGGAATCCAACAAAAATATGATCATCATCATATGAGAAGTGCAACATGGAGATTGGATTTAGTTGCCCAAAATTAACACTCCCTCTCAACTAGGGAGAACTCCATCTGTCCACCTATGCCATCCATCAGTACCATCGTGTACTTTTATCTAGCATCGTGTGTCATCCTACCGTAACTTGCTTTTCTGGCTCTTCTTCTCAAATAGAACAAAAGGTGAGTCACAAAGACATCACGCTCAGCTGACCCGAAGTCAACTTAGAGGTTAAAACCTCTCTTTGACTCAAAAAGAGTCTCATACTAACCCGAAGTCAGTGTAGAGGATAAAACCTCAATAGACTCAAAAGGAGTCACATACTAACCCGAAGTCAGTTTAGAGGTAAGAACCTCATCATAATTGATCCTAGATCAAGGTGTTGGACACGTGCCATCCTAGACATAAAGAGTACGTCAATCTTCGATCCGTCCATCAATCTTGCTATTGGTCTCTATACACATTTCCCACCTCATTGGCCAAAGGAGAGGTACTTCTCATGAATCTGAAACTCCATGGGTAGGATGCATGCGGGGCATAGATCAAAGAGAGGTGACCAACTCAATATCATAATGGTGGGGCAAAAGCACAACAAGGTTCGGCAAGCCCAGCCCCGTGTGTGCTTATAGCTCCAAGAAGTTGTCCCCAAGCCCCCTGGAGCTCCCAGAGCTCATAGTCCAACTCAAGGAGGACCCTTAGAATAGGGTCTTTCCACGATTCTAAGCTCCTCACATAAGGTTAGGAACTTGACCTTCCCCAAGGGCTTCTTGAGAATATCCACAACCTACTCATCTGTTCCTATATGATCGAGCCTTACGGCACCTCACTGTACCATATCCCGAAAAAAGTGGTACCTGATATCAATATGCTTGGATCGTGGAACATGGGATTCTCAGAAAGATGAATCCCACTCTGGTTATCACAAAGGATAACAGTGGTATCTAGCACATGCCCAAACAGCTCAGTGAAGAGCTTTCGCAACCAAACAGCTTCACAATAGGCCATACTCGCTGCAATGTATCCGGCCTCAGCGGTGCTCAAAGCCACCGACTTCTACTTCCTTCTCATCCAAGATATCGAAGCAGAACCCAAGGTGAAGCAACATCCAGATGTGCTCTTGCGATCAAACACACTGCCATCCCAATCAGCATCAATATATCCATGGAGACTCTATGAAAAATTCTGAATGTTACTTATGTAGAAATTTACTGTTAGATTTGGTTATGCTTCTCCTACTTAATCAAGTTATTAATGCTGAAACTTTAGATTAACATCGAAGCAACACATAACAGACTTTCACCAATTCAGATCTAAAACAGAAAAGTACATGCACACAATGACAAAAGTGACACAAGGATTTTTTGGACAATAGTCCCCGGAAAAAAACCCAATGCGGGAAAATCGGTCTTCTGGCTGCTGGAGGGTTTTATTATTAAGAGTTTTCTGAATACAACAAATCTGGGTACCACACTGGTGAACCTGACAGAGAAAAATATAGATCTGTAGCTAACCTGTTGTTCTAAAGCCAAAACGTTGACTGATCCCAAGGTTGCAGGAAACGCTGGCCCTAGGCTCGTTTCTCCAAGGAAACGAAACGAAAACGGGGAAACTCATACCGTATGGCCGGGAAATGCGTTTCCGGCCATACTGGTACGTTTCATGTACGAGAAACGATAAAAGTACGGCCAGAAACGCATTTCCCAGCCGTACAACAGCGTTTCCCCCCAAAAAACGTTATGTTTTGATTTTTTTTATTTTTTTTGGGATTCGTGCAATGTATTATTATTTTATTTGTTTTATTTGTGTATTGGATGCTTCGCTTCTAATGATCAAGCCTATGGCCCTAGTTTTTATATGCGATTCATGGTAATGTTAAATTCTTAAAGTAAAAGTGACATTCTCCTTAATCTTCATTTTCATCCTTTTACTGAATTTTTAACATTACCATGAAATGACTCGGGATGTTTGAGAGTGGTTCCGACCTCATTGGATTTCATATGGAGAAAGTAGAATTTTAGATCTCATTCAAAATCCAGCAAACTTATCAGTTTTTCAGGATTTCAGGATTGGGTGATTGCAATGTTTCCATCGGATTTTGTCATGTATTAGGGTATGGAACTGATATTTAATCAAGAGCACCAATCCCTCTATGTACCTTGATGTTAGTGACATTAGTTGTCAAACTCCTCTATCATGACCCTACTAAAAATGTACCCATCACTCAAAACAAAATCTTGACTTGACATGCTCATAGTCTTTATTGTACTTGCAGCCTCATATTCTTTATTGTACTTGCAACCTCATATATATAATAAAGGCTGATGTTGAGATTTTTATATATAATAAAGGTTGGTTTTGGATATTTCGATATTGCTATTTTTATTATGTCTCTATTATCATTCATCAGTAAATGTCTTGTAACTTGTAATAGTTTATGCTTTGAATTTATCATGTATGTTTTATGATTTCACATAAGATTTACTAAATGTCCTAAATTCTAATATAAATTTATATATATATGTATATCACGTTTCCCCGTTTCCAAAATTTGGGGAGGTCACGTTTCGTATCGCTTCCTGTTTCGGAAACTCATTTCCGTTTCCCCGTTTCGTGCAACTTAGACTAATCCACACCCTCAAACGAGATTTACAAGACTCAACCAAATCTTGGCCCTAGAAACCCTAGCATTGTCCCTGAAGCCCCTACGTCACCTTCTGCAGCCTCTGCGTGCCTCTGTGCTAGCATGGAGAGGGTTGCGTAACCCCAGAATATCTGACGCAGACCCTACGCTGCCCCTGAGGGTCTCTGTGTAACCCAGCTAGGTCCCTAGCTGACAAGCGCTGCCCCAGAAGGGACTGTGTAGCACCTACGTAGTTGAAGTTGCCCATGTGCTGCGCAGTTGCTGCCTCTGCTTCTCTGCACTACCTCTGGAAGTTGCTCTCTGCCTCTTGCTGATTCTAGGCATTGGCATCAGACCATCCCCTTTGCCTAAACTCCCCCCTCTGCAACTGAAACACTTCTAGAAATTCTTAGCAAACCACGCCCTAGAATTCCAGCTTAGCTTTAGTGCTCTGCCTCTGTGTGTCTTCTCCAAAAAACCCCAAGCCTTTCCTTTATACTTTTTCTCATTGGGAAACCAACAGCCATGATCAAATATTGATTCAATGGCTAAGATTAAAAGAAAGCTTGATCTGTGTGACTTAAGACAATTTCAACACATGCTTAATTTAATTAACTTTAATCTTTTAATTTTCCTAAGTTAGACTTAGGGTCCTAAATTAAAAAGATTAATTAATTTAATATCTCCCAAACTGGATGAAATTTCCCAAATCCCTTTCTGGGTATTGGAGATATCATGTACTCTAGTCCCTCCACAAATTTTGGGAGCTAGAGCACATCCGATGCTACCCCATCACACAAGAAAACTCAACACTCCCTCTTAGCGAGGAATGTGCTCTAGTACAAACTCTACTTCATCCCGAAGCTCTACACTGATCTCTGGTGTGGGTCTTTGCACTGATGTTGGACCTATTGCCCTTCATCACTGCACTATTCCTGCCATTATGTATTGTTGCCCATGACATTGCCACCGCCACTGCTACATCTGTACTGCAGCTCCCTCTCAATCTGTTGCATCCATGTTGCCATCTGTTGCACTGCATCTTTAGTCGCTAAGAGAAACATTTGAATCTCATGCCCAATCTTTTACAAACAAGTCAGTTGGGCTGCATCCTCATCACTGTAGCTCCATCGGCTACTCATCTATGCTGTCATCTGGAGGATGATGCACAGGTACATCTCTGCACTGCATAAGATAAGCAGACTCCCTCTGCATTGTTGAAGTCACATCAGCCCCTTGTGCTGAAATCTCTCATGTTGTTGTTGCGTTGCGTTGTCCTCCTGAAGCCTCCACGCTGCTGCAACTCTGCTCTGTGTAAGCATCTCTGCTCTGCGTTGCTGAATTCACATCAGCCCCTACGTTGTTGCTACCACGTTGTTGTTGCATCTACACTGTGTTGCTCCTTCCAGCCTTCAAATTTGCCTCTGCTTCATCCGTGATCTTTGCACCCACTGCTCCACTTGTCTCGCTACTATCTTAAGGCTCTCGTAGCTCGGATGTGATCCAAGAAATGAGCTGCTCAAGGATCCCGCCCTCATTCTGCAGTTGCTCTGCAGATCCACATCGCCCCACTTTCGTGGTTCATGAGTGCTCATGGTTGCATCGTCTTCTGACCCATCATCCACCACAGCAGCCTTGGAAGAAGAAGCTTCCTTGTCCTTTTTCTTCTGAGGACAATTGTTAGCGAAATGTCCTAGTTCGCCACACTGGAAGCACTTGATCTTTGATAGATCCCGCTTCTTCTTCCCTTGCTGCTTCTTTGATGCTAAGGTTGCATCTCATTCATCTTCCTTCTTCACCTTACTCAATGTTGTACTGCTTCTTGGTGAATCTGCGGAGTTCTTCTTGACGCATGATTTCCCACAAGTTGTCCTAGTCGGGATGGTCCACTCTGCCCAAGACACTCTGGACGAAGGTTTCCCAGTCATCTGTGACCACATTAAGAGCAGTCCTGACCACCCATGGTAGTCAACTGGTCTCTGATCGACTGTAATTTGAAGAGAAAATGTTCCATGTCTTCCCACTTGGTCATCATGAATGACCGCATCTGAGTCTCCAGAAGCATCTTCCTCTGGACAGACTTCCCCTCATATTGGGCTGTTAAGGCCACATCACATTAGTTGTTTTCTTCTCAGGTATATGTGGAACAACATGGTCCTTAACTCCATCCATTATCAGCCGCTTGGCATGAGCGGCAACTTCATTGTGCTTCTTCAGGAGATCTACATCGGTTAGCATGGCCAGGACTCGTTCTGCATGGCCTCTTAGACAATATGCCTCTAGGACTATTAGGATTCTAGCCTTCCAAACTGCAAAGTTGAATAGGCCATCCAATCTATCCTGATCACGCAGTCTGTGAGGTGTCATCTGCTTAGAAATCTGTCGGAGCTCCTCTTCTCTATGCTAGAGATCTAGATCTAAGGTCCTTGACAAAATAGGCACCTTCTGCTTCCTCTGACAATTGATTTCCCTTCTTGGAAATCTGCCAAATCAAACAATGATTCAGCTCACTTCGATCCTCTGATCAATCTGCAAGTTTCTTTGGCTAGAAACCCCCTGTGAAGATGATCTCCTCCCACTCTTTGTTACTAGTGCTTAGGCTAAAATTCTGAAAAACTTCAGAAATTTAACCTCACCAGCACCTTCTGAAGTTCTGTAGCTTTGCTTCAAGCACTTTTGGATTAGACAGCTTCATATCTGCGTCATCCTAGTTGGCTTCAGATAATCCCAGCGCTGCCTCTACGCAGTAAGTATGTGGGCCTGCATGGAGCCAGCGTAAGACTGCGTCACCTTGCCCTCTGCGTGATTCTGATCCCTTTGAAACTACGTTGTCCCTTCAGATCTGGCCTTCTGTTGCTGTTGCTGCTCTTCCTGCTACTTACTGCAGCAAGATCCTTCAGTCTTTTGCTGGTGACCTTGCTAGATCTGCAATCACTTTGATACCATGTGAAATTTTTTTAATGTTACTTATACAGAAATCTATTGTTAGATATGGTTATGCTTCTCCTACTTAATTAAGTTATTAATGCTGAAACTTCAGATTAACATCGAAGCAAACACATAACAGACTTTCACCGATTCAGATCTAAAACAGAAAAGTACATGCACACATAGACAAAGTGACACAAGGATTTTTTGGACAATAGTCCCGGGAAAAACCCAATGCGGGAAAACCAGTCTTTTGGCTGCTGGAGGGTTTTATTATTAAGAGTTTTCTGAATACAGCAAATTTGGGTACCACACTGGTGAAGTCGACAGAGAAAATTATAGATCTGCATCTAACCTGTTGTTCTGAAGCCAAAACGTTGACTGATCGACACCCTCAAACGGGATTTACAAGACTTAGCCAAATCTTGGCCCTAGAAACCCCAGCGTTGTCCCTGGAGCCCTTGCGTCAACTTCTGTAGCCTCTGCGTGCCTCTGCGCTGGCCTGGACAGGGCTGCATAACCCCAGATTGGGTGATGCAGACCCTATGTTTCCCTTGAGGTCCCTGTGTAACCCAACTGGGTCCCCGACTGACCAGCGTTGCCCTATAAGGGACTGTGTAGCACCTGCGTAGCTGAAGCTACCCTTGCACTGTGCAGCTGCTGCCCTCTCTACTGTTGTTGCCTCATGCCTCTAGAAGCTGCTTCCTGCCTCTTGTTGATTCTAGGCATTGGGATTAGACCATCCCCTTTGCCTAAACTCCCCTCTCTGCAGCTAAAACACTTCTGGAAATTCTTAGCAAACCGCGCCCTAGAATTCCAGCTTAGCTTTAGTGCTTTGCCTCTGTGTGTCTTCTCCAAATGACCCCAAGCCTTTCCTTTATACTTTTCTCATTGGGAAACCAACAGCCATGATCAAATCTTGAATCAATGGCTAAGATTAAAAGAAAGCTTGATCTGTGTGACTTAAGACAATTTCATCACATGTTTAATTTAATTAACCTTCACCTTTTAATTTTCCTAAGTTAGACTTAGGGTCCTTAATTAAAAAGATTAATTAATTTAATATCTCCCAAACTGGATGAAATTTCCCAAATCCCTTTCTGGGTATTGGAGATCTCATGTACTCTAGTCCCTCCACAAATTTTGGGAGCTAGAGCACATCCGATGCTACCCTATCACACAAGAAAACTCAACAATTTCAAACTCCGGGCAGTGTATCTCAGCCCATGGTTGATTGTGACCTGAAGATATCTCAATAGATTCTTGGCACCAATCTAGTGAATGTGATGAGGATCAACTATATGTTGACTCAAAGTGTTCACGTAAAAACATACGTCCAGACGGGAGTTCACTAGGAACATCAGGGCCCTCACTAATTGTCGATACTCTGTAGGATTTGTCAGCACGGACCCAGCAGTGTTTCCACACAAATTCTTAAAGTTGAGTTCGATCGGTGTCGACAAATACATACAATCCACCATACCAAATCTCTCCAGTAGCTTCAAGACATATTTTCCTTGAGAAAGGAAAATCTCGCCTGGCCTCCGCCAGATCTCCAAGCCTAAGAAATAATGCATCAATCCTAGGTCTTTTATCTCAAACTCAGAAGCTAGCTCCCTCTTACACTGATGAAAGAGAGGGTCAACACCTGTCATGAAGAGATCGTCCACATAGAGAACTAGAATGAGTGGCCTTTCTCTATCAACCTTAAAGTAAAGGTTTGGATCAGCATTACTTCGAGTGAAGCCCAACTTCATCAAGTAGCTATCTATCCTGTCATACCAAGCCCTAGGGGCTTTCTTCAACCCATAGAGGGCTTTCTTCAACCTGCATACATAGGTGTCTCTATGTCGGACTTCGAACCCCAAAGGTTGCTCCACATACACCTCTTCCTTTATAGAACCATGCAGAAAAGCGGTCTTCACATCCATCTGATGGAGACACCATCCTTGCGTTGCAACAAGGGCAATGATAGATCAGATGGTGGTATAGTGGGCCACAGGTGCAAATATATCATGATAAGTTATGCCTTCTTTTTTAGAGAAGCCTCAGGCAACAAATCTTGCCTTGTACTTTTCAGCACTACCATCAGATCCATGCTTGATCTTATAGAGTCATTTTGAGGTGACAACAGATTTGTCCTCCGGTCTCGGGACCACATCCTAGACATCATTTTTCATAATGGACTCATATTCTTCGTGCATACCATCCTTCAAAACTTGATGCTCTATGGCTTCTTCAAATGATCCAAGCTCAGATTGTACAATTGTACTCATGGCTACTAGATACCTTTGGTATCTATTCAGCTTCTTACTTTAATGGAATGTCCCCCTTAGGGCAATATGTCTCTTGGCATCTGTGAGAGCATCCCTAAGCCATGAGGGTATTCTCTTATTTGAAGGAGGTGGATCAATAGGATCCATAGGTCCTTCAACATCGAGCATCAGTTCATCCTTCAGCTCTTCCTACTTCCCTGCTGCTTCATCTTCTTTGTCTTCCTTGGAACCAGGAAGATTTCTCACTTTCTTGAGGGCAGCATCTTCATCAAAGGTGACATCGTGGCATTCCCTTCTTTCTAGAAGCATCCAGCTTACTTCTCTTTTCTTTCGACACATGAAAGTAAACAGAACAACCAAAAACTCTAAAATGAGAAACATCAGGTTTCTTACTAGAGAAGACTTCTTCGAGAGTTTTGGAGTTCAGAGCAAAATGAGGGCATCTATTTTGAACGTACACAGCAATGTTCGCAGCTTCTCCACACAGAAACTTCAAAAAACCTTGGTCACATAGCATGGCGTGGGCAGCTTCCACAATGGTCATGTTCTTTCTTTTAGCAACCCCATTTTGCTCAGAAGTATACGCAGTTGTGGTTTTCCTCTTAAAGCCAGCTTCTCTGCAAAAGTCATTGAATTCATTTGACTCATACTCGGTCCCATTGTCGGTCCTCAAAACTTTGATTCTCTTCTCAGTTTGATTTTCCACCAAGGCCTTGAAGGTACGAAACCATTTGAATGCTTCGTCCTTCTTCTTTAAGAAATATATCCAGGTCTTGCAGGAGAAGTCATGTAATAGGAATATCCTCTTAAGGATGTCACGGGCAGCATACCAGATAAATCAGAATGTATCAACTACAACATATCAATTGTCTTTGTGACACTTGAGGGGAATAGTCCCCTTGTATGCTTCCTTTCGGCACAACCCTGACATATACCTTCATGATCATCTTTAAATTCAGGCATCCCTGACACCACCTTCCTTGCTTCGGGAAGGGCTTTGTAATGAAGGTGTCCAAACCTTCGGTGCCATAACTCTCTTTAATGAGTTGTATCACATGACATAGCCCCCAATGGACTTCCTCCAACCTGGTAGAGTGTATCAACTCCAAAACCAATAGTAAGAGCTTGCTTGAAGTTCTTCTTCCAGATGCATACCATTCCATCAACGAAAGCCACCTTTAACACTTTGTCTTCCATTGCCGAAATAGACACAATGTTCTTCTTCAAATCAAGTACGTACAACACATCTTGTAAACAGAGGACTTGACCTTGAGATAAATGAAGGGTCAGAGTCCCTATCCCTTTCACGGGATAGGTGGCATTATCTCCGAGGATAATTTCTAAATTAGTATCCTTCTTAATCAAATCAGAGAGGGCTTCTTTATAACCAGTGAGGTGCCTTGAAGCACCACTATCAATCAACCAGACATCCAGGGTGTCGGGAGGAGATGCAGCAGAGAGGGCAGATACAAGAATAGATTCATTTCTCTTATTATCAATAATATTAGACTCATTGTACCTAGAATTTCTTGACCTCCTGAAAGGTTGCCCATTTCCACTACGATCAGAGGGAGCCTTCCTTTTTCCTTTGAACCTGTTGTTCCTTTGATTGCCATTCCCCCTGGCGTTGTTGTTGTCATCATCCCTGGGAGAGTCCCTTCTATTAGGGCACTCTCTTGCATAGTGACCAAACTTGTTAAAGTGTAACATCTTCCCTTCCTTCCTTTGGGCCCCGCTCTTCGATGGTTTTGATTTCTCGAACCTCCATTATTCCTCTTCTTTGCATGAACGGTGAAGGCAGTAGGGGTACCTCCATTTCCATTAGAGGGATGATCTCTCTCCATCATTCTTGTCTCCTCTTGAGTGCATCTTGTCAAAATTTCATCAAAATCAGGAATCACATTATTATTAAGAATAGTGGTATTGAATACATACCAATCATGGGGGAGACCTCCAAGCACAATGAGAACCATCTCTCGATCAGCTATTTCTTCTCCAATAGCTAGAAGATTGTTCCTAATTTCAGTGAGCCTCATAAAATAGGATTGAATAGATTCACCCTTGCCCTTCTTGATATTCTTCAGTTGATTCTTGAAGAAAAGAACTTGATTAGCATTGCTAGCCCTGAACATGCTAACCAACTTATCATACATCTCTTTAGATGTGCTCAGCTCAGAAATGTAAGCAACCAAGTGGTTATGAATAGAAACCTGTATAGTCATCTTTGCTTTGATTTCCCCTTTTCTATACTTTGTCTTTGTGGCAGCAGCTGCATTTGATGGAGGCTCTTGAATCTTTCCCTGCACATAGTCCATGACATCTTGATCTTCTAATGCCAAAATCCAAGGACATCTTCCATGCATGATAATCGGACTTATCAGTCAATTTATCATCAGCCTTGAAACCCTTGTAGGTTGAGGGGGCCATTTGTCCTTGATGGGATTCCTTCTTCGGTGATTGCTTTTCACACTAGCTTGGACTTTGTCTTCACCTCAGCTCTGATACCATGTTAAATTTAGATAACCATGGTGTGTTCTATGGTTAATGCAAATTTACTTCAATCTTTCTTAGGTCTGATTCAAAATAGCAATCACATAAACATGAAAGTAAAATGTTGATAGAACATAATAATAGATCAACAGAAGACAAGCCAATAATATAGATCAGATTTTACAATTCTTCTTGTCCAGCAAAGATATGGGATGTTGTGTGTTACGACAGTCAATAAGATGCTTCAGCCAGCAAAGTCTTTCTTAGATCAGCCAACCCTCCAAGTGTCACACCCACGGCCCTCAAAGACAGCGCATCACAAGTCAACGCTGGTCAACCAAAAGTCAACGCAGACAGTCAACAAAAGGTCAACGCAACAGATTAGGCTTTTGTCAAACTGCTTCTTCTCCATCGAATTTTTGTGCCCAGTTGTACAGCCTCTAAAAATTGGAATTTCAGCATGAATTTGAGGTCAAACGGACAAGGGTTGACCACACTCAACGCTGGTCAACGCTCTGCAAAAACAGCCCTAAACAAATCCGTAAATTTCAACAACTTCAGCTTCGCACACATGAAGGAAAGAGGTCTCCAAAGGCTATTGAACCAATCAGATCACAATGAGAGAATGTGTGTTGAGTTGATGAGCAAATGACTTCCAAGTCTCTCCAATTTATATCCATCAATGAGGGTGTGTGACACATCTATTAGGCTTGTGAGCCTACATTACAAATCTAGCCGACCTTGCACATGTGTGGAAAATTGTTAAAATTGGACAACTAGGTCCAAAATCCATGTTGTGATGCTCAGATGAAGATACCAATATTTTTATTAGGTTCCTCTTTCGGAGAAGTGCAAGATCAATCTAAAGATCATCTTGATCCGATGAGCAGAACATTTATTTTGAATTTATTTTTAAAACTTTCAAAATATGTGCAGGTCAGCCTTAAGGTTTTACACCCCCAGCAAACGTGTCACACACCCTCACTAATGGATATAAATAAAGTCAACGTTGGAGGACATTTCACTCATCCCCTCATCACACATTTCTCTCTCCACTTCTGATTGGTTCGAGCTACTTGTAGGCAAATCTACGATTCACACATGGGAGAAGGACAAAGACGTTTTCTGTTGCAGCTAGGGTTTCTACCGCAAGTTTGACCAACGTTGACTTTGGTCAATGCATGGTCAAAAGGAGCTGAATTTGGCATAGAATTCGATTTCTGCAGTCCGTACATTTTGGCACAAGAACCGAGGTCAACGATTGACCATAGACTGTGATGTGTTGACTTTGACTTGCTGTTGTTCTTCATTGACTTTCTGGGCAACATTGACTTTTTGGACAACGTTGACTATTTGGGTTGTGTTGACTTTGGTTGACTTGGGTTGATTGATGAGGGTGATGTTACACATACTGGGCTGGCTGACCAATAAGACTTTGTTGGTTGAAGCATCCTGCTAATCGTTGTAACACACCAACACATATATATTTTTCTGGCTTGTCTTCTGTTGATCTACTGGTATGTTCTATCAGCGTTTTACTTTATTGTTTATGTGATTGTTGTCTGAAATTGAAGAGAAAGTAAAGTTGCATCAAGCATAGAACATCTACAGAAATTTACATTGTGTCAGAGGTGAGGTGAAGACAAAGCCCTAACTTGTAGCAATCACCGAAGAAGAGAATGGGTTCCTCAAACTACAATGGCTTTAAGGTTGATGACAAATTAACTAGGAAGGATGACTTCCATGCTTGGAAGATGACATTGGATCTTATGTTGGAAGACCAAGATGTCATGGACTATGTGCAAGGTAAAATCCAAGAGCCTCCATCCACTGCAACTGCAACCACCAAGACAAAATATAAGAAGGGGGAGATCAAAGCAAAGCTGATGATCAAGGACTCAATTCACAAGAGTCTGGTTGCCTACATCTCTGAGCTGGGCACATCAAAAGAGATGTATTTTAAGTTGGTCAACATGTTCAAGGCCAACAATGCAAATCAAGTACTATTCTTCAAGAATCAATTGAAGAATCTGAAGAAAGGCAAGGATGAGTCTGTTCAATCATACTTTCTGAAGCTGACCGAGATCAGGAACAATCTGTTGGCTATTGGGGAGACAATAGCTGATCGAGAGATGGTACTCACCGCACTTGGAGGGCTCCCATCTGAATGGCATGTGTTCAACACTACCATTCTAAATAATAATGTGATACATGACTTTGAAAAAGTACTATCGAGATGCGTAAAAGAAGAGACAAGAATGAAGGACTATGGAAATGAAGGAAATGCTGCCTACGCTGCTCATTCTAAAAAGAAGAACTTTGGTGCTCCAAAGAACAAAGGCCGAAAAAGGGCAAGTGTTACACTTGTCATAGGCCAGGTCACTATGCTAGAGAATGTCCATTCAAGAAGGATTCTCCCGATGGTGATGACAACAACAACAACGGGAGGAATGACAATCAAAGGAACAACAGGTTCAAGGGAAAGAGGAAGGCTCCCTCCGGCGGAAATGAGCAACCTTTCAAAAGATCAAGAAATTCCAGGTATGAGGAATCAAATGTTCTTGATAAAATAAATGAATTCATTCTTGTATCTGCCCTCTCTACTGCATCTCCACCCGACACTATGGATGTCTGGTTGATAGATAGTGGTGCCTCAAGGCACATCACTGGGTTCAAGGAAGCACTCTCTGATATAGTTGAGAAGGATACTAATCTGGAAATTATCCTTGGAGATAATGCCACCTATCCCGTGAAAGGGATCGGGGCTGTGACTCGGCCCTCCACTTGTCTTAAGGTCAAGTCCTCCACTTGCAGGATGTACTCTATGTACCTAATTTGAAGAAAAACCTTGTGTCTATATCAGCCATGGAAGACAAAGGTTCCAATGTGGCATCATTGATGGAAAGGTGCGCATGTGGAAGAAGAGCTTCAAGGAAGCTATCACGATTGGGTTTAGAGTTGATACACTCTACCAGGTTGGAAGAAGTCCACTGGGAGCGATGACATGTGATACTATGGCACCGGAGGTTTGGACACCTTCACTACAAATCCCTTCCCGAAGCAAGGAAGGTGGTGACGGGGATGCCCGAGTTCTCAAATAATCATGAAGGTGTATGTCAGGGTTGTGCCGAAGGAAAGCATACAAGGGGACCTTTCCCCTCAAGCTTCACAAAGACATCTAATGTCTTGCATTGATACATTCTGATATGTCTGGTATGCTTCCCATGACATCCTTGGTAGGATGTTCTTATTATATGAAACATACGAGTTTAAGAACTTTTGCAGAGGAGCTAGCATCAAGAGGGAGACCACAATGTTTGTGCACTAGAACGAAACTTTGATTGCCTATAGAGTCTATGTGCCTGGTCAAAGGGAAGTGGAGATATGCCACAATGTCACTTTTGACGAAGATGCTTACCTGAGGAAAGTAGTCAATCTTCCGAGATTTGAGGAAGATCATGAAGCAAGGCCTGGAAATCAAGAAGAACCAAAGGATGAGACGATGCCTGATGTTGAAGGACAGATGGACCTGATCTATCCACCTCCTTCACTGGGGAAGAGACCATCATGGCTCAGGGACACACTCGAGGAAGCTGAGGGACATATGGCCCCAAGGGGGACATTCCGTGAAAGCAAGAAGTTGAGTAGATACCAAGGGTATCTAGCAACCATGAGTACTATTGTACAATCCGAGCCTGGATCTTTTGAGGAAGCCGTAAAGCATCAAGTATGGAAGGATGCTATGCACGAAGAGTATGAGTCCATAATGAAGAATGATGTATGGGATGTGGTTCCAAGACCGGAGGACAAAGCAGTTGTCACCTCGAAATGGCTCTACAAAATCAAGCATGGATCTGATGGAAGTGCTAAAAAGTTCAAGGCAAGGTTCGTTGCCCGTGGCTTCTCTCAAAAGGAAGGCATAGACTATGATGACATATTTGCACCTGTGGCCCAATATACCACCATTCGATCTATCATAGCCCTTGTTGCTACGCAAGGATGGAGTCTTCATCAGATGGATGTGAAGACCGCATTTTTGCATGGTGCGATAAAGGAAGAGGTATATGTGGAGCAACCTCTGCGGTTCGAAGTCCGGGATCGGGACACCCATGTCTGCTGGTTGAAGAAAGCCCTCTATGGGTTGAAGGAAGCACCCAGAGCTTGGTACGAGAGGATAGATAGCTACCTGATGACGCTGGGCTTCACTCGTAGTAATGTTGATCCAAACCTTTACTTCAAGGTTGATAGAGAGAAGCCTCTCATTATGGTGTTGTATGTGGACGACCTCTTCCTGACAAGTGCTGACCCTCTCATTCATCAGTGCAAGAGGGAGCTCGCTGCTAGGTTCGAGACGAAGGACCTAGGATTGATGCACTTCTTCCTAGGCCTAGAGGTCTGGCAGACACCTGGCGAGATTTTCCTTTCTCAAGGAAAATATATTGTGAAGCTTCTGGAAAGATTTGGTATGGTGGACTGTAAGTCCGTGCCGACACTGATAGAGCTCAACTTTAAGAAGTTGAGTGGCAGCGCTGTTGGGCCCATGCTAGCAAATCCTACCAAGTATCATCAACTCGTAGGGGCCCCGATGTTCTTAGTGAACACCCATCCGAACATATGTTTTGCAGTGAACACTTTGATTCAACACATGGTTGATCATAACATTCACTAAGTTGGTGCCAAGAAACTCTTGAGATATCTCCAGAGCACGATAGACCATGGGCCGGGATACACTGCCGAGAGCATGACACTCCATGGATATGTTGATGTCGATTAGGCTGGCAGTGTGGTGGATCGCAAGAGCACATCTGGATGCTACTTCACAAGTAGATCTGCTTCGGGCAGGAAACGGAAGTCGGTAGCCTTCAGCACCGCTAAGGCCGAATACATTGCAGCATGTATGGCCTGTTGTGAAGTCACTTGGTTGCGAAAGCTCTTCAGTGAGCTGTTCGAGCATGTGCTAGATGCCACCATTATCCTTTGTGATAACCTGAGGGGGATTTGTTTGTCATAGAATCCTGTGTTCCAGGAACGATCCAAGCATGTTGATGGCTGGTACCACTTTATCCGGGATATGGTACAGCGAGGCGTCGTAAGGCTCGATCATATAGGAACTGATGAGCAGGTCGCAGATATTCTCACAATGCCCTTGGGAAAGGTCATGTTCCTAACCTTCCGTGAGAATTTGGGAATCATGGAACGACCCTATTCTAAGGGTCCTGTTGGACGATGAGTTGTGGGAACTCTGGGGGGCCTTGGGGATAGTTCCTGGAGCTATAAGCAACCACGGGACTAGGCTATTCAAACCTTGTGTGCTTCTACCCCACCGTTATGATGATTGAGTTGGTTCGCCTCTCATGATCTATGCCCCGTATGCATCCTGCCCATTTGAGTTCCAAACTCATGGGAAGTACTTCTCATTTGGAAAATGAGGTGGGAAAAGCTAGAGACTAGTAGCACATACTGATGGACACATCGGAGATTGCTGTACTCTCTATCTAGGATGACACTTGTCCAACCACTTGATCTAGGATCAAGTCTAGTGAGGTTTCAGACCTCCTACTGACTTCGGGTTAGTATATATGACTCTCTTGAGTCCATGTGAGGTTTCGAACCTCCTACTGACTTCGGGTCAGATAAACCAACTTCGGGTTGGTATGAGACCCTTTGTGAGTCCTATAGAGGTCTTGGACCTCTGGGCTGAATCTGTCAGTCGAGAATGATGTCTTTGTGACTGACCCATTTATGTTCTGAAATAAAGAGCCAGCAAAGCAAGTTACAGCGGGATGACGCACAATGTTGAGTTGCACAGGTGGATGGAGTTCTTCCTAGTTGAGAGGGAGTGTTAAAATTGGACACAACTAGGTCCAAACTCCATGTTGTGATGCTCAGATGAAGATACCAATATTTTTATTGGGTTCCTCTTTCGGAGAAGTGCAAGATCGATCTAAAGATCATCTTGATCCGATGAGCAGAACATTTATTTTGAATTTATTTTTAATACTTTCAAAATATGTAAGTCGGCCTTAAGGTTTTACACCCCCAGTAAATGTGTCACACAACCTCATTGATAGTTACAAATAAAGTCAACGTTGGAGGACATTTCACTCATCTCCTCATCACACGTTTCTCTCTCCACTTCTGATTGGTTCGAGCTACTTGGAGGCAAATCTACGGTTCACACGTGGGAGAAGGACAAAGACATTTTCTGCTGCAGCTAGGGTTTCCACCACAAGTTTGACCAGCGTTGACTTTGGTCAACGCATGTTCAAAAGGCGCTGAATTCTGGCATAGACTTCGATTTCTGCAGTCTGTACATTTTGGCACAAGAACCGAGGTCAAAGGTTGACCGTAGACTGTGCTGCGTTGACTTTGACTTGTGGCTATTCTGCGTTGACTTTGACTTGCAGCTATTCTGCATTGAATTTATGGGCAGTGTTGACTTTTTGGACAACGATGACTATTTGGGTTGTGTTGACTTTGGTTGACTTGGGTTGATTGATGAGGGTGAGTGACACATACTGGGCTGGCTGACCAATAAGACTTCGCTGGTTGAAGCATCCTGCTAATCGCCGTAACGCACCAACACACACATATTTTTCTGGCTTGTCTTCTGTTGATCTACTGGTATGTTCTGTTAGCATTTTACTTTATTGTTTATGTGATTGTTGTCTGAAATTGAAGAGAAAGTAAAGTTGCATCAAGCATAGAACATCTACATAAATTTACGAAAATAAATTCAAAATATATGTTCTGCTCATCCAAACAAGATGATCTTTAGATCAATCTTGCACCTCTCTGAAAGAGGAATCCAACAAAAATATGATCATCATCATATGAGCAGTGCAACATGGAGTTTGGACCTAGTTGCCCAAAATTAACAACACTTCATCAAATGGATGTGAAAATTGCATTTTTTCATGGCATTCTCAAGGAAGAAGTATACTTGGAGCAACCACAAGGCATTAAGGAACACGATAGGAAGACTCATGTGTGCAGGTTGAAGAAGACCCTTTATGGATTGACGCAAGACCCTAGGGCGTGGTATGCCCACATTGATAGCTATCTGGTTAATCTTGGATTTACAAGAAGCAATGTTGATATGAATCTCTACTTCAACGGTATCCAAGGTATGCCTTTGATTTTGGTATTATATGTTGATGATTTATTCTTCAAGTGGGGAACTTCTTATCCTCCAATTTAAGAGGGAGTTGGCATCTAAGTTTGAGATGAAAGATCTTGAATCATGGTTGTTTGGGAGCGGGAGTGGGAGCGGGAGCACCATTTTCAAAAGCTCCCGGTCCGGAGCGTTTCAGGGAGCGTTTATATATATATATATATATATATATATATATATATATATATTGATGCATATATGTCAACAAAAGCATGCAGAATGATCAATTAGACATAAAAAACATAGATTGAATCATATAACATCAATCATCTAGAAGTTATAATCTTCATCAACCACGCCCACAAGTTGGAAGCATACAACATATTGATTCTTGAGTCTCACGAATCATCAATCTGAAGGTTTCAAGCTTTCAAAATTCAATATATAACATTTATCATCATTGATATATAACATTTATCATCATTGATTTCAAATTTCAATATCTAACATTTATCATCATGGATATATATCATAATTCATTTATCATCATTGATTCATTGATTTCAAAATTCAATATACATTTATCATCATTGATATATAACATTTATCATCATTGATTCATTGATTTCAAATTTCAATATATAACATTTATCATCATTGATTCATTGATTTCAAAATTCAATATATACAATTTATCATCATTGATATATAACATTTATCATCATTGATTCATTGATCACCATATAACTTTCATGAAGCATCATATTCATAATTCATAATGACTTGTAAACTTATAAATGCCAACTTCAAAGTTTCATCTTTCAAATTCAAACTTCAAACTTAAATTGTCATTAAATATATGAAAGAGTCAAGTTTCAACTGTTCAACTGTCAACAATTATAAAAGATAAAAACTACTAGAAAATAGAAAAGACTAGTAAACAACAAATCTATTTTATCTATTGGCTGGCCCCTTGCCACGCCCACGAGAAATGTCTAATTTGTGCGAACCACGAGGAAATGATGGTCTTCTAGTACTCTCAAAAGTACCACGTCCACGACCATGACTAGAAGGTGGAGGTTGAATCTGCAAAGGAACAATAGTTGGATATCGAGAACTGGCACTGGCACTGGCACCCGCACTGCTACTGGATGGTGGGACTAGCCTTGTGTGTGGCGGTGCTGCTGATGCTTCATCATCATCCCTAAAAAGTCCTGCCTCCAATTCTTCCATATGTACCGTGTCATCCTCCAAATTATCATCCTCTGGGTTGTTGTCCCAGACTCTGTATGATCGATCCTCATATGCCCGATCACAGTAATGGCTCAACAACCTCAAGTTGTAATGCACATAAACCAAGCTTTCAGCTCGGTTTTCATTCAGCCTGTTTCTTCTCACATTATGTATGAAGCTGCAGGTGCTCCAACACCTCTTTGTAGAAGAAGTATTCACAACCTGTGAGAGAACTTTTTTTGCCAACTTTGGAAAAAGTCTCATGCTGCCATATGCTTCCCACCATGTGAGAGCATCAAATCTGTCTCTGTCTTCCATTGCATGGAAATAACCAAAGTTAGCAGTGCAACTGAAGTATTTTCCTAATTCAAAGCGCAATCTAGCACACTCCTCCCTGTCGGGTACCAACTTGTCTAATGCCTTCATGTACCCCTCTTGTACCTCTAGATCTGTGTGAGGTTTGATCCTAACCCCACCTCCAAGTGCAGGTTGGCCCAACCAAGATGGAGAGTAGTATTTTAGCATAAGGATATATGCCAAGGCATGTAATGGAACATTGAGTTTATTCCACCGTGCACACACACAGTCATGAATCATAGCATACAAGTTGGGATCATTATCCTTAACAACACCTTTTATTTGGCCCAACATGTTGTCCATCTGCTCATAAACCTCCCCAATCACTGGTTTATCTATATCTACAAACCGAATCATGTGATAAATGGGCTTGGTGAAATTCAAAATTTCCCTCACACGTGCCCAAAACAAAGAGTCAAGGACGGTCTCCTCCACATGTTCAAAACCTTGCCTGTCAACTATTGTTGTTGCCCTATCCTTTAATACTTGCCAGTGTGGGCTTGATACCATTGCAGCCAATGACTCTCTTACCTTCAAAAGGCACCTGAAAATGAGGTAATAGCTAGCAAATCTAGTCTTTTTTATCTTCAACAACTCCAATTTGGAGTGAGTACGGAAAAGCTCATGGGTATTACTATGATCTGTAATAAATTTTATCATTTTTTAACGTCTCTTGTACAAATCACCAAGCTATTTGAATTGAGGTTGTTTGTTTTTAATGATATCATGCATCAAAAGGTTCATTGTGTGAACCAAACACCTAGACCAAAATATGTTGGGGTATTTATCCTCAATAATTGCTCCTGCTGCCTTACAGTTAGCAGCATTATCAGTGATGACTTGTATGACATTGTATGGCCTAGTCTTTTCAATTATTGCAAGTAATGGTTCTGCAATGTTAATGTCGGTCTTGAATTTGTCTGAATAATCATATGCTGACAGGAAGATTGCACCACTAACCGACATAGCCAAAACACTTATCAATGGCTTTCCTTTTACATTGGTCCATCCATCAGAGAAAATGGACACCCCATGCTCATTCCACGAATTTGTCATTCTAGCCAAAGAATGGTTTATTTTAGCTTTTTCATGATCAAGACCCACAGTTCTGGCCTTGTCATACCCAGGGGTCCTATATCCTTTGGGGGCATCATTAATGGCAAAAACCATTTCATGCCAATAAGGTGAGAAAAGAACATTGAATGGCACCCCACATGCATATAGAAACCAAAAAAAATTTGAATCCACATCATTCCTACACCCTTTGTCAAGAAAATCAGATATGGTTCTATGCCTTAATCCAAGTGTGCCACTACCTCCATAACCACTGCCATGGGTGGAAGTTGATGGACTTCTTTGTCCATGATGTGATGCACTGATGGTGTATAAGAATCAATGAAACCCCTAGATCTTTTAGATCTCTGTAGGGCAGCCTCCTCTTCCTTTCTATATTTCTCTCTCTGTGTTGCTGGCACACTAACACAAATTTTGATTCCTAGATTTTTGTCTCCATCCCCTAGCATTTTCCGACAAAGGTGCCTTCTCGCACGAGTGTATGAACCATGGTATTCTTTATTGGAATGGGGGCAAAGAAATTTAGTGGTTCCACCACCTTTCCCTCCTTCCTGCCTCTGAACATATTTCCACAAAGGTGTCTGAGTTTGGTCTTGTCTCGTTGGGGTATCCGTGGCCTCATGTTCTCCACTCCCCCCTTCCTCCTCAGCATAATCCTCCTCCTCTTCAGGATTTTCATCAAATCCACCATAACCCACTTCTTCATCCTCATTTTCTCTAATGTGCCTCTTTCTTCTACTCTCCAACACCATTATTACAAAGAAAGGAACCAACATGATGAAAATCCCTAGCCATATAGCCATGATGTTTCAAGTTTCAAGTTTCTAGCCTGCAAAAAAATGGAGAAATGCCAAATGGGAATAGGAAATGCAACATATGAAAAAAACAATTCAATTTTTAAGTTTTCAACACAATAAAATGCAACATTCAAAAAATAATAATAATAAAAAAAAAAAAATCAAAATCAAGTTTTCATTTTTGAACAACTTAAAAATTCATCCTAGAAAATAAAAAACTAGATTAGAAGACCTACCTCTTTCTTGCAATCCTCCTCTTGCTCTCTTGCAGCTTTCTCCTTGCTCTCTCCTTGGCACTTCCGCAGCTCCGCTCTCCAACTCTTGCTCCAAGCTCTCCTTCTCTCCAAATCTTGCTCCAAGCTCCTCTTGCTCTCACTCACTCAACTAAAACAATAAAACAAAATGAGGGGAGGGTGGGCTTTTATTTACCCAACCCTCATCCCTCCCTCTCCAAAAAAAAACGAATTTTTTGAAGAATTTTTTTCACGCCGCCAGGGAGCGTTTTTTTTGTTGGGGAGCGTTTGGGAGCGAACGCTCCTCGACCACTTCCGGCATTTAAAAAACGCTCCCGAAGTTTTTTTTTAATGCCGGAATCGGTCGGGGAGCGTTCGCTCCCAAACGCTCCCCAACAAAAAAAACGCTCCCTGGCGGCGTGAAAAAAATTCTTCAAAAAATTCGTTTTTTTTTTGAGAGGGAGGGATGAGGGTTGGGTAAATAAAAGCCCACTCGAGCGCTCCCTGAAATGCTCTCGAAAAGGCAAGGAGCGTTTTTACAAGCTTGGAAGCGCACTCTCAAAAACGCTCCCGAACGGAGCGCGTTTCGGGAGCGAGAACAAGGGGGGGTGAAGCTTCCCCGCAACCTTGTCTT
The DNA here is from genome assembly GCA_034641835.2 of Pinus albicaulis. Taxonomy (NCBI): domain Eukaryota; kingdom Viridiplantae; phylum Streptophyta; class Pinopsida; order Pinales; family Pinaceae; genus Pinus; species Pinus albicaulis. Next base: position 649,428,209 of record CM076579.1, read on the forward strand.
GAATTGATGCACTACTTCATGGGCTTAGAGATGTCGCTAGTGAGATTTTCCTTTCTCAAGGAAAATATGTCGTCACGTTGTTGGAAATATATAGAATAATGGAATGCAAATCCATAGCCACACTGATCGAGATGAATTTTATGAAGTTATGTGGTGAAGCTGAGAGACCTGATTTGGAAAATCCTTCTGAGTACCGGCAATTGATTGGGGCACTGATGTTCTTAGTGAACACTAGACCAGACATATGTTTTGTTAGATATCATTTTTGGGGATTCACTGCGTTAAGTAAGTCATTCATCTATGACCATTTCCATGAGAGGTAGTTGCAACTGACTGATTTCTCATGATTTTTGAATAGTCCACTTCGCACTCATTGCATCAGGTGATGTTCACAGGGTTGAAGAAGTGGGATTGAAACTAGTGAAATGAATCACATAGCGCCAATTATCACTTCCGGGGTTTGCACACGGTAACCAGGACATCACGGGAGGTCACCCATCCCAGATCGCCTCTGGCTCAAGCGCACTAAACTGTGGAATTTTCCCCACAATCAAGCCCACTTAGCTTGCTACCCCATTTGCAAAACCTTAGCAAGTATTGTGCCTCATAAACCATTCAAGTAGAGCTCCCTTCACTCTTTGTATTTAGGTATTGAGGGGTTTTTCCGCAATGCATTATATTAGATATCATTTTTTGGGATTCAACTACATTAAGTAAGTCATTCATCTATGACCATTTCCATGAGAGGTACTCGTAACTGACTAATTTCTCATGATTTTTGAATAGTCGTAACTGAAAAATTAGTCAGTTACGACTACCTCTCATGGAAATGGTCATAGATGAATGACTTACTTAACACAGCTGAATCCCAAAAAATGATATCTAATATAATGCACTACGAAAAAACCCCTCAATATGTTTTGTTGTCAACACTCTAAGTTAATTTATGGTGGAGCCACTACATGCACACTAGGTTACTACTAAGCATGTGTTGAGATACCTACATGGGACTACAAATCATGGATTGAGATACACTGTCAAAGACATCTGGAAGTAACCACAGATTTGCCCTCAGGCCTCGGCACCACCTCCCAAACATCATTCTTCATGATAGAAGAATACTCCTCATGCATGGCCTTTCTCCAGACCTGCTGGCTAGCTGCCTTCTCATAGCTAGAAGGCTCAGAGTCAACGATGTTGGCAACCATTGCCATATAGCTACAAAACCTATCAGGTGGTTTGCTCTCTCTGACTGGCCTCTTAGGCCTAGTAACAGATGTGGCCTCTCTCAAGGTATCCTAAAGCCACTTGAGCTTCCTCTTCCCTGAGCACACTTCTCCCACTGGAGAATGAAACTCCTCCTCCTCATCATCAGGAGCCTAAACTCCTAACTGTCTATCTGCTGTCCTCCTAGCTGAACCTGAACCTGTAGACATTGAAGTACCGTGTGAACTGTCCATCAGTGGACTCCCTAGTGAACTACTCTGCGAACTACTTTGCATGCTGCCTGAAGCACCACCCCTCTGACTCTGTGAGCCACTGCTCACTGATGGACCTGACACCGTAATAAATGTACCTCCGGATCCTCCTGATCCCTGCCCACTGGATCCCTGTTACTGACTCAACTGCTCCTGAAGGTCTGGCTAATCCAGATACTCTAACTCCTGTGACCTCCTAAAAGCCCTGTCCTCCTCAAACTTCACATCCCGCCTAACAACAACTCTACTCTGTGCAGGAATATAAATCCGAAAGGCCTTCAGATCTCACCGTAGCCCACAAAGACACCCTTCTCTGCGGTGGGCTCTAGCTTGGTCCTCTTCTCCTTGGGTACGTAGGAGTATGAAATACACCCAAAGATACGAAGATGACCAACATCAGGCTTCTTCCTAGAAAAAGCCTCCTCCGGAGTCACATGCCCCAAAGCACGATGCGGACTCCTGTTCTACAAATATACAGCAGTATTGCAGGCCTCTGCCCACAAAAACAATGGTAACCCCTAATCATGTAACATGGCTTTGGCAGCCCCTCCAATGGATCTGTTCAACCTCTCCGCAACCCCGTTCTGTTGGGGGTTGTGAGGAACACTGAACTCCCTCCTAATGCCTGCCTCCACACAATAATCAACAAACTCACCAAGAGTGTACTCTCCTCCATTATCCGACTTTAGGGACTTGATCTTTCGACCTATCTGAGTCTCCACAGGAGCTCTGAACTCCTGAAACCACTTAAAGACCTCATTCTTGGTCTTCAAGAAATAAATCCAGGTCCTCCTGGAGTGATCATCAATGAATAAAACATAATACTCATATCCACTCAAGGAAACATGAGACATCCGACCGCTCACATCGGAATGAATCAAATCAAGTATCCCAATCGATCTGCTGTCACTGCTGGGAAAAGGAGATTTGGCAAACTTGCCCATAGCACATCCTCTGCATGTATCAAAGTGATCAGTACTGAAATCTGGCACACCTGTAGTGATCTCCCGCAATGTCCTCAAGGCTCAAAAACTTATCCCAAGTGATCTTCTTCTTTCTAAGATGATACACAATTAGAATTCTAATCATACCTCTATGATATAAATTGTGCAAAGAGTAAATTGGGATCTTCTGCAGTTTTAGGGACATTTTGAGCAAGGATTTATATAGAAAATAAGGCAAGTTCATAGGTTTATCTCCTGAAATGTGAGCAAGAAATCTTAATTGATAATGGTCGATAGAGGAAAACCTACCCGCGTATGTAATGTATTTTTTCACTATGGTGATCACATGTTGCCACTCAGCCTTAAAGTAGGAAATGTGTGCAGTTGAATTCCACTTAACATTAACATGTTCAGGCTCAAGGTATAGACTTAATTCTGTGGGCAGCGTTTTTTTTTTAACCAGTGTTCACCAATTGCAGAGGTTTGAGTAGCACGAGCCATGATGGCCTCGAAGATGTTGAATGTCTTGCTTCCCAGCTTGACCTTTTCACCATCAAAGCTCTCGGAAAAAGCCTGAGCTAAAGCCATATTCTCTTCGGGAAACTTTTGCAGAAATTTATACCAGCCAGCAGACTTAAACTGAGGTTTAGCCCTAGCATCAACGAACCTAGTGTTTGCTGGCTCGGACCTGTTGACATTACCACCTTTTCCCATATCTTCCAACAGCTAGACTGCTTACAAACACACAGTTGTTTGGTTCTGGTTGCAAAACCCTACACGAAGCCCTGGATTTCCTGACTTGAGATACTAAAACTGCTTGTTGTAGAAATGACTTCTGGTAGTTGTAGCCTGCATAGAGAATTTTGATCAAGTGAACACCAAACTCACTCTCTGATTTCGCGCTTGTAATCATGGAATGGAGTAATGACATGCTTTGAAATAATTCGAAAACAAGCGCCAAGTCATCCCATCATGCTTAACACTCCACGTAGCATTAAATGCCTGATACCTCATATTATGATTTCCACTTCACTTAAGTGGGGTAGCTATAGGTTAGTTGCATAGATTATGTGTCCACTCACTTATAATAATCCTCCTAGGTTAAACAATAATTAATCTTATTTAAAAGAATAATCATGTTTATAGCATAGGAGGTCTTCAATGATCTTCAAACATGCATGGTCCTTGCTTTTAAAATATTCTTTGCTGCTCCTATATGCTTGAGAAATAGCTGTCTTTACCTCTGAATTGCAAGAAACCAAATCTCAGCGAAATAGCTGCACTTTTCACTGAGTTACCACTATGAACAGGTCCCTGAAGAAATAGTAACTCTTTTCATTGTGTGAGTAATATGACCTTCAATTTAGAGAAATAGCTACCTTCCATTACATCACTATGTTAACAATGAAATTAGAACAGAGGTAGCTATTATCCCAAACAAAGTGGCCATACATTTATTACCCAAACGACAAATAGCCTTCGACACTAACTTAAGTTAAAACAATGATTTTAACTTATTTTATGAACCTAAGACACTAATAACACCTATACACTTAAAAGTACTTTGATTTTGAGACTCTTTTTTTACTTTTATTAAGAATGACTCAAACTTTGACATGGACTAGGACATTAGAAAATTTTGAGAACAGTGATACAATGGCGATCGCACCATTAACATTTTCAGTGCTAACACAAACATTGATCTTATGTGATGTAATATTTCTGTTTAGCAATTCTGCTAGCCGGAATATTAATTTTGGCGAATTTTGATAATATCACAGTTTTGACTTAGGAAATGTGGATTTTGGCACCCACAAATAAACTTATGCGATTATAGGCCTCAAAACATTAGGTTCAGGCAAAGTATTGTGGCAAGAATGGAGGATGGGGCCCAATGAGGATGAATTGCGGCCCACATGAAGGCATCGCAGTTATTGGTGCGTGTTAGAGGCTAGAGGCACATGGTGAGGCCCAAGGGAACGTTCGGAAGCCTTGAATAAAAAGGAACCATGAGGCTCATTTCTCTCATTCATTCATCTATTTCAAAATTGTCTTTGGCAAGAGCACACTTGAACAGTGAGCCAAGTCTGCATGTGTTGTTCAGCACACGGGTGTCTTCGAGTGGAGATCCCAGCCTTTGCTTCGGTGGACTTCGAGTGCCAACCCAAGGAAGGTGCTTCGCCACATATTCAATCAATCTAGCAGCAGAGAGCCTCATCTACAACGTAGTTACTTCACCAACAGCGCAGAGACATTCCCAGCTACACAGTCCCTTGAGGGATTCACTCCGAGAGCCAAGGAGTGTGTGGAATTTTCGCAGAGGATTTGGAGGGAAGGTTTGGAGCCTTCTAACAGGGATTTTCTAGGCATTTCGGTGGCATCCAGCAGCAGTTTTATCAGGAGGTCTGAATTTCCCAACAATCTAGACAGCCAAGCCCAAGAGGGCCAATTTCTGGGGTCAAGTTTTTGGGTGAACTCTTTCTAGGTTTTTTCTGGGTTTGTTGAGGAGAAGCCAAGATTAATCTCGCAGAATTTTTTGGGTGGAATTGAGGGGCCAAACAGGAATCCCAACTCAGCCAGCAGCTAAAGGAGCTAGGGAAAATTGGGCTGAAATTCTGAGGTCAACATTTGGCCAATCCCTTCGTGGGTTTTTGTGGGTTATTGTTGGAGAGTCGGGGGTTAATTGCTGGGAATTTTCTGAGCATCAGAGGAGGTCGTAGCATCAATTATTTGTAACTAGCAGCATATTTCTGAGCAGCTTTAGTGCAGTGTTCAGCAAAGAGCAGTATCAAATCAAAGAGGGGCTTCATATCTTTCACTTGGGCTTTGCTAGCTTGCCTTGTGCAAGCCCAGGTGCACTCTGTCCAGCACCATATTGTACTCACTAATTTATTAATAAAATGGCTCAGATCGGCGCAGTTCATGGAGATTTCTGGTTGTAAACGTGCTATTAATTTTTGTATGTGTTTTTGCTATGTTTTACATGTTTATCATTTAAAATTTTCCATTAGGAATATTGCATGTGAGGTGTGATCTAATCTCAACCGTTAATCACTTAGGAGATTAGGGTTAGGGATTTGGCTTGATGAAATTATAAAATAAGGTTAAGGGAGAGATGAAGACATACAAGTGGAGGAAGCAAATTTCTCTAGAGCGAGAGACTCAGGTAGACTTAAGAGAAGGGAGGAAGAGTGCAAGGAAATTTCGGGATTATTTCTAGGAAGCCGAGTTCAGGAAATCAAGAGGCCGAGACTGAGTTGTGGAGAGGTTGATTTATGCAGTGGGTCGTTTTTTCTTGAGTGCACAAGGGTCGTATGAGCACAAAAGGAGAGGGTCGATTTGTTGGTGGTGGAGGCTGATTTTCTCCAAGGCTAAATTCTTCAAGAGGTCGATTTTCTGGTGGGCCGAATTCCTTGGACCTAGATTTCTAGAAGGAGGCGAGATACATGTTCCAGAAGTGCATTTTTACATGTATTGTTTTTGTGGGTCTAGGCCCAGATTTTCCTAAGGATTTTAATGAAGGAAAATTATTATGAGTGTATACTCAATGTTGTGATGAGATTGATCTATGTAAGTTTATTTTTTTGCTGCGAATATTTTATTTCAGTAGTTAAATACCAGTGAATTTGTTTTCACAGCAATTAATAATTTTATTTAATAATTTTCTGGGAATAAAAATTGTTGAAGTATAGATAAATCTGGGCTGGTATTGGAAATTTAAAATTAAATGAAAAATAATTACAACAATGACAATGTTTACTGTTTTCTGAGACCAACAAGGTTTATTGCAGAAATAAAGGAAATTTGTCTAAATATTTTCAAAAATGTCATTTCTATAGCTGAACATGGTAGAAATGGAAGTACCAAACTCATTATGGTTATCATAAGCCAGCAGGTCCTAAAGATGAATCTAGATAATGTTATGTCTTATATTATTAATGGTAGAGCAGGTTCAAAAGAAATGCTTTGGTTCATCCAACAACCAATATTACCGTAAGAGCAGTGGTCTTGATTTCAATAATATAAATTGTTTTCTAAACTCATAATGTTGGCAAAATAGTTTTGATTGATGAAATCAAGATTGGTAAAATCCTTGCCGTATTTCAAGGTCCTCTTAATAATGGTTTCCTTGTGGTATTTCAATTTATACATGGTTAACAACGATACTTACAAGCAAACCTGATTGGGCAAAGAAATGCAATAAAATGAACCATATTAAGGATGTCATTTATCTGTGACCTTCATAATAAAGAAAGTTATAAACAACAAATGGAAACAGCAACAAGATTGAAGGAACCCTACAAAGATCTCTAGAGCAAGCTTAGGAATTATCTTGTCTCTTAGTCACTCATTAACATTTACTATCTTTAATTTTTTTTAATTCATCACATTTTAAAGAAATTATATAATTTGGAAGTTCAAATCCAATCTATTTTATTTCCCACTTGTATTTTGGATTTACTTAGCATAGCCAAACCTTTCAAGACCTTGTCTAATGCTTTGCTGCTACCAATTAACAAATACATCCTATGCAACCAAGAAAACTTAACCTTGGTAAAGATAAAAATATAAAAAAGAGGACAAATAAGTTGTGAGTCAATACCTTAACGAAAAACTTCGTCCTTGTATGCAATGGCTGCATAAAAGTATAAGACAATGAAAAGTCCATTAGTTTTTTCTTTGCTTGCAATTAATAACAAACATAACATTAAAATATATTAGCCAATACAAAGAAGAACTATATCTAAGGCTTCCTTTTCTCTTTTTGATAATCAAGGAAAATCTCTGTCTAGTAAGTATCTATGTCCTGCACTTGTGTATGGAAGAAGAGAGGACTTATGCCCTAATCCAAACTCTAAAAAGGACACCCTCATCTGAAGTCTTATCGTGATTTAAATGGAGGATTGAAGCCCTCATGTTGTCAAGTATTTCTGAGAGTCCAAACTCTGTTTGTAATAAGAAATAAAACCCTGATCCAATTTTTCTAAGGACTGAAACCCTAAGCGCAAAATTCTGAATATGAAAAGATTAAGTTGATTTGAATCCTGTTCATGGCAATCCAAGATCAATATCCTAGTCTGTCACAAGATTAGGGCTAGTCGCAAGCTGTCCTTGCCCTAGGTTCAAGACTGCAGAATGAATAAATAAGAGGGCTCAGTATGTATAATGTACTGAGCCAAAAAGAATCATATTCCAAAAAATTTCAACAATTCTAAACTCTCACTAGTGATTTTCTACAAACAGTTTGCACTCAGAATTTCATCAAACATATTGAAAACAACTCAGAAACACTTCAGCAGCTGTGAATCTAAGAGGCAATTCAGTGAGAACTTTCATCAAACATATCATAAGCAAACTAGAAACACTTGCATAGTAATTATTTCTGGGGAAAATAGCAACTTCAATTGATTTGATAGAGAGAGATACAATGATCAATAACAGTGTTGATAATATCACCGATATTTGGAAATATCACGATATTTTCGGCAAAATGATATATCACCGAGTAAATATTGCGATATGTAGATTCAGAAGTGTCCTCAGACACATAACTTTATTGATCATCAAAAAGAAATTACATAACAAATTGCAGGGGTTTACAAACGTAAACTCTCACTACAATGAAATTAGGAAACTAACCTATTTATAAGCTCTATGTTCTAACTTAATTTAGTTATGGATCACTTGGAAAACCAACAAGTGTCCATTTACAATAAATGACCTTCTAACCATTCTACTAACTTTATTCCTATTTTAGAGCCTAGGAAACGACTCTATTCTAGAGTCCTATTTTTACTAACAAAATACTATTTCTAAGTATCTCTAATATTTATTAAATATTCTAATTTAATAAATATATTTATCCTAACTTTACATTATTTAATTTATGTATTTTTGGATTTATAATTGTCTTTATGAAAGAGGCTAACACGATATTTTCCGTTTTGAAAATATCGCGATATTTTCAAAATATCGGCAATATCTCGACAAAATATAGCACGACGACCTAAAATATCGTCGAGCAAGCTAGGTCGCGGCTACAAAAGCAAATGACTTTGATTTGCTCATTTTACTTTCTTAGCCTTGGAGGAGGAAGGGGAAGAGCATTGTGGTGGTTTTCAAGGAGGGATTGAGGATCAAAGAGCTATTATCATCACCAACCATAACCTTTTTGTGAATCAAAGATGCAAGAACAATGAGACAAACTTCATTTCTTCCATTAAAAGGTATGTTCTTAAAAAACCCTATGTTAATGATTTTTTTCACAGATTTAGAGTTATTCTTGTTTGCCTCTTTGCCTACCAACATTTTGCTTTTTTGTTTTTTTTCCATTTGGTATGATTTTCATGCCCATCAGCCAATGCAAGCGTTTACTCCATATTTGGACAGCAAGCTTCATTTTTCTTTTTTAACTTTCTTATGCACCCTCTTATTTCCATTTTTCATTGCATGTAGTAAAAAAAGTATTTTTTAAAATGAGGTGGTTGTTATTTTTTGTGTGTGGGGGTTTAATGCCAATTTTTTTTTTTGTGCCCTAGGTTTGAATTAATCCACTACAAATATGTCAAAGCCTTTGGACCCATTTTGGGAGTATGGGGAACCTGATGGTGGGACAAATTGAACATATCTAACAAGCAAATTGTGTGGGGACAAGATGACAGGAGGGGTTACGCGATTGAAATATCGTTTGGCTAGACCCCCTATACATGAAGTTGGGCTTTGTACGGAATCTAGTGCAGAGTTTATACAAAAATCTCTTAAGCAATTGAGGAAAAAGATAGAAAAAAATAAGAGGCAGAAAGAAACAAGGTTGAACGTGCAAGTTAATCTTTTGGGATATCTTCTTCCAATTTTGAGGTTGAGGGTAGTGGAAGAGGCTCCACAGCATCACCTGCTAGTGCTAATGTTACTAGGAGTGGGAGGTCATCTTTTTATGTTCCACGAACCGGACATGGAGCACAACTTTCCATAAAATCAGTGGTTATAAGAAAAGAGAAGCAAGAAGCAGAGAGAGTTATGGAGAGGTGTCTTTTTTGGAACGAATTACCTCTCAACACCACCAAAACCAATCCATTTTGGCAGCCAATGTGTGATGCTATTGCTATTGTGGGCTCAAGGTACAAAAGTGCTACATACAAGGAGTTGCGAGGGTCAATTCTTCAAGCAGAAAAACAAGACATCAACCCTAGATTGATGGAGTTGAAACAAACATGGGAGGTGTATGGATGCACAGTGATGTCTGATGATTGGACAGATAAGAAGGGTAGGACCTTTCTAAATTTCTTAGTACAATGTCCTAAAGGTACCATGTTTATTAAATCAATGGGTGCATTAGCACATATAAAAGATACTGCATTAATATGTGAGTTGTTAGATGGGTTCATCCAGGAGATTGGTGTGCAGAATGTGGTGCAAGTCATAACAGATAATGCAGCAAATTATGTGTATGCCGACAAGATGCATATGGAGAGGCACCACACATTGTTCTGAACTCCATGTGCAACACATTGTATCGATTTGTTGCTTGATGATAAGGGGAAACTCTCATTCATCAAGGAGGTGATTGATATGTCTAGGAGCATCCCCAAGTTTATATATAACCATGTTTTTGTTCTTAGCCTCACGAGGTGATACACTAGAAACAATGAGTTGCGGCGTCTTGCAATCACACATTTTTCCACCAACTTTAATACACTTCAGTCTTTGCTTCAATGCCAATTTGAGTTGAAACAAATGTTTGTTTCTGATGAGTGGCCTGATTGTAGATACAACAGGAGACAGGATGGGAGAGCCATTGCAAAAATGGTGTATACTGACACATTTTGGCAAGGAGTAGAAGTGTGCTCAGTTAGTGAACCTATAGTAAAGGTTCTCAGATTGGTAGATGGGGAGAAACCTACAATGGCTTATTTGTATGAGGTCGTGGACAGGGCCAAGAAGGCCATTCGTGCTTATTATGTAGACAAGGGTTCTGATGGGTTTAATAGACAGATGATGTTATGGAATGTGATTGATAGTCGGTGGACAGGGATGCTTCATCGACCCATTCATGCATCAGCGCTCTTCCTCAACCCTGCATTTTCACACAAATGCAGTTTTGATTTTGATGGCGAGGTGATGGAAGGGGGGTTCCATTCATGTATTCATAGGATGGTACCTGATCTTGAGCTTCGTAGCAAAATCAATCGCGAGATACAATTTTATCAGGATTGTCTTGGCCTATTTGACTTTGATAATGCTATTGGGGAAAGGACCCTCTTCAAGCCACATAAGTGACAAGTCATGACTCATTAGAATTTTCAATTTAGAATTTACTTATTTATAATTTTAGATTTTAAAAATTATGTTTTATTTGAAAGTTAATAATGTTTTAATTTTTTAACTTTTTTATTTCTTTATTTTAATGTAGATATTTGGTGGCGAAGCTATGGTGCAAGGGCACCAAATTTGCAGAAATTGACCATAAGAATCTCGAGTGAAACATGTAGTTCTTCAGGGTGTGAGCGCAAATGGAGTATATTTGAGAAAATACACTCAAAAGAGCGCAACAGGTATAACTTTGAGCCTCAACCTTCAGTTGAGCAATTACATTTATTGTAATTTTAATTTATGACCCTCGAGTATCAAGAGTCAAAACTCATTAATTTTTTTGACACTCTTACAGGCTGGAGTTCTCACACCTCAATGATTTAGTGCATGTGCATTACAATCTCCAACTTCGAGTGAAGCAAATAGAAAAACCAATGGATCCAGATGCCATTTACTTAGACAATATTGATGTATTGTCTCAGTGGAGGGTGTAATCTGAGGCGACCATCTTGGAGGATTCACCTACATGGTTAGAGGAACCATTAGAACAGGGGCAGCAAGAGGAGGACTCGGGGGAGGGGCAGCACGAGGAGGACTCGGGGGAGCGGCAGCATCAGCACCATCTACTATATATATAGGGGAGTAGAGCTCCATCCCCAGCAAACATTATTTGACATTAGGTGCATGGTTAGGGCCTTCTACTACTAGGGGTAGTCCTGGAAACAGCACATCATGTTTTCCCAAAAAAGGGGGAGAGGGCACTCATCTCAGATAATTATCTACTAGTTTTATTTGTTTTTCTACATATAACTCATGATGATGAGATACTTTTATATATGTGATATCAATTTGTATTCGTTCGAGGGAAGCCGTACAGCCATTCCGGCACTATTTTCGAGGCTGTTCGTACAATTTTGAACGTTGTAATTTTTCTGTTTTGTGGACACGAAAACCAAGGTCGAGTTTGGCACGGTTTTTGAGATAAGTTCTGTTTCGAAGTTGTTGTAATTTTTTTTGCTGTGTAAATTTCTATATCACTGTAAAAGAAATATTCATAAAATAAAGAGAAGTTTTCGAACTGGTTTTCCCCAAGAGTTGTAGGGGCTTTTTCCAGGGTCATGTTGACCAAAAATCACTGTGTTAAAATGTTTTGTGTGGTTGTTTTAGTCTGCTGATTTTTGTTTCTGCAATTTCCAGCACTGTGAAAATTTTCCAGAATTTGTGTTTTCAAAAAATATTTATTTTCCAGCTTGTTGAATGTAAGGCTATGGAAAAGGGAATTTAACTATTTGGAGAAATAAGGTGAAACTGAAAACCGGGGTGGGAAAATAGAAATTTTTACATGATATCAGAGCTTGGGTGTTGAAAGTGCAGTTTGGGACAGCAAAGAGAAAAATTACAGGCTGCTGATTTTTCACTCAGAAAATTCCAGCAAGCTGATTTTTCACAGAAATTTTATCTTTACTACAGCAGTGCTATTTTCAGTTTTTAGAACAGCAAGGATGTCATTGGGATTGGGAGTGGAAGATAGGTTGGATGGGCATAGTAATTACAGCGTTTGAAGAGAAAGAATGCAGAGCATCTTTGGGGAGGGAGAAGTTTGGGATATCATGGGTCATACCCAACAGCAGCCTGTTAATGTGCCTACTGATGTTGTTCAGTTGGCAGCATTTAATAAAAAGAATAACAAGGGAAAAAAGTTGATTCTCGATGGTATTAAAGTGCATGTGATTCCTCATGTGAGAGGAAAGAGACATGCTCATGAGATGTGGTCTGCGTTGACCAATCTCTACCAGAGTACCAATGAGAACAGAAAGATGGTCCTAAGGGAGAAGTTGAAGAACATTAAGATGGAGAAGAATGATAGTGCAACTGGTTATCTCACAAAGATAACTAATGTGAGAGATGCATTGGCAGCAGTTGGAGAGTCATTCCAAACACTGGGTTGGTGCGAATTGCAGTGAATGGCCTTCCTACTTCATGGCTGAATTTTGCTGATGGAGTTTGTGCATGTGAGACCCTTCCCACATGGGAGAGGTTTTGGGATGATTGCATTCAGACAGAGATCAAGAAGAGTCAGTTTGGGGCAGCCAAGCCAGTTGAGCAGGATGAGCATGTAGCATTGTTGGCTGGAGGCAAGAAGCATGCTTCCACAAGTGGTGGCGGGGGAAAAGGCAAAGGTAAAGGTAAACAAGAGAACACGCAGAAGGACTACTCCAAAGTGAAGTGTTGTAGTTGTCAGAAGATGGGACACTATGTAGTTGTGTGTCCGAAAAAGAAGAAGAAGGGGAAGAACCAGACCATGGCAGCATTAGCAGAGATTGAGGACTTTTCAGATAGATTTGACCGAGAGTTTGGTTTCAGTGCTTGTGAGTCCACTAGTGCAGGATCACCTGCCACAGAGGTTCAGAGGGAGCATGCATTTCCCTCGACTAGCGGAGCATCTTCGGGTATCTGGTATGTGGACAATGGGACTTCACGTCATATGACAGGAGTCCGTGAGTACTTCTCAAAGCTTTCAGAGAGTGGCACTGATATAGAGGTAGTACTCAGTGATGACAGTGTTGTTAGAGCAATCGGTGTGGGGACACTGACATTTGATAGGGAACCCAAACCTCCCTTGAAGGTGTCAGATGTTTTATATGTGCCAGGGATGAGGAAGAACCTCATATCCGTCTCAGCATTGGAGGACAGAGGGTATGAGATATTGTTCAGGAGACGACAGGTGCTGATATATCCCAGGGGTACTCCAGCTAAGTCGGCTAGAGTAATAGGTGTACGCCATGCAAAGGTGTACAAGTTTGCATTTCAGCCCCTTATGGCATTGAGCAATAGCACCGACAGCAGAGCTAGCAGTTCTGATCTGTGTGAGATTTGGCACCGCAGGATGGGGCACATGTATCATGGAGTCTTGAGGACATTGCGGGAGATCACTACAGGTGTGCCAGATTTCAGTACTGATCACACTGATACATGCAGAGGATGTGCGATGGGCAAGTTTGCCAAATCCCCTTTTCCCAACAGTGACAGCAAAGCGACTAGGATACTTGATTTGATTCATTCCGATGTGAGCGGTCGGATGTCTCATGTTTCCTTGAGTGGATATGAATATTATGTGTTATTCATTGATGATCACTCCAAGAGGACCTGGATTTATTCCTTGAAGACCAAGAGTGAGGTCTTCAAGCGGTTTCAGGAGTTTAGAGCTCTTGTGGAGACACAGACAGGTCGGAAGATCAAGTCCCTGAGGTTGGACAATGGAGGTGAGTACACCCTTGAAGAGTTTGTTGAGTATTGTGTGGAGGCAAGAATTAGGAGGGAGTTCACAGTTCCTTACAACCCCCAATAAAACGAGGTTGCGGAGAGGAAGAACAGATCCATCATTGGGGCTACTAAAGCCATGTTACATGATCAGGGGTTACCTTTGTTTTTGTGGGCAGAGGCCTGCAATACTGTTGTATACTTGCAGAACAGGAGTCTGCATCGTGCCTTAGGGCATGTGACTCCAGACGAGGCTTTTTCTGGGAAGAAGCCTAATGTTGGTCACTTCCGTATTGGGTGTATTGCATACCCCTACGTACCCAAGGAGAAGAGGACCAAGCTAGAGCCCACCACAGAGAAGGGTATCTTTGTGGGCTATACTGAGACCTCGAAAGCCTTTCGGGTCTATATTCCTGCTTCGAGCGAGATGTGAGATTCGAGGTGGACCGGGCTTTCAGGAGGTCACGAGAGTTAGAGTATCTGGATTAGCCAGACCCTCAGAGTCAATCACAGAGATCCAGTGGGCAGGGGTCAGGAGGATCCGGAGGTATATCTATGACGATGTCTGGTCCATCAATGAGCAGTGGCTCGCAGAGTCAGAGGGGTGGTGCTTCGGGCAGCATGCAAAGCAGTCCACAAAGCAGTTCACTAGGGAGTCCACTGATGGACAGTTCACACGGTACTTCAGCTTCTACAGGTTCAGGCAGGAGGACAGCATACAGACAGTCAAGAGTTCAGACTTCTGATGAGGAGGAGTTTCATTATCCAATGGGAGAGGTGTGCTCAGGGAAGAGGAAGCCCAAGTGGCTTCAGGATACCTTGAGAGAGGCCACATCTATCGCTGGGCCTAAGAGGCTGGTTAGAGACAGCAGACCACCTGAGAGGTTTTGTAGCTATATGGCAATGGTTGCCAATAGCATTGACTCTGAGCCTTCTAGCTATGAGTAGGCAGCTAGCCAGCAGGTCTGGAGAGAGGCCATGCAAGAGGAGTATTCTTCTATCATGAAGAATGATGTTTGGGAGGTGGTGTCGAGGCTTGAGGGCAAATCCGTGGTGACTTCCAGATGGCTTTACAAGGTAAAGCATGCTGCAAATGGCAGCATTGAGAAATTCAAAGCGAGGTTTGTGGCTAGAGGGTTCTCCCAGGTAGAGGGAGTAGCTTATGAGGAGACCTTCACTCCCATGGCTCGATATACTTCGATTCGCTCCATTATATCGATAGCAGCAGAGATGGGTTGGAAGATCCACCAGATGGATGTGAAGATCGCATTTCTCAATGGCTTCATACAGGAGGAGGTGTACATTGAGCACCCACAAGGCTTTGAGGTGCATGGGAAGGAGTCCCGTGTGTGCAGACTGAAGAAGGCCCTTTATGGCCTGAAGCAAGCTCCCAAAGCTTGGTACTCCAGGATAGATACATACTTGCAAGAGATGGGTTTCACAAAGAGTGAGGTAGATCCGAACTTCTACTTCATTGTGATAGGTGAGGAGCCTCTCATTTTGGTGTTGTATGTGGATGACTTGGTCATTACGGGTGCAGAGAGACTCAAAGAGCACTGCAAGAGAGATCTTGCGTTGGAGTTTGAGATCAAGGACTTCGGCTTGATGCATTACTTTTTGGGTTTGGAGGTGTGGCCAGAGGAGGGGCATTTCTTCCTGGGGCAGGGGAAGTATATTGTGGACATCCTTAGCAGATTCCACATGGAGGATTGTAGACCCATGTCGACACCGATGATCACCAACTGGAAGAAGCTTCATGCTTTGGATTCCGAGTTGGTGGATCCCACATTGCACAGACAGCTGATTGGTTCCTTGATGTATTTGGTCAACATCAGACCAAATATATGTTTTGTAGTCAACACAATGAGTCAGTTTATGTGTGAGCCTAGGAAGGTTCACTGGATTGCTGCAAAACACATTTTGAGATACTTACAGGGGACAGTGGAGTATGGTCTGGATTATAGGCAGAGGGATGGAGTGAGATTGGCAGGTTACACTGATTTTGATTGGGCAGGTTGTGCTTCTGATAGGAAGAGCACTTCAGGGTGTTGTTTTGGATTGGGTTCGGCAGTGGTGTCATGGTTCAGCTGGAAGCAACAGTCAGTAACATTGAGTTCAGCGGAAGCATAGTATATGGCATCCAGTCTAACTAGTTGTGAGGCCATCTGGCTTCGCAAGATGTTGTTTGGCTTATTTGGTCAGTCATTGAGACCTTCAGTGATTTACTGTGATAATCAGAGTTGCATTAAACTCACGGAGAATCTAGTATTTCATGATCGGTCAAAGCATATCGGCATCAGATATCACTTCATCAGAGACTATGCGCAGAAGGGAGCTGTGAAGCTTGAATATATTCCCACTGATGAGCAGGTTGCAGATATTCTTACCAAAGCCTTACCATGGGGCAAGCATGTCTACTTCAAAGATAAGATAGGTATGGTGAGGAACACCTTCCTCGGTAAGAGGGAGTGTTGAAATTTGGTTACTGGAGAATAGGTGGTTCCCTAAGGCTTCGATCTTTGGCTTAGGGAAAAGTGTCCAAAAGAATTTAATTTTTCTCCTAAAGTGGCTTTATAAAGTTATAAAGTAAAATCTAATTTAAAAGTGACTTTAAGTGAAAAAGTTACTAAAGTCTAATTTTAAAGTGATTTTAATAAAGTTAATGTAAAATTAGAAAGGAAAAGTGACTTTGGAAATAAATGACTAAGTGGGTCTTTATTAAAGTGGGGTGAATTAAAAAATAGAAAGTGAGATTTAAAACAGCATTTAATCTCAGCCCTAGATCTAAAGCTATTTCAGCCATTGGATTTGGGGATAACCCAAAAGTCACTTAGAGTTCTATTAAAGAAGGAAAAGGAGAGAAAAGATCATTCATTCATTAATTCTTTCATGAGTAGATTGAGAGAAGGAGAAGGAGAAAGTTGAAAAGAATTTTCTGAGCAATGAGAAGAAGGAGGGCAGCAGCACTAAATTTCAGCAAATCCATACAGCAGGGCAGAGCACGAAGTTCGAGGCAAGTGGGGACGAATTTTGAGAGAAAACTGCAGATTTCGAGGAAGGTCGTACAGCCATTCCGACACTGTTTTCGAGGTTGTTCGTATAGTTTTGAAGGCTGTAATTTCTGCTGTAATTTTTCTGTTTTGAGGGCACGGAAACCAAGGTGGAGTTTGGCACGGTTTTCGAGATAAGTTCTATTTCAAAGTTGCTGTAATTTTTTTTGCTGTGTAAATTTCTATATCACTGTAAAAGCAATATTTAGAAAATAAAGAGAAGCTTTCGAACTGGTTTTCCCCAAGAGTTGTAGGGGGTTTTTCCAGGGTCATGTTGACCAAAAATCACTTTGTTAAAATGTTTTGTGTGGTTGTTTTAGTCTGCTGATTTTTATTTCTGCAACTTCCAGCACTGTGAAAATTTTCCAGAATTTGTGTTTTTAGAAAATATTTATTTTCCAGCTTGTTGAATGTAAGGCTATGGGAAAGGGCATTTAACTATTTGGAGAAATAAGGTAAAACTGAAAACCGGGGTGGGAAAATAGAAATTTCTACATATCTTTCTTGATAATTACTTTTGAATTATGTTGTTTTTTTTATTTCTTTATTAGATTATCTTTCATCAAGCAATTACCAAAGTGTGTATGCACACAAGAACACAAGAGACAAGATGTAGGCACTATGCCAGGGAAAAACCCCTCTCTTAGGGGAAAACTCGGTCAAAATTCTCTTCCGTCAATAGTAGTCTTTGAGACTCTTCACCCTAGACATAGACCAAACCTACCCTCCACACCAAGTCAGTCTTTCAGATCTTCGACCTAGTAGCAGCTGCAACTTCAACTAGGTAGTAGTTCCAGCATCAGCAAACACTAAAATACTTCGATCTCCCAAGAGAGGGCACGAAATACAGAGAGACCACAACCAAAACTTCAATTTTTCCTTGCTCTATCTTCTTGACCCAACTCGCACTCCTTCAGCTTCCTTCTTCCAGTTCGCACTTTTTCCTATGCAACAGTAGATATTGAACTGGCTTGAGAATTGATGCTCCAAATGAATTTGATATCCTTCCTTTTATAGGCTCCAGGTGAGGTTGAATAGGTCCCTTTGAGGCTGACTTGATCTCCTTAAGGCCAACTTGATGTGGAGGTACTCTAAACCATTTTTTACTCAAATTTAAACCTAACTACAATATTCAAAGGCCCAAGATGGGTCAATATAAATCTATAATGACTAACCTAGAATTCCACAATGGGGACCTTAATATAAATATGACCCAAGCATGAAACACATGCTTTAATAAGTCATTTAATAATAATATAAATGTCAAATGACAATATAAATTATTTTCTTTAATTCTTTTGATAAGTATAATAAATATAATTTATGAAGACCGAACCTAGTTACAATCTTCAACACTCCCTCTTAACTACAGAGGTATTCATAATATACAAATGGGAGATCTCAAACTATTTGAACTATGAAGAGCTTTAGGCACCACAATGCCATGGAATAGATTCTTGACCAGGGCAATCTACCATTGGTCACTCAACAGTTTAGGCACCGCAATGCCATGGACTAGATTCTTGACCAAGGAAATATATCCAATTGGGACTAAGGTGGACTAAATCTTTAAGCCTCTATAGGTACCATCAAGCTTACTTACTAACCAGCAACCCAGAGAACTAGGTGCACATCCACCCAATGCCACCCTCCCTACCAAACATCAATATAAAGTGTCGACCCAATTCTCTCTAGGCAATGCTTCACTCACAAAACTTCAACATATCTCTTCCAATCTATTATCATCAATACAATCAACAATATTTACCAGACCAAGCTTGTCTCTTAAATATTCAAACTTCTTGTTAGGAAGAGCCTTCGTCAGTATGTCTGCTACCTTTTCATCTGTCGAGAGTCGAGACATACTCCAACTTCACGATCCCATCCTGTACCAAGTTCCTAATGAAGTGGAACTTATTATTGATGTGCTTTGTCCTAGTACGAAACATGGCATCTCCAAACATCTTGATGCAACTTTGATTATCACAATTGATTATAGTAGGACTTAGAGAACTCTCGAACAAGTCTGTCAAAATCTTCCTTAACCTTACAGCCTCCTTTCCTACTTCACATGCAGCCATACATTAAGCTTTGCCACTACTTATGGCAACGGGACCTTGCTTTCAACTCATCCATGAAACCATAGCAGACCCAAGGCTAAAGCATCCACTGGTAGTACTCCTTCCATCAGACTCACTGCCACCCCAGTCAGAGTGTGAGAAGCCAATTATATTGACTTCCTTACTATTGTAATTTAGGTAGTGGTGTATAGTACCACGCAGATATCTTAATATGTGTTTGCCAATTATCCAATCATCATGATGAGGTTCCAACTGAAACTGACTAAGAATGATTACTGCATAGCATATATCTCGCCTAGTGTTTACCAGATACATTAGGGAGCCCATCATTTGTCGATAGGAAGTCGGATCCATGAGACTCTAGTCAGAACCTTCTAACTTTTTGAGATTGGTGATCATAAGAGTAGTCATGGGCTTGGAGTCCATCATTTTGAATTTCTGCAACATTTTGATGATGTACTTTCCTTGCCCCAAATATATCTCCCCAAGTTTTTGCCATACTCTGAGACCCAGGTAGTAATACATGAGTCCTAGATCCTTCATTTCAAATTCAGCTACCAACATCTTCTTGCATTCTTGAACTCTTTGCTCCACACCAGTGACGAATAAATCATCCACATATAGTAGAATAATGACGGGCTCATTATTCACAACCCTGATATAGAGATTTCGATTAGCAATACCCTTCACGAACCCATTTCTTAGGAGATATGCATCCATTCTTGTGTACCTGCCCTAGGAGCTTGCTTCAAGCCATATAGGGCTTTATTGTGTTTGCAAACATGAGTCCCTGCTATTTACTTCAAAACGTTTTAGTTGTTCGATGTATACTTCCTCATCAATGGTCCCATTTAGAAATGCGGTCTTCACATCCATTTGAGGGATATTCCAACCCATGGTAACAGCCAATGAAACCAAAGATCTAATTGTAGTATACCTTGTTGTAGGCACAAAGGTTCCTTCAAAATCTTGTGAAAATTTCTTAAACTTAAGAAACCCTACTATTAAATCTTGATTTACTTCTCCTACTTATATAAGTTATTAATCTGAATATTCAAAATTAACATCGAAGTAAATACAGTTAACAGCCTACACATACAGATCAAATATTGTATAACATTATCATAAACAAAGTGACACAAGGATTTTCTGGACAAATGTCCTCGGAAAAACCCAATGCGGGAAAACCGGTGCTGCTAGCTTCTAGAGGGTTTTTATTATTATGCAAATTCTAAGTAGAACAATCCTGTGAACCAAAACTCGTTAACTCAACAGAGAAATATAAATGGCAGCAATACCTCTATCCCGAAGACAGAAAAATATGACTGATTCACACCCTCAAACAGGATTTACAGAACTCAGCCCCTTTCCGACCTCTGGAAACCCCAGCGCTGCTCTAAAGTCCTCTATGTCAGCCTCTCCGCTGCTCAGGAATGGCCTGCGTCAGCCTAGAAGGGCTCACGCTACCCTTGCGTTGCCCTAACTGGGCCTGTGTCAATCTTGCTTGGCTCCTGCTACCTCTGCACTGCCCTTGCTAGGCTCTTGGCTGGACTGCGTAGCTGCTGCCTTTACGCTTCCCCTGTTGGGCTCTTGATTGGACTGTGTAGTTGTTGCCTCTGGAATGCTCCTTCTCTGCCCTCGTTGTACTCTTGGCCTGGGATCAAACCATCCCGCTTGCCAATACTGCCCCTCACTGCAGTTGAAACACTTCCGAAATTCTTAGCAAACCACGCCCTTGAATCTCAGCTTAGCTTTGATGCTCTGCCAGTGTGTGTGTTCTCCAACTGACCCTAAACCCTTCTCTTTTACTTTTCTTGTTGAAACATCAACGGTCGTGATCTAATCTCTAATCAACGGCTGAGATTAGAAGCTTATTGATCCGCATCACTTAAGTCATTCTCATCACATGTTTAATTTAATTAATTTTAATGTTTTAATTTTCCTAAGTTAGACTAACGGTCCTTAATTAAAAAGATTAATTAATTAAATATCTCTTAAACCTGATGGAATTTCTTCAAACACTTTCTGGGTCTTGGAGATATCATGTACTCTAGCTCCTCCACAAATTTTGGGAGCTAGAGCACATTCGATGCTATCCCAACACCCCAAAATCTCAACACTCCCTCTTAGTGAGGAATGTGCTCTAGCAATACACTTCACCCCGAAGCACTACTCTGATCTCTGGTATTGGACTTTGCGCTGATGCTTGGCCTGCTGCCCTTCATCACTGCTTTGCTGCTACTCTCTGTACTGTTGCCCATGACTCTGCCACCGTCACTACTACATCCATACTACAGCTCCCTCTCAAATTGTTGCATCGTGTTGCCAACTACTGCACTGCAACTCAATTGTTGAAAGTAAGTAACTGAATGACCCCTACCCAATGAAAAACAAGTCAGTCAAGCTACATCTCATTACTGAAGCTCCATAGGTTGATGCTCTGTGATGTCCTCCTGAAGCCATTGTGTTGCTGCAGCTTTGCACTGTGTAAGCATGCCTCCTCTGCATTGTTGCCTCTATGTTGTTGTTGCATCTGCACTGTGTTGCTCCCTCTTCAGCTTCTCAGCCTATGCCTTCCCTTCATCCATGATCTTTACACCCACTACTCCAGTCATTCCTTGCTACTGTATTAAGGCTCTCATAGCACGGATATGATCCAAGAGTTGGGCTACTCAAGGATCCCACCAACACCCTGTCGCTGCTCTACAGATCAATATCGTCCCACCTCTGCGGTCCATGAGCGCCCCTGGCTACGTCATCGCCGGAGCCATCGTCTACTACAGCAGCCTTGGAACTAGAAGCTTCCTTGTCCTTCTTCCTTTGAGGACAATTACTGGCTAAGTGTCCAAGTTCGCCGCATTGGAAACATTTGATCTTTGACAGATCAAGCTTCTTTTTCCCTTGCTGCTTCTTTGATGTCAGGGTTGCATCTTCCTCTTCCTCTTTCTTCACCTTGCTCGAACCAGTGCTGGTCTGCCTCTTGGTCATTCGGCGGATCTCTTCTTGTTGAAGGATAGCCCACATATCATCCCAGTTAGGAAGGTCCACTCTGCCCAAAATGCTTTGGACAAATGTTTCCCAATCCTTTGTGACTGCATTTAGAGCAGTCCTCATCATGACATCATTCTCCACCTTAACCCCCATGTTAGTCAGTTGATCTCGGATCGACTGTAGTCTGAATAGGAAAGGATCGATTTCCTCTCCCTTAGTCATCATAAATAACCTCAGCTTGTTCTCCAAAAGCATCTTCCTCTAGATGGACTTCCCTTGATACAATGTGGTTAAAGTTTTCCACATCTCTTTAGTCGTCTTCTTATCGGCTACGTGTGGTACCACATGATCTTTAACCTCGTCCATGATGAAGCGCTTGGCATGTGCCGCTGCTTCATTATGCTTTTCTAGGAGTTTCGCATCGATTGGTGTAGCCAAGACACTCTCTACATGCTCCCTCAAGCCGTATGCCTACAGGATTACCAGGATTCTGGCCTTACAGATAGCAAAGTTGGACAGGCCGTCCAACATATCCTGATCACGCAATCCGTGTGGCGCCATATGCTTAGATCTACTCTGTCGGAACATATCTTCCTCTCCCTGCTTCTCAACTGAAGCTCGGATCTAGAGTCCTTGGCGAAAAGGCACCCTCTGCTCCCTCTGACAACTGATTTCCTCCTTGGAAATATGCCAAACACAACGAATCACCTCTCTTCGATCACCATACGATCGATCCTCAGATTCCTTTTGGCGAGAAATTTGCTGAGCAGTTGTTCTCCTCCTGCTCTTTGTCAACTTAGCTTAGGCTTAATTCTGCACCGGCAGAATCTTCACCCCACCAGCAACTATTGAATATCTGCAGCTCAGCTTCCGGTTCACGGCACTCTACACAGCAATCAATTACTGGACTGCGTCACCCTAGCTGGCCTCTGCGTGAGCAGACTCACTCAGCACAGCGACTGTGCAGTGCGGGTTGCTCCTGCGTCTTTCTGGAAGGCACTACGTTGTCTCTACGTCACCCAGTTGGGACTGCGTGGCTCTTGCTGCCTCTGCGTTCTTCTAGTGTTGCGCTACCCTCTCTGGTTTATCTGCTACTACTTTCTGCAACACAAATTTCTTCAGTCGTTTTACTGGAGATCCACCTTGATCTGCAATCACTCTGATACCATGTGAAAATTTCCTAAACTTAAGAAACCCTACTATTAAATCTTGATTTACTTCTCCTACTTACATAAGTTATTAATCTGAATATTCAGAATTAAGATCGAAGTAAATACAGTTAACAACGTACACATACAAATCAAATATTGAATAACATTCTCATAGACAAAGTGAAATACAAGGATTTTCTGGACAAATGTCCCGGGAAATACCAAATGCGGGAAAACCGGTGCTGCTTGCTTTTGGAGGGTTTTCATTATTATGCAAATTCTAAGTACAACAATCCTAGGCACCAAAACTGGTTAACCCGACAGAGAAATATAAATGGCAACAATACCTCTATCCCAGAGACAGAAAAATATGACTGATTCACACCCTCAAACGAGATTTACAGAACTCAACAAACCCTTTCCGACCTCTGGAAACCCCTGCGTTGCTCTGAAGCCCTCTGTGTCAGCCCGACTGGTCTGCGTCAACCTCTGCGCTGCTCAGGAAGGGCATGTGTCACCCTAGAAGGGGTTACGTTGCCCCTGCATTGCCTTAATTGGGCCTGCATCAGCCTTGCTTGGCTCCTGATGCCTCTGCGCTATTATGGAATGCTCCTTCTTTGCCCTCGTTGTACTCTTGGCCTGAGACCAAACCATCCTGCTTGACAATACTACCCCTCGTTGTAGCTGAAACACTTCTGAAATTCTTAGCAAACCATGCCCTAGAATCTCAGTTTAGCTTCATTTCTCTCCCAGTGTGTGTGTTCTCCAACTGACCCCAAGCCCTTATCTTATACTTTTCTCGTTGAAACATCAACCGCCATGATCTAATCTCTAATCAACGGCTAAGATTAGAAGTTGCTCGATCCGCGTCACTTAAGTCATTCTCATCACATGTTTAATTTAATTAATTGTAATCTTTTAATTTTCCTAAGTTAAAGTTAGGGTCCTTAATTAGAAAGATTAATTAATTAAATATCTCTTAAAATTGATGGAATTTCTTCAAACGCTTTCTGGGTCTTGGAGATCTCATGTACTCTAGGTCCTCCACAAATTTTGGGAGCTAGATCACATCTGATGTTACCTCAACATCACAAAATCTCAACAAATCTATTCCTTCTTTTTTAGAGAAGCCCCTTGCAACGAACCTTTTCTTTGTACTTGTCTATGCTTTCATCAACAACATGCTTGATTTTGTAGATCCATTTGGATGTGACAATTGATTTGTCACTAGGTCTAGGAACAATTTCCCAAACCCCATTCTTCATAACGGATTGGTATTCTTCCTGCATTGCCTTTTTCTAGACTTCCTGTTGAACAGCCTCTTCGAATGTAGATGGTTCAGCTTGACTTAGCTCCGTCATATATCCAGCATAGCTAGAGTATCTCTTCGGTCTTTTACTTTCCCTGAAGGTTCCTATTGGAGTTTCATGTCCTTTGGCATCTTGTAGTGTAGATTTTAACCAATTAGGCCTTTTGCTTGTGGACGGGATGATCACAAGTTGAATAGGCTCACTTGGTCCTTCTTCTTGATTTGTAGTAGGGTTTTCATGGTGTGTTTCTTCTTCTTTGAATATAGGAGATTCTTCATCATCAGAATCTATGGGGATATCTTTGGATTTCTTGTGGGCTTGGCTCTCATTAAATATGACATCTTTGCTTACATCGATATGCCTTCTTTCCTTGATGTAGATTTTGTATGTCTTTGAGGAGAGACTATATCCAATGAATATTCCTTTGATGCTAGTAGAATTCAGCTTCTTTTGCTTGTCTTTTGGAACATGGATGTAGGCAAGGCTTCCAAAGATTCGAAGGTGATCCACACTTGACTTCTTTCCTGTAAATGTTTCTTCAGGAGTTATATTCTTCAGACTTATGTGGGGACTTCTATTTTGAATATACACAGTTGTCATCGTTGCTTATCCCCATAAGAATTTTGGTAGGTCTTAGTTAAGGAGCATTGTCTTAATGCCTTCTTCAATAGACCTATTCTTCCTTTCAGCAATTCCATTTTGTTCGGGATAGTAGGGAACAATGAGCTCCCTCTTAATTCCTACTTCCTTACAATATGCATTTAATTCCTTGGAAGTGTATTCCCCACCATTGTCGGATCTAAGAGTCTTTATCTTTCCTTCGATGAGGTTTTCCACTTCAACTCGAAACTCCTTGAATTTCTCGCATACTTCGTCCTTTGTCTTGAGAACATAGAGCCATGTCTTTCTAGAATGATCATCTATGAATGTCACATAATAAAGATTACCTCCAAGAGATTTGTCAGACATGGGCCCACACACATCGAAGTGAATAAGATCCAGAATTTCTTCGGACCTAGATTCACTATTTGGAAATGGCTTTCTTGTATACTTTCCCAAAGGGCATCCCTTGCACACACCTTCATGGTCTTCCTTTATATCGGGGATGCCATTAACCAATTGGTTAAGAGTGAGAATAAGCCTGTAGTGTAGATGACCATACCTCCTATGCCATAGCTCAATAGGACTAATTTCCATATGAACTAAAGCTTGAGGAGATGGAGTAGTAACCCTATACAAACTTATTTCGCGAACTCCAATAACTTTAGGTTTTTCAATGCTAGAGTCTTTTCCCCAAACCAATACTTTTCTATCAACAAAAGCAGTTCTTTCACATTTACCTTCTAAACAAGAAATGGAAAGAAAATTCTTTTTGAAACCTGGAACATATAGTATGTTGTTGAGGTGCAGCTTCAATCCACTTTTCAATTCAGGCGATGTTGATCCCGGGACTTTAACACCATAGCTTTTGTTGTCACCCAATTCCACTGCATAAGAAGATGACTCCCTTGATAGTGTATGTAATTGTTTACTTTCTCCTATCATGTGTCTTGATGCTCCACTATCAATGATTAATGCATTGTCATTATGAAGAGATCCTGTAAGGGCAGCCAAAAATCCTTGACTTTTGACTTTTATGAAAAAGTAATGGATGACCTTCTTGATCCATCTTCCAGCAGTGTGGATACCCATTCTTATATAGCTTATGAATGTGTTAATCAAGGTTGTCATTGATGTCAATATGGCATTGGCCGAGATGGCAAATATTCTTGAGATACCCCAGAATGTGATGATAAGGTTGAAGGCAATAAATGTCTGGTACTAGATGATGATGTCATGACTCTTGTTTGACAAGAATGCCATCAATGAAGAGGTCAACCCATGAAGATGTCAAACCACTAATGAAGAAGCCAAATAATGGAGATGACAAACAATGGAGAAGCCAAACAAAGAAGCCATACTGTCCTAATCAGCTTCTGCACTAAATATTTCAGAAGCAGTCACAAAGAAAAATAATTTTGGACAGCTTGGAGGCATCCTTGCCAAATGAATCCAACACCATCTTAAAGAGGATTTTTTCCTCTTTCTAACGGGCCCTTACTTGCCCTCAAACTCCCAATAGTTTGTGAGAAATTGAATTTTTAAGTTGAAAAATATATATTTTTTGCCTAGCCGACTTGAGCCGACTTATGTATGCTCATACTCTTTCACCCAACCGACATGTCTATTCATTTGAGGTCAAAACTTGTATAAATAGGTGTCCAAACTCCTCATTTTGATTATGAATTTCGGTGAAGATTTCAGAAATAAGACACAAAAGAGGACAGAACAGCAAGGAGGCCAAGAAGAATATATTTTTGGGTTGCTTTCTATCATTCAAGCCAATTATATTTCTGTTTGGGCGAGGAGAATGCTGTGACTCGGACTTGTGGAGAAGTTTTATTGTTTTGGCATATTCAGTGTTAAAGAATTCAGACTTAAGGACAGAAGAACAGTCCTGTGAAATAACTTGTGATTTAGAGCTTGGACCTATGTAATAACTAGCCTACAGGAGCTTGGATTTCTGCCAAAATTCAGATCTGTCTACGAGAATAGAATCCGGACTAACATTATTGTTTATGCTCAGATCTATGATAAATAATCCCTGAAGTAAACTCGGACTATCCTACAGCACTTTGGACCTGAGTTTGTGGAGCTCAGACCATAATACAACAACTCAAACCATACTACAGCTCGGATAAGGATTGCAGTCTTGTCTGTAGCTCGGACCTGTGGATTTGCGGATCTGTAATCTAATGAAGCTCAGACTTTGGAATTAAGGTCAGCATCTCAAACTTGTTTGGGTTTCCAGATTCAGATTGGATACAAGAGCTCAGACTCCACCACAATCAGCTAATATTCCAACACAGTTACTCGGACCTTACCTCAGATTGTAGCTTGGAAAGTTTTGTTGAAGGCCAGACCTGTGAACAGTCTTTTGCATTGAGTCTCAGAACAACAACAAATTTGTGGGAGATCAAATTACAGTGAACAATCTCCATTTAGATCGGTCCTGTGGTTGTCCTATGGTAGCTTGAAGTGCAAGCTTGGACGGCCACCTCAAATCAGTGGTAAAACTTGGCAAGTCTGATTGGGTGCTTGGACTTAACACTTTAGATCTGTGTGAAGAAGTCTCACTCGGATTATATATGCTATAACATCCTGTGGAGGATTAGTAAGCTGCCACCAGACTTCAGCTCAGATTGCAGTGGCTTGAATATCGACATATTGTTCACAAAACTAAGTGCAAAAGCATCAATTAATGCTCTTGAACAATAGAGCAATTGGAGTTCTTGACAGTAAAGTTTGTTGATGACAGTTTGAAGATATTCTTCTAGTAGACGCTGGAGCAGCTTTCAAGCAAAACTAGAAGCAGTCTTCTTAAGCATTGCTTGGAGCATTGATTGAAGACTTATTGGAGTTTTTCATTGGAGAACTGTTGAAGACATTTGATTGAGAAGCCTTGACTGATCTTAGAGATAACATTGAAGACCGTGATGCAACACTGATGACATCATGAGGTGACTTGGAGAAATTGTTTGGGTACAATGAAGAGCAGCGGTGACACCTTCTACAAAGAAAAGGTTGTCATTGATGACGTGATGTGTAGATTACAGTGAAGAGTAAGCTGAAGATTGTCAGGGCTTGTTGAAGAATACATTGGGAGCCGTAAGTATAATCAAATATATCTTGACGAAAGCAAGCAGGAAGTTGGAGCCTCATAGAAACAAGTTTGCTGCCTTGAAAGATAGGGTTGGAGCCCTTGAGGTTGGTGCCTCAGAATTGACAAGGTTGGTGCCTTGGAAGATAGGGTTGGAGCCCTAGAGGATAGGTGTCCTCAAGAGACGAGGTTGGAGCCTGTACCAGATATAGGGTTGGAACCCTTGAGGTTGGTGCCTCAGAATTGACAAGGTTGGAGCTTTGGAAGTCCAAGTCGGTGCTTGGCAAATACAGGTTGGGGCCTGGGAGATTGAAGATTGGTGTCTTCATCTAAGGTTGGAGCCCTACATATATTGTACTTGATTTATTGTAAAGAAGAAATTAATAAAATCATTTATTCTTATTGTTCATTTTGTGTTCTAAGTATAGGTGATCTAACTGGTAAAATTAACAATTGAAAAGAAACACTGATTCACCCCCCTCTCAGTATTTCCAACAATTGGAACCAGAGCCAGTACCTTCACTCAAAGCCTAACAACTTGAAGGTTGATCATTAGAACACAAATGGCAAAGCCAAGGAAGAAAGTCTCCAATCCTCTTAAAAATGTGTCTTCCTCAACCGTTGAAATTGAAGTAAATCAATTTGTGAAGGCTCCATTGTTCAATGGAAATTTTGATATATGGGCGGCAAGAATGAGGAATTTCTTGAAGACTCAAGGAATTGAAGTTTGGAAATCAGTGATTACTAATGACACAATGGACGAAGAATCCAAGGAGTACAATACAAGAGCAATGAAGGCAATTTTGAATGGGTTACCAAATTCTGTGAAGGCCGGTTTTGAAAAATGTTCGTCAGCAAAAGTCATATGGGACAAACTTCATGATCTTCACTCAAAAGGAGCGTTGACAATGATCTCTAGTCAAGAAGATGATGGAAAACAAGAAAGAAGTCCAGAATTCGTCAAGGAAGCTGAAGATAAGAGAGATGACAACAAGGCTAAAAAAAGACCTAGAAGATGAAGAGAATAAAGAAGACTTTGAAGAAGATCTCCTGAATAAACTTATGGCTTCCATGGAAGAGATTAACTGTTTGAAAAAAGAAAATGAGGAACTTAAGAAGAAAACGCAAGATGGTAACCAAGACAAGACAAGGAAGGAAGTTGACTTTGTCAAGCTTCAAGTACAAGAAAGAGATGAGGAGCTCGCCAAACTTAAAGAGGAATTTCATCAAAACAAAAGAAAGCATCATGAAGAAGTCATATCTATGACAAATCAATTGGATAAGGCAAAGAAAAGGGAAGAAACTTTGTCAAGCCACCTTGAACAAAGACTTAAGAGCTTGAACAGTCTTGAAGCAGAGGTTGGTCAATACAAGGAAGATATCTCCTCCCTTAGATCTGACCTAGAAGAAGCAAGGAAACAAGCGCAAGGAGCTAAGAAGGTGATGGAAACTTTGGCATTCATAGAAGGACAAGTTAATGAAGCAAAAAAGGAGAGAAACACCATGATATGCCAACTAGACGAAAAGGATGAAGAAATCTTGAGACTAAAATCAAACATCAATCTTATCAAGGCTGAAACATTTGAAGCTACAAGAATAAAAGAAGAAATGGAGAGCACTCTAGCAAAGGAGAATGAAGAAGTCTTCATAATGAAATCAAATATCATCTCCCTCAAAATCGAAGCACATGAAGCAACAAGGATGATGGAAGAAATGAAGAAGCAACTACTTATGAAAGATGAAGATTGTGAAAAGTTGAAAGAAGAAATTGTATTTCTTGAAAAGGAAGTTGAAGTGCTAAATAAAAACATGAAAAGCTCTCAAACACTAGATGACATCTTAATTCAGCAAAGGTCTCCCCTTGATAAATCAGGTCTTGGCTATGCAAATGAATCCTCAAGCAAGAATGATAATGCTTCAAACAACAAAGAGGTGAGGAACCTAGAAAGAAATGTTGATGCTCCTAGTTCCAAGTTCCAACAAAGGCAAAGAGAAGAATCAAGACAACAACGGAAGAAATTCTACCCCAAGGAGACTTGCATATGGTGTCAAGAATACAAAAGGCAATGAATATCATCAAAGAATCCCAAGGCAAAAAGACTTCAAAAGTACTTCAAGGAACTCTTCATCTCCCAGGTACCAAAGTATATTTCTTGGTTATTGCTATTCTTGTACAAATTTTGGGCACATGGCAAAGGACTGTAGGGCATATCACAAAGACAAATATGATGGCATATCCAGGATCAAACCCTTTGAGCCAACAAAGTCATCTTTGTCCTTTCTTGACCTTAGCTCTGAAACCTTGTTGAGAAATCAAAGCAAGTAGATTAGGGTTGATTTCTCTTTCTTGATAATTACTTGTGAATTATGTTGGCTTGTTTTATTTCTTTATTAGATTATCTTTCATCATGCAATTAACAAAGTGTGTATGCACAAAGATCACAAGAACACAAGAGACAAGATCTAGGCACTATGCCAAGGCAAAATCCCTCTCTTAGGGGAAAACCCGGTGAAAATTCTCTTCCTTCAATAGTATTCTTTGAGACTCTTCACCCTAGACATAGACCAAACCTTCCCTCCACACCAAGTGAGCCTTCCAGATCTTCGACCTAGCAACAATAGCAACTTGTCCTCCAGCAACTTCGACTAGGCAACAGTTCCAGCAACAGCAAACACTAAAAGACTTCGATCTCCCAAGACAGGGCACGAAATACAGAGAGACCATTACCAAAACTTCGATTTTTCCATCCTCTATCTTCTTGACCCAATTCGTACTCCTTTCAGCTTCCTTCTTCAGTGCAAGAGGGAGCTCCTTGCTGAGTTCGAGATGAAGGACCTAGGAATGATGCACTACTTCCTAAGCCTAGAGGTCTGGCAGAGACCTGGCGAGATTTTCCTTTCTCATGGAAAATATATTGTGAAGCTTCTGGAAAGATTTGGTATGGTGAACTATAAGTCTGTGTCAACACCGATGGAGCTCAACTTTAAGAAATTGAGTGGCAGCGTTGTTGGGCCCGTGCTAGCAAATCCTACTGAGTATCGTCAACTCGTACGGGCCCTGATGTTCTTAGTGAACACCCGTCCGGACGTATGTTTTGCAATGAACACTTTGAGTCAACATATGGTTGAGCCTCATCACTTTCACTGGGTTGGTGTCAAGAATCTGTTGAGATATCTTCGGGGCACGATAAACCATGGGCTGAGATACACTGCCGGGAGCATGACACTCCATGGATATACTGATGTCAATTGGGCTGGCAGTGTGGTGGAACGTAAGAGCACATTGGGATGCTGCTACACACTTGGTTCTGCTTCGATATCATGGATGAGCAGGGAGCAGAAGTCGGTGTCTTTGAGCTCTGTGGAGGCCTAATACATTGCAGCGAGTATGGTTTGTTGTGAAGCAATTTGGTTGCGAAAGCTCTTCAGTGAGTTGTTCGGGCATGTGCTAGATACCACCGTGATACTTTGTGATAACCAAAGTGGAATTTGGTTGTCCGAGAATCGCGTGTTCTACGATCGATCCAAGCATATTGATATCAGGTACCACTTTATCCGGATTGCACAGGTGGATGGAAGTTCTCCCTAGTTGAGAGGGAGTGTTAATTTTGGACAACTAGGTCCAAACTCCATGTTGTGATGCTCAGATGAAGATGCCAATATTTTATTGGATTCCTCTTTCGCAGAGGTGCAAGATCAATCTAAAGATCATCTTGATCCGATGAGCAGAACATTTATTTTGAATTTATTAAAAAAATGTGAAGGTCGACATGAAATGAAATGTAGGCTTGAAGCCCCAGCAGTTGTGTCACACACCCTCATTGATGGATATAAATAGGTCAACGTTGGAGGTCATTTTCACTCATCCATCACATCTCATACTCTCTCCTCATCTGATTGGTTCGATCATCTATTGGAGTCTCTTCATCACTCAAATGTGGGAAAAAGCAGCAGCTAGGGTTTCGGACTGTCTAGGGTTTCCAATGCAGAAATTGACCAGCGTTGACTTTGGTCAAATTGACCCGAAACCCACCCAAAAATTTGATCTCATCAATCCGCATTTTTTGGCACAAATATAGAGGTTGGACGTTGACTTTGACTTGGCTGCATTGACTTTTTTGCTGCTGATGTTTGTGTTGACCGTTGACTGTGACAGCGTTGACTTTTGGGATTCACTGATCTGGTCGTCCTAAAGGGTTGTCTGACACTTCTGGTTGGCTAGCCGTATTGAGACTTTGTTGGTTGAAGCATCTTGTTGACCACCATAACGCACCAACACACTTATATATTTTGGCTTGTCTTCTGTCGATCTATTGGTATGTTCTATCAGCATTTTACTTTCTTGTTTATGTGATTACCGACTGATATTGGGATAAAAAGTAAAGTTGCATCAAGCATAGAACATCTACAAAAATTTAAAACCACACCCTCAAACGGGATTTACAGGACTCATCCCGGATTTGACCTTAGAAACCCTCAGTGCAGCTTCTGAAGCCCCAGAGTTGCCTTAGAAAGCCTGCGTCAGTCTCTACGTGGCCCTAGGAGGGCCTGCGTCACCCCTAGAGGGTATACGCTGCCCCTGCGCTGCCTCTGCTAGGCCAGCGTCAGCCCTGCGTGGCCCTAGTTGCCTCTGCGCTGTCCCTGCTGGACTACGTGGCTTTGAGGCCCCTCTGTGCTGTCCTTGAGCTGCTCCCCTTGCCTCTTGCTGTCAGGATTTACAGGACTCATCCTGAATCTGACCCTAGAAACCCTCAGCACAGCTTCTGAAGCCCCAAAGTTGTCCTAGAAGGCCTGTGTCAGCCTCTGCGTGGCCCTGGGAGGGCCTGCGTCACCCCTAGAGGGTCTACGCTGCCCCTACGTTGCCTCCGCTAGGCCAGCGTCAGCCCTGACTGGCCCTAGTTGCCTCTGCGTTGTCCCTGCTGGACTGCGTGGCTCTGAAGCCCCTCTGCATTGTCCTTGAGCTGCTCCTCTTGCCTCTTGTTGTCTCTTGGCTCTTGGGATCAAATCATCCCCTCAACCAATACTACCCCTCACTGCAGGAAATTCCTCCGGAAATTCTTAGCAAACCCGCCCTAGAATTCCAAATCTATTCCTCGGTTCTGCAACTGTATGTGTTTTCAACTGACCCTCAAGCCTTTCTCTTATACTTTTTCGATGAACCCTTCAACGACCGAGATTAAATCATCCATCAATGGTTGAGATTAAAAGACTGCTTGATCCATGTGACTTAAGTCAATTTTAGCACGTGTTAATTAATTCACTTTAATTATTTTATTTTCCTAAGTTAGACTTAGGAAATCCATTAAAAATAATTAATTATTTGAATAACTTGAACAACATCTGAAATTTCTCAAATCCATTTCTTGGTCTTGTAGATCAAGTGTACTCTAGTCCCCCCACAAAATTTTGGAGCTAGAGCACAACTGATGCTACCCCAAATACACAAAATCTCAACACTCCCTCTTAGCATCAGGAGTGTGCTCTAGCAATACATCACACTATGTATCACAAGATCTTGAGTACTAGATCTATGTTGTTTGATGCTTGGCCTGCTGCCCTCCATCTACTGCACTGCTGCTCTCTGTATTATTGCCCATGCCACTGGCACTGACACTGCCACATCTATACTACAGCTCCCTCTCAAATTGTTGGATCATGCTGCCCATAGCACTGCCACTGCTAACTGCTGCACTGCAACTCAGTTGCTGAGAAGTAAGAAACTAAAAGACTCTGCCCAATTGTTTGACAGACAAGTCAAGTTGCCCTCCACCACTGAAGCTCCCTAGATGTTGAATCACGTTGTCCCCCTAGAGACACTGTCATGCTGCAACACTGCACTGCGTGAGCCTAGCTTCTCTGCACTACTAAAGTCCCATCAGCCTCTCTGCACTGCTGCCTCCACATTGCTCCTGCCTCTACATTACATTGCTCCTTCTTCAGCTCTACAGCTCCCTCTTGCTCTTCAATGTGGTCATCTGCAACCATCTCCTGACTCATCCCGCTACTGTCTTAAGGCTCCCGTAGCTTGTATGTGATCCAAGAGTAGGGTTGACTCAAGGATCCCGCCAACTGTCTATGGATACTCTATATATCCATGTCACCCCACCTCTTCTCTCGAGGTGCATGAGCACTCAATGTACGCCTTTTGTTGATGGTTAAGCGTGGGGTTAAACTCTTCGATGTAGTACTTCTTCTTTCTCTCTAGCTCTTTTTTCCAAGTATGTTTGTGGAATTTATCCATAACAAAAGTTTTTATCTCTTTACTGTTTGTAGGACACATGCTCAAGCAAATACCCCATTTACTAAACCATTTGTTATTTTGCCGCATCCAAGTCTTCTGTCTTTTGCCCAATCTGTCACTAAACACAACCTTAGGCTATCTACCCTCTTCCATTTGCTCAATTTTTTTCAGATACCTTATGACTCGCACCATAGCAATTGCTTCAATAGGAGCAGCCCCTGTTTCACTTAACAGGATAGCATAAGGAACTGCACTTTTAATTTTGAATTTGTTTGTAATCAAATATTTCTGAATTTTCTCAATTTGTTTCCACTGCATCTTGGTTGTGCTGCTGGCCCACAGTTCACAACCGTAGAGAATCACCGGGATCACTAGAAGCCCAAAAAGAGTTAGAGTGGTTTTCCAGTCCCACAGCTCTGCCTCTCTACACCTGTTTTGAAGAGCATAAAATGCTTTCCAACCCCCTAAAGTTCTTTTCTTTCTACAACCATCCCAACTTAAATTTCTGTTGAAGTCAATTCCGAGGTATTTGTAGTCTGCAACTTCTTCCAGAATGTTGCCTTCAAAATAGAACTTATGTTGGTTATGCTTTCTTTTGTTAGATAAAACCACTACTTTCGTTTTGCTAATATTGACTTGCATCCCAACCCTTCTACAAAAATTCTCAAGGGAACGTAAATGCTCATCTTCATTTGCTGCTGCAGCCTTGGAATCAGAAGCTCCTTTGTCCTTCTTCTTAGGACAACTGCCGGCGAAATGACCAAGATCACCACAGTTAAAGCACCAAACCTTGGAGAGGTCCTTCTTCTTCTTCCCTTGCTTCGTTTCCCTTGATGCAAGGGCTGCATCCTCCTCTTCATTCTTCACTCTGGCTGATCCGCTTCCTCCATTGATAGACTGTTTCTTGGTGATCCTCCCGATCTCCTCTTGGCGGAGATTAGCCCACATATTTGCCCATGATGTTAACATTGCCCTTCCCAGAATGCTCTGGACAAATGTTTCCCAATCTTCAAAGACAGCATTCAAGGTCGTCCTCACTAGGAGCCCTTCATCTGGATCAGCACCCATGCCAATCAGCTGGTCCCGGATAGCTTGAAGTCTGAAGAGGAATGGATCTATCTCTTCACCCTTCATCATTTGGAACATCCGCATCTGATTCTCAAGAAGCATTCTTCTTTGCACCAAGCCTCCTTGGTACATCACCTCCAAGGTTGACCACATGTCATGTGTTGTATTCTTACCAGCAATATCAGGAATCACGTGGTCCTTGACTCCGTCTATGATCAAATGCTTTGTTCGCACTTTATTTTCTTCATACTTCTTGAGTGGATCTACATCGGTTGGTACAGCAAGTGTTTTCTCTGCGTGATCTTTGAGACCATATTCATCCAAAACTGTGAGGATTTTGGCCTTCCAGATAAAAAAGTTGAACATGCCGTCCAATCTATCTTGATCCTTCAGTCCATATCAAGCCATCTTTGCTCAGATCTGGAGAAAACAGTACTTCTCCCTCTGGATTTGGGTTTCTTGGTGACTAGAAACCCTCTAATAATTGCTTCTTGCTCAAAACTAACTTCCCTCTTGGTGATCTTCCACCAAAATTCAAACAGACAATATTATCTGATCCTCCTGATCGAATCTCAGATCTATTTGGCTCAGATCTGTTGAATGATTGTCTTCCTCTCGCCTTTGTTGCCTTGGCTAGACACAATTTTGCACCTGCAGAATCTCTACCCCATCAGCACTGTTGAAGATTTGAAGCACTGCTTCCAGAACTTGGCTGAATTCTTTTGCAACAAGAGAAGTGACTGGACAACATCCTCCTAGTTGGCACAACGCAGTCCCAGCGTTGCTCAGAAGTGGACTGTGTAACCCCAGACTGGGTGACGCGGTCCTTACGTTGCCCTGGGAAGGGTCTGCATAAGCCTAGAGGCCTTCTATAGCTTCAGCGTTGTCTCCTGGATCTGCGTTCCCTTGCTGTCAAGATGCCCTTTCCGGATCTGTTGCTTCTTCTGCCACCCTGCAGAAAAAATATTTCTTCAGCTGATTGCTGGAGATTCAGTGTGATCTGCTATCGCTCTAATACCATATGAAAATTCTACTGCATTGTATTGGCCTATTTTCTCCTACTTGATTTAATTAATCCAAGTTATTTCCAGAAATTAGATTCAGAAAATACCGAAAATAAACACAACTACAGCCTACACATGCAGATCCTTTACTGAATAATACACTCATGCAACAAAGGGACACATGGATTTTGGGACATAAGTCCCCAGAAAAACCCAAAGCGAGAAAACCAGTTCAGCAGATATGAGGGTTTATTATTAAGTAGTTCTGAGTACAGCAAATCTGGGTTCCACACATGGAAAACCCAACAGAGAATAAAAGATATCAAATCTGCAGCTAACCTGAAGATCTAGTGCCAAATATCTGACTGATCCACACCCTCAAACGGGATTTACAAGACTCGGCCCGGATTTGACCCTAGAAACCCTCAGCGCAGCTTTTGAAGCCCCGGCGTTGCCCTAGAAGGCCTGCAACAACCTCTGCGTGGCCCTACGAGGGCTTGCGTCACCCTTGGAGGGTCTACGCTGCCCATGCTAGGCCAGCGTCAGCCCTGCATGGCCCTAGTTACCTCTGTGATGCCTCTGCGTTGTCCCTGCTGGACTGCATGTCTCTGAAGCCCCTCTGTGTTGTCCTTGAGCTGCTCCTCTTGCCTCTCGTTGCATCTTGGCTCTTGGGATCAGATCATCCCCTCAGCAAATACTACCCCTCACTGCAGGAAATTCCTCCTGAAATTCTTAGCAAACCTGCCCTAGAATTCCAAACCTATTCCTCAGTTCTGCAACTGTGTGTGTCTTCAACTGACCCTCAAGCCTTTCTCTTATACTTTTTCATTGAACCCTTCTATGGTCGAGATTAAATCATCCATCAACGGCTGAGATTAAAAGACTGCTTGATCCATGTGATTGAAGTCAATTTCAGCACATGTGTTAATTAATTCACTTTAATTATTTTATTTTCCTAAGTTAGACTTAGGATATCCATTAAAAATAATTAATTATTTGAATAACTTGAACAACAACTAAAATTTCTCAAATCCATTTATAGGTCTTGTAGATCAAGTTTACTCTAGTCCCTCCACAAAATTTTGGAGCTAGAGCACAACTGATGCTACCCCAAATACACAAAATCTCAACACGAAGAAAGGGTTTGTTTCTAGGTACACAAGGATGAGGATAATCAACGACGAAACAAGGAATTCTATCTATGTTTTGGTTCATATACATAGTGATCATTTCAGGACTATTGAGGGTTATTTCAGGAAGAGCCAAGAGAGTGATATAATGCGAAGAGTAGTGCGAGGCGGAATCTAAAGTCAATACTCATCTCAGCAAAGGAGAAGAGTCCCATCATCTCGGTCCAAGTTTGTGATAAGGTTCCAAGCTTCAGTGCGTAAGAAAGGCTACTTACTAAAGAAGGAGAACAAGCATACACATCGTTGATCTCAAGGATCACTACAATAGTATGGTAAGGCTATACACAAGCCTTGATTTATATCTCAGGAGTACCTATAGCAAAAAGAAGATCTATGTTTAGAGGACGAAGAAGGTAGGTCGAGGAACTATGATTCGATAACTAGGGACCGAGCTTCCCTCAGGCTCGTGCAGAACAGTGACAGAAAGGAAGATCAAATTGAGAAGCCGAGAAGAGCACTCACAAGGTCTTGGAGGCATACTGGTGTCAAGGGTCAATGTCATGGTTATGGTACTTGTCAATTGAAGATCTATAAGAAGAATTGCTTTTGGGTTTTCCTCTCCAAGAGGGAGAGGATTTTTGCCCTGGCTTGAAGAGCCTAAACTTTGTGTCTCTTATGTTTTGTTAATTGACTTGATAAAAGACATAATAAGCTAACTATGATAAGATCTAAATGAAAGAAGCATAACGAAATCACAAGTAATTATCAAGAAGAGAAATTTTGAATTAAACGCCCTAATTTCTCAACATGGTATCAGAGCTAAGGTGTTAAAGACAAGAAAGGGCTATTTGGTAAGAAGACACACAAGTATCAAGAGATCAAGGATCAGTTTTCAAGAAGACATCAAGGCAAGGAGAGGGATATACATTAGATCTAAGAAGATTTTCATTCATTCAAGGAGCAATTTGCAGAAATTGGAAAGTTATCTCAAGAAGATCAAGAACCTTTCTCAAAGGACCTATACATCAAGATCTAGTCAAACATCATCAAGGACACCGAAGCCATCACCATCAACAACTATTTGGTGTTGAAATCAAATCAACATTGATGAAGACATCATCAAGCCATCCTTGATCATCATCATCATCAAGGATTCAAGGTGATCTAGCTCTCATTCACCACTATTGAAGAAGCTAATCTAAGAAGGAGCTCCTATTGTTATCTACATCATAATCAACAAGAAAGCTGATAGAAGAAGAAAAGCATCTACTCCAGTAAGTATCTTTATGACTTCATCTGAATCTGTCAAAATGTCTTTTTGCAAAGAAAGCAACAAACTGGTTGGGGTTTCAAACATTATTGCATGGAAGAAAAGGACAGATCTAAATCTTATTGAGAATGAAGTCATGAACTATATCAAAGGGTCGATAACTAAACCTTCAAAAGTAGATACTCAAGCTCATGCCAAATACATGAAGGGAGACATAAGAGCCCAAAGGATTCTTATAGAATCCATAAAGGACTCTCTCATCCCCTATATATCAAACCTAGAATCTTCAAAAGATATATATTACTGAAGCTATTCTCGGTGAGTACTGAAGGGGAAGTAATATCTCTGAGACAAGAACTATACTAGTTAAAGATGTCAAGAGAGAAAGGAATAATTTTGTATTTTATGAAGATTTCCGAAATACGAGATCCACTACAGGAATTGTGAAAAGTAATGTCTGATAGACAATGGTGTTGAATGCTCTACCAGAGGGATGGGGAAACTTCACTTCAAGTATCTATAGGAAGAAAGAAGCAACACCATTACAGGATCTATGGTCTCTATAGAAGAGACGAGGTTAAAAGCTAAAATTGATATAGGATCAAATGAAGAGAATCAAGCCTATTCTGCCATATCAAGAAGAAAGGGAAGATTTGGTAAGTTTGATCCTCAAAAGAAAAGAAGAAACATGGATAAGATACGATGCTATGGATGTAATGAAGTTGGGCACTATAAAAAGGATTATCCCAAATCTAATAAGGACAAGAGGAAAAAGAAAGAAGCTTATATTGTCGGGGAAATAGAAGAACCAGATTCAAAGAAACCTAAGAAAGAAGAAGTGAAAGATCTCTACTACGATTGAGATCATCTTCCTCTTTAAGAGGTAATTGTTGGTTGTAAAATAGTATGTTATGAAGCATTGTATATTAGATAAATGCATCACTCCAAGATTGGCATCATGATAAAAGCATTAAAGAAGGAGCACTTGTCATAGGAGGATGTTTGCAATAAACGTATGCAACAACTATGCCATGAAAGAAGTGGCTCCTAAGAACCTCACTAAAACAAGATTGATGAAAGGTAGTCATCTAAATCAAGGGTCATCATTCAATAATCAATATGGAAACAGATGTTAGACTTTTTCTAATGGAGTCTCTTTGGACTCACTGGTTAGAAAGAAACCAATAGGTTTCCTCGAGAATTCTAAATTGCAGAATTCTGGGATTAGGATATGATGACATATTGATAAAGCAAGTCAAGGGAATGAAACTCTTCACTCCAAGAAAAGTTGCTACAGGATGACTCAAGGAAGGGAGATGATGTAGATGTATATCTATATGCTAGATGTTATGAAGTCATGTCATGCGGTTGCAAGTAGTATACTTCTACCTTTAGAAGTATGATCAAAATAGAAAGCAGAAACTCTTTCGATGCATAGGTTGCCAAAAAGACATGATCTACACTACATGAAATCAACATAATATGTCCTCATATGGAATATGAGGTGATTGTACATTATCAAGGAACTACACAATGGAAGTTCCTGGGAATGAAAGAAAACTGTGTGGAGAAAGAAAAGAAAAAAAAGGAAGAGATCGTGGGAAGTACAACCATGGAAAGAAGCAGTCAACATCCAAGGAAGCCATGAAGACTTGACTAGAAAATCTCCTGGGAAGATATGTAGACTCTGATAGAAGTCTGGAAAAGATGGAGAAACTTGACAATACATAGCTTTAGGAGTTGTGTCAATCTGTAAACAAAGGATGTCGATGCCTACAATAATATGTCATGGTGAAACATCATCACTAAGGTAACTTTTGATTTAAAAGTTCATATTTATAATTAATTAATATCTGATGAGCTTATGCAGGGCTGCCAAAGGGAAGTATATGTCTTCCATAAATTGATAACCATATGACAGGATGAAAGATCCTTGGGAGAAGTATGGTTCGAAGAAAAACAACATGGCATGAAGCTAGACCAGATGAGAAGATTGATGAATCACTTTCTGATAGAAGAAATGACTCTTGGATGAAAGTGATGGATGATCTGTGCCCTATGTGTGAAAAAATTTTAACACGGAAGCCCTACTGCAAGATATTGATTTACATCTACTACTTGTTTGATTTAATTAACAAGTTATTTAACTAAATATTCAGAAAAATATCAAAGAAAACACAATCTGCAACCTACACATATACAAATCATTTACTGAAACATAGCGCACATATGACAAAGGGCACACATGATTTTTCGAACTAATGTCCCCAGAAAAACCCAATGCAGGAAAACCGGTACAACAGCTCTTTGAGGGTTTTATTATTAAGCAGAATTTGAATAGATCAAGGGCACCAGTAGTGGTTTCCCTAACAAAGAATTTCACGACAGTTGTACCTTATCACTCGGAGATATAAAATATGATTGATTCAAACCCTCACGAGAATCACTGAATGCGAGCCCTTTTTGGCCCATTGGAACACCAACGTTGTCCCTCCAGCCTCTATGTCGCCTCTCTTGCAAACCGTGGCCTCTGCGCAGCACAGGCTGCCCCTGCGTCACCCTTCTAGGATCTGCGCTGCCTTTGCGTTACCCTAAAGGCTCTGCGTCAGCCCTTGCGTTGCCTCTGCATCAGCCTGGCTGGGCTGCGTCCCTCCTGCTGGCCTCTGCACTACCTAGTACAGATCCGCCTCTCTGATTTATGTATTCTCGGCCTCAGATCAGTGTAATCTCTCGCCGATCTGCCCCTCACCAACACTACAAGCTCACTCGAAAATTCTAAGCAAATCGGGCCCCAGAATTTCGACTTAGCTCAATTGCTAATGCAATGTGTGTGTTCTCCAACTAACCCCAAGCCTTCCTTTAATACTTTTCTCGTTGAGAAATCAACAGTCGTGATCTAATCTCTAATCAATGACTCAGATCAGAAAAGGCTTGATCCACGTCACTTAGAACATTCTCACCACATGTGTAAATTAATTCACTTTAATTTTTCAATTTCCCTAAGTTAGACCTAGGGTCCCCATTAAAAGATTTAATTATTTGAATAACTTTTACACCGAGTGGAATTTCTCCAAACGATTTATGGGTCTTGGAGATCTCATGTGTTCTACGTTGATTTATAGTAGCATCGGATGTGCTCTAGCCTTGTAATTTTGTATACAGGCTAAGACACATGTATTCAATAATACCCAGAAATGGTTTTGGAAAATTCCACTTAGAGATGGTTTAATTAAAATAATTAATCGTTTTTTAATGTTTTCTAATGTTTTCCACTTAGAGATTTAATTATTTGAATAAATTTTACACCGAGTGGAATTTCTCCAAACGATTTATGGGTCTTGGAGATCTCATGTGTTCTACGTTGATTTATAGTAGGCATCGGATGTGCTCTAGCCTTGTAATTTTGTATACAAGCTAAGACACATGTATTCAATAATACCCAGAAATGGTTTTGGAAAATTCCACTTAGAGATGGTTTAATTAAAATAATTAATCGTTTTTAAATGCTTTCCTAAGTCTAAACTTAGGGAAATTGATTAATTAAAGGGTATTAATTAAACTAAGTGTGAATCTTCTAGATAAAGTCAAGGATCACCTCCAAGTTAATCTTAGCCCTTGATTATGTTTTAATATTGGCCGTTGAAGGGTCAACGAAAGAATATAAGAAGGAGGGTGAGGGGCCTATGGAAAATACATTGAGCATTTGGCATTTTCAAGTTTGTGTGAGGAGACACAAATTTTGATCAGAATCGAATCACTAGGGCAGGGTTTGCTAAGTGATTGAGATTCAGTGATCAGATCCAGAGAGGGGTAGAAGCAGAGACTGGTCAGGAGGACCAGGAGTGCATTTCAGAGTGAGGCATCACTTATGCAGAGAGAGACAGCGCAGTTTTCTGAAGGGGTGACACAATCCCTACAGAAAATCACGTAGAAGCAGCGCAATGTCTCTTGGAGTCAGTCCGGAGATAGCTAGAGGCTGGGGTTTCTGAGCCTGGAGGGCCAAAATCCAGACTCAGATCAGCTAGATCAGTTGCAGAAAGAGGTGACGCAGTTTCTCAGGCTTGCCCACGCAGGGTTACGTAGTTCCAGCGTAGGCACTCACACAGAGGCAGAGAAGGGCTTCACCAGCGCTATTTAGCTCAGTCAAAGACTTGCAAAGTGAGGTATATCTCACAATTATATTTGTTGTCTAGATTTCTCTGAAGGGTTTGTCGGATGTTGGCACCCTAGTTGTACTCAAGATTATGATGCTTAATAATAAAACCCTTAGATCTGCTTCATCGATTTTCCCGAGTTGGGTTTTTCTGGGGACTTAGTCCAAAAATAACTGTGTCAAATGTGGACGTTTTTCATTATATTTTGTTCAGATTGTTTCAGCACTTAGATTTATTCCGCAACATTATTTGTGTAGACTACTTCAGTGTTTACTTCGGTATTTCAATGTAATGAAATAATTATCAAAATAATTGGAGAAGTAATTCAGATTTGTTGCAGTAGGAATCTAGATCTAGGATTTTTCACATGGTATCAGAGCTTATTCAAGCTGAA
The DNA here is from genome assembly GCA_034641835.2 of Pinus albicaulis. Classification (NCBI taxonomy): domain Eukaryota; kingdom Viridiplantae; phylum Streptophyta; class Pinopsida; order Pinales; family Pinaceae; genus Pinus; species Pinus albicaulis. Next base: position 649,471,746 of record CM076579.1, read on the forward strand.
GTGCATAAGAAACAAGAGTGAACCAGCAGATCAGCGCAGAAGAGAGTGGGATCGGCGTAAGCAGCAACATACCCTCCTAGAGGTTACATTGTCTAGGCCAGAAAGACAATCCAGTTCAGAAAAAGGCTCCCTCTGAGAGAGTTGACAAAGGGGTAAGCATTTTTTCAGTTGCAGAAGAGGCAACGTAGGAGACCAGTGTCGTTGAAGGATGCAGTCACTACACAGCAGTAAGAGCTAGTGCATAAAGCGTCAGAAAATTTCTGAAAAACACAGATTGGGGATTTCTTGATCTTAGAGAGTTTCTTACTCAAAGAAACTCAGTTTCTCCCGTGCAGCAGTAGAAGTAGTGACTTACTTCACAAGGAGTGGGTAAGTCTAGCTGAGCAGAGGGTTAGAGAAAGAAATCGACAGTTGAGGAGATGGCCAGCAACGGACTGCGTGACCAAGATAGATTGGAGGGTGCCTCCACCTATGCCTCCACCTATGTCATTTCGAAATCAAGGATTAAGTTTCTCCTTGATGAGCATGATCTAAACGCCCTCATAGAGAGCACATGTACAGAATCTTTGGATGCAACACATCTATGACAATTCGAGAAGGATATGGCAAGAGCCAAGCAATTGATCCTGGATGGTGTGAAGGATCACATCGTACCTCACATAGTATCAAAAGGCACTGCTAGAGAGATGTGGGTAGGGCTGCAAAAGCTATACCAAGGATCTTCCGAGCAGCGAAAGATGTACCTGGAGGAAAAGATGCATAATACCAGAATGAAGAAGGGGGAGCGTTTTGACTCCTTCCTGTCTCATATTCAGGATAACCGAGATCAGCTGTCAGTAGTGGGGGTAGCACCTAAAGACTCAGAGCTTGTAAGGCTCACTCTGAACTCTGTTTCAGAAGATTATCAGGTCTTTGTCCAGAGCATTCTGGGCAGAGAAAGGCTTCAAGGATGGGAAGCGATGTGACCAGCCTTGAAGCAAGAAGCGCTGAGGAGAGACCTCCTCAAAATCCATTTGGAGGATGGCAGCAGTGGGTCGAAAGTCAAAAAGGAGGAAGAAGATAACACTGCCCTTGCATCAAAGGTGTAACAGAAGTAGAAGAAGAGAGATCTATCCAAGATCAAGTGCTTCCGATGTGGGGAAATAGGACATTATGCCACACAGTGTCCTCTTAAGAAAAAGGATAAAGAGGAGAAGGAAGATCCTCAAGCAGGAGCTGCCAAGATTGAGGCAGAAAGAGATTGTGCTATGTTAGCTCATATTCCTAAAGGAGAGGAGTGGGTTGACTTGGAGTTGTAGATCTAGAATCTACAAGTGGCGGGATCCTTGAGTATTTCCAAACTCTTGGATCACATGTGAGCTACGGCAGCCGAAAGACAATAGCAGGATGGACAGATGCAGCAGAAGGTGAGAAGACAATGCAGTGGCTAGCAGTACTAGAGCCTGATCAGCGCAGAGAGGGAGCGGTAGAGCAGCAGCATCAGCAGTAGAGCAGCAGCAGCGCAGTGCACACTGGTGCAGAGCAGTGCTCATGCAGTGCAGAGCAGCAATAGCGCAGTATCTTCAAAGAGCTAGTGTAGAAGCTAGCAGCAGTCGGTGTTATTTTCAGTTGCAAATTTTTTTGTCCAATTTCGGATGTTTTTCTGTTGCAAATAGCAACAGTGCAACAGCGACAGCAGCAGATGAGCAGCAACAACGCAGTGCACAAGTGGTGCAACACAATGTAGAGTAGTACTCACGCAGTGCAACAGCATGGTTGCAGAATTCAGAGGGAGTTGCAGTACAGTGGCAGTTGGCAGCAGTATGCAGAGTCAGCAATAGTACAGATGCAACATCTTCTTGTGCAGTGTTGGTGAGCAGCATCAACAGCACAGCAATAGATGTTCCAGAAGTCAGAACAGCAACACATTGAGTTGTTTTGCTAGAGCACTTTCCTCGCTAAGAGGGAGTGTTGATTTATGGTAGCATCGGATGTGCTCTAGCCTTGTAATTTTGTATACAGGCTAAGACACATGTATTCCATAATACCCAGAAATAGTTTTGGAAAATTCCACTTAGAGTTGGTTTAATTAAAATAATTAAACGTTTTTTAATGTTTTCCTAAGTCTAAACTTAGGGAAACTGATTAATTAAAGGGTATTAATTAAACTAAATGTGAATCTTCTAGATAAAGTCATGGATCACATCCAAGTTAATCTTAGCCCTTGATTATGTTTTAATCTTGGTCGTTGAAGGGTCAACAGAAGAATATAAGGAGGATGAGGGGCCTATGGAAAATACAATGAGCACATTGAGCATTTGGCATTTTTGAGTTTGTGTGAGGAGACACAGCTTTTGATAAGAATCGAATCACTAGGGTAAGGTTTGCTAAGTGATTCTGATTCTGTGATCAGATCCAGAGAGGGGCAGAAGCAGAGACTGGTCAAGAGGACCAGGATTGCGTTTCAAAGAGAGGCAGCACTTACGTAGAGAGAGACAGCACAGTTTTATGAAGGGGTGACACAGTCCCTCCAGAAAATCATGCAAAAGCAACGCAGTGTCTCTTGGAGTCAGTTCGGAGATAGCTAGAGGCTGGGGTTTCTGAGCCAGGAGGGCCAAAATCCAAACTTAGATCAGCTAGATCAGTTGCAGAAAGAGGTGACGCAGTTTCTCAAGCTTGCCCACGCAGGCTTACGTAGTTCCAGCATAGGCACTCACACAGAGGCAGAGAAGGGCTTCACCAGTGTTGTTTAGATCAGTCGAAGACTTGCAGAGTGAGGTATATCTCACAATTATATTTGTTGTCTAGATTTCTCTGAAGGGCTTGCCGAATATTGGCACCCTAGTTGTACTCAAGATTCTGCTGCTTAATAATAAAACCCTCAGATCTGTTGCACTAGATTTCCCGAGTTGGGTTTTTCCGGGGACTTAGTCCAAAAATAACTGTGTCAAATGTGGATGTTTTTCATTATATTTTGTTCAGATTGTTTCAACACTTAGATTCATTCCGCAGCATTATTTGTGTAGACTGCTTCAGTATTTACTTTGGTATTTCAATGTAATGAAATAATTATCAAAATAATAAGAGAAGTAATTCAGATTTGTTGCAGTAGGAATCCAGATCTAGGATTTTTCACATTCTAGCCCCTCCACAAAGTTTCGAAGCTAGAGCACATGTGATGCTACCTAAAATCTCAACACTCCCTCTTAGCGAGGAATGTGCTCTAGCAACACTTCACCACTGACGCATCACCTGAATCTCTGGCATTGGTCCCCTACGTTGTTGATGCTTGGCCGGCTATCCTCCATCCACTGCACTGCTACTTTTTGTATCGCTGCCCATGACTCTGCCATAGTGACTACCACATTTGTACTGTAGCTCCCTCTCAAATTGCTGCATCATGTTGCCTATAGGATTGCCACTGCTAACTGCTGCACTGCAACTGAGATGCTGAGAAGTAAGCAACTGAAGGACAATCACCCAATCAACTGACAGACAAGTCAGTCTGGCTGCATCTCATCACAGAAGCATCCTCTATTGTTGCTCTGTGATGTCCCTGTAGAGCCTCTGCACTGCGTAAGCATTGCCCCTTTGCACTGTCAAAGTCCCATCAGCCTTTGCATTGTTGCTTCCACGATGTTGTTGCCACTGCACTGCACTACTCCACTCTCTAGCATCCCAACACTGCCTCTGCTTCTCCATGATCTTATACACCCACTGACCCTAGTCATCCTGCTACTGTCTTAAGGCTCCCGTAGCTCATATGTGATCCAAGAGTTTGGGAACCTCAAGTATCCCGCCACCACCATCTATAGCTCACTCTACTGATCTATGTCGCCCTACCTCTTCTCTCGAGGTATATGAGAACTCATGGCCACCTCATCATCGCTGCCATCGTCCCCTTTCGTTGTTGTTGCCTTGGAATCTGAATCTTCCTTGCCCTTCTTCTTAGGAAAAGTGGTGGTGAAGTGTCCCAATTCGCCACATCTGAAGCATCGCACCTTGGATAGGTCCTTCTTCTTCTTCCCTTGTTGTCATTGTCCCTTAGATGCTAGGGTTGCATCTTCCTCCTCCTCTTTCTTTATCTTGACTCCTTTGTTGCTCAATTCCCTTTTGGTTATTCTCTGAATCTCCGCTTGTCGAAGGATTGCCCACATGTCCCCCCAGTTTGGAAGTTGCGCTCTGCCCAAGATACTTTGGACAAAGGTCTCCCAATCATTTGTGACTGCATTCAGGGCATTCCTCACCATGAGCCCATCATCCGGAGTTGCTCCATGGCAATCAGCTAGTCTCAGATAGTCTGCAATCTAAAGAGGAAGGGATCGATCTCCTCTCCCTTGTGCATCTGGAACATCCGCATCTGATTCTCCAGAAGCATCTTCCTCTGGACGGAGCTACCTTGATATAGCGTGGTAAATGTTATCCACACCTCATTTGTCGTCTTCTTATCGGCAATGTGCGGGACCACGTGATCCTTCACTCCATCCATGATCAAGTGTTTAGCCCGCGCTTGAATTTCATTGAACTTCTTCAGAGCATCAGCATCGGTCGATACAGTCAGGACGTTCTCATCATGGTCTCTGATGCCATACTCCTTGAGGACTGTCAGGATTCTGGCTTTCTAGATAGCAAAGTTTGACACACCGTCTAACTTATCCTGATCTCTCAGTCCGTACGAGGCCATCTCTGCTCAAATTGTCGAAGCAAGTGCTCTTCTCCCTTCTACTGTTGCTACACTCAACAACAGACTGGATTTGGGTTTCTTGGCGATAGAAACCCTCTAGAGAGTATGCCCCCTTTGGCAAATGATTTCCCTCCCAGAAATCCTCCGCCAATTCTGCCGAATTAGCCCTCTACGATCACTCCTCTTGATCAAATCTCAGATTTCTTGGCAAGAACATCTACTGAGGGATTGTTTCCCCTTACTTTGTCAACTTTGCTAGGAATTGTTCTGCACCGACAGAACCGATGCCCCACTAGCAACTTTGAAGATCAAAAACTGCACTTCGAGCCCTTGCAACGGGCACAACGTCACTCCAACTTGGATTGCATCACCCTCTAGGGCCTGTGTCACCCTCTGCGTCAACTCAGCATGAGCTTGACAGGTTCTGCGTCACCCACTAGGGCCTGCGTGAGCAGACTGACTCTGCATCACCCTTCTGCTAGGACTGTGTTGTCCCTCTGGTGTTGCGCTGCCTCTTCCTGGATGTGTCAGCTTCAGCTGCCCTCCTACAACAAAAATTCTTCAGCCTCTTACCGATGGCTTCAACTTGATCTGCAATCCCTCTCATACCATGTGAAAACTTCTGAACACAGAAACACTACTACAGAATATATATTTACTTCTCCTACTTGTTTGATTTAATTAACAAGTTATTTAACTGAATATTCATAAAAATATCAAAGCAAACACAATCTACAGCCTACCAATATACAGATCATTTATTGAAACATAGCGCACATATGACAAATGACACACATGATTTTTTGGACAAATGTCCTCGGAAAAACCCAATGTAGGAAAACCGGTCCAGCAGTTCTTTGAGGGTTTTACTATTAAGCAGAATCTGAATACATCAAGGGCACCAGTAGTGGTTTGCCCGACAGGGAATGTCACGGCAGTTGTACCTTATCACTCAGAGACATAAAATATGGTGGATTCAAACCCTCACGGGAATTACTAAATACGAACCCTTTTTGGCCCACTGGAACCCCAGCGTTGTCCCTCCAGCCTCTCCTGCCCATCGTAGCCTATGCCCAGCACACGCTGCCCCTACGTCACCCTTTTGGGCTCTGCGCTGCCTCTGTATTACCCTGAAGGCTCTACGTCAGCCCCTGCACTGCCTCTACGTCAGCTTCGCTGGGTTATGTCCCTCCTGCTAGCCTCTGCGCTGCCTGGTACAGATTTGCCTCTCTGATTTATGTATTCTCGGCCTCGGATCAGTGTAATCCCTCACCGATCTGCCCCTCACCAGCACTACAAGCTCACTCATAAATTCTAAGCAAACTTCGCCCCTGAATTTCGACTTAGCTCAAGTGCTACTTCAATGTGTGTGTTCTCCACCTAACCCAAGCCTTCCTTTAATACTTTGCTCGTTGAGAAATCAATAGGCATGACCTAATCTCTAATCAATGGCTCAGATCAAAAAAAGGCTTGATCCACATCACTTAGAACATTCTCACCACATGTGTAAATTAATTCACTTTAATTTTTCAATTTCCCTAAGTTAGACTTGGGTCCCCATTAAAAAATTTAATTATTTGAATAAGTTTTACACCAGGTGGAATTTCTCCAAACGATTTCTGGGTCTTGGAGATCTCATGTGTTAAGCCCCTCCAAAAAGTTTTGGAGCCAGAGCACATCCAATGCTACCCAAAATCTCAATACTATGTAGAGACCCCAAAGATGAAGACTCCTCAACAACAAAGAAATTCATGACATCAAAGAAAGGACCTCTTCATGAGCAATTGAGTGTTTTCATCATTGTTGTTGCAGGGCCCTGATTAAGAGGGAGCCTGGTAATGAGTTTTTTAGTTGGAAGAAACTTGGTAATTCCTAAGCCAAGAGGGAGCTTAGGTAAATTCCTTGTATGGGAATGAATACATTCATTTGTGGAACATGTCCTTCCTAATTGAGAGGGAGAGATAGACATGTCATTCAGGTCTTCACCTGGAAGACAAAATGCGGGGTTGGGTAATCATTTGGCATCTAATACTCTTTTAGGGATGTATTAGGGCATCCAAGGAAAGGGTAGTCGTGAAAGGACAGATATTCTTTGAGGATTGGGAATCCAACAGTAAGAATAGTACTGATGGACATATCCTATATGAACCGGGTTGGGATATTATCCAAGTGAGACAATGATGAGTGTGTCTACTCATCATTGATCTCGCCAGCATTGTAACTGATGGTCTCGTGGAGAGATGGAGCTGTTGGTCAAGGCCTTGCACTATGACAATGTTGGTTGATATGATGCTATACAAATGGGATTACCAATCAGATTCATCTTATGAGATTCTTTAGATTGAGAGTGACCATGTACCATTATGAATACCTCCCTAGTTAAGAGGGAGTGTTGGAAAGTGTAACCAGGTTCGGTCTTCATAATGACTTGTAATTATGAATTTATGTAATGAGGAAGACAAAGTTAATAAAATGTATTTTGTAAAGCTTGCCTCATGGGTTTCATGAGCAAGAAGTTTTTATTATAGGCCAAAGACTTCTTCTTGATGTCTTTAGGAGTTTGTCATCTTGTCATAAACGTATAATTTAGAGTCATGTATATGAAGTGTTGCTACACTTGTAAAAGACAATTATTGATGTAAAAGTATGCCTCAAGACCTTGTCATAATGCTCCTAGAAGTCGGCTGAATTCACGTTGAAGATCCAACCTTATGCATGTCGGCCTACACACCTCTTTTTTAGACGGGGAATAGCAAACTCCCTAGGTATATGTAACAGCTCGTAAGTCACATATACCAAAAACTCATGACTTTCGCAAAGACTGAGGCGTCCAGCATTGGAGATGTCTATCCCTCTAGCTTGGTCATGACGGGCAATAGACAACCCTACCCCTCGCTAGTTTTGAACCTGTGACCTCCCAAGACAAATCACAAGTTCTTAACCTTTGAGCCCACTCAGGTTGTCTACACACTTATTCAAGTCGGCTTACTAGCCAGAGGTCATGTTGGCCTAAAGAGTATAAGACTGTCCCTATAAAAAGACAGGTTTGCGACCTAATTGTACACAATCAAGTTCGGATCAAGTTCTAAAATAAAGTGCGAAGAAAGGGTTTGTCTCTGGGTACACAAGGACAAGGATAATCAGTGAAGAAACAAGGAAGTATATCGTTGTTTTGGGTCATATACACAATGATCATTTCAGGACTATCGAGGGTTATTTTAGGAAGAGACAAGACAGTGATATAATGCGAAGAGTAGTGCGAGGCAGAATCTGAAGTAAATACTCATCTCAGCAAAGAAGAAGAGTCCCATAATCTCGGTCCAAGTTTGTGGTAAGGTTCCAAGCTTCAATGCGTAAGAAAGGCTACTTACTAAAGAAGGAGAACAGTCATACACTTCGTTGATCTCAAGGATCACTACAACAGTAAGGTAAGGCTATATACAAGCCTTGATTTATATCCCAGGAGTACCTACAGCAAAAGGAAGATCTTTGTCTAGAGGACGAAGAATGGTAGGTCGAGGAATTTTGATTGGAAAACTAGGGACCGAGCTTCCCTAGGGTTGGTGCAGAACAGTGACAGAAAGGAAGATCAAATTGAGAAGCCGAGAAGAGCAGTGACAAGGTCTTGGAGGCATACTGGTGTCAAGGGTCTATGTCATGGTTATGGTACTTGTCAATTGAAGATCTATAAGAAGAATTGCTTTTGGGTTTTCCTCTCCAAGAGGGAGAGGTTTTTGCCCTAGCTTGAAGAGCCTAAACTTTGTGTCTCTTGTGCTTTGATAATTGACTTGATGAAAGACATAATAAGCTAACTAAGATCTAAGTGAAAGAAGCATAACGAAATCACAAGTAATTATCAAGAAGAGAAATTTTGAATTAAACGCCCTAATTTCTCAACACTCTGGAGGAGCAAATTATGCTTTACCTATCGAGAGCCATGGGCACTAGGCCACCGGTACACAGCAGGAAAGGTTCACTACATTGAGGTATTCTCAGATAGTGACTAGGAGGATGATGTCAAATTGGAGTACGGTGGAGGAGATAGCGAGGTGCGGGCAGAGAGGGGACCACCACCACCACCACCACCATCTGGGGGAGCACACTTCGTACCATCTGAAGGTGTTCTCGCTTCTTTGTGTGGGATTCCAAAATTTTTTACCTTGAGGATTCAAGGCACAGTATCGGGACAACGCGTCTCATTTTTGGCAGACAGTGGGGCCACGCACAATTTCATCAATGCTCAGATTGTCCAGAGGCGGGGTATCGCTAGAGTAATGTTCGAGGGGTTTTCAATACTGGTGCCCGAGGACAGAACTATGCAGTGCACCCGATATGTTCCCACTTTGACAGTGACCATGGGGAACTACTTGATGACAGATCATTTGTTTGTTGTGGATGTACCGGACACCAATGTCGTGATGGGTGTCCAATGGCTCTACTCCCTTGGTTGAGTCACCACCAACTGTAGGAAATTGGAGATGGAGTTCACCAGGTCGAATGGAAAGCTGGTAGTCCTTCGGGGTATGCAATCGTTTCCTCCACAGACAGTTTCAGCACATAGGATGGAGGCTGACTTGAGGCATGGGGACATAGCATGGGCAGTGGAGCTGAGGATTTCGAAGGTTGGGGGATAGCCCAAGCCACCACACTCGGGCATACAGGCCATCTTGGACAGGTATCCGATAGTGTTTGGGGACATTCCACTGAGGCAGCCACCTAGCAGGGGGTTTGAGCACGCCATAGAGATGGAGCCTGGGGTGCATGCAGTTATCACCACCCCTTATAGGCATCCCAAGGCCTATAAGGATGAGATTGAGCGAGCCGTCAGGGAGTTGTTGGCATTGGGTCACATTAGGTCGAGTTTCAGTGCCTTCCCTTCCTCAGTTGTTCTGGTGAAGAAGGATGGAACCTTGCGCATGTGCATCGATTACAAGGTGCTCAACAAGAAGACTCTAAAGAACCACTACCCCATTATGCGCATTGATGAGTTGATGGATGAGCTTAGAGAAGCCAAGTACTTCTCTAAGATAGACTTGCGCTCAAGGTACCACTAGATCAGGGTGATGGATCAAGACATCCCTAAGATGGATTTCAAGTGCCACTATGGGCATTTTGAGTTTTTGGTCATGCTTTTTGGGCTGACCAACGGACCTACCACCTTCCAATCGTGGATGAACCATGTATTATGTGAGCAGTTGCGGAAGTTCGTATTAGTGTTCTTTGATGACATCATGATTTACAATAGGGCATGGGAGGAGCATCTACAGCGCCTGGAGGTGGTGTTGCGCATCTTGGAGGAGTAGCAATTTTACGCCAAGTTGTCCATGTGTGAGTTTGGGCTAAGCGGGATACTCTATTTGGGACATATTACTAGAGCAGGTGGAGTGAAGGTACATGAGGAGAAGATCACAGCCATTCAAGATTGGCCTGTGCCCAGGGATGTGACGGCACTGAGGGGAATATTGGGCATATGCACCTACTATCGGAAGTTCGTCAAGGGCTTCTCACAATTGGCAGCTCCCCTCGCGAATCTGACCAAGAAGGGGGCCTTTGCATGCACAGATGGAGCACAGTTAGCATTTGATTGCCTCAAGGAGGTGATGAGTAGTTGCCCAATTTTGGCAATCCTCGATTTTACTCAGCCATTCATCTTGGAGTGTGATGCATCAAGTGAGGGGATTGGTCCAATATTGTCTCAGGATGGACACCCCATCGCTTTCGAGAGTCAGAAGTTCCTTCTGCATGAGAGGTTGTATTCTATTTACTACAAAGAGATGTTGAGCATCATCCATGTGTTAGCCAACTTCCGGCAATATTTGGTGGGCAACAAGTTCCGAGTGAAGACAGACCACAATAGTCTTCGTCACTTTATTTCGCAACAGGGCCTCAATGACAGACAACATAGGTGGATCAACAAGGTGTAGGCCTATGATTTCGACATTGAGTACAGGGGCAAGAACAACGTGGTGGCCAATGCACTATCCAGGAGACTCGCGGCCCTTTCACTCATGAGCATTTTCCATGACTAGAAGGCATAGTTGTTGGTTGAGTACTCCAAAGATTGGCGAGGGTGTGAGATCTTCGACGGTACACACAGATGAGCACTACAGAGTGATGGTCGAGATCATATACTACAAGGGGTGCATATTTTTGGAGCCGTGTTCACAATTGAGGGAGAGGATCCTCCATGCAACCCATGATTCCCCATTATCAGGGCACCAGGGTTCAGGAAAACATACATGACAGTCAAAGAGTGTTTCACCTAGAAGGACCTCAAGGGGGATGTATTGAGGTATGCGCAAGAGTGTGAGGCCTGCCAAAGGAACAAGGGTGAGTTGACCCATCCAGCTGGGTTGTTGCAGCCACTCCCCATCCCTGAGGGTAAGTGGGATAGTATCTCCATGGATTTTATCACGGGGCTTCCAGCAGTGTAGGGCAACGATTGTATTTATGTGGTGGTAGATCAGCAAACAAAATATGCCCACTTCTTCACCATTCGGAAGATGTATTCAGCATCACAGGTGGCCGAGTTGTTCTTCAGGGAGTTCTTTCGCTTGCATGGGCTCCTTAAGATCATAGTCAATGACAGAGACAGTCGGTTCATGGGGGCATTTTGGCAGGTCCTTTTCAAGTTGTTGGGCACTGAACTCACCCCAAGCATGAGTTACCATCTGCAAACCGACAGCCAAACTGAGAGGGTTAACAAATGGTTTGATGGCTACCTTTCGAACTACGTGACCGAGTAGCAGAGAGCATGGATTCGGTGGCTACATCTGGGTGAGTATTACAACAACACCACCCATCACATGTCCATTGGTATGTCACCCTTTCGTGCCTTGTATGATTATGATGCTTTGTCTTTTGCTGACGTTGTTCTTGGAGACAGTCAGGCCCCAAAGGCCAAAGATTGGATCCAAGAGAGCCAAGACATTCTCAAGGCTCTCATAACATATTGACAGCCCAAAATCAGTAGAAGATATATGCAGATAGGCATAGGGTTGAGAGGCAGTTCGAGGAGGGGGACTTGGTATTTCTACGGCTACAACCATATCGCCAATCCACATTGAAGCAGAAAGGGGACGACAAACTACAGACACGTTTTTACGGGCCGTATAGGGTGATTAGGAGAGTTGGGGAGGTGGCCTACGAGCTGGAGCTTCTCCTGAGGAGCTAGATCCACGACATCTTTCATGTTTCATGCCTAAAGAGGTGTTGGGGCAGCAGGTGACAGCAACTATGGAGCTGCCTCCGCTTGTGGATGAGGGGCATCTGGTTCTGGAGACGAAAGTCATTCTAGAGACTAGGGAGAGGAAGCTGACACGCAGAACCATTATTGATTTCTGGTAGCATTAGATGTGCTCTAAGTCTCAAATTTTGCAAGGAGGCATAGACACATGTATTATTGGGAAATAGACACATAGGTTGCAGTGTATTTGCTTCAGTATTTACTTGTAGAACACAGTAAATAACTTGGACAATTTATCAAGTAGGAGAAGCAATATCAGTTTGTTGCAATAGGCATTTCAGGATTAGGAATTTTCACATGGTATCAGAGTTTGTAGAGCAGCGCAAGTGAAGCAAGAGACCAGTCTAGAAGAGTTCAGCGTTGAAGAGGGAGATCGAAGAGTTGCATAGGCAGCAAATCAAATCCCCAAGGGATTGCGCAGTCCAAGCCAGGAGGGCAAGATTTGCAAGGGAATCTATCTCTGAGTGAGTCGACAAATCGGTACGATTTCCAGTTTGCAATTTGTCAGTGGCAAAGGGAGCAGCGCAGCAGCAGCTTCAGCACAGATCAGTTCCTGGTGGGACACAATTTTCTTGTGGCAGCAGTTGTTGGTGCACAAAGCGTCAGAAGAAGGAAGAAAAATACTGAGGGAATTCTGACCTCAGGGAATTTCCTGCCCAAGAAATTCTAAATTCCCGTGCAGAAGCAGCGTGATTGAGATTTATTTAGCATACTCCAGCAAAGTGCGTAGAGCCAGTTGCAGAGACGGAAAGAGGCAGCAGTTCGACATTTGGTTGGTTGAGATGGAAGCCACTGGGTTGCGTCATCAGGATCGGTTGGAGGGTGCCTCTAACTATGTAATATAGAAGGCAAGGCTCTCCTTCCTTCTGGATGAGCATGAACTCAAGACCTTCATTGACAATGTGGTAGTTGTCCCCGCAGATCTAGATCTATTGAAGGCCTACAAGAAAGATATGGCTAAAGCTAAAAGGTTGATCCTCGACGGAGTGAGGGATCACAATGTCTCACATATTTCTAGCAAAGGGATTGCCAAGGAGATGTGGGACGCATTGGCTACGCTGTACCAGGGGTATTCCGAGCAGCGGAAGATGTTTTTGGAGGAGAAGATGAGATCTACGAGGATGCAGAAGGGTGAACGCATAGATCTGTTCCTATCGAAGCTTCATAATGTTCGAGATCAACTAGCAATTATAGGGTCAACACCTCGGGCCACGGAGATGGTCAGATTGGCTTTGAATTTCACTTCCGAAGAATGTCAAGTCTTTGTCCAGAGTATCTTGGGCAAAGAAAAGTTGTCGAACTAGGAAGGAATGTGGGCAGCTCTTCAGTAGGAAGAGATGAGGAGAGACTTAGTCAAGTGCAAACTTGATGGCATCAACTGTAGTGGAACGAAGCCCAAGGAGGAGGATGAGAATGGAGCCCTCGCAATTAAGGGGCTGCGAAGGCGGAAAAAGAATGTCACAAAGATCAAGTGTTTTCAATGTGGTGAAATGGGTCACTACGCTACGCAGTGTCCTCTCAAGAAGAAGGACAAGGATGAGAAACATGATCCGCAGGCTGCAACCACAAGGATCGAGGAGGAAGAGTTTGGGATGATTGCCCACATATCTCCAAGGGAGAATTGGGTTGACCTAGAACAGTGGTCTGGAATAGCTGCAGTTGGGCAAGATCCTTGAGGAGCCCACCTCTTGGATCAATACCTTGCTATGGGAGCCCAAATCAGCATTAGCAAGATGGACCAGTGTCAGTTGGTGCAGAGGAGTGTCGGAGTGACAACGCAGTGGCTAAAGAGTGCCAGAGTCTGAGCAGTGCAGAGTAGGGTTGGCAGCAAAGCACAACGCAGAGTCATCAACAATGCAGCAACTTCAGAGGGTCAGCGCAGAAACTAGCAGCAGTCATATCTTCGATATCAGATGCATCATGTTGAACACTTAGTTCGGTAATTTTGGATTTTTTTTGCTGCAGCAGCAGCAAAGTTGCAGTGCAGATGCAGTTGGTAGCAGTATGTAGGGTCGGCAGCTGCATAGATGCAGCAGCGCAATAGTTGGTCGACAGTAGTGTCAGACATCAGAATCACAAAGGGAGATGTTACAGAGTCAGGGTGATGCTTTAGCAGGTTGCATTACTAGAGCACATTTCTCGCTAAGGAGTGTTGATTTCTGGTAGCATCGGATGTGCTCTAAGTCTCAAATTTTGCAGGGAGGCTTATACACATGTATTCCAAAATACCCAGAAAATGCTTTGGGAAATTCCACCCAGATAGGGTTATATTAAAATAATTAATTATTTTTTAATAGGAGCCTAAGTCTAAACTTAGGGAATTAAAATAATTGAAGTATGTAAATAAAACTAGGTGTGAAACTTATAGAAAAATACGGAGATCGAGTCAATATGATCCAAGTCCTTGATTATGTTTTAATTTGGGCCGTTGGTTATCTAACGTGAAGATTATAAGGACTTCAATGGGCATTCGGAAAATACATCGAGTGGGTCTAGAGATCGAATTCCTCAAGTGAGCAGCGCAGAGAAGCCAAAGGATTTGATCGAGTTGATTTGATTGCAGTGATGGGTAGTGATAGTTCTGGTTGGAAGATCTCTTCCTGAGCCGGGAATACTTTGCAGAGAAGGCAGAGAGAAGTACGCAGAAGAGGCAGCATAGGAGCTACGCTGGGCAGCGCAGAGGCGGCTCTACAGCCTTGAGGAGATCCGAGATTTTGCTGAGGATTAGTCAGATCCAGTGCTGGTGTGTAGGGTGTGAAACCGGAGGGTAGAAGATCAGCATCCAATCAGCAGAAGATCCAGCAGAAGGAGGTGACGCAGTCCCCATCCAAAGTGACGCAAATCTGCGCAGAGGCACTGTGGGGTTGTCCAATTCAGTATTGGGTCAGGTCCAGATCTCTAGTGTCAATGTGAGGTAATCCTCACTAGTTCTCTGTCAGCCAGATTTGGGCATCCAGTTGTATTCAGAAACTTCTGCTTAATAATATCAAACCCTCATCTATTGCACCAGTTTTCCCATATTGGGTTTTTCCGGGGACTTAGTCCAAAAATAACGGTGTCATATGTGTTTAGATTTCTTCTTCCTTAGATCTTGTTTCCGCAACTTACTTATGTAGGGAAGGTTGCAGTGTATTTGCTTCAGTATTTACTTGTAGAACACAGTAAATAACTTGGATAATTTATCAAGTAGGAGAAGCAATATCAGTTTGTTGCAATAGGGATTCCGCGTTTCGGAATTTTCACAACCATCAAGGAGTATTTGGTGCGTTGGAAGAGCTTATCGGATGAAGATGCCACCTAGGAGGGTGAACACATACTTGGGCATCTAGCGTTGAAGTTGCTTGGAGCCAAGCAACATTTGGGAGGGGAG
Organism: Pinus albicaulis; assembly: GCA_034641835.2. Taxonomy (NCBI): domain Eukaryota; kingdom Viridiplantae; phylum Streptophyta; class Pinopsida; order Pinales; family Pinaceae; genus Pinus; species Pinus albicaulis. The sequence continues at coordinate 649,487,025 of CM076579.1, forward strand.
GACTGCAATGTCCCTTCCTAAATTAAATTGTCACAAGCTCATTTTCCACATTTTTGACATTTTGAGACCATGTGACCCGCAAAAATTTTGGGGAAAAGACTTAGGAGAAATAAGGGAGGTCGTAATATTTTGTAAGTGGAGCGTGGGGACCACACGGATAAGGGGGAAACGCACTTGCCAAGGGGAGAAGTTCAAATTGCCAAGGGGAGAAGTTCAAGTTACCAAGGAGAGAGGTCGAAGTGCTAGATGGAGGGACCCACGTGAGAAAGGAGGCACACAAATTATAAATAGGAGAGACTTAGCCTCATTTTGGGTCTTTTGTCAATCGAACTCTCTAGTTGCTCGAGTTGCTTAGTCAAGTCACTTGTTGTCTAACACCAAGTTATGCAAGCAAAGAACTCACCCTTTCTTGGGACCTTGAGTGCCACCCTAGGGATGTCAAATCGTACCAACTCAGAGAGGAGCTAGAGGGGATTCAGATCTCATCATTCAGCCATCAACTCAGCTAGTGTGTATTCCAAGAGGACGTTGGAAGGGAATAAGTGGGAGTTGTTTCAAGGGTCTTCCAGGTAGCCATTGATGGGAGAATTTTGATATCGAAGCTTCAGTGCGATATCTGCCTTTTTGGAGGAGTTTGGTGGCAGGAGATTTTTGCTTGAAGGTAGCATGATTTGCAACATCCTGAGACTGTGCAACAGCCTCTCACTGGGTACACGTGGGAGCTTGTGGGATGAGTTGTGGAGCTGGGGTTTACCAAAGGAAATAAGAAGAACCTTGGGGGAGCATAACTTAGCCTTTAGGGAGGATTTGGAGGGTATTTTACTAGAGTTGCAGGCAGGCGGTATTTTCCAACAACTAGAGATGGATGTGTTGTTTGGAGGCCAAATTTCCAGGGTCAAAACCAGACCAAACCCTTTCTGGGTTTTGGTGGGTTTGTGTGTGGAGCTTGGGAAAAAATTCATAGAATTTTCTGAGCACCAAAGGTGGGGTTTCTAGCAGCTTCTTTCCAGCCAACAGTGCAATTTTCTGGGGCAGCATAGGGCATCATTGGAGCAGTTGGTTTATCACTTGGGCTTGCTATTTTATCACTTGGGTTTTGTCACGCTTGCCATTGAGGCAGGCCCAGGTACATTCCTTCCACACTATTGCACTATTGCTCCTATTGTTTAATAAAATGGCTCAGCGGGTTGCCATTTCTGGTCTTTACATGGGTGTGCACTAAATGTTTAAATTTTCTGGTGTTGTATTTATTGTTTGCTTTGCATATCATTGTTTTTCCTAAATTGGAACATTACAAGAGGACACAAAATATAGGCTGTTGGCCAAGGCCAAAACCTCTCCTCTTGAGAGGGAAACCCACAAGAATTCTTCTCTTCTTATAGAATCTTCAAATGATGGATTCCAAGAACTAAGACACTTGACAAAGACCCCTCGAAGACCAAGTCAAACCTCTTCTTGATGAACTTGCTTCTCACAAAGTCTACCCAACTCAAACTTGCCTCATAGCAGCTGCAACTTCTCCTTTGACTAGAATTTTGACCTACAAAATTAACTGCAATTTCAGCCTCCTTAACCTGCAATTTTTGGCCGCCTGCAACTTCGCACCAGTGACAAATTCGATCTTCTCTTTCCCTCGCTTAAGGGCCTTCCTTCTCTTTGGTAACTCGGCTTCCTTTCTTGATTCCTTTGCTTAAAGGTTTCAGCTTCTCTTTGACAAATCTACAATGAGGTCTAGTTGCAACACAATGATGCCCTAATTCTTATCACACATGTGAGAAATTTAGCCCTAAAATAGTCCTCTAAAAACTTTGCTCTCCTTTGTTTTCTCCTTCTCTTCACTGGATACTTCTTGCCTTTCTTGTCCTTCAACACGTTTTTTGTGTGTGTACTACAAATGAGGTCAAGCATCTTATATATATAGGCTTCCTTTTGCAATTTTGAACAGCCCTAATGAGGTCGACTTGTCCTCTGCTTAGGCCGACTTGTCTTGGAGGGAGTCTTTTGACACTTCTTTGACTTACATAAATACTTTTTACATGATACAAGATGTCGAATGGGGTCTTTCATATATGACAATGACTCGATTGACTTCTTGGCTCTATGACAAACCCTAGAAGCACTCAATGAGCGCTTGACCTATAAATAAAATTAACCTTGAGCATAGAACCCATGCTACAAAAATAATAATATTAATAATTTTTCTTTTTGTTTACAATATACAATAATCAAGAGTACATTTCCTATTTATGAAGACCGAACCTAGTTACCTATTTCAATAGACTGTGTCAAAAATGTTAGTGATAGGAAGAGCACATCAGGGTGTTGTTTTAGCCTTGGATCAGGCATGATATATTGGAAGAGAATGAAGCGAATTTTTTTCTCTTAGCACAGTCGAGGTTGAGCATATTGTGGCTAGCATGGCTAGTTGTGAGGCGGTATGGTTGAGGAAAATCTTTGCAGAGTTGTTTGAACAAGTTCTAGATACAATAGTGATCTATAGCGACAACAGGAGTGGGATCTGACTTTTTGAGAATCCCATGTTCCACAACAAGTCCAAGCATATTGAGATTAAATATCACTTCATCTGAGATATGGTGCAGATAGGTATCGTAAGACTCCATCACATTTCGACTAATGAGTAGATAGTTGATATTCTTACCAAGGCTTTGCCGAAAGGGAAGTTCTTGGTCTTCAAAGAGGAGGTTGGAATGATGGATGTGGGCCTCCTAGGTAAGGGTCACAGCTGATCGACAACACTAAGCTATGCTCTTCCCCTCTGTTTGAGCTCCCAGGTAGGGGAATTGAGTCGGACAACTCCTGGGGTTGAGGGATCTCTGAAAAATAGGTGTGTGTGATCCCTGCCCTTTGTGGCAAGTCGGGTATCTCCCCTATTGTCACTATAGGGTGTGTGTGATCTTTGTCTATCATCACAAGTCAGGTATCTCCCCTTATCAGGTCTAGCAGAGTATACCCTAGTTGGCATCCTACCCACACGCTGGACTTGTTGGAATTGTCCCTCCCCATCTGGCCAATGGGTGAGGAGACTTGGGGATGTGTGATCCTTACCACTGGTAAGTCGGGAATCGCCCCCGAGTTAGAGGATGCAGGTGTTCTATCACTTGACTCTTGAGGGTCAAGATAAGAAGATCAGCACATGATGGGATGGTTGTGATCCTTACCTTTCATGGTAAGTTGTACCTCACCCATTGTCATTGGATATAGGGTGGCAGATTTATCTCCCTTATGATGATTCTTCTTCTTTAGATTCGAGAGCGTTTAGCAGATGAACAGAGATGAGCAGACATGAGGAGAGATGAGAAAAGTCACGATATTGCAACAATGATGATGACAAGTCACGTGAGATGAGACTTATGATGCAGTCAGTAATTTCTCCCTAGCTGAGAGGGAGTGTTGAATTTTGGCAGCTTAGGAAAATTTCATCCTTTAGGAAGCCTTCCTCACCCTCAGATGACCCTACTAGCCCTTGGAAGAATTTAATTTGCTCAAGGAAAAATATTATTTTTAATGTGAAACCCACATTTTCACAAAAGTACAAGTCGTCCTGCACAAGGAAATTCATCCTCATCAACCTCTTATAAGTAGGCATCATGTCACATCACTTGGAGGCATCACTCACCCATCACATCTTCTCTTGATTGATTCATACAGCTTTGAAATTGCAAGTCCGAGTTCACATGTGCGAAGGGAAGGAAGACATTTATGTTTTTTGTGTTGACTTTTGTTTTGGGCCTTTGACCAGCGTTGACTTTTGGGTTTTTGGGCATGGTTTGACTTGGGATTTTGGATCTGTCTTGGAAGTCGAATTCAGAAGCAAGAAGGCCATGTTTGTCCGCCCTGAGGTTGCCCTTTGACCACAAGGTTGACTTTGATATTGACCAATTTCATAGCCATACTTTGAGACTGTTTTGACCAAGTTTGACAAAGCAAAAGAGGCTGAGTTTTTGCTGCCTTTCCTAAACCTTTTGGAGGTTGATTTGACCATTGACCAAGACTAGTTAGGGCAACTTTGACTATTGTTGACTTTGACCAGAATATCCAAATTTGACTCTCGACCAGATTTGACTTTTTGGGCCCATTATTGATTGGAAACTTGGATGGTTGATTGGACTAGTCAAGGCTTTTACCTTTGACTTTTTTGGATGTTCTTGGACATTGTATCTCTCTGTTGAACATTTGATGACAATCTAATAGAAGAATAATTTTAAAAGGGTTTTCCCCCTTGTGGATTTTTTCCCTTGTCTTTGACCAAACTGTTATGTCTCTATTGTTCTTGGTTGTCTTCTATTGTGCACTTGATTTACTATTCTATTTACAATTGTTTATTGTTACTAGAAGATGGAATCTATTGAATAAAGTGATTACTGGTTGAAGAAGAAATGTAATAAGTGATTGTGTTAAGCATAGAACACTGGAAAATTAACACGGTATCAGATCATTTATCACATAGCAACTTCCCTCAAATTGCTTCATAAGAAAAAGAGAAAATGATTGTCTTTAACCAACTTGATCTGGAAATCAAACTCCTTCCCTAGACTAATAACACTATAGGACATTACATTGAAATCAAATTCAGTAACACCAGAAGACATACAAGATATCTCAAAAGTAATTATTCAAGAAAGTAAAAAAACAATACAAAATATGCAAAGGGAAGTTGACAAAATTACCACTGACAAAATGAATAAGTTTCTTGACTTAAGGACCATAGTGAAAAATTATTGGCGCAAATTAAAAAGCTTAACGACAAGAAGTCGTTGGAAAAAAAGGTACAACTACTTATTGAGAAGTAAGCGTTGAAATCTTCAAATGTAGAAATTCAAGTTCGAGAAAAAGGAATCCAATGAATATCACAACTCAAGAAGATGACAAGTTAGTTGAAGTAAAAACATATTTCAATGTTGCAGTTCAAACGATGAAAAATCCAAATGAAGATTTTGTAACCAGCGCAACAACATCAGTGTTTGAGGTAAATCGGGAAAATGCCACACGCATGATAGGAGAAAATCAAACCACAAGAACTCCTTATCGACATCCAAATCACAAGAGAAGAAAACTCAATCTGCATATATGTATCACTCAAAACATAAACAATGATCCTATGTTCTAAAGACTACTAAGGTCAGTGCAATTCAATCTTGTGATAAAAATTCATATGAAGTATCTAGTAACCGCAATATTCCACAGAAGATTAATTTAGGATGATCAGATCCATTCTCAGTTCGACAATTTTGTTTATCACTCAAAGGATCCTATCATCTTGTATCGTCAAAGATAACAAATCGAAGAATTCAAAAAGATGCCAATAGATTCCAAAGACAAGGAAACAAATGACACTCCTAATCAGCGATAAGCTTTGACGACGATGTTTTTCTAAAGAGAAAGGCAATGCAATGAATATAATATATGAAAATAATATAAATAAATAATAATCATAATTAGTTATGAAGAGGCATGTCTCTAAGAACATGACCATTCATAAAGGGACACCTACCTAGGTATATAAGCAGGCCTTCATTTGTAACAATTCTATCATCTCATATATTTTGTACATTCTAATATAAATATATTTGTCCTATGATGGATATTTATCAGATCTTCTAAGTATTCTGCTACGTATATGAACATTGTTCATAACATTTAGCTCATCAGAATCATGTATATCATGAATTCTCTCAAACTTTCAATAGCCAGGGCACAAAAAATTGGCTCGAAAGCCAGAAATAGATCTCAAAAAATACCATGTTTTTGTATTTGACTAACTATATAGATTTGTATTATTGGGATGATGCAGTTCCTCACATCAAAATTACCCAAAAGATTCTTTTACATTTCTGGAAGTGAAGTCACATTCAAGCAATTCATAAAGTGTTCAAATCATATCTCTTTATTAATGTCAACCTATATAATGATCCAAACCGATAAGTTGCATGGCCATTATCAATCCCATAATGTTTGCAAACTACTTGTTTTTAGTGATTATCAGTACATTGAGCCTTTCTTTGGACTACCATGATTTTATATATTTTGTAGAAAAAATCTAACAACAGGATTCAAACTAATCTTGTAATGTACTAAAACAAAATATTGAATCCTTCTACAATTGCAGAAACAAAACATGATTGCACAATCACATAACAAGTAAGAGAAAGAAATTATTAATCGCACAACACAAGATGTATCTGGGGAAAGCAACTGCTCAAAACCCCACTATCTGTATATTGCATAGAGTCAAGACCATGAAACAATACAATACTATTTCTCACACCAAGAAACCTATGCACTTTGCTGACTGTCTCACTCTAATCTTGCTCGAATCTAGCTTGCAATCTAAGCAAAATTGGTCCAGTATCTAACCTTTTTCTTGCCTCTACCTGGCCTGCCTTGCTTATGCATTCTTGGGCTAATTAAGCCACTATTAATTAGGAAAATCCCAAATAATGATTGTGCAATCCTTCCAAAGCTTCCTGATGACCTTGTGCATGACCTGTACAAAATTCTAATTATACAATGGATAGTTATCTTCCCTTTAACCTCAAATTCAACTAGGCCTTCCTTAGAACTGACATGCAACAGCTATTTTTAGCGAATTATCGGTTAACTGATTGATCACTACTTATGAATTAAATCAGATTTAATTCACTGGACCTCTTGTTGAAAAGTGTAACTAGGTTCGGTCTTCATAATGACTTGTAATTATGAATTTATGTAATAAAGAAACAAATATTATAAAATGTATTTATTGTAATATTTGCATCATGGGTTTCATGAGCAAGGAGATTTTATTATAGGTCCAAGACTTCTTCTTGATGTCTTTAGGGGTTTGTCATCTTGTCATAAGTGTATAATTTAGAGTCATGTATATGAAGTGTTGTTACACTTGTAAAGACAATTATTAATGTAATTTGTATGCTCCATGACCTTGACAATATGCTCATGAAAGTTGGCTCAATGTGATGCATATACCCTTGAACAAGTCAGCCTAGAAGATGCTGGAAGAAGTCGGCCCACCCACAGAATTGTCATGTCGGCCTAGGATAGTAACAACACCTTTATATATAAGAGGTTTGTGGCCTCACTTCATACACAACAGTTTGGAAAAGATTTGGATGAGCTCTGAAGTCGAAGGACGAGTTAAGGGTACAGTTGGTGCGTTGAACGGAAAACAAAATAGCGAAGGAAAGGAAGGATAAGTTACCTCTGTTTTGGGTCCAATCTACCATGTCATATTTCGAGATTACAATGCAAGAAAGAGTGTGTTTTTGGGTGTGAAAAGGGAGGTAATTCAGCGAAGAAGAATCACAGTATAACATAGTAATAAGGTCTCTTTGTTTTGGAGTATATACCTACCTCACATCTCTGTGGTCACTTCAGGAAGGCTGAGGAGATAGAACTGTAATCAAGTGTGTGGAATAGTGCGTAGAAGAAAGACAAGCTAGTAAGATTGGGCTAGTGATTTTGGGAAAAGTAAGAATACTGTGGAAGAGGAGGCCGAGGCTAGAAGGAAAGGAGTTCACTAGGAACCGAGCTTTCCTAGGGCCAGTGCAAAGGAGTGCAGAAACAAAGATCAGTATAAGGAGACTAGTAGAGTTGTGACAAGGTCTTGGAGGCAGACTGAGGTCAAGGGTCTAGATCATGGTAATGGTACTTTTCAATTGAAGATCTATAAGAAGAATTTCTTTCGGGTTTTCCTCTCCAAGAGGGAGAGGTTTTGGCCGTGGCTTGAAGAGCCAAAATTTTGTGTCTTTTGTGTTTTGATAATTGACTTGATGAAAGCATAATAAGTTAACAAAGATAAGATCTAAGTAAAAGAAGCATAACAAGTATAACTCAAGCAGTTATCAAGTAAAAGAATTGAATTAAACACTGCCCTACTAAATTCTCAACATGGTATCAGAGCTAAGGTGCTAAAGACAAGAAAGGGCAGTTTTGCAAGAAGACACAAGGATCGAATTTTGGGAAGGAGGTCAAAGATCAATTTTCGAGGGAAGCTTCAAAGAAAAGAGATCTACACTAAAAGTTCAAAACCCTAGATCCAAGGAAGAAGACCTCCATTCAAAGAGAAGCTTGCAAAAATTGGAAAACCCTCAAGCCACATAAAGAAGATCAAAGACCTTACTCAAAGGACTTATACATCAAGGTCCGTTCAACAAGAAAAGCAAGATCAAGGAGGTGATCTTTATCTTCAAGGAATCTAAAGCTATCTCATTGAAGCCAAGTCAACATTATTGGAGACATCATCAAATCATCATTTTGTTGAGTTTTCTTGAGTGTTGGGGTAGCATCAAATTTGCTCTAGCTCCTAAAATTTGTGGAGGGACTAGAGTACATGAGATCTCCAAGACCCAAAAAGGAATTTGGGAAATTCCATCCAGTTTGGGAGATAATTAATTAATTAATATTTCTAATTAAGGACCCTAAGTCTAACTTAGGAAAATTAAAATATTAAAGGTAATTAATTTAAACATGTGATGGAAATGACTCAAGTCACACGGATCAAGCTTTCTTTTAATCTTAGCCATCGATTCAAGATTAGATGGACGCAGGGCACTGAGACTAAGCTAAAATTCTAGGGCGGGTTTGCTAAGAATTTTCAGAAGTGTTTCAGCTACAAAGAGGGGTAGCATTGGCTAAGGGGATGATCTGATCCCAGTGCTAAGAATCAGCAAGAGGCAGAGAGGCATCAACCAAGAGCAGCGCAGAGGAGCAGCAGTAGCAGCTGCGCAGTGCATAGGGCTTCAACCACTACGCAGGCCCAAAAAGGGCACCGCTGAGCCAGCAAGAGACCTCCAGGGTTATGCAAAGGCAATCGAGGGCAGCGTAGGGACTGCGTCACCCAGTCTGCAGTTACACAGCCCTCTCCAGGCCAGCGCAGAGGCACACAGAGGCTAGCAGGGCTGTCGCAGGGGTTTCGGGGGCAACGTTGGGGTTTTTAGAGGCAGAAGTTGGCTAAGTCTTGTAAATCCCATTTGAGGGTGTGGATCAGTAAAAGTTTCAATCTTTGGAACAACAAGTTAGCTACAGATCTATTTTTTTCTCTGTCGAGTTAACCAGTAAGGTGCCCAGATTTGTTATATTCAGAAACTACTTAATAATATAAAACCTCCAGCAGCCAAAAGACTGGTTTTCACGCATTGGGTTTTTCCTGGGACGGTTGTCCAGAAAATCTTGTGTATCACTTCGTCTATGTGCATGTATCTTTGCTTAGATCTGAATCGGTGAAAGTCTGTTATGTGTTTACTTCGATATTAATCTGATTTCAACATTAATAACTTGATTAAGTAGGAGAAGTATAACCAAATTTAAGAGTTGGGTTTCTGCATAAAGTAATATTCAGAAACTTTCACATGGTATCAGAGCGATTACAGATCTAGCAAAATCACTAGCAGAAGACTAAAGAATCCTTGTTGCAGAAAGCAGCAGCAGCCGCAAAATGATGGACCAGAAGGGATAGCGCAACAGCAAAGGGAGCAGAGCCACGCAGAGGCCAGGGTGACGCAGTCCTACGCAGTCTCCACGTAGGCCCACGTACTTACTGCGTAGAGGCAGTGCAGAGACAGCGCTAGGACTGTCTACTCACGCAAAGGGCTACTAGGGTGACACAGATCTGAAGCCGTTGCTGTTCAGAGTGCAGGAAGCAGTGCTGTAGAGCTTCAGAAGTTGCTGGTGGGGTTAAATTTCTGAAGATTCAGAATTTAACCTAAGCAGTAGGTGACAAAGAGCGAGAGGAGAACAGTTTCTCAGAGGATTTCTAGCCAAAGAAATATGCAAATCGATCAGAGGATCCAAGAGAGCTAATTCGTTTGATTTTTGGCAGACTTCCAAGAAAGGAGGTCAGTTGTCAGAGGGAGCAGAGGGTGCCTGTTTCGCCAAGGACCCTAGATCCAAATCTCTAGCATAGATAAGAGGAGTTCCAACAGATTTACTAAGCAGATGGCACCTCACGGACTACGTGATCAGGATAGGTTGGACAGTCTGTCCAACTTTGCAGTCTAGAAGGCCAGAATCCTGGTAGTCATGGAGGCATACGATCTACGGGGCCATGTAGAAAAAGTCTTGGCCACGCCAACCGATGTTGCTCTCCTAGTGAATCATGAGGAAGTTGCAACACATGCCAAACGCTTCATAATGGATGGGGTTAAGGATCATATAGTTCCGCATATTGCCGATAAGAAAACAGCTCAAGAGATGTGGAAAGCCTTGACTGCCCCTATATGAGGGAAAATTCATCCAAAGGAGAATGCTTCTGGAGAATCAGTCGCAGTCATTCATGATGGCCAAGGGATAAGAAATCGATCCCTTCCTTTTCAGGTTACAGGCGATCAGAGATCAGTTGTCTGCCATGGGAGCAAAGATGGAGGATGATGTGATGGTAAGGACTGCACTCAATGCAGTCACAGAGGACTGGGAAACTTTTGTCCAAAGTGTCTTGGGCAGAGCAAACCTTCCCAACTAGGACAGTATGTGGGCAATCTTTCGTCAAGAAGAACTTCGTTGATTCACCAAGAGGCAGTACAACAAGGGGTCAAGTAAGGTGAAGAAGGAAGAGGAAGAAGATGCAGCCTTGGCATCAAAGAGGCAGCAAGGGAAGAAGAAGAGTGATCTATCCAAGATCAAGTGTTTCTAGTGCGGCGAACTAGGACATTTCGCCAGCAATTGTCACCAAAAGAAGAAGGACAAAGAAGCTTCTACTTCCAAGGCTATTGTGGCAGACGATGGTTCAGAAGATGACGTAGCCATGAGCGCTCGTGAACCACGAAAGTGGGGCGACATGGACTTGTAGAGCAGCTACAGAGTGGTGGCGGGATCCTTGAGTAGCTCATCTCTTGGATCACATCCAAGCTATGGGAGCCTTAAGACAGTAGCGGGACAAGTGGAGTAGTTGGTGCAGAGAATCACAGATGAAGCAAAGGTGGAGTTTAAGGCTAAAGGGAGCAGCGCAATGCAGATGGAGCAGCAGCGCAGGGGCTAATGTGACTTCAGCAGCGCAGATCAGAGCTGCTTATGCAGAGCAGAGCTGCAGCAGCATAGAGGCTTCAGGAGGACAACACAGCAAAGCAGCAGTGTGGGAGATTTCAGTGCAGGGGCTGATGTGACTTCAGCAGCACAGTGTGGGTCTACTTACGCAGTGCAAAGTTGTAGTTGTGTAGCTGTCTCCAGATGTCAGCAAAGATCAGAAGCCTATGGAGCTTCAGTGATGAGGATGCAGCCCAACTGACTTGTCTGTCAAAGATTGGGCAGTAGTTTCAGTTGTTTCTCTCAGCAACTGAAGTTGCAGTGCAGCAGATGGCAGCACGATGTAGCAAATTGAGAGGAAGTTGCAGTATAGATGTGGCAGTGACGGTGGCAGCATCATAGGTTGCAGTACAGAATGGTAGCAGCACAGTGATGAAGGGCAGCAAGTCCAGCATCAGTGCAGATACCCACACCAGAGATCAGTGAAGAGCTTCGAGGTGAAGCAGAGTTGTACTAGAGCACATTCCTCGCTAAGAGGGAGTGTTGAGTTTTCTTGAGTGTTGGGGTAGCATCGGATGTGCTCTAGCTCCCAAAAGTTGTGGAGGGACTAGAGTACATGAGATCTCCAAGACCCAAAAAGAGATTTGGGAAATTCCATCATGGGTTTCATGAGCAAGGAGATTTTATTATAGGTCCAAGACTTCTTCTTGATGTCTTTAGGGGTTTGTCATCTTGCCATAAGCGTATAATTTAGAGTCATGAATATGAAGTGTTGTTACACTTGTAAAGACAATTATTGATGTAATTTGTATGCTCCAAGACCTTGTCAATACGCTCATGAAAGTTGGCTCAATGTGATGCATATACCCTTCAAGAAGTTGGCCTAGAAGATGCTGGAAGAAGTCGGCTCACCCACAGAATTGTCATGTCGGCCTAGGATAGTAACACCACCTCTATATATAAGAGTACTGCGGCCTCAATTCATACACAACAGTTCGGAAAAGATTCGGATGAGCTCTGAAGTCTAGGATGAGTTAAGGGTATAGTTGGTGTGTTGAAAGGAAAACAGAACAACAAAGGAAAGGAAGGATAAGTTACCTCTGTTTTGGGTCCAATCTGCCACGTCATATTCTGAGATTACAATGCGAGAAAGAGTGTGTCCTGGGTGCGAAAGGGAGGTAATTCAGTGAAGAAGAATCACAGTATAAAACAGTAATAAGGTCTCTCTGTTTTGGAGTACATACCTACCTTGCATCTCTGTGTTCACTTCAGAAGGGCCGAGGAGATGGGACTGTAATCAAGTGTGTGGAACAGTGCGTAGAAGAAAGACAAGCCAGTGAGGATAAGGAGAGTTACAGACTGGGCTAGTGATTTCGGGTATAGTAAGAAGACTGTGGGAGAGGAGGCCGAGGCTAAAAGGAAAGGAGATCACGAGGAACCGAGCTTTCCTAGGGTGTAATGACACGATTAGCCTTGCTAATTGGAATATTCCATTTTTGCTTTATTTTGCCGCTTTAGATAGAAATAATAAATAAAGTGAGAAATAAGAGGGGTCACCTCACTTTAGTCACCTCACTTTATAATAAAGTGTTCTTTTTTCTAGTAGATTGACGTTGTAACTTAGAGAGGGGGCCTTGGGGGTCCACGTGGATATGATGGGGGAGGCATCAGGCTAACCCAAGGTAAACTGCGCAGATCCAGGGAGAGTTAAGTTTTGGAGGGAGTTTGATGTTATAAAAGGAGAGGCTCTCACCTCATTTGATCATTCATGATTTGATATTATTCTTGATAGCTGGACTTCTGTCTGCTTCAGCACGCTGGTTGTTTAGTCGGTCTGCAGCACTGTTTAGTGCACGAGTGTCTCCGGTCGGAGATCTCACCCTTAGCCTCGGGGGACTTCGAGTGCCTGCCCTGGTAAGGTTTTTCTGGTTTCACCCTTAGCTTCGAGGGACTTCGAGTGCCCGCCCTAGTAAGGTTTGTCCTGAGTATACTTTTCAGTTCCAGTAGCAGCAGCAGCAGTTTCTGAAGCATATCTGAGGAGGAGAAAAGCCCTCTTGTGGCTGCGCAGAGCAAGAGAAGGAAGGACGTTGATTCTTGAAGGAGAAGGACGCTGTCTCATCTGGAGAGAGGACGCTGATCCTTTCAAGAGAGGAAGGACGCTGTCCAAGGAGGACGCAGTACTGGTCTGAAGCAGCTGTTTAAGGGAGGCGAGGAAGGGCGTTGTCTAGCTCGTGAGGACGTGTCCATTTCGAAGGTAAGGGTTGCGAGATACGAAGGCTTATTGTTAGATCCGGCTTTGGGAAGGATAGATCTTGCAGATCTAGTCTTGTATGTTGCAGATCTAGTCTTGTATGTTGCAGATCTGGGGGTTTAGCACTAGATCCAGCTTGAGGAGTGACAGATCTGAGGAGATATTGATAGATATAGTCCAGATCTGAAGGGATAACACCAGATCTAGCCCTAGAGGCTGTAGATCTGAGGAGATAGTTCCAGATCTAGCATAGATGCAGGTTTGGCGATAGATCGAGTATTGGAGAGGCCTTGAGATCGGGAAGGGAAGAACTGATTTGATTGGAGGCTTGGATCCATCGGTGGGACGTGAAATGCGAGGAGCAAACTATTGTGAAGGAGCTCAACGGCGTTTTCCGGTGATACGTATGAGTTCATCTGTCTGTTGGGTTGAGGATTTGTGCTTCTTGTTCTGTGTTGTCACTAGCAGAGGACGGCGTTTTCCATTGTGAGGTTGCGGCTTGAGATCGGCCCGGTGCGGCGCGTTCATCTTGGTCTTCGGAGCGGCTAGGAGCGATCCATATTGTTGCGCGACCATTTCTTGAAGCCCAAAGAGGGTCTCCACTTGCACAGGGCAAGGATAGGTGCACTGATTCTGATTTACTCCTCTCTATGTACTTTCTGATTAATAAAATGGCTCAGTTTCTGGTATTACATGTGTCATGATTCAGTGATCTGGTTCGGTATTGTATTTTCTATATCTGTCTGGCATATTTCTGTTTATTACCGGTTATTTCCCTTTGGGGATATTACAGTGGTATCAGAGCTTAGATCTGGCTCAGCCTGTGGTGCTAGCAATCTATGGCACCTAGGGGTCGCCCCAGTCTCCTCGGGGGAAGCGATTCTGATTCAGAGGCAGAACGGAGGAATCCAATGGAGGCCATGTTTGCAAGGTTGACTGAGAAGTTGACTGAGAAGATGGATGCAAAGATGGATGCATTCATGCAGGAGGTAACTAAGAAGGTTGCAGAGGGGATGCAGAAAGAGCCCCTTAGAGTCTTTCAGGTAGGGGAAGGATCGGGAACGTCTAGTTGCATACCAGATGCTATTCCCATTGTGACAGCGCAGAAGGTCGATTCCATGGACACGCGACCTACCATGCCTACTTTTCCGGTAGAGGAAGAGGAGCAAACGACATCAAGAGATGGGGGTCTCGATCTTCATGGAGTTTGGTTTGCAGATTGGCGAAGCATGGGACAGGAATTCATGGATGCTTTCCCTTTCAATCAATATATTCAGTTCCGAAGTGGCGGTAAGCCTCATGATCGAAATAAGGGACGGGGCTCCCACCGTGATAGTAACCGTGCAGCCAGCAAATTTCATTTGCCGATGTTTGATGGGTCACCAAAGACCACAGCCAGGTCTTGGGTGGAGAAACTAGACCTCTATTTTCAGCTTAACCAGATGCGAGAGAAGGAGGCCATTAAGATGGCTGCATTACATCTAGAGGGTGAGGCCCAGAACTGGTGGTTTCATGGGTTGACAACACTGGGGCATTCCACAGTGACTACATATGCTGAGTTCACCATGAGGGTGGTGAAACGTTTTGATCAGAAGGACCCGGATCAGCCTTTCCTCGAGCTGACCAAGCTCAAACAGACAGGTAGTGCAGAGGCATACATCTCGGACTTTTTGAGGGTTTCAGTGATGGTACCTGACATATCAGCAGCTCGGTTGATCACGATGTTTGTAGAGGGGCTGTCAGAACCACTTCGTGGTCTAGTCCGGTCGAACAAACCGGCTACACTTCAGGATGCTATCAGTAGGGCCCGTGACCTACAAGATGTTTTGCCTAGGACTCGGCCACCTTATCCCCAGAGACAGGCTTTCCAGCCTAAGGGTAAGGACACGAGGATTCCGCCTCCCAAGGCGAATCCCGGACGAGGACAGTATGATGATGAGGCTAGGAGAGAGCTGAGACGGAAACGATTGTGCTTCACTTGCCAGGAGCCGTGGGCACCAGGACACAAGTGCACAGCAGGGAAGGCACATTTCATAGAGGTCTTCTCCGAGGGCAGTGGAGAAGAGGATGAGTTGGATGATGAGGAGGCAGGAGAATGTTATGCAGCGCAGAGTACCTTACCACCTCCACCACCCGATGCAGGAGAGGCATCATTCGCACCTACTGGGGGAGCTCTAGCAGCATTACGAGGAGTCCCCAAGTATCTGACATTCCGCGTCCGAGGGACAGTGCGGGGGCAGCGTGTTTCAGTTCTAGTCGACAGTGGGGCCACCCACAACTTCATCGATGCCCAGATGGTCGCACGGAGAGGCATACCCACGGAGAGCTTTGATGGGTTTTCAATTTTGGTTCCAGGAGATCAGACCATGGCTTGTGCTCGATATGTACCGGAGTTATCGGTGACGATGGGCACCTATACATTGACCGATCACTTCTTTGTGGTGGACATTCCGGACACCAATGTGATATTGGGAGTTCAGTGGCTTATTACTCTGGGTAAGGTCACAACAGATTGGAAGGCCTTGGAAATGGAGTGGGATGATCCCAAGACGGGGAGGCATGAGAAGATCCGAGGACAGAACACATATCCGCCCCAGACAGTATCAGCACACAGCATGGATGCGACATTCCGCAGGGGAGATATAGAGTGGGTAGTCGAGTTGCGGGCTTCAGAGATAGTAGATACGGGAAGGGCGGTGCACCCTGATCTACAGACTCTTCTCGACAGGTATGCAGTAGTTTTTGGAGACATTCCACTGTGATGCCACCAGACGGGGGTTTGAGTACACGACCGAGCCGGGAGCAGGATACAGCAGATCACCACTCCCATATGCATCCCAAGGCCCATTCTGATGAGATAGGAACGGCTATCTGGTGAGTTGTTTAACAATTCTTTGGGCACACATCCGACCTAGTACCAGTTCTTTCGCTTTCAAGAGGCCGGTGAAGAAGAAGACTACACACGTATGTGCATCGGGACACAGTTTCGATCAAGAAGACCCCGAAACAAAAGTTGTTATTCCCGTGGATCGATGAGTTGATGGACGAGTTGAGAGGAGCACTATTCTTCTCAAAGATTGATTTGAGGTCCGGGTACCATCAGATACGCATGAGGGAACAGGACATTCCCAAGACTGCTTTCAGGTGTCATTATGGGCACTTTGAGTTTCTGGTTATGCCATTTGGACTGACCAATGCACCTGCCACTTTTCAGTCGTGCATGAACCATATCTTCAGGGATCATCTGAGGAAGTTCGTGCTAGTTTTCTTTGATGATATTCTCATATACAGCAGGACCTGGGAGGAGCACCTCCAGCACATTGAGACAGTCTTGCGCATTCTGGAGGAGCAGCAGTTCTTTGCCAAACTCTCCAAGTGTGAGTTTGGGTTGACAGAGATGTTGTATTTGGGACACATCATAGGAGTGGACGGAGTGCGAGTCCATGACGAGAAGATCCGGCTATCAGAGACTGGCCAGAGCCGCGGAATGTGACAGAGTGTAGAGGGTTCATTGGTATCTGTACTTACTACAGGAAGTTCGTCAAGGGCTTCTCACAGCTTGCTGCACCCCTCACAGAGCTGACGAGGAAGGGGGCATTCAGTTGGACGGATACCGCCCAGCGAGCTTTTGATAAGCTCAAGGAGGTGATGAGTAGTTGTCCGGTACTAGCATTGCCCGATTTCACTCAGCCCTTTGTCCTAGAGTGCGATGCATCAGGGGAAGGGATTGGAGCAGTTTTGATGCAGGAGGGTCATCCGATTGCGTTCGAGAGCCGGAAGCTCCTTCCACATGAGAGACTTTATCCCATCTATGATAAGGAGATGTTGGCCATCATGCATGCATTGGCCAAATTTCGGCAGTACTTGGTAGGCGGCAGATTCAGAGTCAGGACAGATCATAACAGCTTGAAGTACTTTCTGGAGCAGAAACAGTTGCAGGAGAGGCAGCAGAAGTGGATCAGCAAGATCCAGGCTTACGATTTTGACATAGAGTATGTCAAAGGAAAAAACAACGTGGTAGCAGATGCTCTTTCCCGTAGACCGGCCACGTTATCCCTCATGAGCTTGGACGCTGATTGGAAGGCTCGACTACTGGTTGAGTATTCCAAGGATAGATTTGCATGTGAGGTGCTGGATGGACAGGTAGCAGATAGCAGATACAGGGTGGCAGATGAGGTCATCTATTACAGGGATCGGATCTTCTTGACTGAGGGGTCTCAACTCAAGGAGAAGATACTCCATGCCTCTCATGATTCACCATTGGCGGGCCATCAGGGGTTCACCAAGATGTACAGGGCCATCCGGGAGAGATTTGCATGGAAGGGCCTCAAGGAGGACGTACTCCAGCATGTTCGGGAGTGTGAGGTTTGCCAGCGGAACAAAGGGGAGATGAACCATTCCGCAGGGTTGTTGTAGCCGCTTCCCATTCCAGAGGGGAAGTGGGAGAGTGTTTCGATGGACTTCATCACGGGTTTGCCCACAGTGCAGGGCAAGGACTGCATCTTCGTGGTAGTTGATCGGCTAACGAAGTATGCTCACTTTTTCGCCATTTCGGCACATTATACAGCAGCGCAGGTGGCAGAGCTGTTCTTCCAGGAGATTTTCAGATTACATGGTCTGCCCAAGACCATCGTTAGTGACAGAGACAGCCGTTTTATGGGTGGTTTTTGGCAGGAGCTCTTTCGATTGGTAGGGACTGAGTTGACACCGAGCACTAGCTATCATCCCCAGACAGACGGGCAGACCGAGATAGTCAACAAGTGGCTGGAGGGCTACTTGCGTAACTACGTCAGTGGGCAGCAGAGAGCATGGTTGAAATGGCTACATCTGGGCGAGTACTGCTACAACACAACCCACCACATGACCATTGGCATGACACCTTTCTATGCGTTGTATGGATACCATTCCTTATCTTTTGTGGATGTGATGTTTGGTGTTAGCAGGGCTCCACGAGCCAAATTATGGATCCAAGAGAGCCAAGACATCCTCCGGACTCTCAAGGACAACATAGCCACCGCACAAAATCAGCAGAAATTATATGCAGACAGGGGCCGAGTGGAGAGACACTTTGAGGTAGGGGATTTGGTCTACCTACGGTTACAGCCATACCGCCAGTCTTCACTCAAACAGAAGGGGGCAGAGAAGCTTAAGCCTCGCTTTTATGGACCATACAGGTGATTCGTAGGATCGGACAGGTTGCATATGAGTTGGAGCTGCCCCAAGGCAGCCGGATTCATAACATTTTCCATGTATCATGCCTGAAGAAGGCATTGGGCCAGCATGTGACAGTCACCGGGGAGCTACCCCCAACAGATGATGAGGGGCACCTGGTATTACAGCCAGAGGCCATTATCGACACCAGGGAGAGACAGCTGCGGAGCAGGAAGATCAGAGAGTTCTTGGTGAGATGGAAGAATCTGCCAGATGAGGATGCCACTTGGGAAGATGAGAAGATCTTACAGCATCCCTCACTTCAGTTGCTTGAGGACAAGCAACGTTTTGCCGGGGGAGACTGTAATATTCCCAATTAGCTTTGCTAATTGGAATATTGCATTTTTTCTTTATTTTGCCGCTTTAGATAGAAATAATAAATAAAGTGAGAAATAAGAGGGGTCACCTCACTTTAGTCACCTCACTTTATAATAAAGTGTTCTTTTTCCTAGTAGATTGACGTTGTAACTTGGAGAGGGGGCCTTGGGGGTCCACTTGAGTATGATGGGGGAGGCATCAGGCTAACCCAAGGTAAACTGCGCAGATCCAGGGAGAGTTAAGTTTTGGAGGGAGTTTGACGTTATAAAATGAGAGGCTCTCACCTCATTTGATCATTCATGATTTGATTCTTATTGATAGGCGGACTTTGTAATGCAGCCGGCTTAGCCATTTGTCCCTAGTGCCGACCTTTGTTTAGTGCCGCAGTGTCTCGGTCGGAAGTCTCACCCCACTTAGCCTCGAGGGGACTTGAGTGCATACTGGTAAGGTTTTAAGATCTCACCCTTAACCCGGGGGACTTCGAGGCCTAGTAGGTTTGTCCTAGTATACTTTTCGGTTCCGGTAACGGCGTGGCAGTTTGAAGCATATCGAGAGGAGAAAAGCCCTCTTATGTTGTGAGCAAGAGAAGGAAAAGGACGGCGATTCTTGAAAGGAGAAGGACGGCTGTCTCATCTACGGAGAGAGACGGCGATCCTTTGAGGAGAGGAAGGACGACGTCCCGAGGAGGAGGGCGCGGTCCCAGTGCGCGAGAAACGCTGTTTAGGGAGGCAGAAGGACGCTGTCTAGCCCTAGAGTGAGGACGCTGTCCATTTCTGAAGGTAAGGGTTGCAGATCTGAAGGCTTATTGTTAGATCCAGCTTTGGGATGGATAGATCTTGCAGATTAGTCTTGTATGTTGCAGATCTAGTCTTGTATGTTGCAGATCTGGGGGTTTAGCACTAGATCCGGCAGGGAGTGGCGGGATCTGAGGAGATATTGATAGATCTAGTCCAGATCTGAAGGGATAACACCAGATCTAGCCCTAGAGGCTGTAGATCTGAGGAGATAGTTCCAAATCTAGCATAGATCTGAAGGTTTGGCAGTAGATCTGGTATTGGAGGACGCAGATCAGGAAGGGAAGGACGCAGATTTGATTGGAGGCTTCAGATCCATCAGGTGGGACGCAGATCTGAGGAGCAAACTATTGTGAGAGGAGCTCAACGGCGTTTTCCAGTATTCTGTAGCAGGTTCATCTGTCTGGAGGGTTGAGGGATTTGTGCTTCACCTGTTTCTGCGCTGTCACTAGCAGAGACAGCGTTTTCCATTTGTGAGGGTTTGCAGCTTGAGATCAGCCCCAGTACCAGCGCAGTTCACCTTCAGTCTTTAGAGCAGCTAGGACGTTGTCCTTGTTGCAGCCATTTTCTTGTATGGGAGGGTCATCACTTGCCTAGGGCAAGGATAGGTGCACTGATTCTGATTTACTCCTCTCTATGTACTTTCTGATTAATAAAATGGCTCAGTTTCTGGTATTACATGTGTCATGATTCGATGCAGTTCGTGTGTATTTTCTATATCATCAGCATATTGTTTATTCTTGCAGTTTATTTCCCTTTGGGGATATTACATGGGAGCCTTTGCAAAGGAGTGCAGAAAAGAAGATCAGTATAAGGAGACTAGTAGAGCTGTGACAAGGTCCTGGAGGCACACTGAGGTCAAGGGTCTAGGTCATGGTAATGTTACTTGTCAATTGAAGATCTATAAGAAGAATTTCTTTTGGGTTATCCTCTCCAAGAGGGAGAGGTTTTGGCCCTGGCTTGAAGAGCCAAAATTTTGTCTCGTGTTTTGATAATTGACTTGATGAAAGCATAATAGCTTATAAGTTAAAAAAGATAAGATCTAAGTAAAAGAAGCATAAGTATAACTCAAGCAGTTATCAAGTAAGAGAACTGAATTAAACACTGCCCTACTAAATTCTCAACACCTCTCACTAGCTCATCACTCAGTTAGAACTAGTTAAACTGATTTTAACTCAATTTCTTGAGTTAACTAATTACAACTCACAAATAACTATAACTGGACCCCCTCTCCGACCCTCAACTCGAATTTCCTAAGCTAACTAAGTCTCCCTGACTCAGTTAACTAATACAAGCTATCATGAGATGAAATACAATTTTTCTTCCAATTTATTTAAGGTAAAATTAAATCAGAAGCCCCCTATGGTACCACTTCTTTGTGCCATTTCTGGATGTCATTTTCACTTTTTCTTGTTGCCAATTTCAACATATTTGCAGATATAAAGTTGGCCCTGGTTTCTGACATTTCAAAATAAATCATGAAAGTCTGGTACTCTGTAAAATAAAAATACTTACTGCTTCCTCACAACTCAGGAGGAGGCACACAATAGCTTTCCACTGACCAAAAGCTTCAAGTGATTGACCCATCTGCGTTTTAAGAAGTTCAAATAAAAATTCATCTGTATACATTTTTCTGCAGTTGAGATAATTGTTTTAAATTAAAAATACATCAGATAATGATCACTCAAGTGGATGTGCATACCAAGAAAGCTATGAACGAAAATTGAAGCTCTCCAAGTAGCAAATCTTCCAATCCTCCATATTTCTGATCGAAAAGATTTCCCAGCAGTTGTGTCTGAAAACAAAAGAAGAAATTACAAAGAGGGATATCCAACTGAAAAGAAAACACAGAATGCTACAATTAGAAATGCTAAAATAATCACTACAAAGAAACAATCATCGCAGTCATCACTGATTGTATCAGACCAAAAATAGAAACAAAAGCAGACATGGAGGTAATTGAAGATAAGGTTGCATCCATAAACACTGTTACACAGTCTCCATAGTCATGCATAGATAGCATAGATATATCAGGATCCTAAGTTTAGAATGACATTGGGATGGATACAGTGTGTCTCAATGGGATCTCATTATCACAACAGTAGTAAACCATCATAGATAAATAGACTTTATTCTTGTCTGCTAGTCACCAATGAGACTGAAAGACACACCACAACATGTACAGGGACACAACAAGATGGAAAAAGTCTCAACGCGAACTTCCACATGTTAAATTTCCATAAAACCCAGCAAACTGAGTTTCCTAACTTAATATGCACAGCGTAAATAAATCAGAAGACAAACACATCAAAGTTCAAACCATAGAAAACAAGATATACCCAGGAAACCCAGTGGTGAAATTTGTAGCTATGGTCGGTCTTGATAATCAATGTTTTAGCCCTTCAAATATATGTAACAATAAATATAAGACATGTTCTTCATGTCGGCTTCAAAAGACAAAAAATTGAATTTCTAAAAATTGAATTTTTGGCTCCAAATGTTAAGTCGGTCCTCCAAAAGATGAAGCCGGCCTGGCCCTTCAGACCCACCACTTTAGTTTCATCTATTCACCAAATATACTCGTTAGACTTCATCAATTCAGAGGCAATTTGGATCACTTCCGTTCAAGCGAAGGAGAAGAGAGACAAGGGCAGATCAAAGTAAGAGCAAGTCAAGTTTCTGGGCAGACCATCTCTGAGCAGACCGAAATTCCCTGAGGCAGCAGTAGACCGATTTCTGAGGCAGGAGGCCGAGATTTCAGGAGGCCAAATTTGTCTCCAGTTGAGCAGGTTTGACCTGCGTATATTTGTGGTCAGTTTGACTTTGTCTTTGACTGGAGGTTCAGATTGTATCTCTTTTTGAATTGAATGATTTCTCTAAGAGAAAGGTTGCTAGTTTCTTCCCCCATGTGGGTTTTCCCAGGGTAAATATTTGTGTTTCTTGTTTGGCAATCTCTTTATGATCCCATTGTCATAAATGTTTCTACTGTTGATGTCTTCTATATAATTGCTTACTGATGAAATTGAATATGAAAAGGATAAAATCAATAGAAGTAATTATCAGTTTAGAAGGCATATGAAAAATCAACATGGTATCAGAGCATGGTTGAACCTTTCACCATGAAAGAGCAGCTTAGCCAAGTCTGCTTGCTTTGAAGGAGAAAGAATCTTCAGTCAACTAATCTGTGTTAAGAAAATAAGTCTTCCCTAGCAGTACTCCAAGCCACCTTACATCCAAGTTTCTATTATGAATATCCTAGATATGAGGCCTCAAAACAGGGCCAAAATTCTCAGAGGCCGAAAGGCCTCAGTACGAATCTGAAGTAGGCCGAAAAGGCCTCAGAACCTAGCTGCGGGGAGCCAAGAGACTCAGGATTGTCCTCAGGACGATTGATCAAGGATGAAACCCTCAAAGTCTGGGAAAATTAGGTTTCAGATAAAGGGGACTCGAATTCTTGATAATTCAGATCTGTAATGCTTTAGAAATTATGGACAGAAGGCGCAAATGATGATTATTGAGAAAGCCTGGAGACATCAATTGAAGCTGAAAGCAAAGGAATTCATGTTTCATCACTATGTTATACTAATCTTACACAAGGGATTGATTTCAATATTTAAAAGGGGGCATCCATAAGCTTTCACTGAAGAAGAGGCCGAGTTCCTCATCAGTCCTTTCAACAATTGAAATTCTCTTAAAGGTTGTGTAATGATCAGAACTGAAGATTGTCTGCCATTGCTGCCTTTGATTTGAAGATACCGAGCTATCTCTTTGAACAAATCCTATGGTCAGAATTTGCTACAGACTCTAAAGGAAAGTCTGAACCTAGAAGAATATTCATTCACTAAGATCTGGTCAACAGAATATAGACAGAGTTGAAAAGTCCAAAAGGTTTTTGCTCGAAGCATTATAAACTTGAAATATCAAGGACCTTGTAGTCATTAGAGTCTAGACTAATACCCTTGTATATGTCTCAGATCAAAGAACAGAAATGAAAACATCTTGGCATCCATAAATGTGTCAATACAAAAGAAAATTCAATCTGAAAAATATGAAGTGTTCCATGACAATTATAAACACGCCTTGATGTTGCCTTGCCCAAGACTACTTTCAAAGACATAACTCTTTTGTTGATCATCATCTGAAGTTGCCACTTAAAATGTTTTTCTGATCTCGTATAAAAGGGCCAAATGAGATAAGTGTTTTTGGTCTGCAAAAACAATATGGATTCATTGCTATAAGGGCTTCTTAATGCACCTCACAGAAAAGATGATATCCAAGACCTGGGTTTGATATCTTATAACGTGAATCCAAGAGTTGTACAATATTTTGGCATGCCATCTCAAGATATGTTTTTTGGAGTAAAGAATGTCTTAATCCTGTGATTAGACAGATGAATCTTATGAAGTCCAGAAGTTACACTTTTATCTTGTATTAGTTCTTGGAGATATTAATAACAGGGTCAAAATTGATTCAAGGAATCTTATTAACAACTCTGTTGCATGGGTCAGATCTCATTAAGGAATATGCAATATTGATTCAAGATTCAGAACCTAGACAAAGGCTCATGTTCTGGCCTGTTTAAAAGACTATTAATATGAAGTCCATACAGAGCAAAGAGTGTTTGATTGATTTCATAAGGTTGAAGTATCTTCAATGTCTGGGAAGGACCTTTTTGAAGATTATTTGTTTCAGTTTTTGAAACAAGTTCTTTTGAAAGACTTCTGAGGAATTTATTAGAACAGATTCTGTTGACATAATTCTACAACCAGATGAAGCACTTCTTGATTGACTGGCAACAACCTCATCATGCATACAGCAGCATGGGACCACATGACACATTTTTATCCTACTATGGTTTGGATGATCTCTCCCATCAGCATTAGCACATGACAAGTTCGATGACCTGACAAGTATGTATTGAAGTGCTCATATACTGTGGGAAAATGTTGCAAAGTCACCACTTCTCAATCACGAAGACACAAGCATGCAAGTTACAATTCAATAGGGACACCTCTAAGTATGGGTTGTATTTGAAAGAGCAGAGATCTAAAGTTCTGGAATACTAATACCATATATCGTACTACTGTGAAAATACCTGAGCAAGGGTTTTTGTCAAGAATGTAGAAGATGCCTTGCAATGTACTGATCATGATTATATTTGCTAAGATATGTTACCGACATCAGAATGCCATGAGCTGTTTAGTATATGACAAAGTCTTGAATCTTCATCAATATGATTTGGAAGGAGCTGAAAAGAAGAGTCATAACTCTTATGAGACCTTCTTGGAAGATCTGATAATCCTAGGGTTTGTAAACCCTAGGTGATCTTGAAAGATGTGATTAAGAAAAATCTAGGGTTTGTGGACAAAACCATAGACCCAAAGTATTGAAAGATGATGATTCCGCTGGATGAAGAAACCCTAACTCATGAAAGAAAGGAAAAGCAAGAACATGCATTAATGGCCGGTGAAGATGAAGAATTTGTAGATAAATTTCATGATTTCTGCAAGAAGATAAGGATCAAGAGGAAGCTGACAAAATCCTCAAAGATAAGTACGTTATATCTCTCTTCCTTGATTATTATTATTTTGCTATTAGTTAGCCTATTCTCTTCATTCCTTTTTTTGTGTTATAATCATTCTTTCATGGCTTCCTAATGATGTTTGCACGTACATTGTGAAGGCTGCCAAGACTCTGGCAGCAGATGGAAGCACCAGGAAGAATGAAGAAAATGATATGGCAAGAGCATTCTCCCAGGACAGAGCACAAACTCAGCTTGAGTGATTTGTGCTCAAGAGGGAGAATTGGATCAAGACATCTAGAATCATGCCAGATGACCAAAAGAGCTTCAAGCTCAAAGGGAGCAAACAAGCTAGCAAGTTTGAACGATGTCATGATAAAAGAAAGTGTGTAGAAGACCTGAAGAGAAGTTTGTGGTGACTTCCAAGTGAATCTACAAGATCTAGCATGCAGCAGATGGCAGCATAAAGACTCATGCCAAGAGGGTTCTCCTAGTAAGAGGGAGAACACTATTCTCCAGTTGTCAGGTACACTTCTATTAGAATCATTATCACTATGGTTTCTGCTAAAAGTTGCATCAGATGAATGTAGAGACTATTTTTCCTTGATAAAGAAATCCAAGAAGAAGTGTACATAGAGCCACCTCGGGATTTTGATGGACATGAAGGAGTCTCTTGCTTGTAAACAGAAGGATTTATGGATTAATGGATCAAGGTTGATCTTGTCATCATATGACTTCTTTCTAACAAGGGCAAAAATACTCACGTGATAGAGGGAGCAATTAAGCCTTGCTTCAGCTTCAAAGGGAGTTGATCTCTCAGTACAAGATGGACCTAGATTTAATGCATTACCTCCTTGGTCGAAAGAAGCATACTATTGAGATCCCTCAAAGACTCTTGGGACGATAAACTGTCATTCAAATCGTCAAACTATATAGTTGATATGCCACAGTAACTAGAAAGTTGTAGTGACAAAGGGAGCAACTAGGATTGCCACAGCAAGATCTGTTTTAGAGTAGCACCCAATTAGGGTGACCAGAAAACAGTTATGATGATGGCTCCAACAAAGGACGCATGTCAGTCTATGGTTGAGCCAAGATATGCAACTCAGCATGTGTTGAAGCACCTACATGGTACAATTGGACATAGATTGAAGAAATGAAGTACCGTTGCAGAGATACACATATTTAAATTGGCCAGTGAGTGCAAGAAACAGAAAAAGTAGATCAAGATGTTGCTTCGCTATGAATTCTTGGATGAGCAGGAAGCAGACATATATTGCACTCAGCATTGTAGAGGCCAAGTATATTGTAGCTTGGTTGGCAATTTGTGAAGCAATATGGCTTCAGAAGCTACTTGCAAGATCGTTTGATCAGGTCTGCGCGACAACCATGATATCAGGTTGAAGCATAGCGAGATCTAGTACCAAGACATGGTACAGAAGCGAGCAATGTGGCTCCAGCACTATTCTACAATCACGCAGATCGTCGACAAAGCCTCTATCCCAGGATGAAGTCTATATACTTCAAGGACAAGCTTGGGGTGATTAAATATGCCTCTCTCATCGAGAGGGAGAATTGATGTGATAGCATCAGGGGACGTCATTCTCCCTGGGTCAAATATGTTGACCAGGATTAGGGAGAATGGTCTGGCAGAAGATAGTCATTCTTCCTAGGTCAAGTATGTTAACCAATATTAGGAAGAATAGTCCTAGATGCCCAGAATTATTCAACCATAAAGTTGAGTGGGTGTCCTTTAGTGTCAGGCTCATAATTACTCTTCAGATAGGTTGAGTGACCCCATTTAGTATCATGGCCTAGAATTTCTCATGCAGAGTAAGGTGTTTGGATTTGGGACAAGAATTACTCAAATGGATTGAGTGTGTCGATAGGTTTTCACCATGGGTCAAAGAGATTGACCAGGATGATGGTGAAACAAGACTAGTTTGTATACCATGGGTTAGAGGCATCAACCAGAATTATGGTGACTAGTTGATGCTAATGATATACCATGGGTTAGAGATGCTAACCAAAATTATGGTACCTAGTTGATGTGATTTCCTGGAAGATTTATAATTAAAATACCTAGTTGATGTTGTAGAATTTACCATGGGTCAAAGTTGTTGACCAAGATTATGGTAATCAGATAATGTTGATGTTGATAATGAGTTGTTTTAACCTTTTCTTGGAGAAATTTGTCAACAAGAGAACATCTGGATAGTCATTATAAATAACTCCCTAGCTAAGAGGGAGTGATAAATTTTGTAGTTGTGGACAGTCTTAATGATTAATGTTTTAGTCCTTCAAATATATGTAACAATAAATATAAGACACGTTCTTCAAGTCGGCTTCAAAAGAGAAAAGTTTTAAATTTGTAAACAAAGAAATTTTGGCTCTATAATTTGTAGGGCTAGATTGTTCTCTGTTGTAGATAATTGCATTTTTAAACTTTTTCAGCAATTTCACAGTACATTCACCCCATATCATCATAAGCAATTATATAGAGAGAACATTAACATCAACAATGCAGCAGAATAGTAAGGAACATTAGAAGAAAAGCATACACAATGGAGACACTAAGATTTAGGTCAGACACTAGGGAAAAACCCTACAAGGGGGAAAACCCAAAAATCAATTCTTCTTCTTATGAATTCATCAAATGTTCAACTAAGATACAAAGTACAATAATAATGAGACATAAGTCTTTCAATATCAAACTCATTAGGCCTCCTAAGGCCAACCCTGGATCATACAGGATCCTCAAATGATGGCAGCAAACAAATCTATCAAGGAGCCCTCCCCTCCACAAGACACCTGATAAGGTTGCCTCCACATCATTTGAAGGTAGCATATATCTCTTTCACGATCATATCACAATTATCACAATCATAAGTGTAAGGACCTTAAATTTCAGAATTAAAATGATTAACAAAATTGATACTACACAATCGAGAATGAACTTTTTGAAGCAGAATATATCAATTCACTATTTAATACTTACCTGGAACCGTGTTTGAAATTGTTCCAGACCCGTCATGGCTCTAGCTCCCGTTACCAAACCACCATTTTCCTCCCAGCCTATCTGGGGTCAACCTCTCCGGTCCCTAGATCCAGAAGACAAGTCTTCTGGCCCCCATGCCCAAAACTCCAATAACAATTGAGATCACTCCATGACTCTGTTAGAACTCACTGCTCATGTCTCCCACAATTAGAACTCCTCTGACAGCATCTAGGTCAGTTTTCCCACCTCACTACCCATGCCCATCAAGTTTCCCCCCCTTCTCCTTTTATACACAAATCCCCTTTCAAAATATTTATTAAAATATCCTCCTTTAATAAATATCTTAGTCAAATATCTTTTCAAGATATTTATCAAAATATCTTCTTTTAAAATATCTTAGTCAAATATCTTTTCAAGATATTTATTAAAATATCTTCTTTTAATTATATTAAAATATTATTATTTCATATATATCTTGGATTTATTAAATATCATTATTTAATAAATATCTTGGATTCCTAAAATATCTTGAATTTATTACTAAATATCTTTATTTAGTAAATATCTTGGATTTTATTAAAATATCATATTTTATTTGCATAAGTCAATGCTTTTACTTTCCTTTGAACAAAATATTAGTTATATTATGATAGTGGTAGGTATAACTTTTACCTCACACTACATTCATTATATTTAAGTATTTACTCAATACTTCAATAATTCTTTCATTACCCTACACTGAGATTTTTTTGTAATTGATTAATGCATGTACTAGTGCAGTACACGTGATACATGCATATGTAGCTATCATATGTAGGTCTCATATGCATGCTAATATTTCTATGTTCCATATAACTCGAGTTGGGTCGTTACAATAATGACCATTGTCTTGCATCAATGTCATAAGGATTGCCATACATCAATGTCGCGTGACTTCCATATATAACACTGTCATAAGGACTGCCATACATCAACGTCGCATCACTGCCATATCTATCATTGCCATAAGGATTGCCATATCAATGTCATATCATTGCCACATATATCATTGTCATAAGGACTGCCATATATATCACTATCATAAGGAATGCCATATCAATGTCACATTACTATCACAAGATCTAGAATCTTTGCTCAAACATCACTATCCCAACAAGCAGAATCTTTGTCCAAACATCATTGTCACAAGATCTGGAATCTCTTGCCAAACATCACTGTCACAAGGACCAGAGATAAGGGCACATGAACCCTTGACATAGGACTGCTCAAGAAGGTCGAATTGATCTCCTAACAGCCCACATAAGAACAGGACTTGAAGGTCACATAATCAATGCCGTAACTGTAGAGGGTTAGGGCTATTAGGGTCACTCCAAGAGGCTACTTCACTTCGCTAGAACAGTACCCACCTTCTCAGAGATAGGCCGCATACAATTAAGACAAAATCACAGAGAGAAGGCCAACTATAATACAAGGAGAAGGTCGCAAATAACACAGAAAAATTACAAGGAGAAGGTCGCAAATAATACAGAAAAAATACAAGGAGAAGGTCGCATATACTCTCAAAGAAAAAGCACCCATATTCATAGAGAAAAGGCCATATATATTCATAGAGAAAGGCTTCATATAAGCATAGAGATAGGTTGCAGACATCCATAGAAAGGTTGCATATATTACAGAGAGAAGGCCGCATATATCCATAAAGATAGGCCGTAGACTTGGGATTAGATTTCCACAGAACAATCAACAAACCTTAAATAAGGAATGCAAACAAACCTTTAGGGTCAGCCTAGATCACTGAATGAAGAGCTTGATTGAATCTTTCCGGAACTCGGATATGCTTCAAGCAAATTGGGGCAAACCTTGGATTTGATCTTCAAAAGGCACAGACTTTTGCGTGAGGGAGAGAGAGAGTCCTTCTCCAGATTCAGCCCCTTTGAGTCTTTCCCTTAACAACTTTGCATGGGAGAGAAGAAGACATGCTTATGCTTATCGAAGTGCATGTGTGTATCGAATGAGCTTCAAGTCTCCTTTATTTATATTAAACCCAGGGGCCTCTTATGTGCCAATGTGACCCTTCATTAAGTGAGGTCGACTTGATGAAGTGCCCCTTTTAATTTTCTCTTGTTGATATTTAAATATATTTAGCAAATGCCTTGATGATAGTTTGCCCAAATAGAATTGTCACATCAAATAATAATGAGAGTAGTGCCAAATAATAATATTTCTTGTATCCAAATTAAATCTTGTTTGGGACAAGATCATTTCTTCTTGGGGTATTTGGGCTACCCTTGGGGAAATTCATCTCGCAGCTGCCCCAAATTTCAACAGGCTCCAAATGTTAAGTTGGCCCTCCAACAGATGAATTTGTTCTGGCCCTTCAAACACACCACTTCGAGTTCATCCATTCACTATATATACTCATTAGAGTTCATCAATTGATAGGCAATTCAGATCACTTATGTTTAAGCAAAGGAGAAGGGAGACAACGGAAGATCAAAGTTAAAAAGCAAGTCGAGTTTCTAGGCAAAACAAATTCGGGATGACCATCTCTGAGCAGACTGAAATTCCCTGAGGCAATAGCTTACCAATTCCTGTAGCAGGTGGCCGAAATTTTAGGAGACCAAGATTTCAGGAGGCCGAATTTGTCTCTAGTTGACCAGGTTTGACCTAGCTATATTTATGGCCATTTTGACTTTGTTTTTGACTGGAAGTTCAGATTGTATTTCTTGTTGAATTAAATGATTTCTCTAAGTAAAAAGTTGTTGAGATTTTCCCCTGTGCGGGTTTTCCCAAGGTAAATATTTGTGTTTCTTGTTTGGTTGTCTCTTTATGATCCTATTGTCATAAAAAAATTTATTGTTGATCTCTTCCATATAATTGCTTAATGATGAATGAGAATATGAAAAGGATTAAATAGTTGGAAGTAATTATTAGTTTAGAAGGCCTATGAAAAATCAACACCCAACTCTAGGGAAAACCTATAATGTTGTGTGTTTTATTATTCTTCTACAGCAAAAGATTTTAATCCGAGAATTACAATAAGGGAGAAACTTCCCAGTTTATCACAATAAAACACTTGATCTCCCTCCAACTAAATCGATCTCCCTTCCAACACACTTGATCTACGAAACCATTATGTAGATCAGCAACTCGACCCACATTTGCAAACCCACTTCCTCTCTCTTGTGCACATGTGCGAATGTAATACTACATTGGCCTGTAAGAGCTTGGCCCTCACTCGATTTCCTCTGCTTAGATGTTGAATTATTCGATCTGTTAAAACTCTTTCTCTTCCCTCACTGCTCTCTCACACTTGCCACTAACTCGTTCTATCTCTTATAATTTCGATCTCAACCCTAATCTCCTTCTCAATGACTGAGATTAAATCATCAGTTAACTTAGGAACTTTTTCTTTTTCCTGAGTCTAACTTTACGAAATAGTTAAATAAATTAATATTCTACTAAAGTGGAAGTATTTTGTGTTCTTCTACTAGTCTTAGCACTTAGACACGCAGAACACTTCTTCTCTACTCAAATCGACACCGATGAATCAGTGACTTGCTCAAGAACACAATCTCGTATTCCTAACTAGGGATGCTTCTACCTAAAAGATGAGGACCCTTGAGTAGAAGGGAGAGCTTTGCTCATGTATTCCCTGTAACCTTCTCTAATGTTACAAGTTGTTAAATGCAGTGAATTATAGCTAGGATTGATTACAAAGATTTATTATATTCCAATTACCACACCAATGTGGAATTAATTATACATCATGTCACTAATAGCATTGAAAAATAATTTAAAATATAGAACTTGGGAAAATTAACAAACAAAATATAAATATTCATAATCTCCTTCCTCTTACAAAGAAATTATCACTAACATGTACTGGAGAAAGGGAAAATGTGGCTGAAACATTGATTGAGAAACCCTCTTGGCTTGTTAAAGCAAGTTGCCTTTTCTGCCAACCAATTACATTGTAGTTTTCTTTCTCTTTGTAATTTGTGTCTATGTGTCACAAAATATCCTTTGTTACCTTTATTTCATTTTAGTCATATTTTACTATTTTAGTCTTTTTAGCTTTGAAGTCACAATGGAGTCGCATTTGCACTCCCACGTCTCTTGTATTTATACCAGATGTATCTTTTAGTCACATTGACCTACTCTTGTGGTCACCCAAGGACATTAATAAAATTATCTTATCTCATCTTATACCTCTTAGAAATGAAATGCCTCATATAATCTCAAGTGACATTAATAACATCATAAATACAAAGGTGTGCTAGAAAGTCGAGTTGGAAAGCAATTGGACCAATAGCCTGCAAAATTGTCTAGGACCCATATTTTATAGGTTTTAACTAGAGATGATCCTACTAATTCTTTAACTTTTGCCTCTCACAATGTAACCAGAAATTATCTCCAACCTAAAAATGATATAGAATCAGACACCTATTGTGAAGATAATTGTATTTCCTCCTTGAGGAAAATATCCTTATTGGTATGTGTCCATGCAAAATGCTCTACAAATAATGTGTGCAATGCAGTAACAATCTAATACAAGAAGTACAAGTTTAATAAAGTGATTTTAATGTCTAATAGGGTCAAATTAAGTCAATTAACCAATAGGAATAATATGGAGTCACTGGTGATGGTAGTTACATCAAGTAGGTAGCACAACTACCTGATCTATGCAATGTAAGATGATATACCTCATTTTACTAGATGACTCTACTTGGATAAAATGTTATATTTTACATCTCCCGAGCATTTGTACTCAGATTTTCCACATGGTATCAAAAGAAAGATAACCGTTCTGGAGCATGAGAGGAATAGAGTTTGGGTTTCGAGGACATCCTTGATGAGATTAAGACTCAGAGTTCCTTGACCTTACAATTCTATGTCATAGGCAACTTTATTTATCAGTAGAGGGGTCGTTAATTTTTCTAATGGTTATATTTCAAAGAAATTTTATTGAAGAAACTTTAGAGAAATTTTATTGTAAAGGAAGTACAAAATTACATGGGGATTCAAGGAAGATCACAATGATTGTTGACCATACCCAAGGAGAAGAAGTACAGATACAATAACACAAGCATGCCCAAAAAGAAGAATGTTTGAACGTAACCTGCAGCAGGAATTTCTAAGACAGGTGCTTGACCATAAAAGCCACCCGAACCAGCTAATTTACATGACACATGGACAGAGGACACGAAGGACACAGAAATATCATGTCCGACACATGATGGAGCAACCATGGAAACAAGAAATGGAGGACATGTTGCATGTTTGTCATTTTATCATCATTGATGTAGCATTAGTTGTATCATGTATGATTGAAATTGTATCATCATCATGTAAAATTGTGAATGCTTTAGTTTCTAAATTCTAAAGAAATTTAAATCTTTGCCTATTTTTCATTTTTTTATGCATAATTCACAAATACAAAAATGAAATATAGGCAAAGATTCAATTTTTTTTAGAATTTAGAAACTAAATCATTCACAATTTTACATGATGATGATACAATTTCAATCATACATGATATAGCTAATACAACATCAATGATGATAAAATGACAAACACGCAAGAAATCAGAACCATAAACTGCAATTTTCTCAATAAGTCTTCAAAATCAAAATGTATTAAAGAGATACTGAGTGATTGCTACTATAGGTGGGAATGTCGATGGTAAATACAAAATAGGCTAGATACCAGAACCATATATGGAAGAATCTCACAGCTCGTGATTGTCAATAGTCCTCCACGTCATCATCATCAAAATCAGCATCACTACCATTGCTCTCTCCTCCATCTAGATCCTCCTCTATATCCAATCCAATCTCTACATCTCTTGGTGTGGAGGATGACCGCTCAAGAGGCTAATCATCACCATCAAAAGTGACCAGCTCTAACATTGACTCATTAAGATTCAAGTTGCCAATGCCCAACTCAACAATGCTGCCCAAACCCATATGATTAGGAAACACATGCCCCATATTTGTCTTTCCCTTCAACCACTCTTCCCTTTGCTGGTAAATAAGACAAAGGTTGGTGTGTACATACACTGTTGTCTCCGCCCTGTGTTGAATTTTGGTAGCATCGGAAATGCTCTTAAGTCTCAAAATTTGTGGAGAGGCTTAGGCACATGTATTCCAAAGAGCTCACAAATCGTTTGTGAAAATTCCACTCGAAACGTGTTTTATTAAAATAATTAATATTTTAATGTGATCCTAAGTTTAAACTTAGGAAAATTAAATAATTAAAGGGCATTAATAAAACAGAGTGTGAATCTTCCAGAGAACATGGATCAAGTCAAGTTATAATCTTAGCCATTGATTGGAGATCTAATCTAAGACGTTGAAGCCTCAACGAGAAGGCTATAAAGGAAGGCTTGAGAGTCATTTGGAAAGATACACCGAGAGGATCTAGAGATCTAATTCTTCTAATGGAGAAAGTGCTCGGATGAATATCAGATCTAAGTGATTCTAGCACAGTGAGGGGCAGGGATAGCTTCCGGAGAGAGATTTTATCAGCTAGAGAATCATCACAAAGAGAGGCAGAGAGTGATCCAGCAGCTCTCACACAAAGGCTGACACAGGACCGCACAGAGGCAACGCAGAGTGTGAGAAAAAGTTTGAGATTTTGCAGAAGAATCAATTTCGGAAGCCGGGAACCGAGGTGTGAGATCGAGAGGCTGAGAGCCGTGATTCTAGGTTGCAGATCATCACCTAGTTGGGTGACGCAGTGCCTAGAGAGGCTGACGTAAGGACTACCTAGGGACTGCATAGAGGCAGTGTAGGGCCTGCCAAGGGCACCTCATCCAATGACCGGATTAGCCAAGATTTGTTCGGTGATTGATTGAGGTAAAACTCACAATATTTTGCCAGTATTTCTCTCTTTGTGAGTGAATAACCTTTGTGGTATTCAGAGAAGTATTCAGAATTTGCTACTGCTTAATAAAACCAAACCCTCAGATCTATTCCACCGGTTTTCCTACATTGGGTTTTTTCCGGGGACTTTCATCCAAAAATAACGGTGTCCTATGTGTATATTTTTCTTTGCTCAGTTTCCTTGTTTCTGAATCATAAGTAATTAAGTGTAGGTTGATTCAGTAATTTGCTTCGATATTTCATGAAGAAATCTGGAATAATTCTGTAATGTAATTTACAAATAGGAGAAATAAATTCAATTGGTTGTAGTAGGATTCTGGAGATCATTTAGATCTAGGAATTTTCACATGGTATCAAAGCATTTGATGTGAAACAGGAAGAGCGGATCTAGCACTAAAGCGAAGGTCGAATTGTTGCACCAGTAACAAATCAAATCCCCAAAGGGATTCCGCAGTTCTAGCCAGAAGGGTTGAATTTTCGAGGTGGTCTCTCTCTGAGTGAGTCGACAAAGAAGTAAGACTTCTGGATCGAGATATTGCTGAGGCAGAGGGAGCAGCGTATAGCCTTCACACAGAGCTAGAGGGACGTAGTTTTTCTGCAAGCATGTAATGACCTTAACTTTCACAATTAACAATCATTCACAAAATTCATACTACACAATTATGAATGGGATTTTTTTGAAGCAAAATATATATCAATTGACTAAGTAATACTTACCTGGAACCGTGTTTGAAGATGTTCCTGATCCGCCATGGCTCGAGCTCCCGTCACCAAACTGTCGTTTTCCTCCCAGCTTATCTGAGGTCAACCTCTCTGATCCCCAGATCCAGAAGACAAGTCTTCTGACTCCCGTGCCCAAAACTCCAATAACAATCGAGATCACTCCATGACTCTATTAGAACTCACTGCTCATGTATCACGCAGTTAGAACTCCTCTGACAACATCCGGGTCAGTTTACCCATTCACTACCCATGCCCATCAAGTTTACCCCTCTTTTCCTTTTATACACAAACTCCGTTCAAGATATTTATTAAAATATCCTCTTTTAATAAATATCTTGGATTTCTAATAAATATCTTGGATTTATTAAAATATTATTACTTAATAAATATCTTGGTTTTATTAAAATATTATTATTTAATAAATATCTTGGATTTATTAAAATATTATCATTTAATAAATATCTTGGATTTATTAAAATATCATCATTTATTTGCATAAGTAAATGTTTTTTATTTTCTTTGAACAAAGTATTAGTTTATATTATGATAGTGGTAGGTATAACTAATACATTCATTATATTCGGGTGAGTTAGGTATTTACTCAATACTTCAATAATTCACTCATTACTTTACACTGAGATTTTTCATAATTGATTAGTGCATATACTAGTGCAGTACACATGATACATGCATATGTAGCTATGTTCCCTATAACTCGAGTTGGGTCATTACATACACACCTCCTCTAGAAAACTCCGTCCCGAAGTTAAGTTTTATGTCGTATATCATTAATTATATAAGTGATTAGTATAATCATATAAGGGTGGTGTACCATAATTGAATTTTTGTTTAATGTGTGAGAACACTTTAACATTTATGTTTTGATCATTTACTGGTTTACAAATTTAATAGTCACGTCTTGCCCTAACAGAGTTCCCAAGCTATTCTAGAATCATCCTATCCTCCATAATCTCTTCCGTTCTCATCCTATCCTTCCTCTACAGGAATATGCCATGGCATCAGTTTTACTGATCCAACCATCCATAGACCTTAGGGTGTCAGCGTCGATTACGTCGACTTGATTGACCAGTAGGCATCCAGCAGTCATCATCACACATCTAGGGGAGTGTGACTCGCACAGCCCTCCCATGACTCCAGGTTTTGGAGGATAAACGGTGGGAAACACCTCCACCCCTCCTAGTAGGACCAGAGTTAACACCCTATCATGGAATCTCAGTGCATCTCAATTGTTCTTGGAGTTTTGTCATCACGCGGTTGGTTTGGTAACGATATCATCTGCAATGTAAAACACTTGTCCACAAATTATAACATATTTATCATTATGTTTAAAGCAAATTGCTACCTATATAACAATTTCTACACATTCCAAATATGTTGCTATCTACGATATTGATCCTTGAATTCATATAACATACTTGGTTATGTTTATCCAATAAGTCTATAAATTCATTTTCACCTTGAATAGTCAAGCGCAATCACTCTTTTATTTCTATCTCACCATTTATGTTGATATGTAAAATTATAGATACCATATCCACAACATAATTCATAATTTATATTAGTATCCCTGTACCAACAATGTTTAAGCAAAACTTTCTTCATATTGGTATCCATGTACCAGCAATGTTTAAGCAATTAATATATTCTCACATGTCATAGTACAAAATGACAGTCTTAAGTATCCATCCAAAATAAGGTAAGATTATACAAAATAGGTTTTTAAATGCTTATCAATATAACCCACAGTTATAAATGTCACATAGAATAATCGAACACGGATATACAAATAAGGGTATAGCTACTATTTCCTATACTATATTACCCGATTAACCTTATATATAAAAAAGTCATAGTTTGAGACTCTAAATCTAAATGGAGG
The DNA here is from genome assembly GCA_034641835.2 of Pinus albicaulis. Classification (NCBI taxonomy): domain Eukaryota; kingdom Viridiplantae; phylum Streptophyta; class Pinopsida; order Pinales; family Pinaceae; genus Pinus; species Pinus albicaulis. Next base: position 649,524,602 of record CM076579.1, read on the forward strand.
GATGCTCCAACCTTTGCATATATAGAAACGAAATGAATTGAAACAAGAGCACAAAACACTTACTGTTTAGTCGAAGCATGATCTAATTTCTTGATAAAGGTTGATTAAGAACTCTAAAACATAAAACTACATACGGATCCAGCCAATTTTTTAATTATTTTTACTTATTTGTCTTTTAAGACTAATTATCTTTGATCTATAATCTGGATCCCAAGAGATAACAATAACATTAACTTCTTTATCATGTTATTTCAACTCATCTTCAGCCTAAAATATATAAGCCAAGGAGTAGGGTTTTACAGGGCTAATCATTAGGGTTATGTTGGAGATGGAGGAAGAGTTAATTGACTACTCTAAAGATCCCTTAGTGAGCAATTTATTTTCATTGAAGGAATTTATTACGACTTGAAAATGCATTATTCACTTTGCATTATACTTGGTTTACTAAGAGTGTCATGTTTTCAACAAGATGTCAATTGTTGACAAAATAATAATTTCCTCTTTCAATAAGAAATTCACAATTTACAAGATATGCATAGTCACATTATTAGTATGTTACAATTTTGATATAGTCTCTTTACTTTCAAGTTTCACCATTTAGAGTCTTAACTCTAGCTAAGATATTACTAGCTTTACCATCATTTCTTAAACCATTGTTTCATTTTTATTTTATTGACTCATTTAATCCAAACACATAACACATCATTGGTATACTCATTCCTTATTCTTCACATTAATTGTTTTCTCATTAGTCCTTAGGCCTCATCTTATCACCAAAGGTATCTTCTTTTCTAACGGTGTATAATTATTACCCTTAATATTTACCTTTAACCAATTCTCCCAGTTTATCACTTGCTATTCTTAACAAATTAGGAGGGTTCACAACTCCTTACAGGTCATTGCTTTGACCCTTACCAATCATGTTGCTCATATCCTTAAGAAAATTCTTCTTGATAGAAAACATCCCTTCACTTCCTTATACCAAGTATTCCTAATATTCCATGTCTACTTCAATTTGAAAAAGAACATATTATCAAATTGACTTTGTTTTCTCACCTCTAGTCATCATGGTTTTCTTTTCTTCTCTTAATGCATACAATTATTACACTTGGAAATGTCGTTACTATTTCCCAACTTGAGACAGACCCTATAAATAAATTCAATAACGTGGATATCAAATGTAATCTACTTATCATTTCAGATTTTAAGGCATCACAGGATAGAATTTCCTAATCATACTCCACGATGTCCATAATCCATGGATATAGTTAGTCACTTAAGGAAAAATTCATAATGTGACTCTCCCATTAGAGGGGGAAACTATTATAGATGTTGCTATGCACGTAAATCTATTCTCCAATTGATCAATTTTATTATAGGTTCACTCTTTAATCTAATGTCATTGACTTCTTCTATTGTTTTGTGAAACTTCTACTCACTCACCTCTAGTGCTATTTTTGTTGATCTCATTATTCTAAGTTGATTATGATAACTAACATTTATTATCATCATCAGAAGTTTGCCATTTCATTCTTTCCCGTCCTCCCTAGGTACTATATTGATTATATTATGGTAATAATGGAGATCAAATTTTGAAATTTTCCACTGCACTCTCTTCGTAACTATATCGTCTTGTTCTAATAGTGTATTTACTACCTTACAGGGTGGTTTCTTACCATCTCAACATATGTTTCATCCATCAATTTACCTCAAACTAGCTTAGTCTTTTATGTGGTGGTATCTTACTTTACATCTAACGGTCTTGTCATAATGTCCATAGTCATGCTTTTATTACCATTCTTTCTTTCTTCAAGAGTTAACTTCTTTGGAGCAACTCCACCAACTAACCCTTATATATGCCTAAATGATTACCATAAATCATCTTATATAGTGTTATAATATCCCTAATTTCTCTTTCCTAAACCACATTGTTTTCCTTTCCATGAAAATGTTATGTTGCCATATTATTTCGTTTTGGACATTGATATATCCTTACGGTTGTAAATGGCAAATTATTTGTCTTAACAAGGACATAATGGTTGAATATCAAAATGTCCAATTTAGTGTATATTAAACTATAAAAATCTAAACCTTCACTCTTCTCCTTAAACCACTTACACATATACTTCGATAGTAATTAAAGTATTAACATAAGAAAACGATATTAAAGATATTTGCATAAATTCATATCATCAATGGTTATAGTTATCAGCTAGTAAGATATATACATGGAAATCTGAACGTCACTTGAAGAATGGAATGTTTCAATTGCATAAAAACAATCATGATAGTTTCCATTCTAATGTTCAAAAGTTTACAAAAAAGTTTGATGTCTAAAGTGATGTTAATGTGTCCATTTTAATATAATAATTTGAATGTACTTCAAACTCTACTTGCATGATATACAAAATCTTAAATTTCATTGTGGAAAAATTTGCAGCTAATATCCATGAGTTATCTCAACTCCTTTGTCAGATGGAATGTAAAGTAAGAGTAATGGATTAGGAATCAAGTGGGATTGAGATTGATATATGTCTTCGATACATACATTAGCATTAAATATCTCATCTCTCTAATAAAATGTATCATCCTAGGGTTCATAGCTTTCAAATATTGAATTATATAAAATTTCATTTTATCATTGTTAAAAGCTTCAATTTCTTCCAAAAGTTGAAAACCACTTTTCTTGTCATTGAATACTACGTAACCCTAAATACTTTGGGTAAATTATCAAGGATGACTCGGAGTAATACACCTCGGGTTATGTTAGGATTGTTGCTATAATTATGAAAGTAAGGCGGAGATATCCAAGAATCAACACAGGATCTCGAGAAATAGTTAGAAACTAAGTTATTTCTTCCCATTGTGATCATTCATCCTAGTACTTTCAACCTAGTCTAACTGACCCCTAGATTAACTTTGTATTCCACAACACTTAAATCTATGGACTGAAGTTCTCTTGAAGCCCTCTCTACCTGTCTGAAATCGTTTTGTTTGTAGGCTGCCAACCCATATTTATTTAAAGCATATGAGGAAATGAAACTATCAGTGGCACCAGTATCACATAAAATTTTAAGTTTTATGCCATTAATAGTATCTGAGAATTCCACTACATTGGAATGATGTTCTACTTAGTTATTGTTGACTACTGCCTAGATTTTATGATTGACTTGAGCATTTGATGATGGTTCTTTAAATATGCCTATAAGTATCTGAGGTACAATTTAGATTAATAAATATAATTTCATAAATTCAAGCTCATATGCGGGTATAGCTTTCTGCTATTAATACCTGCATGCAAGTCTTATTGACACTTAGGTCAAGGAACGCGACCTTCTTGTCCTAATACAAATGTAATAATTCTCAGCAAATGCATGGGTCTCCATAGATTATAATACTGCTTCAAATATTTGTCTATCATTTTCTAGTCGTAATTGTAATTACGAAAGGAGTCATTTTGTAAGTAGTCTATTAAGTATGTATTGATCAAGAAGTATACAAAAGAATATAATAGACACTTTAAAATTTTAGGTACTATTTGCACAAACTCTAATGAACACTTTAACTGGTACTGCATTGTTAATTTATTTCATTCGTATCCTATATCATATATAGCTATTTGACTCTCCTTGATTTCTATATCTGTTACATGAAGCTTTTAATTATAAATTTCATATTTCTCTTTTATTGTAACTAAAGGAAAGAATACCATACCACTACTCTAACCCTACGGTGATATAAATAAAAAGCCATGTTTTAACTAGACCTATATGAATCTTGAATTCGTGGTATTACCCATTTCATTTATACATGAATTTAACTGATAAAATAATTAAAATAAATCATAAAATAAAGACCTATATCCTATCTCCTCAAATTGACCAATCTATATATAACTTAACCCAGGGCACAATTTAAACTTAACATATTTATATATTTAATATGATGTGGAATCTAAAGTACACAACAAAATATCAACACAATTTGCTATAACAGATTTAGCATTTCATTTTTAATGACACAAGGCACAAATGGCCTTATACTATTTATGCTTTTCATGTGTGGAAATTATAGGTTTTACATGATAGGGTGTTCACAATATTTTTTTTTTTAAACATCCATCCCATTTGATTCTCCAATATATATATATAGATATAACTAAATAGTTTTTGGGATTTTCATTTTATGAGTTTTATCACTTTGATAAGTACTTTTATGAAGCCTCAACTTCGCTAAATTCCTTAAAAATATATAATAATAAGGTTTAAAATAAAAAATAATTTCCCAACTGGGAGGACTCCTATAAACAACAAAACCAAAGTAATATCCCATATATATATAAATGTATTTAAATAATACAATCGTTCCTAGAAGAAATTTCTTATATTTTACTATTCTACTCAGGTGTTCCCTTGGTCATAGTCATTGATTCCTGCATATGTGGACTGGTCTTGGATAGATGGTGATCGGCTACTCTGTTAAGACACTCCTTCATGTAAAGTTACCGGTTCAATTACCCGGCCTCAAACGAGATGATATATTGAACATAACGAAGATGTAGTCATGCCAAACTATATATATATATATATATATATATATATATATATATATATATATATATATATATATATATATATATATATAATTGATATAATTTATTAATGTTTGCTAAAATGTCAATTTTCTATAGACTATATTTGCTTTCACTTTATAATAACAACACTTTTATCTTTCGAGAAAATTTATTTTAACATGTTATATATGTACTTTAAAATAATTTTGCATTTATGGATATTCATTAGCCCTTTATTTATTTATTTATTTATTTATTATTATTATTATTTTATTTTTTTAATTTTTTTAATATGTATTACTACAAGAAAGGAAATCGAGAATTGAGTATTCATTTAAGATTTTTTTTTTTTTTTAAAGAATGACTCAAATATATGTTTCAGCATTCTTTATAGTTGTCGTTTCTTCCGGAGGTAGGTGCTGCAGAGACCCTCGGTCAGTGCATGAATGATGCTCTACTCAGTTAATGAAGCTGCTCAATTATTGACAGAGATGGGGTCGCCAAGGGGTCAACAGCTTCTAATATCCATATCCTTTGTCAATTTCTGAATATATATAACGTAAATGCTGACAACAGATTTTTGAATTGTTGTATGTAATTACTCACACGTCATTGGCAAATTTTCAAGTTTAATAGTACTTTTATTAACGAGGTATATAACTACATAATCCTAGCATTCTATAATCAAACATTCTATTTTATAATAGCTCCATTCGAGATTATCCTAGTTTTTGATATCCAAGTCAAATAATTGTGTCAGCTTCGCTTCTTGGATAATCTGCTTCTATACAAGATGTAACGATTCTTTCTCATTAGTAGTATGAACACTTTCTTTTTTTTTAATAAAAATTAATAAATTAATCAATTAAGCCATTTCATTTCATGTAATACAAGATAACTTAGACTGGCCGCAATAAAAAGCCATCACGCTCACCTTATAATGCATATGCATAAGGTTTTAATTAAATAGATAGTTTCCTGGCCATTGTAATATTCCCAATTAGCCTTGCTAATTGGAATATTTCATTTTTGTTTAATTTTGCCGCTTTAGTTAGAAATAATAAATAAAGTGAGAAATAAGAGGGGTCACCTCACTTTAGTCACCTCACTTTATAAAATAAAGTGTTTTCCTAGTTGATTAACGTTATAACTTAAAGAGGGGGCCTTGGGGGTCCACACGTATATGATGGGAGGCCTCACGCTGACCCAAGGGTAACCGCAAGGTGAAGGACGCAGTTAAGGTTTTGGAGGGAGTTTAGCACTATAAAAGGAGGGGTTCTCACCTCATTTGGAGATGCATATTTTGATATTGATATTGAGAGCTAGACTTTTGTCTGCTTCAGCACGCCGGTTGTTTAGTCGGTCTGCAGCACTGTTTAGTGCACGAGTGTCTCCGGTCGGAGATCTCACCCTTAGCTTCGGGGGACTTCGAGTGCCCGCCCTAGTAAGGTTTTGTTCCACTTTAGCTTGGGACTTCGAAAGTGCCCGCCCTAGTAAGGTTATTTTCTCGAGTATCATCTTCTTCGCTCTGGGAATTGGTAGCGCTTCTTGGTGGAGATTTGAAAGAAGGAAGCCCCTTCTCGAGACCGCCGCATCCAGAAGGAGGACGCCTGCTCTGCGTATGGGTAGACGCAGATCCAGTTAGCCAAAGCAGAGAGGACGCAGATCTGGGAAGGCATTGGCAGAATCAGTCTTGGAGGACGCAGATCTGAGAGATCTAGCCTTGGAGAGTGCAGATCTGAAGGAGTAGCATTAGATCCAGCCTTGGAGGATTCAGATCTGAGGAGATATTGGTAGATCCAACCTTGGAGAGTGCAGATCTGGAGAGATAGCATCAGATCCAGCCTTGGATGATTCAGATCTGAGGAGATATTGTCAGATCCAGCCTAGATCTGAAGAGATAGCAGCAGATTTGGCCTTAGAGGACGCAGATCTGGAGTGATAGGACACAGACCTGGAAAGGAGGATCCGTACTCAGCAGATCTCGAGGGAGAGAGAACGCATCCGGCACGTGGAGGACGCCGATCCGATGAGTAGAGTCTAGGGAGTGAGATTTTGACAAACAAGCCATGGTTCCGGTACTCGAGGAGTTTGGTTTCTAAATTCTTCGAGGTTTCAGCAGAGGATCTGCCCTTTCCTCGCCGTGCTTCTTGAGCTTCCGCGCCGTTCTCGGAGGCACGTGTTGCTTTTGTAGGAGGAGGGTTTCTGGGGGCGATTTTCGGAGGTGGTCCGTTTGATAAATGGTTTCTGGGTTTTGTCCGGAGCAGCGAGTATAGGTGATCTGTAGATTTTTAGCTCATTCTGGCAAGGGGATCAGCCCCTAGCTTCAGTTTCTGCCAGCAGCTGGGATGCAGTTTCTGTGGCAGTCATTTCCTATTTTTCTGAGAGGGTTTCCACTTGCCTAGGGCAAGGATAGGTGCACTCATTCTGATTATCTTGTACTCCTCTCTATGTACTTTCAGATTAATAAAATGGCTCAGTTTTCTGGCATTCTATGTGTATTGGTTCCATAATCTGGTTCAGCATTGTATTTTCTATATCTGTCTGGCATATTTCTGTTTATTACTGGTTATTTCCCTTTGGGGATATTACAGCCATTGAGTTGAAATAAACGTTAATGAGGTCACGGTTCAGGGAAAAAAAAGAGGTGCATCACACGTTACCGAGTTTAATTCGGGCTCTCCATCCATACCTATAACTCGAACCCTGTTGGTGCCATTCGCTTTTATTTTATTTTATTATTAGACGGTTTCACCCCTGCACAGTTGGCGCATAAGCCCCGGCTGCCCTTTGATGGTCGACACGCTGAAGTGAAGCTGCAAGTAGGTTCCTTCTCTCCATAGGCGAGCTCACCATCGGCTTACTTTGGAAATACCCCAACAAAATGCTTATTTTCATGCATGCAGTTGAGCTCTATTATTGAATCCTCAAACTGTCTTGGTTGGATGAACAATACTATCACTATCAATTTCTTATAAAGATCAATCCCTCATTTAGCAAAACTCATTTATCTGGGTCAAATAAAGAGTGTAAGTTATCAATTCCTCATAGAAATCGTGAATCCCCTATGGAGTGACGCGATCCTGCTTGTGCGGTGTTACCGAGAATGTGATATCTCAATTCCGCTGGTGCGGCGTTACCGAGAATGTGATATCTCGATGCCACAACAATAGATGTGATTGTAGGGCGAGAATATTGTGAATATTGCCAATATATAATGCGATGTCATGAAATGATCAAAGTGATGCCCTCCAAAACAGAACGATGCAATAGATATATAAATTGAGAGATGTGAGCCAATGATAGATGCCACAAAACTGTAATGCGATGTCTATAACTATAATAGGATGCCCAAAACTATGATACGATGCCCTATACAAAACGGTATGGTACCCAGAATATAATGCAATGCCCTATGTACCATATGTAGAGCCCTTCGCAGCAAACAACAACGTCAACAGAAACCTTTGCGCCGCGCCATTCTAGCAGCCACACTGTAACGAACATCGCGTTGAGGGTTTGGATTGATAGACGCCACCACTTAAAATGGGAAAATACGCATTATAGGGAAAACGAGCAAATGGGTTTCTCATGGTGTCTTCAGAAGTCCACAGGAAGACGCGGGCATGGAGGTCCAAGAGGTGTCAAAGCTCAGAATGGCTGGTCCCTTTCGATACAAACCCCAACTACAAATATTTGGTTTTCCCTTTGGTGCAGCTTATGTCGGTGAGCATGTAACTTAAGATTTAAATGATAACCTAAATGAAATGCCCTTAAGAATAATCTCGAATTGGAGCGGCATGGAATAACTTAATTTTTTTAATTGAAAATTTTCAGAACAGCACAGTCCCTAAATTGGTAATTTGCAGCGACAGTCATGAATCGTTTCCTACCGCAACGTTTATTTACTTAATTTAAATTGTGGAAAGTGCAAACTATAACACTTATTTTCATATTTGAAGTGGCTACAAATCATAAAAGTCGACCGTGAATACAGAAGGTCCAACAGTGTTTGTAACTTGGCTTTGATACCATGTGTAACGAGCTTAACTTTCACAATTAACAATCATTCACAAAATTCATACTACACAATTCAGAATGGGATATTTTTTGAAGCAAAATATATATCAATTGACTAATTAATACTTACCTGGAACCATGTTTGAAGATGTTCCTGATCTGCCATGGCTCAAGCTCCCGTCACCAAACCGTCGTTTTCCTCCCAGCTTATCTGAGGTCAACCTCTCCGGTCCCCAGATCAAGAAGACAAGTCTTCTGGCCCTCGTGCCCAAAACTCCAATAACAATCGAGATCACTCCATGACTCTGTTAGAACTCACTGCTCATGTATCACGCAGTTAGAACTCCTATGACAGCATCCGGGTCAGTTTACCCATTCACTGCCCATGCCCATCAAGTTTACCACTCTTCTCCTTTTATACACAAACTCCATTCAAGATATTTATTAAAATATCCTCTTTTAATAAATATCTTGGATTTCTAAAATATCTTAGTTTTATTAAAATATTATTATTTAATAAATATATTAGATTTATTAAAATATTATTATTTAATAAATATCTTGGATTTATTAAAATATTATTATTTAATAAATATCTTAGATTTATTAAAATATCATCATTTATTTGCATAAGTCGATGCTTTTAATTTTCTTTGAACAAAGTATTAGTTTATATTATGATAGTGGTAGGTATAACTAATACATTCATTATATTCTGGTGAGTTAGGTATTTACTCAATACTTCAATAATTCACTCATTACTCTACACTGAGATTTTTCATAATTGATTAGTGCATGTACTAGTGCAGTACACGTGATACATGCATATGTAGTTATCATATGCAGGTCTCCTATGCATTCTAATATTTCTATGTTCCCTATAACTCGAGTTGGGTCATTACAAAGCAGTTGTTGGGCAGAGAAGCGTCAGATGAAGAAGAAGAGCACGTAGTGAGGGAATTCTTCCTTAGTGAGTTCCTTGCCTAGGAGTTCAAATTTTCTCGTTTGCTGGGCAGCAGAGGAGCAACAGACTTACCAGCTCCATCAGGGAGTGCGTAAGCCAGCCTAGAAGCTACGCAATAGGGAGAAAGAGGGATCAGTTCGACAATTTTCGACTGAGATGGCAGCTCACAGACTTAGAGATCAGGATCGGTTGGAGGGATCCTCCAACTACGTGATCTGGAAGGAAAGAATCAAATTCCTTTTGGACGAGTATGATCTCAAGGCATTCGTAGACAACATGGTTGTTGTGCCTACAGATCCAAATCAGAATAAAAAGTACAAGTCCGATATGGCAAAGGCCAAGAGACTTATCCATGATGGTGTCAAGGATCATATAGTCTCTCATATAGTTGGCAAGAATAGATCCAGGGAGATATGGGAGGCCTTGTCCATGCTATACGAAGGAACTTCGGAGCAGCGGAAGATGTACTTGGAGCAAAAGCTCCGGATGATCCAGATGCAGAAGGGGGAGTGCATTTCTCCTTTCCTAACAAGACTTCAGGAAATCCATGATCAGTTGGCAGTCGTGGGATCTACCCCATCTTGCTACAACTATGGTGAGACTGGCCCTTAACGCAGTCACTGAGGAGTGGCATGTTTTTGTCCAAAGTACCTTGGGCAGGGTGACACTACCGAGTTGGGAGGTGATGTGGGCAGCTCTTCAAGAGGAGGAGCTGAGAAGAGATTTGGTCAAGTGTAAACTTGACGATAGCAGCGGGAGCAGATCGAAGAATCCGGAGGAGGAGGAGAATGCAGCCCTTGCATCGAAGGGGCAGTAAGGGCAACCGAGATGCAAAAAGGACGTCTCGAAGGTGAAGTGTTTCAGATGTGGCAAGATGGGCCACTATGCATCACAGTTCTTTTGAAGAAAAAGGACAAGGATGAGAAGCACAATCCAAAAGTTGCAGCCGCGAAGATCAAGGAGGATGAGTATGCCATGAATGCCCACGCATCTCCAGGAGGGAGATGGGGAGACATGGAACTGTAGTTCACCTTGAACTTTAGTTGGGCAGGATCCTTGAAAAACCCACCTCATGGATCATCACCTTGCTACGGGAGCCCATGATCAGTAGTAGCGAGATGGAGGAGATTTCAGTGGGAGAGAAGGAGTGATGGAGCGACAGATGCAGTGGTTAGCAGGGCCAAAATCTGAGCAGCGCAGAGCAGAGAGGCAACAGTGCGTAGAGGCACAGTGCAGTAGCGTCAACGGCGTAGTGGCTTCAAAGGGCAGCGTGGGACTAGCAGCAGTCAAATCTTCAGCACCGAGGTGCATCCACTAAACGCTTGTTCAGTTTTGGGTGGTTTCAGTTGCTTCTCTTAGCAATTGAGTTGCAATACAGATGTAGTGTTAGCAGTGGCAGTGCTAGTAGCATAGTAGATGCAGCACTTGAGAGGGAGTTGTAGTACGGATGTAGCATTGGCAGTGGCAGTGTCAAGGGCAGCAATACAGTTGCAACAGTAGCACAATGGTTGGTGGACAGTTTGTCAGACATCAACAGTGCAGAGGATGCTTCGAGGTCAGAGCAATGTGCAGCAGGCATGTTGTTAGAGCACTTTCCTCGGTAAGAGGGAGTGTTGAGTTTTGGTAGCATCGGAAGTGCTCTAAGTCTCAAAATTTGTGGAGACACTTAAGCACATGTATTCAAAAGAACCCAGAAATCGTTTGTGAAAATTCCACTCGGAATGTGTTTTATTAAAATAATTAATAATTTTAATGACCCTAAGTTTAAACTTAAGAAAATTAAATACTTAAAGGGTATTAATAAAACAGAGTGTGAATCTTCTAGAGAACATGGATCAAGTCAAGTTATAATCTTAGTCGTTGATTAGATATCTAATCTCGGTCATTGAAGTCTCAGACTCTCAACGAGAAGGCTATAGAGGAAGGCTTGAAGGTCCTTTGGAAAGATACACCGAGAGGATAAAGAGATTGAATTCTTTTGACGGAGCAAGTGCTCAGACGCAGATCAGATCTAAGTGATTCCAGTGCATTGAGGGGCAGGGATAGCTTCCGAAGAGAGATTTTCTCAGCCGGAGAATCATCAGTAGAGAGAGGCAAAGAGTGATCCAACAGCTCTCATGCAGAGGCTGACGCAGGGCCACGTAAAGGCAGCGCAGAGGGTGAGAAAGTGTCTGAGATTTTGCAGAAGAATCAGTATCAGAAGCCGAAAACCAGTGTGTAAGACTGGGACGCTAAGAGCAGTGATTCCGAACTGCAGATGGATCACCTAGTTGGGTAACCCAATGCCTAGAGAGGATGACGCAGGGATTGCGTAGAGGCAGCACGGGGCCTGCCAGGGGCACCTCATCCAGTGACCGAATCAGCCGAGATTTGTTCAATGATTGGGTGAGGTAAAACTCACAATCTTTCTGCCAATATTTCTCTCTCTACAACTGAATAACCTTTGTGGTATTCAAAGATGTATCCAGAATTTGCTACTGCTTAATAAAATCAAACCCTCAGATCTGCTGCACCAGTTTTCCCGCATTGGGTTTTTCCGGGGACTTTCGTCCAAAAATAATGGTATCCTATGTGTATATTTTCTTTGCTCAGTTTCCTTGTTTCAGAATCATAAGTAATTAAGTGTAAGCTGCTTCAGTAATTTGCTTTGATATTTCATGAAAAAATCTGGAATAATTCTGTAATGTAATTTACAAATAGCCTATAGGAGAAGTAAATTCAGCTGGTTGCAGTAGCTTTCTGGAGATCATTTAGATCTAGGAATTTTCACACCCTGGATCTTTCAGCTTACAATGGTGTTGTGCAAAGTGAAAAAAATGTCTATATGTACCCCTGGTGAAATGAGAGGTAACAGCTGGCTCAAACTGCAGGACATGTGCTTCACCCAGGAGGATGTGAGAACCCCAATCTTCTACCTGTAACTCCTAAAACAGTCCACTGAGGTGACAATGGATGGAACTTCTTTAAGTGGGAAGTGTCCACTGAGGTGACAATCGGTGGAGCTTCTCAGTTACCCTAGGATTTGTACCTGGTAATTGGACTTAACTTTGTCCTGATCCAGGAGGTAACAGCTTGTAACAGAATGTCACACTATCTCTATGGAATTTAACCGGGATAAATTATTCTATAACAACTAACACTATAACGGGATACTAAGGTCAACAGCATTTGTGGTTTCCCAAATGTGAAGTACAGAAAACAGACCACATCTTTCTCTTATGCTAAAATATTTATGCAAGTCATTCATTATTAAAGTAAACTAAAATAGTTAGTAACTTTTGTTTACCAGTCTATGTTGCTCAGAAGTTTTAGCTCTGAAAGCTTAGGGAAATCATAATGCAAAATTTCTTTGAAAGCTGACATGTTGATCCAAACTTAACATTTTAACTTCTAAAATGCTCATTTCTTTTTGACTCATATAATTTGTATTCAATGTATCGCTAAGAAGTAAGATTTACAGTAAATGAACAATATCTTCTCAATCAGTATATTACTTTATCAAGATTTGCAGCAGTAAGCTCTGCTGCAGTCATCCCTTTAAGCTTTACAGAATGGGGAATCATTGTGTAGAAGCATCTTTGACTTCCTGACATGGGTTTTACAGTCTTATGCTCAATGCATTCCCGGGCCTTTGATAGCTGGTCGGCCAAATGCCTGTCGGCAGCTGTCTGAGGGCCCTTCTCAATGAGTTCAGATTCGGACATTATGGTTATCTCACCTCCAATAGGTTCTGCCCAAATAAATGATTAACAGTTAAGTTAGTTTTTTGTTAGCACAAATAAAATGCATGGAAGATGACAACACCATCCAATGACCTAAAGGAATAAACAGAGTTAGGAGATACAGTAAAAGAACAACGCATGACAAATAATATATCAAATCTTAAGCTACTATAGCACTTGCCAGCCTCATTGACGCAAAATAATGTCAAAGCATTGACACGTCATATATTGAAAAATACTAACTTCTCATTACATCTGAAGAGATGTATATACTGTATACGACATTTAGATTTAACTTTTTTTTTTTTATTTTAGAAAACATATGCACGAGTTTAATGCTTTAAAGCTCAACTGTAAACTTGACATAATTAAATAATATAATGCTGAAGGCATGAATGTTTCATAATGGCATTTATAAAAATTTCATTTCTGAAGATTTTATCCATTATTACGATTTTGTTCCAAATTTTACATGGTGCAATTTTTTGGTAAATTTACACCTCAATTAAACACACAGATTAATCCCCTTAGACCATGACTATATCCAGACTCCATACTATTAAAACTGATGCATGATATTAGAAAATTCAAATTCTAACCTCTCTTTACGTCTGAAAAAAATGTATATGCTGTTGATTTTTCAGAATTTTCTACACTGACAATTACTTCCAATGATTTATCCATTAATTTATCTTGTGCCATATTCATCTTTAAGCAATTATACATAAAATATTCAACAGTAAAAAAAATAATGACAGTAGAAATATGAAGAGACACGCACTGAATTTTCCAGTCAAATAAAGTCAAACTGGCCAGTAACCAAACCAGGTTAAACCTGGTCAAACAGAGATAAATTTGTCCTCCTGGGATTTTGGCCATCTGCAATTTTGACCTTCTGCCCAGAACTTTGCTCTGCTGCCTCAGAGAACTCCCACGTGTCAACAAAAGATTAAGAAGTGATCCGAATTTGGTTGCCTAAATGGAGAGGTTGAATGCCAATTTATAGTCTTTTAAGGATGCCTCAAAAGGTGTGACTGTTGGGCTGAGCCGACCTATACTTTTGGGGCTGACTTGACTTTTGGAGGCAATTTCAAAATTCAAAATTTCAAGTTTTTCTTCTTGTATTTGGAGCAGACTTGAAACCAATTTTGAATTTTGAATTTTCTTTTATTTTGTGGCCAAATATAATTTATGAATACCAACCATAGCTACCAAAATTCAACACTCCCTCTTAGCCAAGGAAGTATTCTCTTTTGACTTCTTCAGATGTTCTCTTGTTGAAAAATTTCTCTATCCAAGAAAAGGTTGACTGAGATCAGCTATGTTGATGAATCCATCCACCATATGTGGAAAGCATCCTGCATCAGCCTCAAATAGAAGAACTAGTCAACCACTAGTCCTAAGGTCACCAATCTACCAAGTCATCACTTGGAGACTGGAGTCATGTTAGGTACCCCACCTGACCCATGGTGAAAGCATCCCCGAATCAACATCAAACAGAGGAACTAGTCACCCACTAGTCCTAGGGTCACCAATCTACCAAGTCATCACTTGGATTCATGTCAAGTACCCCCCCTGACCCATGGTGAATGTAATGATCCTTTTTCTGTTGTTCCTTATGGCATGGATAGGATGGACATTAAGAGTTGGGGGCAGACAGGGCATAGGTGCAAGTTGGCATCCTCAAAGGGCCCAGGGGTTTTGAGGAGTTTTTATTTTATCTGATGGCATTTGCTTGTTATATTCCACCATTCGTACAGTTTGCCTTAGTTCTGTGGCATTCCGACAACTTTCAAAAAAGAGAATTATCAATGGGCCTGACTCAACTAATGATGCTTAAGGTGGCATTTCAAGAGGATTACTTGGCAGAACACCTTAGTGTAATAGCTCATTGGAACCGAAACGAGAAGATTTATAGGACAGGATGGTTAGAAGTGATTTTCAGTGACCTGAGGAGGCATGGTGGCCAATTCACCCTTTTCCCAAATTAAAAAGAATATTTTAATTGAAATAAAGAAGGGAAAGGTGCTCCATGATTAAAATAATAATAAAATTGGAGGTTCTAGAGGGGTCCATCAGATTTATAAAAGAGGAGGAGGCCATTAAACGACATCTTGGATTTGACATTACTTCGTGTATGAGAGGATGAGAACCTAGTTACCTACTTCATTGGTAGCCCCAGGACAGAAACCCTCGGGTGATTTTGGTGAGAGTGGAAGGAAACCTACCTCATCTTCTTGGTGGATTCAGCCAGAGTTCACCGGTGCAGTGACTAATTTCAGTTCAGTATTGGGAGGGTCGATGCAGCATTGGAGTAGATTTATCAAGGCCAGCTTTTCATCTCAGCTATATTGGTTGTATTTGCATGTAACCCAGTTTATCTACCATAATAAAAGTTGAGATTATTTTCTGCTTATCATGTTATGGAATTGCATGCACTCTATCTGTTATATTTTACATGGCAATCTTCTGTTAATTGAATGGTTACTTTATGGAGCAATTTTGGTTAAGCTAGATTTCTGCAAAATTAGTCAAAAACCCCATTTGAGACATTACATTGGTATAAAAGCAGGTGTTCCTGCCAGCCTGAGGGTCTTAGTTGTAAATTGATTTGAGGGTTTATATTGGAGGTACCAAATTCTATTGTCGGAGCAAATTTTTATTGCAGAAAATATATCTTCACTAGAGAAGCCATATCGTTGTTAAAAGAGGTTTATCAAGCTCATACACATATTAAATGACCTACAAAATTTCTAAGAAATTGTTGCAGCCCTAATAACAATCCGACAAATTCAAGTCGAATGTCATTGTGGGAACCGTCAATCAAATTATTAAGATGGGGTGGCATCATATTCAAGGGACCCATTATTAAATTGCATGAGCCAATATAGTCAAATTTGTTGAAGGATCCATATTGACTGTCAAATTCTTGCTAGCTAGGGGCCAAATTTTATAGTGGCCGATTTGAGAAGGGGTGGAGTGTGAAATAAACATTTAAATGCCAAGCCTAAAGCTTTGGTGTGATTCTTTCTGATTTTCGTAAGGGGCCTATGAAAAAATGGGATGAGGAATTGCTACATGTTCGGACCGCCACAAGGTAAAGTCAACGGAGGCACAGTCGGGTTAGCACGTAGGGTCCAAAACGCGTGGTTGCGAACTTGTGGAAAACAACACACAGCAAAGCGAATTTTTATATCAAGGAGTGCGTGAACCTGTCTGATTGGTCATCGACAGACCAAGTCTCGTTACAATCGCAAGGATAAGATTCCTTATGCATCCAAGTCATTTGAATGGCAGGCAACATCATGGGGCGAAGCATGACTGATCCGGGTCGAAAAAGGGAGCTGCGACAAGAAGTTGACATGCATGCAATTGCGAGGCCACGTTATAACTGGGCCCAAGACCGAGACCGAGACCAAGACCGTGGGACTAGTTGATAGTGAACAGTGAAGTCTTTCGGGGTATTCGTAGCTAATTACATAGCGATTAGGTGAAAGGTTGTGGAGTGAAGTTAACAACCTAAAATCTTGAAGCTTTGTGGCATCTTTGTCGAATAGCAGCAAATAAGCACGTGTTCGTGATCACTATGCGTTGAGTGTGGAGACAGAGCACATAAAGAGTGTAGTTTGCGGAATATTGAGGTTGTGTACTTGTAGATTGAGTGTCGAGACACAGTAGGAGCAATGCCCTGAAACCAAGCAGCAATTTGGACGCCAAGTTCAACGTTGGATTGAGCGAATCCAACGAGGGTCGTGAAATCAAGCACCAATTTGGACGCCAAGTTCAATGTTGGATTGAGCAAATCCATTGAGGGTCGAAATTGCAGAACCTGCGCTTAAGGAGTTTTATGTTAACCTGTGTATGAGAATTGATGGTAATGGCTATTCCCTGAATGCATTGAGGTTGTGCACTCATAAACAAAGATTGCAATCTTCTGAAGTTTATCTTTTCTTAAATATCTGAGGTGGAATTTCTTCTATAAGGAGGCCACAGATTTCTTGAGCAGGGCGTTTTAACTTTTCCCCAGATTCAAAGTTATTCCAGTTCAATTCCAGGGTAGGATTGCAATGTAAAGAGGACTCCCAACACGCAGAAAATTGCCCCCTTTAAGTCGAACCAGAATTAGTTTGAGGGCACAAATTTCTAACAAGTAGCAAAGGTGTTCCAGGTTTCAAACTTACTTTTTTGTGCTCTTCATCATCTGACTCTAAAGGCATTTTCCAAGTATTTCTGAGCATTGTATTTTGGCCTATTGTAGAAGAAATGATTATGTTGTGGGTATATACATACTAGTCACAACAACAAGTTGGGATATTTCATTGTTTTATTTCTGTAGGATACTGTCACCTTGTTGCATTCGTTCTAGGTTCCATCTTCTTATTTCTGAAATTGAAAGGGCTTGTAATTACGCCTTATAGACATAGTATTAAAAACCAGAACCAGTGATCGGACCAGTGGACCTAATGAACCGATAATCGGACCGGAACCGGTCTAACAGGTACTAGTCAGGTCTAAACAAACCGGTTTTTAAAAAAATAATTAAATAATTATTTTTTAATAGAAAAACTATTTTTAAGATTTGCAACCATGATTCCAAGCCAATAGAGACAAAATATGCAAAGTTTGCTCATTTATATACCATGTAAAGGTGAATATATCAAAATGGCATTATGGCACTGAGTGCAATATATATCATCGAAAAAATACATAAGCAATGAGGCTCCAAATGATCCATAAAGTCCAAAAACAATGCTACAAGCTATGAGCATTGAGGCCATTGGCCTACATAGTACAGTGACAGTCTACTGCAAATCTACATATATGATATTACTAAATTCTAATTAATGATCAACATTATCACTTGAAAGTTGAAACTTCTAATCATGATCAAAGTTCAAACTCAGTTGGTTGAACTTGAGTCTCCCGACTCTCCACTGCCAAACTTTGCAAGTGCTCCAGTCACAAACTTCTCTATTGGTTCAGTGACTTGAGTTTCAAACTTCTAAAGGTATTCTACCCTAATATGCCCTATTACTACATTTGGTGCTCCACATAGCTTTACATGGCCTCCTATCCCGGCCAAGTGTTGCTGGAACCTGTAAATACCCCCTCCTGCAATAGATTTTTGGCAATATTTGCAAATCATTTTGCCATCAATCATATCACAATGAGCCCATGCAGTATCCTTGCCTTTTGGAGGCATGATGGCTACTACTTAGCTCAAACTCTATGTTGTTCCACTACTCCAGAAAAAACTCAACTCTCCAAGCTCTCAATCAAACTCACAAAAGCTCAAAATGAGATGTGTGAGACAAATGAGAGGGTACCCCTGCCTTTAAAGGATTAGGGAGGGTGTTTTTGGAGGGCAAAAACCCCCCTTTTCCCTCCAAAAACACCCATTACTAGCCAAATCAACTTCTGTGGGTCTTTTTTGTGGTCGTGGCAGCTAACTGGCCGGTTTGACCGGTTTGACTAGAAAAAAAAAAGAGAAATGGGGTGCTTGACCGGGTTTTTTGACCGGTTTAGACCGACTAGGCTCCTGACTGGCCGGTTTGACCGGTTACCAGTTCAAATAGGTCGGTTTTTAATACTATGCTTATAGATTGTGGTCATTAAATTTTTAGTTCTACTCAGTCAAGTTGAGTCTTGTAACACAGGTCATGAGTTGATATGTTGTGCAAAAGATCATTACCTTGTAATGTTCAATCTTGAATGACGCATGTATTTTGTTGAGTTGTATAGAGTCACGGGGTCAAGTATTGTGAAAATATTGATGCAACATTGTTGTCATCTTTATTTGGCCATATTGTTGTAAGTTGTGGTGAGGAAATTGTTGTAAGGTTATTGTTGTATTATCATGTACATGTCCTCGTTGAGTTGAAACCATGGAGAAACTCACAAAACTCCTAAATAAATTGGAAAAATTTAAAAATGACCCTTAGAACCATAATGCAGCGTTGGACCAAAAACCCACACAAAACAGCAAACAATTCTCAAAATGGATCCACATTCTTCTCCAGCAAGAACACCAAAATATTTGCAGAAGGGGAAGAAATTAGGACACACAATCCTTGCACTAGGGATAGATTTGAAGCAGATGAGGGTCACATGGAAAGTTCTTTTCAAACTAGATGAACTGGATGCACTCCTTTCTGAAGTGAACCAGTTAGAAGGAAAGAAACTAATTTGGGCTCTAAAACCAGTTATGCTTGCTCTCATACAACACAAGTTTTTGGAAGAGTCTTGTGAAGGGGTTAGACTTCCAGTTGCATCTTGTCGCAGTAACATCATGAGACTAACCGCCCCTATAACACCTTACAATGATGATGTTATGAGGAGAGTTTTCAGATTGATAGTAGACTTTTTCCAGGACTTGGACAACAGTGTAGGCTCTACCTTTGGGAAGAAGCTTGAGATTCTAGAAATCATGGCCATGGTCAGATATTATGACATCATGCTTGATTTGGGGTGTGATGACTTGATCCGTCAGATGCTCCAATGTTTCTTTAACATTAAGAAACATCACCCTGACATGGTCAAAGCAAACATGTTTTCCATTTTGTCTTCAGTTATGGGAGATCATGATGCCATTTATAGGGAGTTGCAGGCTAGATTGTTGACCATTTGGAGGAGAGAACAATTGGCTTCACCTGTTTCTTATGAACTGGCCGAAAGGTTGGTTGAGCAAAAGATTGGGTTGTTCAAGAGACAGTTGACTAGGGAGGAGTTGCTCAGGTTTGGTGAGGCAAGCAGCAAGAATGAGCTGAGGAGAAAGGGCCTCTGCTTCATTTGCAAGGGACCTTGGGGACCTGATCAATCATGCTTGAGTGAAACTCAAGAGATGATAGAGGTAGAGCAAGAGGAGATTCCTTCTAAGTCTCAGGGTGAGGATTCTTCTTTGGACAAATCCATGGGTTCATTCGAGGATGCCTTTGAGGAGCACGAGTCATGTGGAATTCTTGAAAGCAGGCCAAATTTATATTCAGGTATGTATGGTGAGCAGCTAATGGACCCTATGGGAGACATTCTGGATGATGGGTCACCAATGATGATTCAGCATGAGCAGTATATGGTGGAGCATGAGTCAGTTGAGGAGGATGATGTGCACAGTATGCCTGATGAGCCTTCTGGGGCGAGACAGTTGAAGGTTCATATTGAGCTTGTGATGGAGGAGGATGAGCAGCCACCCTTGGGGTTAGCCATTAATGAGGAGCAGACAAATGTACAAACACCTAGCAGGGTGGCAGTATTTACAGGCACTTGTCCTCAGGAGGTGTTGGAGGCTGACAGGGTAGTTTTGCAAGAGGCTAATGAGCGGCAAGAGCGTCGAGTTTTCGATCAGAGGGAGGAGCTATTGGAGATGGTGATGCATCCATCTTTGGGCCTACCCATTGATGCGGTGCACATAGGTGCAAAGGCAGTAGGTAAAGCTGCAGCATTTCCAGGCCGCAACCCTATGTAGGAGTACATAGAGAGGGCTTGTAGCACATCTTGCCCACGTTTGCCTATTGTAGAGAGAGGGGTAGGTTTCCTTAGACAGGTCTTGTGGATTGACCAAATAGAGCATCTTGAGTTGAGCAGGGACACATATCAGCCTAGTAGACTTATTTCTTACATAGGTGTCTATGCATTTGATTCGTGAGAGATCATTAGCTGGTGCCCTATTGATGGCGTGTCATTTTTAGTCAAGAGCCTTGCACTGCAAGAGCCCTTAGATGTGAGGGATACTACATGCTCCAATTTGGAGTAGGAAGTAGGTTGGCCACTCATCAGTATTTCAGCACAGCGTCAGCATGGTGAGATTGACCTTAGTCTATGCCAAGGGTTGGATTGGAGAGAGGTGATGAGTCGATACACAGTGGATGGAGCAACACTCATGGTTGGAGTTATAGTACAGCAGGAGCCATGGAGCATTGATACTCGTTCTTGGTGGCAATGGGGTCCAGGAGGATTGGTTGATGAGAGGTTCAGTCGGGGATGATCTGGGATCCAAGCATTGAAGGGTTCGTTCATGGTGGGTTGACATAGACGCAGAGCATCACCCAGTGGTTCGTATGGGATCCATGCATTGGGTCTCAATTGCGTTTGGCCACCAAATTGGTCTACAAGTTTGGATTGCTTGAGGGAAAGCAATATTGGGGCGAGAGGATTTGTAATGTTCCTTTTTCTGGTGTTCTTTATGGCATGGATAGGATGGACATTCAGAGTTGGGCTCAGACAGCTCACAACTGTTGGTTGGTGTCCTCAGTGGGCCCAAGGGCTTTTGGAGGGGTTTTGAGGAGTTTTTATGAGGCCTGATGGCATTCTCTTAGTATATTCCATCATTTGTACAATTTGCCTTTCGTTTCGTGGCATTTTGACAACTTTCAAAAAACTTTCAATTAATGGGCCCGACTCAATTAATTACGCTTAGGGTGGCATTTCGGGAGGGTTACTGGGAAAAACACCTTAGTGTAATAGCTCATTCGAATTGAAACAAGAAGATCTACAGGACGAGATGGTTAGAAGTGATTTTCAGTGACCTAAGGAGGCACAGTGGCCAATTTAACCTTTTCCCACATTAAAAAGAATATTTTAATTGAAATAAAAGAGGGAAAGGTGCTCCATGTAAAATAATAATAAAATTGGAGGTTCTAGAGGGGTCCATCAGATTTATAAAAGACGAGGCCATTAGAATACATCTTGGATTTGACATTACTTGTTGTATAAGAGGTTGAGAACCTGATTCTCTACTTCATTGGTAGCCCCAGGACGGAAACCCTCGGGTGATTTTGGTGAGAGTGGACGGAAACCCACCTCATCTCCTTGGTGGATTCAGCCAAAGTTCACAAGTGCAGTGATTGATTTCAGTTCAATATTGGGAGGCCAGCTTTTCATCTCAGCTATATTGGTTGTGTTTGCATGTAACCCAGTTTATCTATCATAATAAAAGCTGAGATTATTTTCTGCTTATCGTGTTATGGAATTACATGCACTCTATCTGTTATATTTTACATGGAAATCCTTTGTTAATTGAATGGTTATTTTATGGAGCAATTTTGGTTAAGCTAGATTTCTGTAAAATTAGTCAAAAACCCCATTTGGGACATGACATTGAAACCCTTGGGTCATCAATCTACCAAAGTCGTCACTTAGAGTCTTATCAGGGACCCCACCTAACCCAAGGTGAAACCCGAGGCCCGTTTACCATTCCCACATGTCATCACATGTCATCGAATGGTAAAAATACTTGCTCGATGCTATAAGGCACTCGCTCAACCTACTATCCAAACCCCATGATAATATGGTCAGAACTGGCTGACCGAGGGAGCACTCGGAGGCCTCGATGCTGACTAGGCCAATATGCCCAACCATATTACATGGTTTCCTGATCAATACCTATGACTAAGGGAGATTATCAATGTTCCACCAAGTTTCCGGGACGGGGAAACGCGGGAGCGGGGATACGCACAAGGGGGACGTATATAAGCAACCCCAAAATTTGGGGAAATTTCGGGGAAACGGGGGGACGTCAGAGCCATAAAAATTATAAAATTATTAAAATTTTAATATATAAAAAAAAATCCCAACAATATGTTAATAACTAAATTAGTAGATAGTAAATCTTATTAATTATGAAATGCACATCTAAATATGATCATCATTTCGTATTAGACTATTGCGAAGTAAAATTATCATTTGACATTTCTGCAACCATCAATGTAAATCTAAAAATAAATTACTAAATTGAATCTATCATTTGACATTATGCAATGTTCCATCTAAATTCATCATTTGGCAATGGGAATTAATATTATGCAAGGTACATCTAAATTAAATTCATCATTTGACAATTGAAACTATGCAATGCACATCAAAAATTAAATTCATCATATGACAATGACATTTTAAGTCTAAAACAGCCATAGAAAACTGAACTAAAAATAAACATATAAAGCAGTGAAATACAGAATTTGTTTGTTTGTTTTTTTTTAATTGTTATTAGCGAAAAAATTTGGGGGACGCGTCCCTCTTGCATCCCCTCGTCCCCCCCACAAGAGAGACGCTTTTCATCTCCAGAAAAACGCCCCCCTAGAGTTTCCCCAAGTTTTCCAAAAAAGGGGACGTGGGAAAAGTTTCCCTAGGAGTTTCCCCCTCGGGGGAGTGTGGGGGAGCGGGGAAGCGCGTCCCCCACCCTGGGGGACGTGTCCCCGTGGAACACTGGAGATTATCCACCCCTCGATGGTACAACATAAATATTCCCTTTTAAACAACTCTAAGCTTGTCCATGAAGTATGTAAACTTCATTTTGAGAATGTTAGCAACCTGCTCAACCATAGAAATACATTGGAGCCTTATTGTTCCCTCTAACATGTGAGTCCTCCTGAAAAACTAGAGCAAATGTCTCCTCAAAGTCCTCTCCCTTCTGATGGGAGAATCTTTGTTTTATGCTATTCTATGTTGCCAACACATGCTTGATCTTGTGATTTCATCTTGAAGTCATCACTGACTTTCCACATATCTCGGTACAATGATATTCTTCAAACTTGTCGGTCTTCCTACTCCCTCTAAACTAGGAGCCCTTCTAGATATCAGGACAATTTTTCCCTTTTGACCACGAATCACTCCTTGGAGATGTAGAAATTTTGTAAGTTGTAGCCCCAACCCAATTTCAAGTTTATGCATGAGGTTTAATGCCCAAAGCCAACATAAAATGAATTGATATAAATGTTAACTTGCATTCAACTCAAACATAAGAGACTATTGTACTCATTTACATTATCAGTTGATACAAGGAAATTAAATGCAAACACACACAATAAAATGTTGAATTTCCACAATCTTGAGTCTAGGATAGAATCTTAGAATCTCTGACACTACCAAAGCAAGAATCTCAACAAAGCTACTTTGCACAGAGGAATATAAATAGCAGTAAATAACACATCCACAAATATAGACAACTTTTTACAAAATATTGTACAAATATGTACAACAACACAATCTTCATTATATTAAACCAACTGTGTAATACAACAGTCTACGGCTCCCATACAAGGGGTAATGACCCTCAATTATCCACAAGTACAAGAATACAAGATGCAATGACAATATCGTTGTAGCCTCTATGTCATATCTCGTCCTACCAGTCCTTCACTCCCGTTTTTCTCTCTAATGCCCGTTAGTCCATCAAGAGACAACACATAGAGTCTCCAGGAGGGCTGCCACCTATCACTGTTGCAAGTTTCTTCTGCTTCATTGAACACGGGTTGATCTAATCTACTCTTCTAGGTTGGCCAACACCTGAGCTCCAATTTGCCAATCTAGTAGCTTCTTTCGTCCATAAAAGAGCTACACATTAGGATCCAATCTTCACCCAACCTTTAGTTGTCAAACTCCTTTTAGGACAACTTGTCAAGGGCTACTTTGGGTCACCAACACACTGACCTCAACCAGTCCAATGGCACCCAATTCGATCACTGTAGGATCTGCTCCTAGAATAGGCTTTCATCCACCAAGAGAAGCCTTCCAATTGGCTCCCATAGACTGCAACTAAATTTCATCGAACTAGCATCAAATTCAACACAAAGTCATCATACATACCTCTGCATTCATCTTGAGACTTGGACTAAGGTTTTCACTGCTACAATTTTTGTGACCTGATTAGGGCATGACATAGGTCCATGCCAGCCCTACAAAACACCCCTAAAGATCTCTCTTCTGATGTGGCTCGAGTACTTCAAGTCCTCTACTTCGTTGTTGTTCAACGCTAACAACCAGCCACAAACCACTCTCACTTGACCTATGTTAGGCCTGCAGCCTACTTGCTCTGATCTCTAGGGTTGCGGCCTTAAGAACAGGGACAAAAATCCCTCAAAACCTCACCAAAACACCTTCAGAATCTGCCCAGGGAATGTGGCAGCCTTCCTGCTCAAAATTCAAACTTACAAGGAGAAAAACACATTATAACTCAGCCCAGATTTTGCCCTCAACCCTGCGGCTGTCCTCTCTACCAATTCAGCCTTATCACAGGTGTCAAACTCACCCAAATAGAACCCTTAAACAAATTCATTCTCCTTCCCTTGAGCTCAGCTTAATTCAGAGATTTATCTATGAATTGATGCACTTTTGGATGTGTAGAAATGAATCACTTTACCTCTTATTTATATCAAACAAGAGGGCTCAACGAATTTTTGAACAGACATGTCTTTTGGACCAATTTGACTCAAACCTACATGACTTGACTGTCCAAAAACTCATTGTCAACTTCAAAAATTCATAACTCATCTTCTACAACTCGGATTTTGACGATTCTCATTGCGTTGGATTCTCCTCGCCATCCTCCATCATCTCCATCCATCACATGTAGAAAATGCCTCATGCTTTTGGCCCAAACATCGATGAGTGCATAACCACAACATTGGATTCCATGCCCACAAGTGACTCTTTTCGTGCTCCACCCTCCAAACCCCAAACCCTAGGGCTTGGAGTACCTCCCAAGCTACTCAAAAATCAACACTCCCTCTCAGCGAGGGAGGTACTTCCAAGACTAGGAAGTAACTCATCATCATCATCATTGCTCGCACCACTTGCCCAACTCTTGGCACTCACCACTACAGCAATCCCTATAGTATGAACTACACCTCTCTTGGAAGTGTTGCTATCACTGGAAGTATCCTACTTCTTCTTGTCCTGAAATGTCTTGCACTCTCTCCATGATTTGTTCTTGGGAGTTGTAGGAGCACCCTTGCTCTCCATTGACCACGCGCTCTTCTTGGGACGCAAAGTCCCTCTAAATCTACAAACTCCCTCTAGAACTCGACAATGCCTGAGTCTCCGGAACCTGGACCTTCTTCTGGAACCTGTACCTGCTCCTCTAAAGCCTACACCTGCACCCACTTCTCTGGAACCTACACCTGCTCCTCTTGCTTCTTCCTCCCATGATCCGCAAGCTTGCCTGTCAACCTGTATAGATCATGCACTCTAACTCCAAGCACAATACCCGTGGAGCTAGAGCCTTTGGGCCTGAGTCTTTCCTTCCCATCCTGGAATAAGACCTCAGCCCCCTTCTTCTCGATCATCGAGATAGATATCACGCTATATTTGAGTCCCAGTACAAACAATACATCCTAGACCCACATCACCTGCCTTGTCTCCGTCTTGAATGGCACAACTCTTGATCCTCGAATCTCCTTCTGACTCTTGTCGCCCAATACCATGTGCAACTTCGAGTCCCATTCAGCTAGAGTCTCGAAAACCTCTTGTGACCCTATCATATGTTTCAATGTACCATCCATTCTCATCGATAGTACCCTGCATGAAACAAGAGATCATAGCCATGTCCTCCTCCAATCTCTTAGTGAGAGCATCTATCTCAGCAGAAGTGGTAACACTAGCAACCTGCTTCCCTTTCTTCTTCTCGTCATCTCCCCTCTTCTTCATTGGCCATCTCGACGAAAAATGACCCATCTCGCCACGTTTGAAACACTTGACTTTACTCAAGTCCTTATTTTGCTTACCCTTCATTCGTGTTGCAAGTGCCATGTCATCATATGAAGCCCTCTTCTTTGGATGAAGATCCTCATCTCGCAACTCTTCCTGAATGAAGTCATCCCACAACCTATTCCAATCTGGCAACTTTTCTCTGGCAACAATCCCCTTAATGAAGGGCTTCCATTCCTCAGTGAACCCTTTTAAAGCAATCCTCACCATATCATTCTCTAAAATAGTCACACCAACAACAGCAAGCTCATCTTTGACCTCAGACAATCTCGTCAAATACGAAGTCACTCCTTCACCCTATATCATCTTGGTGGCCTTCAACTTATCCTCCAATACCAGTACCTGGTTCTCGTTCTTATTCTGGAACAAACTCTGAAGAGTCATCCACATCTCATGTGCAGTGTTCTTCCCGAAAAATTCAAGTATTAGGGGATCCCTCACACCATCAAGGATGATGAGTCTCGCCCTTGTATCCAAATCCTCATACACTTCTAGCCCCTTTGGGTCAATTGGCTTCTTCATGGCTTTCTCGGCGAACTCTCAGATCCTGTTGACCTGCAAGACCAACTTGATCCTTTCCTTCCATGAACTATAGTTGGACAACCCCTCCAACTTGTCCTCATACCGGAGACCGGGCTACAACTTCGACATTTTAGTGAGTCCTTCACCTACAATGTGACCAACTCCCTCTTAACTTGTACTTCGTTGTGCACTCTCATGATTCACAGTCTTGAAAAGTAACGCAGACAATCTCTAATACCATGTTGAATTTCCATGATCTTGGGTCTAGGATAGAATCTTAGAATCTTTGATGCTACCAAACCAAGAATCTCAACAAAGCTACTTTGCACAGCAGAATATAAATAGCAGTAAATCACACATGCACAAGTATAGACAACTTTTTACAAAATATTGTACAAATATGTACAACAACCCAATCTTTGTTATATTAAACCAACTGAGTAATGCAATTTTCTATGGCTCCCATACAAGGGATAATGACCCTCAATTATCCACAAGTACAAGAATACAAGATACAAGGACAATCTCGTTGCAGCCTCTATGTCGTATCTCGTCTTGTCGGTCCTTTGCTATCGTTTTGCTCTCCAGTGCCCCTTAATCCATCAAGAGACAACACATAGTCTCCAGGAGGGCTGCCACCTATCACTACTGTAAGTCGCTTTTGCTTCAATGAACACAGGATGATCCAATCTACTCTTCTAGGTTGGCCAACACCTGAGCTCCAATTTGCCAATCTAGTAGCTTCTTTTGTCCATCAAAGAGCTACACTTCAGGCTCCAATCTTCACCCAACCTTCAATTGTCAAACTCCCTTTAGGACAGCTTGTCAAGGGCTACTTTGAGTCTCCAACAGGCTTCCCTGCACCAGTCCAATTTTTGTGACCTGGTTAGGGCATGACATAGGTCCATGTCAGCCTTACAAAACAACCCCGCAGATCTCTCTTCTGTTGCGGCTTAGGGTCCTTCAAGTCCTCCTCTACTCAATTGTTGTTCAGGGCATACAACCAGCCCCAAACCACCCTCGCTTGACCTTTGTTAAGCTTGTGGCCCACTTGTTCTGATCTCTAGGGTTGCGGCCTTAAGAACAAGGACAGAAGTCCCTCAAAACCTCACCAAAACATCTTCAGAATTTACCCAAGGAATGTGGCAGTCTTCCTGCTCATAATTCAGACTTACAAGGAGAAAAACACATCATAACTTAGCCCAGATATTTCCCTCAAGCCCGCAGTTATCCTCCTCTACCAATTCGGCTTTATCACAGGTGTCAAACTCCACCAAACAAAACCCTTAAACAAATTTGTCCTCCTTCCCTTGAGCTCAACTTAATTCAGAGAGTTATCTATGAATTGATGCAATTTTGGATGTGTAGAAATGAATCACTTCACCTCTTATTTATACCGAACAGGAGGGCTCAACGAATTTTTGAAGAGACGTGTCTTTTGGACCAATTTGACTAAGGCCTACATGACTTGACTGTCCAAAAACTCATTGTCAAATTCAAAAATTCATAACTCATCTTCTACAACTCAGATTTCAACGATTCTCATTGTGTTGGATTCTCCTCACCATCCTCCATCATCTCCATCCATCACATGTAGAAAATGCCTCATGATTTTGGCCCAAACATCGATAGGTGCAAAACCCCAACCTCGGGTTCCAAGCCCACAAGTGACTCTTGTGGTGCTCCACCCTCCAAATTCCAAACCCTAGGGCTTGGAGTACCTCCCAAGTTACTCAAAAATCAACATAAAAGAGAGTTATTTTTGGTCCAATGGCCCTGGAAAAACCCACAAGGGGAAAACCGGTCTTCAAGCAGGATTTAATTGCTTCTTAAGGAAATAATTACATAGCAGAAATAAAATGAACATATCTCCCTTTGCTTGTTGGTATCACTGCCCAGGTTTACATAGAAATTTGTGCACCACATAGTCATATAACTCAGCTTGTGATTTGCCTCAAATTTTGTGCATAAAACCCATTGGAAATGCCTCGAACTTTGTGCCAAACACAGTAGAAATCTTCCTTGAAATTTGTGCCTCAACTCTAAGCAAAACTGCCTCGAAAATCTCGTTGAAGAAACCTTGAAATTTGTGCTGACAGTCACAAGAATTTTAGGAAGGACTATCCTTGGAATTCATGCCAGAATTATAGCCTAATTCTATGAGCTCTACCAGCTGAAAATGTCCTTGAATTTCATTACAAACGGGCTCCTCGAGCTACCTCGAAATTTGTGCACGCAATCCAACTTCTCTGCCTAGAAACTCGCAGTCCAATTTGTAGCAGCCTCTTTCTCCTCCTTTCAAGCTCTCCTCTTCTCAAATGCTCATGGGAATAATGAATGAGAGCCTCTCTTCATTTTTCCCTTTTTGTCTTCTCAAAAGATGAGAACCCTAATCCTTGAGAACTAATGGCTGAGATTAAATCTTAGCCCATTAGATCAGAGGTGAAAATCATTCCCTCACTTGACCCCTTCAATCATGTGGTCCTCCTCAATTAATGAGCCTCCTAGTCACTTTTTAATGTTTTTGCACGATGTGCATTTTTTCTCTCATAAAGTCACTTTTAAAACATAAAAATCGCTTTAATATTAATAAGTGTACTTTGTACTTTTCTCATAAAGTCACTTTATAACACTAGTGACTTTAATATATTAAGGTAGTACATAACCCATAAAAAATAATTTGTTTCATGACATTAATAAAACATATAATGTCACATGACAAAAAGGTCATTAATGTGTCTTCCTAGGCCAAAAGGATAAATGCACTAGGAAACACCTCCTTGGTACCCTTATTTTCAACACTCTCTCTTACCGAGGAAGGTGTTTCTCACCACTCCCATCCTGTCTCTCAAATATATATATGCTTGCCCCTTGGAAATGACTTGGTGAGAATATTTGCAATCGCTTCATCAGTGCATATATACTAAAGCTCCACAGCTCCCCTTTGAACCAAGCCTCTAATGAAGTGGTACATGATCTCAATATGCTTTGACCGATCATGAAATACCAGATTCTCCGAGAGGTTAATACAACTATAATTATCACAGTATATCGTAATTAGTCTCAGCCTCTAACCCAATTACACATATAGCATCTTGTGAAGCCAAAGTGTCTCGCAACTAGCCTGAGTAGTTGCCATATACTCGGCCTTTGCTCTACTCAGTGCCACTTGTTAAAATTTGGGTACCAGAGGACAAGTGGTTCCCTAAGGCTTTGATCTTTGGCCTAGGGAAAAGTGTCCAAATGTATTTTGTACTTTTCTCCTAAAGTGACTTTATAAGTGGTAAAGTCAAATCTAATTTTAAAATGACTTTATAAGTAATAAAGTTACAAGTCTAATTTTAAAGTGACTTTATTAAAGTCAATGTAAAATTAGAAAGTGAAAAAGTGACTATGGAAATAAAAGGCTAAGTGGGTATTTATTTAAGTGGGGTGAATTAAAAATTAGAAAGTGAGAATTAAATGCACATTTAATCTCAGCCCTTGATCTAAAGCTATCTCAGCGATTGGATTTAGGGGTTCCCCAAAAGTCACTTAGGGTTAGGTTAAAGGAGAAAAGAAGAGAAAAGGTCATTCATTCTTTTCATGAGCAGATTGAGAGAAGGAGCAAGAGAGCGCAAGGAGAATTTCTGAGCAGTGAGGAAGAAGGAGAGCAAAACCTTGGTACGCATACCAAGGCAACACTTAGCAAATCTGTAGAGCAAGTTGACACATAGTTCAAGGCAAATTATGGGCACGTTTTCAAGGCAGAACCGTACAACACCTTTGGCACACATTCCTAGGCAGCTATACAGCTATTCTGGCACATAATTTGAGGCACGTTTATTGTTTTTGTGGCATAGAAATCGAGGTAATTTGTACAGCGTACTACTATTATTGTGCACAGAAATTGAGGCAAAATCGTACAGCATTTATTGTTGTCCTTGTGCATGTAAATCGAGGAGAACCGTACAACAACATTTATTGTTGTTTGCACGCATTTCGAGAAGGACATACAAGAGCATTTATTGATGTATTTTCTGGGCACGAAAAACAAGGAGGTTGTGCTGATTCTGTTTTGACTGTTGGCACATTTTCCCAGGCGGATGTCAAGCACAGAAAACGAGATAAGTTATATTTTTGTGGTTGCTAGAATTTTCTGTGTATTTCTGTTTCATTGTAAGAGAATTTTTCAGAAATAAAGAAGAGCTCTCAAACTAGTTTTCCCCAAGAGTTGTAGGGGGTTTTTCCAGGGTCACATTGACCAAAAATCACAGTGTTATTTTTCTGTGTATGGCTGTTATAATTTCCTGTGTTTTATTTCTGCATTTCCAGCACTTGTGAAATTCCTAAATTTGTGTTGTCAGAAAATTATTTCATTTCCAGAATTTTGAATGTATGATTATGGGAATGGGCATTTAACTATATGGGAGTGATAAGGTGAAACTGAAAACTGGAGTGGGGTCAAAATTTCTACACCACTGACCTTTGTTCCCTATTGAACCATAGCATAACTACTAAGCCCAACAAGAAACAACACCTGGAAGTACTCTCCCTCTCACTAGCACTACCATCCCAATCCGAGTTTGTGAAAAAATCAATCTAACTACATCACCCTTGACATAGTCCAGACCATAATCCATTGTGCTTTGTAGGTACCTCAACACATGTTTCGCAGCCACCCAATGTACTCTCCTGGGCTCCACCATAAACTGACTCAACGTGTTGACTGTGAAACAGATCTCTGGTATAGTGTTGACAAGATACATGAAAGAACCGATCAGTTGAAGATACAAGGTGGGGTTCCCCTACTCCGAATCTAAAGCATGTAGCTTCTTCCACTTGGTGATCATAGGAGTAGCCATTGGCCTACAACCCTCCATACGGAATCTCCTCAAAATATCACCTGCATACCTGCTCTGGCCCACGAAGATATGCTCATCCTCATGTCAGACCCCCAACACCAAAAAATAAAGCATCAATCTCCTATCAGTCATGTCAAACTCTGAAGCAAGGTCCCTCTTGCAGCGTTGGATGAGTTTGTCATGTCCTGTAATAAACAAGTCATCCACATGCAAAACCAGAATGAGTGGATCGTCAGCAACCATGATGAAATAAACATTCAAATTGTATCACTCTTTTGGAAACCCATCTGCTGCAAATAGGTGTCTATCCTCTTGTACCATGCCCTCGGTGCCTATTTCAGTCCATATAAGGATTTCTTAAGCCTACACGCATAAGACTCCCTCCCATGCACCTCAAAGCCTTGTGGTTGCTCAATGTACACCTCCTTGAAGCGAACAAAGTTCCTTCTCAAGCTAAATACTCCAGAAGACTTGGAATACAAAGATATCCATGAGGATACAAATATAATTATATAAAAAGTATAATGAATGAGATGTTGAATGTTACAAATGAGTCCTGCTTATATACCTTAGCAGGTGCCTCTTCACGAAAGGTCATGTCTTATTAGACATGGCCTTTCAACCTAATTACTAATTAACTAATTAATCACTATTTACATTATTTTATTCATCACATTGCCTTCCCCTCAAAAAGCTTTGTCCTTAAGGCTTGTCAATGAAAGGCCTCGATTTCTTTTCCTGCTACGAACATCTCGTCATAAGGACGATTTGTCCTTGTGGAAGTACCAAGTTGATGGGTAAGTGACAAGCTCTGGCCCCCTTCATGAGAGGTAGATCGTTCCATCTAATCTCAATCTTCTGTGGAATCTTGATGGTGGCAACGATGATTCGTTGTGACCATTCTTGGGAATACTACACACACTGTACATTCCTAAGCCATAGCTTGGTTGGGTTATGCTGCTCCCAGATTTGGATATACAAATGAAGGGCTGCATTTGAATTTCCAGCCCTCTTTGATTTTGCTGCAAGATGTTATAAGATGGTTACAGAATCTTCCCGTAGAATGTTCCTCGTTGTAAACTCAGTTTCTTAACATGCTTGTGGTATGCTTCTTCAATTGGAACATTTTTCAGATCAACGTTTTTGCCTGAATGTCTTGAACTTCTATATTTGAAGATTTCGATGCTTCATTTTCGACAAGTTGTTGCACCTTTTTTTCCAACAACTTCTTGTCTTTCTTCAGCTTCTTAATTTGCGTTAGTAATTTATCGTTGTGGTCCTTGAGGCGAGCAACTGCTTCATTCTTGTTAGTTGTGATTTCGTCAACTTCTCTTTGCAAATATTGTATTGCTTTTTACTTTTTGGAAGAACTACTCTTGTGATATCTAATATGTCTTCCGGTGTTAGTGAATTCGGCTTCACCGTGACATCTTGTAACGTTATGTTTCTCTTTTTGTAAGAAAATGTCAAAAACTTCTTTTTCATATTAAGGATGAATGACCCTAGTGATTCCATCCAAAGCTAACCTAGAACTATATCACTATTATTGGAAAATAAGGTTTTAACGGTGAATTGCGAGACAAAGGAATACTCCCCAATACTTAGGTGTAAATTCTCTATGTTGTATTGTTTGTCATTTGCGTTAAATGAATTTGCTTCAGTTATATTTGATTCAGGGATCACTAATTGGTTAGCACATTCGGTACTAACATAATTATTCTTTCAAGTAAAATCGATAGATATGAGAACCTCTTTTCCTGCAAGTGACCCTTTGATTTCAATTAGCGCATCGACACACATACTATAATTTTTAGGAAATCTTCCCTCTTTTAATTCTATTTTGGATGCCATTTTTTCAGATAACTTCGGGGTTTTTAAGGGTGACCCTTCCTAATATTTATAATAAAATATATATTATTATTTCCCTTTAATAAACCCTCAAGCTTGATTAATCTTTCCAATATCCTTTACTATTATTCCTTCAATCTTTGGTAATGAATCTTTCACTAATATTCTCTTTTAAAAGAGGCTCAAATTCTTTTATATATGTATATATTCCCTTTTTAAATAAAATCTTTTGAATATAATGATTTATCTCCTTTTCCACTTTTCCAATACTTAAACCTTTAATAACCTCTTTTTATTTTTATATACCTTCGAGCTTTAATAATGATTCCTTAATATTTTAAGAAATCCTTAATAATATTTTTCCTTTCGATTTTTTTGAAAATTACTTCCTTGATTTCTTGTTATGAAATCTTCTATAATTACTAAGAAGATGTTTGACTTTCATAGTATATATATATATATATATATATATATATATATATATATATATATTTTAATAATTGATTTTTTTTTAACTCTTTTTTTTTGTTGAAAGGTTACAACCCTAGTGAAACGTGGCTATTCACATATATTCACCTATAAAATATATGTCCACTTATGTGTATTTGACTCGGTTAATGTTCTCCACGTAAAAGTAAACTTACCATTCACACACAGATTTTTTATTCTTTTTGTTCTTATTTTACCTTGCAAATACCATGGGCAATTAACATGGGCTTCTAAAACCACGAGCTTGTAAACCACTTAAAGAATAATCAAGATAACCTTATCTACTCTTCCTTCTTTATTTTTTCTTTTTATTTTTAAATTGTCTTGATATGTACGTATATGTACTACTTTATATATATCTCTTTTTTTTCTTTTTTCTTTTTTTTACTTATATATATATATATATATATATATTGACTATATATATATATTGCTTTTGCTTCTTCTTTTTTTCAAAAATATCCCTTTTTTTTCTTCAAATTTTTAATTTTGGCCCCAAAAGCCCTACTGGTGAAATTTCTTCAAATTTTTAATTATGGCCAAAGGCCTGCTGGTGAAAATGGAGAAACTCCAAGACTGGTAGCGAAACGCTTCAATGGGAACAATGTTGACAAATTTGACGGTCAAGGACTTGGATCGGAGAGCGTGGCTCTGTGCAGCGAGGAGCGGCCAGAAGATCGAACTGCTCTGATACCAAATGAAGCGAACAAAGTTCCTTCTCAATCTAAATACTCCAGAAGACTTGGAATACAAAGATATCCATGAGGATACAAATATTATTATATAAAAGGTATAATGAATGAGATGTTGAATGTTATAAATGAGTCCTGCTTATATACCCACGCAGGTGCCTCTTCACGAAAGGTCATGTCTTATCAAACATGGCCTTTCAACCTAATTACTAATTAACTAATTAATCACTATTTACATTATTTTATTCATTACACTCCTCCTGAATAAGCCCATTGAGAAAGGAAATCTTCACATCCATTTGGAAAATCCTCCATCCATCTCGATTCTCAACTGCTATAGATATCACTGCTCTAATAGAGGTATAACGAGCAGAGCGAAGGTCTCCTCATAGTCAACTCCCTCTATCTATGAGAACCCTCTACGCCACAAAAAGAGCTTTGAACTTCTCCACGCTTCCATTTGTAGCATGTTTAATCTTGTAGAGCCACCTGGAAATCACCACCGACCTTCCCTCAAGTCTCGGCACTATCTCCCACACATCATTCTTCATGATGGAGGCATACTCCTCCACCATGGCATCCCTCCAGATCTACTGACTAGCGGCCTCCTCATAACTAGCTAACTCTATCTCCACAACATCCACCACATAGGCACCCAACCTCTTCGGTGGTTTGCTCTCCCTCACAGACCACTTGGGTTTCCCCACTACCTCGTGGGCTTCCTTCAAGGTCTCACGAAGCCATCTTGGCTTCCTCTTCTCTGTAGTAGCCTCCTCAACTGATTTGGGAAAATCCTCAACTAGAGCCTCTCGTCCTGATGAGCAAGGCCCTCTTGTGGTCTATGGTGAACTTGGACTCTAAGATCTTGCGCCCGATGATATTGGACTCTATGAGCCTGTCACCCCTAAAGCAGGTGATACTCCTAATCCTAGTGTACCACCTGAAGATCCTAATACCTGTGGCGTGGCCCGCTGTTGAGGAACCTTCTACTCTACTCGATAAACCTCCCGAGACCTCAAGGCCCTCTCCTCCTCAAATCTCACATCCCGTAGGAATGTATATACGATAGGCCCTGTTGGTCTCACTATAGCCCACTAAGATACCCTTCTCTGCAATGGGTTCCAACTTCGTCCTCTTCTCCTAAAGGACGAATTTTCGGTGAATGTTTATAGGTGTTGGATCCTAGTTTTGGGTCAGTTTTGGATCGGTTTATCATGCATCCTGTGGGAGCCAATTTGGAGGCGTGATTCGGTGATCAAGTGCCTTCATTGGAGCAGATCTTGCAGTGTAGTATTGGGTGTCATTGATCTCATGGAGGGCAGTGTGTTGGCTACCCAAATTAGCCCTTCATAAGCTATCTTGAAGTGATGAAGATTGGTGCTGAAAGTGTAGCACTTTGATGGACAAAAGTGACTGTTAGCCTGGCAGATTGGAGCTCGGGAAGTGGCCATCCTAGAGAGCATATTGGATCAACCCATGTACAGCAGAAGTGACTTGCAGCAGTGTTAGGTGGCAGCCCTCCTAGAGTCTCGATGTGTTGTCCTTTGAAGGACTAAGGGGCAGCTAGTGAGCAGTATGGAAGCGAAGGACCGGCGAGACAAGATACGACATCGAGTCTGCGCAGCGTGTTTGTCATTGTATCTTGTATTCCATAGATTGTTGTATTATTCAGATTTGGTTTAATATAATGAAGATGGGATTGTACATTATTGTACAATTTTGTTAAAAATTGTGTATACTTGTGCATATGTGATTTAATTCTTTATATTTTCCGTTGTGCAAAGTAGCTCTGGTTGAGATTCTTGGTTTGGTAGTGTCAGTGATTTTAAGACTCTAACCTAGATCCAAGATCGTGGAAAGTCAACATGGTATCAAAGCGTCTCTGAGCTACTATGGAAGTCAGTGAATCAGAGTTGTGTGCAGCGAAGTACAGCGTGAGAGGGAGTTAGTCACATTGTAGGTGACACTGTCGAAGTTGTAGGCAGGTATCCAGTATGAGGACAGGTTGGACGGGTTATCTAACTATAGTCCTTGGAAGGAAAGGATCGAGTTGCTCTTACAAGTCAACATGATCTAGGATTTTGCCAAGAAAACTATCAAGAAGCCAACCAACCCTAAGGACTTGGAAATATATGAAGATTTGGATACGAAGGCGAGATTGATCATCCTAGATGGTGTTAAGGATGACCTAATACCTCATTTGTCGGGGAAGAACACCGAACATGAGATGTGGATGGTTCTTCAGAATTTGTTCCAAAATAAGAATGAGAACCAGGTACTGGTATTGGAGGAAAAGTTGAATTCCACTAAGATGATAAAGGGTGAAAGAGTGACTTCGTATCTGACGAGATTGTCTCAGGTCAGAGATGAGCTTTTTGTCGTCAATGTGAAAATTTCAGATGGAGATATGGTGAGGATTGCCTTGAAAGGGTGCATTGAGGAATGGAGGCCCTTCATCAAAGGGATCGTTGCTAGGGAGAAATTGCCAGACTGGAATAGATTGTGGGACGACTTCATTCAGGAAGAGTTGCAAGACGAGGATCTTCATCCAACGAAGAGGGCAGATGAGGACGTGGCACTTGCAGCACGAATGAAGGGTAAGCAGAAGAAGGACTTGAGTAAAGTCAAGTGTTTCAACTGTGACGAGATGAGTCATTTTTCGTCGAGACGCCCGATGAAGAAGAAGGGAGATGACGAGAAGAGGAAAGGAACGCAGGTCGCCGGTGTTGTCACTTCAACTGAGATATATGATCTCACCAGGAGATTGGAGGACTTTGTTATGATGTCTCATTTCTCGCAGGGTACTGTCAATGAGAATCGATGGTACGTGGACAAGGGTGCGACGAAACATATGACAAGGTCACAAGAGGTTTTTGAGACTCTAGCTGAATGGGACTCAAAGTTGCACATGGTGTTGGGGGACAAAAGTCAAATGGAGATCAAAGGAGACAAGACAAGTGATGCGGGTCCAGGATGTATTGTTTGTACCAGGACTTAGATATAGCGTGATTTCTGTCGATGATCGAGAAGAAGGGGTTTGAGGTCTTGTTCCAGGATGGTAAGTCAAGACTCAAACCTAGAGGCTCTAGCTCCAGCAGGATTGTACTTGGAGTTAGAGAGCATGGTCGCTCCAGGTTGACGGGCAAGCCTGAGGATCATGGAAAGAAGAAGCAGGTGGAGCAAGTGCAGGTTCCAGTGAAGCAGGTGCAGGTGCAGGCTTTAGAGGGGAAGGTACAGGTTCTAGCGAAGAAGGTCTAGATTCTAGAGGCTCAAAGGGAGTTGAGTTCTAGCAAGAGCTTGCAAGTTCAGAGGGAGAATTTGCAGCCCAAGAAAAGCGCATGGTCAATGGGGTGCAAGGGTTCTCCTCCAACTGCCAAGAAGGAATCATGGAGAGATTGGAAAATGATACAGGAGAAGAAGAAGAAGAAGGATGCTTCCAGTGATAGCGACACTTCCAAGAAAAGCGTAGTTCATACTTCAGGGATTGTTGCAGTGGTGTACGCCAAGAGTTGGGCGAGTGTTGCAAGTAGTGATGACGATGATGAGTTACTTCCTAAGACTCTAACCTAGACCCAAGATCGTGGAAATTCAACAAAGATGTTAAGGGAAACATACCAGATAGATCAGAATGGACCAATTGAAGAATGTCGGTTGTTTTACTCTCACTTGAAGGGAATAGTCCCCTTGTATGTTTTCCAGTTGCACAACCCTAAAAAACACCTTCATGATCTACCTTGAATTTGGGCATACCTGTGACCATCGTCCTTACATCAAGTACGGATTTGTAGTGAAGGTGA
Source organism: Pinus albicaulis (assembly GCA_034641835.2). NCBI lineage: Eukaryota > Viridiplantae > Streptophyta > Pinopsida > Pinales > Pinaceae > Pinus > Pinus albicaulis. Next base: position 649,563,552 of record CM076579.1, read on the forward strand.
GCAAATATTCGGTGCCATTATTCGGATTGAAGAGAAGTATCACAAGTCATAGATCCCAAAGGACTTCCTCCAACTTGATAAAGACCTTCAACCCTAAATCCAAGTGTAAATGCATCTTTCAAGTTCCTTTGCCAAATACATACCTTCCCATCAACGAATGCTACCTTAAAGCCTTTCTCTTCCATTGCAGAAATAGATACCAGGTTCTTTTTCAAATCAGTCACATATAATACTTCTTGTAGATGAAGGATTTGACCTTGATTCAAATAAAGAGTAATAGTCCCTATACCTTTCACGGGGTAGGTGGTATTGTCTCCAAGTATGATCTCCAAATTAGTCTTCTTTTCAATCAAATTTGAGGGGGCCTCCTTGTACCCAGTGAAGTGCCTTGAGGCACCACTATCAATCAACCAATTATCCAAAGTGTCTGGAGGAGAGACAGTAGTGCACGCATAAATAAGATAAAATTCTTTTTGCTTATCTACAACATTAGTTTCCTCATACCTGGAGTTTCTCAACCTTTTGGGAGGTCGACCATTTCCATATCGAGTTGTGGGAGCATTCCTTTTTCCTTTGTTGTTGAACTTGTTATTCCTTGGATTGCCATTGCCCTTGAAATTGTTGCGATTGTTGTTGTTGTCATCATCCCGAGCTGTATCCTTCTTGTGAGGACATTCTCTAGCATAGTGGTCAAACCTGTTACAATTATAGCATCTTCCCTTTCTTCCTTCTTTGAATCCATTTCTTCCTTGACCTTGTCTCTTTGGACCTTTGGACCAACATTGTTCTTCCTTTTAGCATGAGTGGATAATGTAGTGGGCTCGTTTCCATTTGAAGGCTTGTCTCTCTCCATCATCCTCGTCTCTTCTTGAGTCCATCTAGTCAATAATTCATCAAAACTTGGAATCCTGTCATTGTTAAGGATAGTGGTGTTAAACATATCCCATGCTCGAGGGAGACCTCCAAGAGCAAGGTGAGCTCCCTGTCAGCAATAGCTTATCCAATAGATAGAAGATCATTCTTGATTTCGGCAATCCTCATGAAATAGGATTGGATAGAATCCCCTCTATCCATCCTGATGTCCTTCAGCTTGTTTTTGAGAAAGAGGATTTGGTTTGCATTGTTTGCTTTGAACATCCCAACCAACCTGTCATACATCTCCTTAGACATTCCCAAATCAGAAATGTAAGCAACCAAATGTTTTTGAATGGAATCTCTGATGATCTTCTTAGCTTTGACCTCACCTTTCATGTACTTTGTTTTAGCAGCAGCTGGTGCATTTGAAGGAGGCTCCAGAACTTTTCCTTGCACATAGTCCATGACATCAATTTTTTCCAAAGTCAAATCCAAAGACATCTTCCATGCATGATAGTCAGACTTATCATTGAGCTTATCCTCATATTTGAAGTAGGATGAAGAATAAGCCATTGAGGCTTTGTCCTTGTTCAACATATCTTTGTAATTGCTTTTCTCTCTCTTGCTTGGGCTTTGTCTTAACCTGGGCTCTGATACCATTTTAATTTTAGTTAATAATGGTATGTTTTATACTTGGCACAATTTACTTCAATGTTCCTTCAGCAGCCCAATGACAATTTCCAATTATTTTTAGTAGCAATCACATTAACTTAATCACATAAACAATAAATGCAGAAGACAAGCCAAGACAAGAGAACATCGTATTTGGCGGATGCTAGGGAAAAACCCCAATGTGGGGAAATCCCTTTGATCAATTCTTCTTATTATTATTCAATAGTTCAAAAGAGAGAGAGAGTACATAAATCAAATTCACTTGCCCAATACACAGTCAAATCAACCCTGTCAAATTCTGCAGTCAACTGCTAAGTTGCTGGAAACGCCTAGGTTGGCCCTCGGAAACTCGGATCCCCGTTTCTGAAACGGAAACCTGTACGAAACACCTTGGAAACACCTTGGATCCGTATCTTCCCCGTTTCCGAAATTTTGGATACGTTTTTTCCCGAAAACTCCCGTTTCCGTCCCGTTTTAAAATCTAGATACGTATTTTTTAAAAATTTGAAAACGTATTTGAAAATCTGAAACGTATTTCACAAAATCTGAAACGTATCACGACTTTTAGAAATGTTTTTACCCTAATCGTCTTTTTCGCCGGAAACATTATCGTTGAATTTGTAATTTGTAAAGTGAAGTTCGTTTTTAACTTGTTATCCTCCGCCGCAAAGCAACAGCCCGCAAAGAGCAACAGAGTTCCGACTCCCGAGTGAGATTGTGAGACGCCACTGTAAGAGATTAAGTGAAGTTTTCGTTTTTAGATTCTTATCCTCCACCGCAAAGAGCAACAGCCCGCAAACTTCAAAGAGCAACAGAGTTTCGTCGTCCAAGTAAGAGAGCAACAGAGTTCCGTCGTTCCGTCGTCCGAGCAAGAGGAAGAGGCGCAGCTGCCAGCCGCAAAGCCTCAGGTTCTTTTCATAAACGATAAAGTTTAAACCTCTAGTCTTAACATGAATGCCACTTTGTAATTTGAATTTTGAAGAGACCTTTGTAAGTTTGTCGACATCACATTTTCTTAACGTGGATTTGACACAGTTAATGACTATCCTGTCAAGAAATTGTTTATACTTCCTTTCCAGCATTATGCAGTTCAGTTCTGTAGTCGATGTCCTTATCCCACCATAGCAATGATAGCATACTCCCTGTTGGCGAAATGAACATGCCTGCTTGTCGTAGGGCTAGTTGCTTATATAAGTTTACATACTCTACGGTCTACCTTTGGCTTTTTTGCATCCAGATTCCAAAGTAATTTAATGATGCTAAAAGAAAGACTGTTTGTGGTCTTTTCTTCAGCCAACAACCAACAGCGCCTGACAACCATCTTAAATTTCCAAATTTTTTGCTATGTTCTCAGTGAGAACTTTCGTCCAACAAATCGCAAACACTTTGCTGTAGGTGAAATATGTCTATGGCACACATACACAGTGAATTTTCGTGAAAGAACTGACTTCAAATGGCCACTGATAATTTATTCAAGTTCAGATTTTCAATAAAATCATGGACAGAGGTATTCTGGGCAGTTAGTAATGTATTCATAGTTCTCGAATCTCAACATTAATGAAAATAGTAAATACACAGCAGAAAGTTATATAATATATTATCAATGATCATTTATGGCACCTGGTATGCTTGGCTGCTAGCAAAACTTTAAAGTTTAAACTGGTGTTTCAGCCCAAATATTTATTATTCAGTTTAGTAACTACTAACTAGTAACAGCCTACAGGATTTTGAGGGCAGGTGTACAGTTCACATTTTTAGAAATTATTTATCTTCATTGTTTAGTTTATCCTTAATAAATATTTTTCCCTGAATAAACAAAATTCAAATATAAGGATTTCAAAGGGAGATGGATGTAACTTGTGCCACTAAATGGAGCTAGGAGGATAAAGTTTAAACAAAAGAAGAAAAATTTAAAATAAACAGTGCCCAAATTACTGAAATAATAACCCAAGGGCCAGAACTTAGAAGTTAGAAGTTAGAAGTTGAATATTTGACCAAATTGAAGTGGAAATGATGGCTTGAAGGCTTGAGAGAACTTAGAACTTAGAAGGCTGCGTTAAGGAAATTAGGGACAGCGTTGACTCTTAATTCGTGAATTTCTAGCTATAATTATCTCACTTTCAAATATGTCGAATACGTCATCATCATGTATGTTAATGTGACCCATTGTTTTTTATTTTTATTTTGCAGATTAATATCATCATCAATGGCATCTTCAGGTTCAGTGATTCCTGATGTACAGACAATGGAGAATGAAAGTGAATCTTCTCTTAAATTTGATCCAAAGTCACCACTTTGGAAATATGTAACCACTGTTGGGAAGATCCAAGGAGGTGGTTCAACTGTATGGGTTTGTAGTGAATGTAAAAAGGAGTTTAGGGGATCATACACATGGGTCAAAGCACATTTACTTGGATTAAGAGGCAATGAGATTCGAATCTGCAGCGGCCCACCTAAAGAGAATGGGGCAGATGGAAGTGGTTTATGCAAGACAAAAATTGCAAAATATCATAAAGAACAAGACGAGGTAGATGCTAAATCAAATGAGGCAATTTCTACAAGATTGGGAGCATCTTCATCAAAGCCTCCACTTCATTTTCATGGAACAGGATTTGTTGGTTCAAACAAGCGGTCTAATTTGGGACCACTTGAAAAGAGTTTTAATAATGATGTTCGAGAGATTGCAAATGTAGCAATTGGTCAATGCATTTATGCAAATGGCCTTCCTTTTAACCTTGTGCGGTCTCCTTACTGGGCAAAGATGATAAAAGCAGTGAATGAAGCCCCAAAAGGGTTCAAGAGCCCTGGATATGAGAAGGTTCGCACTACAATGTTGAGTGCTGAAAAGTTGGATTTGGAGTCCAAATTAAGCCCCATTCGTAATTCATGGCGTATTTCAGGGGTGTCCATCATTTCTGATGGATGGAAAGATCAAAGGAATAGGCCTTTGATCAATGTGATTGCTCAGAGCCCAAAGGGGGCAATGTTTTTGAAGGCAGTGGATTGTGAGGGGCAAATGAAAGATTCTCAATTCATTGCTGACATCTTGATTGAAGCAATTGAATTGGTGGGGCCAGAAAATGTTGTCCAGGTAATAACTGACAATGCAACGGTGTGTAGAGCAGCAGGCCTAATTATTGAAGGCAAATATCAGCACATCTTTTGGACCCCTTGTGCTGTACATTCATTGAACCTCATGTTGAGCAAGATGGGGAAGCAAATCGAGTGGATTCGTGTTATTTTTGAAGAGGCAAAAGAAATTCAAGCATTCATCACAAACCACCACATGTCCCAAGGCATCTACAGAGAATTTGCAAAGTTGGAGCTCCTTAAAGTACCTAAACATTAATCAAATAATAGTTTTCAATCAAGATTAATTTGATGATTTTATTTTTTAATTTACTGAAACATTGGAAATTTGGCACTTGCAGGTTGTCGAAACTCAATTTGCCTCTCACATCATAGTCTTAACAAGGCTTATGCAAGTGAAAGGTGCATTACAATCAATGGCATGCAATTCTCTTTGGAATCAATGGAGGCAGTCCCAATCTGATAGAGCACAAACAGTCAAAAAATTGGTTGTTGATGATGAATGGTGGGATAAGGTTGAGTACCCTTTGGCATTTACTAAGCCAATAGTGGATTTGCTCCGTATGTTTGACACAGATATGCCTAATTTGGGAGAGGTGTATGAAGGCATTGATTCCATGATAGAGAAGATAAGGATGGTTATAAATTCCAAGGAGAATGCCCTAGATGAAATCTTTTACAGAGAAGTAAAAGATATATTGACCAAAAGGTGGAACAAGATGACCACGCCATTGCACCTTTTGGCCTATGCAGTGAATCCAAAATATTATGTTGCAGAGTTGCTAAGTGATCCAGAAAGAACTGCACCAAGCAAAGACGCAGAAGTCTCACAAGGATTTAAAAAGGCTTTTAGAAAACTTTTTACAGATCCTGAAATTGGGCATCGGATTCGTTCAGAGTTTGCTCATTTCGTGGGATCAGAGGGTTGGGGCTCTGATATTGATTGTATGCGGGACAAGAGCGCAATGAGTCCAATTGACTGGTGGAACTACTATGGTGGGGAACTTCCACATATACAAAATTTGGCCATCAGAATTTTGTCACAGGTTGCTAGTTCCTCTTCAGCAGAAAGGAACTGGAGTACATATGGCTTCATCCATTCAGTGAAGCGAAACAGATTGGCTTCAAAGAACGCTGAGGAACTAGTGTATGTTCATTCAAACCTTCGCCTTCTGTCACACAAAAGAGATGAATACAAATTTGGGGCCGCCAAATTATGGGATGTGGAACCAGAGTTGCCTGACTTGGATATGACAGTGAATGCCAGGGCTCATATGACTTTGTTTGATGTGGAGTCATCGATAGGTGGATCTTCAAGTGAACATGGCAGCAATGTTCCCACTTCTAGAGATGATGTGGAAGTTGATGACATATTTGATGATATGTAAATGATATTTATGTTGATGATTGAAATTAGAAACAAAAACTTGATGATATGTTGAACTTGAATCATGATTCATGAATCATCATTTATGAATCATTGAATTTTCAATTTATAGATTATAACTTTATGTTGATTCCTGAATTGATGATGATAGATAGATGAATAACTTTATGGCATATGCTGAATTGATGATGATGATAGATGATAAATCATAAATCATAATTCATATATGATAATTGATGAATAGATGATAGATGATAGAATCTAGATGATATCATGATGATCATTGATGATAGATGATTAATGATTAATCATTATGCATTTTTACTATTTAGATATAATCTAGATTCTCAAACTTCAAATATGAATCATGAATGGCAATGTAAATTTGATATATATAGATATATATATATATATGACGTGGCGTTTCCTGCCGTATCGTATCCAGATTTTTTGAAAATTTGCCGTATCCGTTTCAAACCCCGTATCCGTATCCGTTCCCGTTTCCGTTTCAGTGCAACTTAGGTCAACTGCAGTCAAACTTCAGCCCTAACCAGAAAGTCAACATTGCTCAAATCAGTAGCAAAACACCTCCTTTGAAGATCGGTCAAAGGTAGTCCGATTCGGCCTCCAGCAAAGAATAAAGTCAACCCAAAATAGTCCCACAAACTTCGATCAAACAACAGTCATCCCTACGGTCAAACAGGCATGCAGTCAGCGCAAGTCAAACAGTCCCAAATTTCTCGATTTTCGTGCCAATCAATGCAGCCTCAAGAGCGCAGAATTCTTCCCTTAAAACTACAGTAAAATTCAGTAAGCAACCCTTCAATCAACATTGTCCTGCAATCTGAAATTTTCGGCCTGCAATTTTGTCCCAGAAAATTCGTCCTTAACACATGTGAGGGAGAGAGAGAGGATACTCAAGTTGTATGAAGCAATCTGATGAAGAGAGAGAGAACAATGTGTGAGTGAATGATGTCCAAATGAGGTGAGAGGTCACTCTTATTTATACAATTCGTTGAGGGTGAAGAGACGCGTCCATTGGGCTTCTTGAGCCTGCATTTCGCTGAGGTCGACTTGAACAATTTGTACATGTAAGAAAATAAATTCAAAATCTCACTTCAGCTTGTCCGAATGAGATGATCTTTAGATCAATCTTGGACCTCTCGAAAAGAGGAATCCAATGCAATCATCATCTCCATCAAATGAGTTGTCCCAAGGTGGAATTTGGCCCTAGTTGCCAAATTTAACAACTCTTCTATATGATGGCGTGCCCAAGTAAGGTTGACATATTAAGGAGAAAATCCCACACATTAATAATAATATTATTTTGTTAACCAATGTGAATTTCCTTTTTTGGGCGAGTTGGGCTATCCTTGGGGTCTTAGGGTTTCCCTTTGGGGAAATTCATCCCAAAGCTGCCCAAATTTCAACACAGACAGGCAGTGTGAATTGCTCAATGAGGAGAAGTTTTGAAGCAAGAAAATTTGCACAGGAGCGATTGATATGCATAGGAAGATTGATTTTCCAGGAGAGACTAAGATTTTCTAGTGGAGGTCATGATTATTTTCCCAGCCAGTGCGAGTTGCCAGGAGGGCCGAGTTTCTCAGCTAGTTCGCACGTGTGAGCCAAAATCAGCTTCAAAGGGAGGCTGAATTGATTTCGGTGGGTCGAACAGCTCCCAGGAGGTCAAGGGAGTCTTGTAGAACTAAAGAAATAATTTTCCGGAGGTTTTCCATCTTACGACTACTACTTGTAATATTTTTGCTGAAGATTTTTTTAATAATAAAACCCTCATTTGCAGAGTGGTTTTCCCTTCAAGGTTTTTCCAGGGACATTTGTCCAAAAATACTAGTGTTCATTATTTGTGTGTGTATAATTTTCTCAGTTCTTGTAGCTGTTTATTTTTCAATGAAGTTGCAGTTGTCTTTTATTCAATATCTGTCGCAAGTATTTTGCAGTTGACAAATAATATGAAAAGATAGGAGAATAACAACTGGTAATTACAACAATAAATTAAATTTCACATCCTCTGTGACGTAATGGAGCAACATGTGCTAAGGAACCAAGTGATGACCATAATGAGTGACGTAGAGCTCATGCTAGGTTTTTGCCCACATTCTAATGCATATGTCCCGACCATCTTTTGCAGTTTGATATTCCTTTCATTTTATTTTGCAACCATGATATGCTCTTTCTTTTTCTTTTCGTTGCATCAACCTCCAAGGGCAAAGTTCTAGGCCCTACCCAGGTATGTGGATGTATGGGTGCCAGATCCCAGAGAACCAATTGTCAATTAAACCCAAAGAATGGAGGTGGTATATGCGCTTATAATGTAAGATGGAAAGTGCAAAGTATGGAAAAGGGATAGATGGAACAATGCTATCTCAATCAAGGCTTCCATAGTAGTGCCCCTCCTATACCCATTGGGCCATTAGGGGAAGTCCCATTGAATTAGGATGAAAGATTAACCCTTCATTTAAGGTGAGGGAACAATATCACGGTCAAAACCCTCTTTCTTCCAGGTCACCCCATAATCCATATCAAATGCCCAAATACAAACAAGCATAAGCACCCAATTGCAAAATGGAAAAAGTACATGTGCTCTTGCCGGATGGGTGAGAAGCATATGACTGATGCAGGTGGCGGGAGATATAATAGCACATCATGAGCTAGTGGTGGTTGTCAGGGGCTACATGGCTAGCTGGCTGGATGTGGAAAATAGGAGAAAAGTTTTCTCCTATGGGAACACCCATTTTGGTGGGTAACAACATCAAGGGACATCTCCCTTCTTGAAGACACACCTCACTTGAGTTTCTGTATAAAGACACAACTCCAACTCTCATTTGTATCATCTCATCATATTTAGTCATAGTGATTGAATCTTTAGCCTACGGGTGCCATATCTTGTGTTTTTCTTGTTCATGGGGATCATCTTCCCTTCCCTTTATGATGTGTTTATTGTTCATGCTGATTTAGGCTTTGTTAGTGGTTCAATTTGATCCTTCTCTCTATCTTGTGATCTCAAAATATTGTGCATCTGCGATGTATTTCATGAAGCCTTCTAAAACCTTTCTTTTTAATTTTATGGTACTTCATATTTATGTATTTTGGTAGAGATAGATTGTAGGTACTTCAGGCGCTCAATATTAGTGTATTCTCTGATTTTGACCTATTCCACTAATCAACTTTTCTGATTTCCAACTGTTAATATAAACTGAAAAAGGTATATTTCCTTGTTATTCTATGTGATGGATGGAAATGGCACACAGGTTAATGTAACTCAGGAACACAGAAAATCATGATTTTGAAACAAACGATTCAGCAATGCTGAAATAAGCCCAAGCACAGGACAGCAAGACGATACAGCTACATAATCTCAGTACCCTATGGCAGAGGATTTAACATTACAGATTTATTCCCTTTTTCTTCTGGTATCATGCTATTAATTTATATACATCATTTCCGCTGGACAGAAAAGATTCACTGGCCACTACTGACTTTGTTATTGATATTGGGTGTATTCTTGAGTCCCGTAGAATTATTTTGGACATTAGAGGACATTAATAAAATTTCTTTCTTTCTTTCTTTCTTTCTTTCTTTATTCCCCATGCCAATTAAGCTTCCCTTCTCTTGAAGGTATAAGGATAGAACAATATTGGAATTCTAGAATCTTGTTACTAATGCACATCTTAAAATTACCATCACTCAAGTTCGCATCATTTTATAAGTAGAAAGCACACTCAATTTTAACTAAGCTTATAAATCTTTGTATCTGGACTTAAACTCAAGTACATAATGCTCTTGTTCCATAAAATTCAAGCATGCTGCAGCTAAGATTGCTTTCAAAATACACTGCCAACAATGAACGCAATCAAACTCTGTAATTCGATGTTATTCTACCTCCTATAGAGATGATATTGTACATTCACTGACAAGAAAGATATCTCTGCCAACCCTGAAATGATAAATGGGAAGTGTTCGTTCATTACATCTGAAGTAGCCTTCAAAAGTATTCATTAGAAGTCTAGTAAAATATAAAGCCTATGGAAATCAATTTTGATATCGTCTAGTTCAACTAGTCAATGATTAGCCACAGCTAATAATCATTCAAACATACCTAGCCGCTCGATAACATCCTTAGTAATGTAGCTAGAAATATGTTTCCAGTCCTGATAATGGTGAAGATCATATGGCCCAAGATAGCGGTCAAACTCAAGATTCTTCACTGCCAAAGCAAAGCGTTCTTCCTGCACCAAACATCTTCAGTAAATGACATGCAAGCACAGGGAAAACTTATTTTAGAATTTATGTTCATATGAAAATTCATACTATCTAGAAGAATAACTAGTTACATAGAATAACAAAATACTGTAAAACTTGTAATTAGGACATCGGTGCGGTCCTTGAAATCTAGATTTAGCAACACTACTGCCATCTCACTTATGTAAAACAAAGCAAAGTTGCATTAATGGATGTCACTGACTCACTGTGCATTCATCGGGGCTAAATTGTATTTTGCACTGTAGCATCTACTCTTTTGTCCACAAGGTCCAATGATTCATTTGACTCATAACTAACAACATTCCACCTTGTTGACTTGTAATGGCTAGAAAGGGTGTCGACTTGGTCCATGAAGCTAGATCTTCGATGCCTTTGAGAATTTGATGATTTCGCCACATGGGTTTGATCTGGCTACTTTTTACAGAACTTTTGATGTCAAGTTTGCCCCTTAATGCCAAGTCTTTTGACCTTGTTGCCTCAAAATCTAGCATGTCTTATACAAGGGTACTCTACAAGGCAAACACTAAACCAAGTGACAACAATGAGGTAATGACCCACTGTCACCACAGCCAAAACTAGGGTTTCTCCTAAGGAAAATAGCTAGGGCAAGAGAAATTATGGTGAAAAATGGATGGATTAGCCAATAAGGAGGATGGTTTTGAGGCTACCAATCCTACTCTTGATGTTGAATCCTTCCAATGCCAAAAATTGATCTCCTAGACAAATTTGCGCCAAGCACTAGATGAGGTCGCTTATCCCTAAGAGAGTTAGAATTAGAGAAAAGAGGAGAGTGAAATTCAAGTTTAGGATGAAATAAAGCTTGATCACCAAAATGACAAGGCAAGTGCCTAGCCCTTGGCTTGGAGTCAATGAGTGTTAAAGATTAGCTAAATCTTGCAAAGGAGTAAGGATATTTTGATGCCCTAGCAACAAAACCCTAGTTATTACATTAGTGTGGGAAAAAAGATAATTGGAGAGTTATAACAAGAGTTCACCTAAGAGATTATCATTCACATTTTATACATAAATAATGCATACAATTATGATATCTAGATTCTATACAATTAATCTTCAATATTCAATGGTGCAATAGAAAATCCCTAGATAACCATTGCATTCCATACATTAGACATTAAAGCAAAAATTCTTCAATAACAAGCTCACTTACAAGATGAAATGCCTGTATAATCAAATACTAATCCAAGATAGCTTCTCCAATATGCAAAGTACTCCATAGATCACATTTCCAAAATTCTCCTATGTTGGGCCAAATAGTCCAAGTGATGATGATCCAAATGAAATGATGCTCTACTCAATTTATATGAAGAGGACAAAGCATATATTTGTTAGTTTGTGTTGCTCGAGCAGGTGTTCTAGTCTCAAGTGGTGTCAATGAGGCTAAGAACACAAGTGGAATAATTATCTCCAAGCCCGGTTCATTTTTTCTAAGCGAAAATGTCTTAATTAGATTAATAACCAATTTTAATTTTTTTCCTAAGTCTGACTTAGGGTAATTGGTTAATTAATCAGTATTAACTGAGACAAATCGATTTCTCTCTAGTGACTTCTAGAAAAGCAATTTGATGGAGTCAAGATGATCTTAGCCATTAATTGTGATTAGATTGTGGTCATTGATTACTCAACAAAAGATTATAAGAAGAAGTCAATGGGCATCCTTGGAGACACAATTTGTTTGAGCAGGGGTGCAATGATAGCGTGGGACACCAGCAGACGGTTTCAATGGTGATTGAGAAGAAGATTTTCAGCAAAGAATTTCTTCACAGTGATTTCCAATTTCCCAGTGATAGAGGGAGATTGAATTGTTCTATAGAGTTTGAATTTCTCCAGGTGGTGTGAATTGATTGAAGGAGGTTGATGAGCCAGAGGAAGGATAAATTTGCCAGAGAGGTCAATTTGCAGGAGGAAAGACGAGTTTGCCAGTGAAGATCGATTTTGCAGTGGAGCTCGAATTATTTCCTTAGGAGGTGCGAATTCCCATTGGAGGACGAGTTATTCTTTAGGGTTGCACATGTGGGTTGAGGCAAGTTCGTACAGGAGGGCCGAATTGATTCTGAGAGGCTGAGTAGCTTCCAGGAGGTCGAATTAGCTTGCAAAAGCAAAGAAAATAATTTGTCGGTGCTTGGCCAATTTACAACAAGCAGTTGTAATAATTTCCAATTACAAATTTGTTGAAGAATAATAAAACCCTCATCTTCAGAACTGTTTTTCCCCACATTAGGGTTTTTCTAAGGACAATTTGACCAAAAATATCTATGTTTATTTCATGTGTTTTGTTTTCTCAGTTCTTGTGGTTTATTAATTAGTGAAATTTGCAGTTGTGTTTCTATTCAGTATTTGTCAAAGTAACAAAAATCGCGATGTTATCGCGATTTTTTGAAAAAATCGCGAGTTTTTCAAGCGGTCGATTTAATCGGCGATTTTTTGGACGATTTTTTGAAAAAATCGTCATCGCGATAAAATCGCGATTTTTTCGAAAAAATCGCAAGTCGATTGGTAAAAATCGTGACTGCGTTGGACAGCGGCATTATAATGCGATTTTTTGGTTTTTATTTGTCATTTTTAGTTGGACAGAGTTGTTTATGAGAGCCAAGGAGGGAAGAAGAAGAGCCAAGGAGGGAAGGAGGAGATTTACAAGCCCAAGATTGGACAAAACTTAGAATTTCTTGCAATCCAAGCGAAGAAAAATCGAATTTGGACCAAGTGTTTCCGGTAAAACGTTTTTCCAGGTATGGGCATCAAATTTGACCCATTTTTTTTTGTTTTTTTCTTGTTCTTCCATGGGTTTCTATTACCCATGTATTTTTCATCATTTGTGATTGCATTTGGTTGTGTTTTTTTTGTTTGTTTTTGTTTTATTGAGAGGAAAGGGTTTATTTTGGTCAAAAATGCAAAAAATTGTTTGTTAAATTTTGTTTTTTATATTTCTTCTTGTGCTCTTAGCTTCTTCCCATTATTTTTGCTTGTGTTTCAACATGTATTTTTTCCAATTATTTTTGGATTGAGTTGAGGGTTTTTTTTGGTGAAAAAAATCAAAATGTTGTATGTAAAATTGTAATTTTTTTATTTTATTTTTTAACTGGCAATTTTTCTTGTGCCCTAGGTTCAAATTTCAACATTCAAACTTCAAACTTCAAAGTTTCCAACATGCCAAGGAAATTAGATCCTTTATGGGAATTTGGTGAACCTGATGGGGGTTTTGACCGATCAAACTTGTCTTGCAAATTATGTGGTCACCACATGACAGGGGGGATATACAGGTTGAAATACCACTTGGCACAAATTCCTGGGCATGAAGTAGGCCCTTGCAAAAACACCAATCCAGAAATAATCAAAAGAGCCATGAACTCATTGGGAGAAATAGAAACCACTAAACTCGGCAGAGCAGCTCTGAAAAGTCAAATATCAGGGTTTGTGGTTGAGCGTGAGAGTGGTAGTGGCTCTTCAGCATCAGCCTCTTCTACAGGCAGCCCCGTCGCTGCTGCCTCATTTTTTGTTCCTAGAACCACTCCCGGGGCACAGCCATCTATCTCCTCCTATCTTAAAAGAAAGGAGAAGGAAGAAGTTGATAAGTTGTTGGGCAAACTGTTTCTTTGGAGTGATATTCCTTTCAGTGTTGCCAGGACCAATCCATTTTATCAGTCTGCGATTGATGCTATCGCTGTTGTTGGCCCAGGATACAAAGCCCCTTCAGAGAATGACCTTAAAGGGCGCATTCTGCAAAATGAGAAAGCTGACTGCACCAAGAGATTGGAAGAGTTAAGGGCATCATGGGAAATCACAGGATGCACTGTTATGTTAGATGGTTGGACTGATCAAAGGGTAGGACCCTTATTAACTTCTTGGTCAGTTGTCCCAAAGGGACAATGTTTATGAAATCTGTTGATGCATCTGCACATGTGAAAGATGCAAGATTATTATGTGATTTATTAGATGTGTTCATTACGGAGGTTGGGCCCCAAAATGTTGTCCAAATCATAACGGACAACGCTACAAACTATGTTTCTGCTGGCCAGATGCTTATGGAGAGGTATCCGGGCATATTTTGGACACCTTGTGCGGCACATTGCCTTGATTTGATGTTGGAGGACATCGGAAAGCTTGATTTTGTCAGTGATATTGTAGAATCATCAAAGAGAATCACAAAATTTATATATAACCATGGATCTGTGCTTCATTTGATGAGGACATTCACCAACAATAAGGAGTTGGTGCGGCCTGCTATTACACGATTTGCCACTACTTTCATCTCTCTTCAATCCCTCTTGAATTCTAAGTGGGAATTGAAGAGAATGTTTGTTTCAAATGAGTGGCGTGCTTTGACTATCAGCCGCAAATCAGAGGGACAGGCCATCTGCAGGTTGGTGTCATATCAGGAAAGTTTCTGGGCTGGAGTGGAAGAGGTGTGCAGCATTAGTGAACCTTTGGTAAAGGTTCTTAGATTGGTGGATGGAGAGAAGCCTGCAATGGGCTACTTGTATGAGGCCATGGATAGGGCCAAAGAAGCTGTTCGCAACTATTATGATGATAAGGGTGATGATGGGTTTCAGAGACAACTTCTTTTATGGGAAGTGATTGATGATCGATGGAACAACACACTCCATCGTCCCATTCATGCCGCAGGGCTCTTCTTGAACCCCGCATTTGCTTATTCATGTGGTTTTCTATTTGATGCTGAGGTCATGGATGGCTTTTTCAGTTGTGTTCAGAAGATGGTGCCAACTCCATCGGAACGTTCAGAGATATCCAAAGAGATGGAGGTATACAGAATGGTAGGTGGCACCTTGAGCTTCGACATGGCTGTCCAGGATAGGACTGTTAAAATGCCAGGTAAGATTTTCATTATTTTAAAAATTTTCTTATGTTTGTAACTTTATCAGTTTATCTTATTTGTTGTAACTTGTAACTTGTAGATGCATGGTGGAGGAGCTACGGTGGCAGATTACCAAAACTCCAAAAACTTGCCATTAGAATACTCAGCCAAACATGTAGCGCTTCAGAATGTGAGCGCAACTGGAGTGTATTTGAAAAAATACACTCCAAAAGGCGCAACAGGTACAAAACTTAACATATCTCAACTGATTTTTTGAATTCATTAAATATTTTTTTTTAAATATTTAATTTATTAATTTATGACCCTTGTACAGGTTGGAGGGTCAGCGGCTCAATGACATGGTTTACGTCTACTACAATCTTAGATTGTGGGTGAGACAACTTGAGAGGACCCCTGATATGGAGGCCATCTCTTTAGATGCGATTGACACCACTGCTGAATGGAGGGTTGAGGCCGAGAGGCCTGTCATGGAGTCAGCCCTTGATTGGATAGAGGAGGAGGTAGTGGAGGGGGAGGACGAGGAGGAAGACGAGGAGGAGCAACAGGAGGAGGAGGAGGAGGAGCAGGAGGAGGAGGTGACACCACCTACCACTACTACCGGTAGAGGACGTGGTCTGCCTCCTTTAGCTCCTAGTGGTTCAGGTTCCCGTTCCAGTTCTGGTGCTTCATTTTTTTCTTCTAGAGCACGACAGAGCCCATTGCCAGTCCCACCAGCTTCTTCATCTAGAGAGAAAGGCAAAGCTGTTGTATTTTCTCGCAAGAGGGGCAGAGGAAATCAATAGTATAGGACCATAGGTTTTATGGTGCATTGACATTCCTTTGTATATGACATTATGACTCATGATATGAGATACATTATTATATTTTTTGTTGATATTTTGAGGCCGAGTTGACTCTTGAGACTCAGGACTTAGTATTCAGGACATGATTCAGTTTTATGTGTGATGTAGCACTAGACATGATATTACACATCTTATATATTAGTTTTTTTTTCATATTTATGTGTCAATACATTTATTTTATGCTGTAGATGCTTTAGATATTAAAAAAATTGAAAAAAAATGAATATTTTTGTATGTGCCGATTTTTTCTCGATTTTTACGATTTTTTCCGATTTTTTC
The DNA here is from genome assembly GCA_034641835.2 of Pinus albicaulis. NCBI lineage: Eukaryota > Viridiplantae > Streptophyta > Pinopsida > Pinales > Pinaceae > Pinus > Pinus albicaulis. The sequence goes on from CM076579.1 coordinate 649,579,810, forward strand.
CCCTCGGCGATTTTATCCCGATCGCGATTTTTGTTACTTTGGTATTTGTAGTAAAATAATTTGTTGAGACAAATAATCGTTTAAAAGATAGGTGAATAATTACCAGATTAAATGCACTAGAATTTTCACATGGTATCAGAGAAAATTTGAGGTAAAGCAAATTATTTGAGAAGCTCAGCAAAGGGTGCAAGAGAGAAAAATTAGGGTTTATAAAACCTAGTTTGATTTACTTGGAGATCACATATATATTGTGAGGGTTTCAGATGGCTTTAGTTGGTTTATCGGTTTAGGACAGATTACAGGGAGCATTAAACTTTGGCATATGGAAACACGGAATTTTGTTAATATTGGAGGAAAATGGTCTCAAGGAATATGTGACCAGCGTTGTAGTCGTGTAGACAGATGCAAAACAGCTCCTAGCTTAAAAGAAAGTAGATGCCAAGACAAGGTGAATTATTCTAGATGGGGTCAAGGACCACATCATACCTCACATAGCATAAGAGGATATAAGGAAGAAGATGTGGAATGCACTCTGTAAACTCTACCAGGTTCTAGTGTAAACATGAAGTTGAACCTGAGGGAGAAACTTCGAGGCACGAAACCAAACATGGGAGAAATTGTTGTTTCTTACCTTCCTAGGGTGAAATGTGTCAAGGAAGAATTAGTAGGTGTTGGTGAGAAGATTGAAGAAGATGAGCTCATCGGAATAGCCATCAATGTGTTTATTAGGGATTGGGATGTCTTAATACAAGTCATTATAGGAAGACAGGATCTCCCATCTTGGGAAAGACTTTGGTCAGATTTTACCCAGGAATAACTTAGGAGAAGTCTCATCAATAGCACTAGCAACACAAGACAAAAGAGAGGGAGAATAGGAGAACATGGCTCTTGCAGGGAAAAACAAAGCAAAGAAGTGATCCAACAAGGGGTCCAACTCCAAGGGGCACAAAAAAGACCTTTCAAAGGTCAAGTGTTACAGTGGTACTGGTCACGAGTTTGGCCATTATGTCAGCAATTGCCTGTAGCGGAAGACAGCAGCTTCAGCAAATGTAAATGAGCTTTCTAGTCAAAGTGAATAGGAGTTCGCACTCATAGATTGCTTGACTAGCTCAACCTCACAGGGTGTTTGGTATATAGATAATGGGACGTCATTGCATATGACAAGAGTTAGAGAGAATTTCTCCAATTACAAGGAGGAGGATATTAGATTCCATACTAAGATTGGGAACAAGACCAAGTGCAATTCAGTTGGGATGGGGATTATTCTATTTCAGAGGGAGTCTAGTAGGTCGATTCCATCCATAATGTGTTGCATGTGCCAAGAATGGGGATGAATCTGATTTCCATTTCTATCCTACAGGACAAGGGGTACAATGTACTCTTTAGAGGATAGAAGGAGTTGATTAAGCACCATGAGTGGAAGTTGCCCATAGTGATTGGACTCAGAAGCGGCAAACTTTACAGGTTGCAGATGGATACTCCAAAGGCACTAGTGAGCAGTAGTGAAACGAGAGATCAGAGAGAGCTTTGGCATATGAGGATGGGCCATGTCCATCAAGGGGCACTTAAGTTCCTCCAAGAGATAGTGATAGGTGCTCCAAAGATGAGCACGAAGCATGATATGCGTGCAAGGGATGTGTATTAGGGAAGTTTTCTAGGGAAACTTTTCCGAGTGATACCAGCTCCAAAGGTGTTCTTGATTTAGTTCATTCTGATATATGTGGTCTGATGTCAACTCAGTCTCTCAAAGCATACAAATATTTGTTACCTTTATTGATGATTTCTCCAGGAAGACCTGGATATACTTCTTGAAGACCAAGGATGAGATCTTCAATTGCTTCAAAGAGTTTGAAGCTCTTGTGGAGAATACGACAAGCAAGAAGGTGAAGGTTCTTTAGTTAGATAATGGAGGTGAGTACTCAAGGAAATCATTCCAAGAGTTTTGTACCAGGGAGGGGATCAAGAGAGAGTGGATAGTTCCATACAACCCGCAGCAAAATGGGATTGCTGAGAGAAACAATCATTCAATATCAGAGGCAGTTAGGGCCATTTTGTATGGCCAGGATATGCCACGATACTTATGGGAAAAGGCATGCAGTACTGCAGTATATATTCATAACAGGGTTCCACATAAGGTGTTGGGAAATATGACACTGGAGAAGCGTTTACTCGGAAGAAGTTAGATGTCAACCACTTCGGGATAATTGGCAGCATAGCTTATTGCAGGGTTGCGGGGAAGCTTCAAACCCCCCTCGTTCCCGTTTCCGAAACGCGCTCCGTGCGGGAGCGTTTTGGAAACGCTCGGAAACGTGCTCCCGAAGCGTGTTTCTGAACCTGTTAAAACGCTCCCTGCCTTTTCGGGAGCGTTTCAAGAAGCGCTCGGGAGCAAATGCTCCCTGAGCGCTTCCAACGTAAGCGTTTTTTTAACGCCAAAAGCAATCGGGGAGCATTCGCCCCCGAACGGTTCCCGGAAATTAAATTTAAAAAAAAAAAAAAAAAAAAAAAAAAAAAAAAAAAAAACTTCCCGCCGCGCGCAAATTTTTTTATGTGAAAAAACGAATTGTTTATAGGGGGGTTTCATTTTAGTTTTTATAGTTTGTTGAGTGTTGAGAGAGAGCGCAAGAGACAAGGAGAGCAAGGAAGGAGAGCAAGGAGCAAGGCAACAGGAGGATTGCAAGAAAGAGGTAGGCCTTCTAATCCAATTTTGTATTTTCTAGGATGAATTTGTAGATTGTTAAATTGTTTAAAAATGAAAACTTGATTTTTTCTTGAATGTTGCATTTTATTGGATTTAAAACCTAAAAAATGAATTGTTTTTTTCCTATGTTGCATTTCCTATTCCCATTTGGCATTTTTCCATTTGTTTTGCAGGCTAGAAACTTGAAACTTGAAACTTGTTTCCATCATGGCTATATGGCTAAGGATTTTCCTCATGTTGGTTCCTTTCTTTGTGATAATGGTGTTGGAGAGTGTTAGAAGAAAGAGGCAAATCAAAGAAGAGGAGGATGAAGAGGAGGGTTATGGTGGATCTGAAGAAAATCCTGAAGAGGAGGAGGATTATGCTGAGGAGGAAGTGGGGAGTGGAGAACCTGAAGACATAGATTCCCCAACTAAACGAGACCAAACTCAGACACCTTTGTGGAAATATGTTCAGAAAATGGAAGGAGGGAAAGGAGGTGGAACCACTAAATTTATTTTCCCCCATTGCAATAAATAATACCATGGTTCATACACCCATGCGAGAAGGCACCTTTGTGGGATAATGCCAGGGGATGGAACTAAAAATATTGGAATCAAAGTTTTTCCTTATGTGCCAGCACCACAGAGAGAGATATATAGGAAGGAAGAGGGGGTTGCCCTACAGAGATCATCTAAAAGATCTAGGGGTTTCGTTGATTCAGGCCCAACACGTCATGGACAAACAAGCTCAACTTCCACCCATGCCGTTGGTTTTGGAGGCGTGGCACCGGATTAAGGCGTAGAACCATATCCGATTTCCTCGACGAAGGGTGTAGGAATGATGTGGATTCAAAAGTTTACCGGTTTCTATATGTATGTTTAGTGCCATTCAACAGTTCTTCGCTCACCTTATCGGGCTATGAAATGTGGTTTCGCCACATTCCTTCTTAATGATGCCCCCAAAGGATAAAAAAGCCTTGGGTATGACAAGGCCAGAACCGTGGATCTTGATCATGAAAAAGCTAAAATAAACAATTCTTTGGCTAGAATGACAAGTTCGTAGAATGAGCATGGGCTTTCCATTGTCTCTGATGGATGGACCATGGTAAAAGGAAAACCATTGATAAGTGTTTTGGCTGTGTCGGTTAGTGGTGCAATCTTCCTGTCAGCATATGATTATTCAGAAAAGTTCAAGACCGACATCAACATTGCAGAACCATTACTTGAAACAATTGTACGTATTGGACCATACAATTTCGTCCAAGTCATCATTGATAATGTTGCTAATTGTAAGGCAATGGGAGCAATTATTGAGGATAAATACCCCAACATATTTTGGTCTGGGTGTTTGGTTCACATAATGAACCTTTTGATACATGATATTATTAAAAACAAACAACCTCAATACAAATGGATTGGTGATTTGTACAAGAGGCAAAAAAATGATAAAATTTGTTACAACTCATAGCAATACCCATGGGCTTTTCCGTAGTCATTTGAGATTAAAGATGTTGAAGATTGCAAAGACTAGAATTTCTAAATATTACCTCACCTTCAAGCGCCTTTTGAAGGTAACCGAGTCATTGGCTAGCATGGTATCAAGTCCACACTGGCAAGTATTAAAGGACAAGGCAGCAACAATATCTGACAGGCAAGGTTTTGAACAGGTGGAGGAGATCACTCTTGATGGTCTGTTTTGGGCACATGTGAGGGAAATATTGAATTTCACCAAGCCCATTTATAACATGATTCGCTTTGCAGATACAGATAAACCAATGATTGGGGAGGTGTATGAGCAGATGGATAGCATGTTGGGGAAAATAAAAAATGTTGGTAAGGAAAATGATCCCAACTTGTATGCTATGATTCATGACCGTGTGTACTCATGGAATAAACTCAATGTTCCACTACATGCTTTGGCATATATCCTTATGCCAAAATATTACTCTCCATCTTGGTTGGGCCAACCTGCACCTGGAGGTGCGGTTAGGGTGAAACCTCACACAGATCCAAAGGTACAAGAGGGGTACATGAAGGCATTGGACAAGTTGGTACCGCCAAGGAAGAGTGTGCTAGATTGCGACTTGAATTAGGCAAATACTTCAGTTGCACCGCTAACTTTGGTTCTTTCCATGCAATGGAAGACAGGGACAGATTTGATGCTCTCACATGGTGGAAAGCATATGGCGGCATGGGAATTTTGCCCAAGTTGGCTAAAAAAGTTCTCTCACAGTTGTGAACACTTCTTCTGTGTAGAGGTGTCGAAGCACCTACAGCTTGGAGCCCCTACAACTTCATACATAATGTGAGAAGAAACAAGTTGAATGAAAACCGAGCACAAAGCTTGGTTTATGTGCATTACAACTTGATGTTGTTGAGTCATTACTGTGATTGGGCATATGAGGATCAATCATATAAAGTCTGGGACAACAACCCAGAGGATGATAATTTGGAAGACGACACTATACATATGGAAGAATTGGAAGCAGAACTTTTGAGCGATGATGATGAAGCACCGCCACACGCAGGGCCAGTCCCACCATCTACTGGTAGCAGTGCGGGTGCCAGTGTCAGTGCCACTCCTCGATATCACACTATTGTTCCTTTGCAGATCCAACCTCCACCTTCTAGTCGTGGTCGTGGTACTTCTGAGAGTACTAGAAGACCAACATTTCCTCGTGGTTCACAAAAATTAGACATTTCTCGTGGGCGTGGCAAGGGGCCAACCAGATAAAGTATATTTGTTGTTTACTATTTTCTATTTGTTGTTGACAGTTGAACAGTTGAAACTTGACTCTTTCTGATTTCATATATTTAATGACAATTTAAGTTTGAAGTTTGAATTTGAAAGGTGAAACTCTGAAGTTGGCATTTATAAGTTTACTATTTACAAGTCATTATGAATTATGAATATGATGCTTCATGAAAGTCACATGGTGATCAATGAATCAATGATGATAAATGTTATATAATATCAATGATGATAAATGTTATATATTGAATTTTGAAATCAATGAATCAATGATGATAAATGATATATATCAATGATGATAAATGTATATTGAATTTTGAAATCAATGAATCAATGATGATAAATGTTAGATATTGAAATTTGAAATCAATGATGATAAATGTTATATATCAATGATGATAAATGTATATTGAATTTTGAAATCAATGAATCAATGATAAATGTTAGATATTGAAATTTGAAATCAATGATGATAAATGTTATATATTGAATTTTGAAAGCTTGAAACCTTCAGATTGATGATTTGCGAGTCAATATGTTGTATGCTTCCAACTCGTGGGCGTGGTTGATGAAGATTATAACTTCTAGATGATTGATGTTATATGATTCAATCTATGTTTTTATGTTTTTTACGTCTAATTCATCATTCTACATGTTTTTGTTGACATATATGCATCAAAATATAAAAAATATAAATATATATATATATATATAAACGCTCTCGAAAATGCTCCGGACCGGAAGCTTCTAAAAATGGCGCTCCGCGCTCCCATTCCCGCTCCCAAGTAACCTTGGCTTATTATCACATTCTAGGGGAGACACGTTCCAACATGGATCAGATTGTAGAGAGGGGGTACTTTGTTGGGTACAATGAGACGTCAAAGACATGTGAGATATTTATTCTAGGGGCCACGAGGATTATAATCAGGAGAGATGTCCAATCATGGAGGACAACACATATCAGAGGTCTAGAGACTTGCCATCAGCAATTGATTAGAATGAGTAGCCAGCAGAAGCTCCAAGGGTAAAACAGCAGGTTCAGGGACAGGAGAGTATGAGTATAGTTACTCGTATGAGCATAGACTCAGGTACAAGTGTTCCTGAGAGTTTGCAGAGTATGGAGCAGCAAATATGAGAGATGCATCAAGAGGATGTGGAATTCCAAATTCCACCATTTCTTTTTGGCAGGAAGAAATGAGAGGTGCAACAAACACTTATGGAAGCTTAAGAGTTTGTGGGGACTCCTAGGACTGGCAGGAGAGAGCAAAGACAACCAGATAGGTACATTGGCTACATGGCATCAGTGAGTTAGATCATGGATAGTGATCCTTTCAGTTATCAAGAGGCCGCACAGCAGTAGGTGTTGTGGGATTCCATGGTTGAGGAGTACACCTCGATCATGCAGAATGATGTGGAGGTTGTGCCTACACCGATAGACAGGTCAGCAATTGGATCATGCTAAATCTTTAAGATCAAGCATGGTGCAGAAGGTAGCATCAAGAAATACAAGGGGAGGTTTGGGGCCAAGGTGTTCTATCAAAAGGAGGGAACAAATTACGAGCAGACATTTTCTCTTGTGACCAGGTATACTTTTATCAGGGTTGTGATCTCACTAGCAGCATAGATGGGATGGCAGATCCATCAAATGGATGTCGAGATGGTGTTCCTCAATGGTGAATTAGAAGAGGAAGTGTACATTGAACAACTAGAAGGCTTTGCAGCACACAGCAGTAAGACCTATATGTGCAGATTGAAGAGAGCTTTGTACAAGCTCAAGCAAGCCTCCAAGGAGTCGAATGAGCACATAGACAGATACTTGCAAGGGATGGGCTTCGTGAAGAGTGAGGCAGATGCAAACCTCTACTATTTGATCGTTGGGGGTGAGGTATTCATTCTTGTCCCATGTAGGGAAGACTTTTTCTTGGCAGGTTCATTGGGGCTCATAGAGGAATGCAAGAGGGAACTTGCAGCAAAGTTCGAGATGAAAGACTTTGGCTTATGTACTACTTTCTAGGCATGGAGGTGTGGCAGAAAGATGGGGAGATTTTCCTTGGACAACACATATATCGCATCAATATCTTAAGGAGATTCAGGATGGAAAATTGTAGATCCATGTTTACACCCACGATAACCAACTGGAGAAAGGTAAACACATCCAAGTGTAGAAATTATAATGTAGATTTGCAATCGCTCATGAAGTTTTAATCAAAACCACAAGACACAAACTTACTCTACTGCTCTGCGGAATTCAATTCACATTTTAAAGCATCAATCACAAACAAGCAATGAGAAATAACACACATGCACACAGTATTTTTCCAGAGGAAAGCAATTGCTAAAAATCCCTTTGCCTGCTTGCATTAATCTGATGAATAGAGATGTATTACAATTGCTTTTCTCAACTGAGCACAACCTGCAATTGAATAACCTATCTCTCTGCTCACTATGAAGCTCTAACCCAGACTTGGTCAATTTCTGCCTTTGCTTGAGCCCCTATTTCCTTCCGCAATTCTTGAGAAAATAAGCCCCTATTATTCAGGAAATTCCTCTAAAATGATTGCGCAATTCCCAAGGTTGATCTTCTGACTGTATGCAACGCATGTACACTCAAGACTAGTCTACAACTGATGTTACACTGCCTTAGAATCTCCACCACAGCTGGGGAACTCGAATTCTCTGCATGCACTAGCTATTTTGCGCTGATTGATCAGTTAACTGGATGATCATTGAGTTTGACTAAAGTCCCACTACACAACTGACCTTCCACTAGTTCCTCCAACAGTTAGAACTCGTTTAACTAAAAACAACTAGAAATAGCTGACCTTGATTGCTACAAATAAGCAATCACACATGCTTAACTGAACTCTAACCCCTGTATCTTGAATTTTGTTGAGCTAACTAAGTGACAAAAGCCATGTCACCTCAATTAATTGCATCCAAGTTGTTTGTTGACGGGTAAATTCAAATTTTCACTAATTAATCAAGGCAAAATCAAATTGAGAATTTCTTGTTGCATTTTTCAACACTCCCTCTCAACAAGAAAGGGATTATCAACCACCTCTATCATGCACCTATGGAACTCAAACTTCCCTCTTAACAAGGCCTTTGTCAAAATGTCAGCATCTTGTTCCTCTATCAGAATGTATTGTAGCAATATTATCTGCCTCTGCACACAGTCTTGTAAATGGTGATACCGGATATCTATATGCTTGGATCAATCGTGAAATACAGGATTCTCAGAGAGCTTGATGGAACTCTGATTATCACGGTAGATCACAGTTGGATCCATCATCTGACCAAACAGTCCCACAAGTATCTTTCTCATCCATATCGCCTCACATGTTGCTTGACTTGCAGCCATGTATTATGCTTCTGCTGAGTTGAGCACCACAAATCTTTGCTTCCTGCTGTACCAGGAAACAGTTGTGGAACCAACACGGAAATTTCCACCTTATGTACTCTTTCGATCGAATGGACTCCCTGCCCAATCTGCATCTTGTTGAAAAGTATAACTAGGTCGGTCTTCATGTTGACTATGTAATTATGTACTTATGTAAAAAAAAAAAAGTCAACAATAATAAGATGTACTTAAGGGTCATCTTCATGAAAGATCTAGTCAACAAATATACTCCAAGATCTTGGCAAAATACCGTGAAGAGAAGACTCTCAAAAGATGCAAGAAAATAATCTTATAAATGTTGAATTATGTATCCTTCATGTCGGCCTATAATACACTATGAAGTCAGCTCCCCATTGTGCTGATTGGTTGACCTAAAAGACTGTTAAACCGTCTCGATATATACCCTCTCTGCAACACATTTGAGAAGCAAGTTTTTGGTCATCCAAAAGGATAGTGTGCGGATTAGTGCAGACTTAAGACAGCAAGTGCGGAGTGGTTTAAGGAAAAGTGGATGTATGAAGAAATAGAAAGATTGGACATCTCTAAGAATATAGTACGGAAATTTACAAGGATGCAGTGTAGATATCTACAAGATTGCAATCATGTAGCATTGGTGTAAGTGAATGTTTCAGGACTAAGATATACAAGTGTAAGGGTTATGATGAACTCTGGAGTGTAATGTAAGGAAGGTAAATCTGTAATTTACCTTCCTACTATAAAAGTATTACTTCTGCTTAAACATTTGTGTCCAGTACATTTTGGTAATTGACTTGATGAAAGACTAACTAAGAAGAATACATAAGCAAACAAGCTCACAAGTAATTATCAAGAAGAGAACTTATACTAACCATAATCCCTCAAAGTTCTCAACACATCTGTGAAGCCACACAGAGTCACTCCCTTTGTCCGTATGTACCATAGTCCAAATTGGGTAGTGCCTCTAAGGTAACGTAAAACATGCTTAACTGCCTTCCAAAATTATTTGGTCGGCCTCACCATAGTTTGGCTCAAATGGTTCACAACATAGCACATATCTGGTCGTGTGTTCACAAGATACATCAGTGAACCCACTAGTTGTCGATAAATGGTAGCACCCACTTCTTCATCTGAAGTGGCAGTCTCCTTCCTCCAGTTAGTCGCTAGAGGTGTCTCCATGGATTTACAACTCTCTCCATGTGGAATCTTTGCAGTATCTCATTTGCATACTTGCCTTGAGACAAAAATAGTTCCCCATCGCCTTGTCATACTTCCAACCCGAGGAAGTAGTGCATGAGACCCATGTCCTCATTTCAAATTCTCTTGCAAGGTCCTCCTTGCAAGATCTCATCAGCTGCTCATCACCAATTAAAATCAAATCATCGACATATAAGACAATAATAAGAAATTTACCTTCTACTAAGATGTGATAGAGGTTTGCATCCGCTTCACTTTTGGTGAAGCCCAAACCAATGAGATAGATGTCGATCCTGTTGTACCAAGCACAGAGTGCTTGTTTGAGACCATATAACACTTGCTTGAGTCTACACACATGAGACTCCCAGTCAAATGTCTCAAAACCTTTAGGTTGCTCGATGCACCTCCTCCTCCTCAATAATCTCCACCATAGTTGGGGAACTCGAATTTCTAGCATGCACTAGCTATTTTGGGTTGATTGATGGGTTAACTGGATGATCACTGAGTTTGACTAAAGTCCCCCTTCACAACTGACCTCTAGTTCCTCCAACAGTTAGAACTAGTTTAACTGAAAACAACTTGAAATAACTGACCTTGATTGTTGCAAATTAGCAATCACGCATGCTTAACTGAACTCTAACTCCTCAACTCGAATTTACTGAGCTAACTGAGTGACAAAAGCCATGTCACCTCAATTAATGCATCCAAGTTGCCTACTGATGTGGAAATTCGAATTTTCTCAATTTAATCAAGGCCAAATCAAATTGAGAATTTATTGGTGCATTTTTCAACACTAAGGAAAAGCATGTGCACCCCACGCTCTACTTTGATTGCCTCTCTTATGTATTTGGTCAACGCCATGCCAGATATATCCTTTGGGGATAACTCTTTGAGTCAATTCATGGTTGAACCGAAGAGGGCACACTGGACAACAACGAAGCATGTGCTACATTATTTGCAAGATACAATTGAGTATGGGATCAGATATACTCGAGGTGATGGTATCAAATTAATAGGCTATATCGATGTAGACTGGGCAAGTAGTACAGTGGACAGGAAAAGCACTTCAGGGTGTTTCTTCAACATGGGATCGAGAGTTGTCTTTTGGTACAACATGACGCATAAGTCTGTGGCACTAAGCTATGCGGAAGAAAATATATAGCAGCTACCATGGAAACATGCGAGGCCATTTGGCTTTGGAAGTTCTTAGTAGCCTTGTTCAGTCAGAAGTTGGAGACAACAATGATACACTGTGACAATCAGACTTGCATCAGGCTATCTAAGAATCAAAGTTTCATGACAGATCTAAGCATATAGACATCAGATATGATTTCATCAGGGATTGTGTACAACGCAAGATAGTTCAGTTGTATATACCTACAGATCAGAAAGTAGCAGACATCCTGAAGAAGTCCTTGGGGAAGGCGAGTCTCATCTTTAGAGATAAGTTGGGTGTTGTGCAGAACACCTTCCTCACTAAGAGGGAGTGTTAGCTTGTGTAGCTCGGATAGGCGTTCTAGTCTCAAGTGGTGTCAATGAGGCTAGGAACACAAGTGGAATAATTATCTGCACACCCAGTTTATTTTTTCGAAGTGAAAATATCTTGATTAGATTATTAGCCAATTTTAATATCTTTTCTAAGTCTAATTTAGGGAAATGGGTTAATTAATCAGTATTAATTGAGACAAGTCGATTTCTCTCTAGTGACTTCTAGAAAAGTGATTTCATGGAGTCAAGATGATCTTAGCCACCGATTCTGATTAGATCATGGTCGTTGAGTGTTCAACAAGAGATTATAAGAATTCGATGGGCATCCTTGGGGACACGATTTGATTGAGCAAGGGTGTTGTGATAGCGTGGGTGTTGAGAATTTGGTAGGGCATAGTTTAATTCAATTCTCTACTTGATAATTACTTGTGAACTTATTTCTCTTACTTAGATCTTCTCTTCATTAGCTTATTAGGTCTTTCATCAAGTCAATTATCAAAACACAAGATTTAGGCTCTTCAAGCCAGGGCTAAAACCTCTCCCTCTTCGAGAGGAAAACCCGCAAGTAATTCTTCTTATAGACTTTCAGTTGACAAGTACCATGACTATGACACAGACCCTTGACCCTTGTATGCCTCCAACACCCTTGTCACTTGCTCTTCTTGGCTTCTTCCTGTTGATCCTTCCTTCTGCATTGTTCTGCACCAGTACTAGGAAACTCGATTCCTAGTGAATTCCTTTCCTCCTAGCCTCTACCTCCTAGAGATTCTTCCACTGCCTTCTTTCCCTTAATCAAGATCCCTTTTATTTGCGGTAATGTCTTCTTCTATGTGCTTCCTTTCAATACTAGATGACACTGTCTATTCTTCGGCCTTCCTTTAGATGGGTACAGTCAATAACACAGAGATGATACTTAGCTCTTACACCACCCAAACACTAAGTGCTTCTTCATTGAGGTCACTTATCTTGTACCAATATACAGTCCTGTACTTTGCACTTACAATCTGAACTTGACCGAGATATATTAGCCTTGAAACAGAGATACGTAAACCTTCCTTTGCCTCGCTGATTGTTCTTCTATACTCGTTGAATAGTCTCTTCACTTCAATGTACCAAACGCAGATTTTCCCTTACTGTGATTGCTAACTTGTCCAAAAAATTTGTGTCCTAATGAAGTCGCAGACTTTCCAAATTCCCATGATATATTCGAACTGTGCTTCTGCGATTTCTGCAAAGTCTACTAGGGTATATATAGTTGTTCGTCCCTGTATATGAGCCGACATATTCTATGAACAGTTGTGATTGTTCATGAGCTGACTTTATCATCTGTTATGAGGCCGACTTCTCAAGGGATATTTTAAGCATCTTCTAAGCCATCTTCAAGGATTGCTTTGACAAGGTTAGGAGCCATAAATTTACATTAGTCATAAGTGTAACAACATTTCATATACATGACTCTAACTTATATATTTATGACAAGATGACAAACCCTAAAATACATCAAGAAGAAGTCTTTGACCTATAATAAAAACTCCTTGCTCATGAAACCCATGAAGCAAGCTTTACAAAAATACATTTTATTATCTTTGTCTTCTTCTTTACATAAATATATAATTACATAGTCAATATGAAGACCAATCCTAGTTACACTTTCCAATAGTGGGACCTCAGCAAAGGGTTTCAGTAGTGATTGAGAAGAAGATTTGTTGGAGAAAATTTCTTCACAGTGATTTCTAGTTTCTCAGTGCCAGAGGGAGATCGAATTTTTCTTTAGAGGCCAATTTTTTCTAAGTGATGCAAATTGACTGAAGGTGGCCACTTTGCAACAGGGAGGAAAAATTTGCCAGAAAGGTCGATTTGCATAAGGAAATATGAGTTTTCCAGTGGAGGTCAAATTGTTTCCTCAGGAGATGTGAGTTCCCAGTGGAGACCAAGCTATTCTTCAGGGCCAAATTGATTTTGAGAGGTTGAGTAGCTTCCAAGAGGTCGAACTAGCTTGCCGAAGCGAAGAAAATAATTTGTCAATGCTTTGTCGATTTACAACGCGCGATTGTAATAATTTTCAATTACAAATTTGCTAAAGAATAATAAAACCCGCATCTGCAAGATTGGTTTTCCCCACAATGGGGTTTGTCCAAGGACAATTTGTCCAAAAATCGTTGTCTATTTTATGTGTATTGTTTTCTCAATTCTTGTGGCTTATTAATTGGTGAACTTTGCAGTTATGTTTTATTTAGTACTTATAGTAAATTAATTTGTTGGGACAAATAATCGTTTAAAAGATCGTTGAATAATTACCAGATTAAATCCAATAAAATTTTCACAATATTAGCCTAAAAGTCCCTAAACAAGTTTGATAACTAAAAATGATTGGTTACAAGCCAACCCACTAGCTCTCATCGTAAATGCTCAAACAAGCCCACGTGAGTGAGCCGCTAGGCTTCTAGGGCTAATGCAATGCATAAAATGGCCTCCAAATGCCATGTCCAAGTGCTAGGAGGTGCCAAACGTGATGTAGAGGCATGTAAAAATCATGATTTGAGGGTTGGCCCTCAAATACACTTCAATGGCTCCCTATGGTCCCAAAATCCAAATACGGCACCACAAATTGGTCTCTATTGGTCTCCAACTGTGAAAAGTGTCCATATTTGCTCCAACAATGAGGGTTTTCCAAGTGTTATTAGCCCTCCAAGGTCTCTGAAGGTGATACCATCCTCATTTTGGCTCTAAATCACCTACTATCCTCCATAAGATACTAAGGTCAACCTAGGGGCATGTTGGGTCCAGGTGTGTCATCCTGAAGAATCATCAAATCCAGTGCAAAGAGGCATAGCATCCTGAGTTCAAGGAGTTCTTTGGTACATGTGTGATATTTTGGTGCATTTGGGAGGCCCAAGAATCTCAACGCTTCACATGATAGTGCCAATATGCCTCTCTAATGGCTTGGGTACCTATGGGAAAGGTGCCCAAGACATGGGTTGCTAAACCACCTAACAATCACAACACAAATGCTAGTGAAAGCAACTAGTCAATAGAGACAAAAATCATTATTGCATCTAAGTGAACCAAGCTTCAGTGTCATGGGCTATTTAAATTCATACAAAGATCCCTTTCAAAAATCAGGGCCTTGAACTCGCAATGGTGTTTTCTCCCTAGGTAGGAGTGGCTAAAGGGCAAACCTATTATGTGCTTCCAACACCTAAGGGGAAGTAACAGTTCAGTCCAACCTTCAATTGATAGGTGTTAATGAATAATAATGCGGGTATAGAGGGGAGAAGGATTCATGGCCAAGTGTCATGGTTAAAGGGGCCAACTGATGGGGATCCACATCCTGAGTGTATAGATGTGAGGAAGGAGCAATTGTGGATGCATCAGTTACCAACTTGGCCTTTGTTTTTCCACCACTCTTGTGCGCCTTTCACGTTTTCTTGAATTTTCTTTGTATTATTGCTCATAGCTCAAGGGTTAGTGCTTGCATTGAATGATGTGACAGTTGTATTTGTTGAAATGTTGTTGTCATTGATGTCAACCCAAGTAGCACTAGAATATGCCCCGCCTTTGTTGACCAAAATGACATGGCAATTCATGGATTTTTGAGTCTGGATCATCCTTGTTGGATTCTCTTGTCTAGTCGATTCCGGTGGTATGTGGCACGCCATGAGATCCTTCACGGTTCGTGAGCTATGCTCGTTTGAAATGAAGGACCCAATTTGTGGGTAAAAACCCCAAAGGATGGTGATATGGCACCCTATCATTGGCTAGCACATTATAATCATGAAAATAGGAGTTTTATCAAATGTCTATGGTTAAAAGACTTCATGGAGGATCTCAAAGATTGATTTTTGAATTTATAAGCCATGAGAGGTTTTTGTTTCAAGTAAATATATTAAAAGTTGATCCCCAAGGGAAGACAGGCTCATTTCTTGGGCTTCAAGCTTTTTAAAATTCAAATTTTAGCTTGTGATTCTCCCTCCAAACTTGCAAATCTGCTAGTCCTTATTAGCCCCTTCAAAATCTATAAAAAGGGTTTAGATCTCTCCTCCAAAGGCATGAACTCGCTGAATATCTTTTGATTGATCAAGCTCTACAATTATACTCGGCCCTGTGGAGAAAAGGCATATCAGACGAGAGGCTTGGGTTTTGGTTTTTATTTTTGTGGGGGGGATTCATTGGGTTTTGTTTGGCATCTTCCTTTGCAGGTTTTGGCCCTCTCAAGGACATTAAATTCTGAGGGAAGGTTCTATTACTACAACTCATGGAACAGACCAGCAAAGATATTATTTGATAAGATACAGACTGCTATGCTTTGACTTTGAAGCCCGAAGTCTGTAAACTTCTTTCTGAAGAAATGTTTGTTTGAGTAATCCTGAAAGTATTGTATATCATCTACGGTCATGAAATATTGAAACATCTGGCATACTTCTTATGGATCATGGTCTCCTACAGCTGAAAGCATGTTGAGTTGTGATTACCTTAAGCTCCTCTTGCCCTGCGTATTGTCTTGATCC
This sequence comes from Pinus albicaulis, assembly GCA_034641835.2. Classification (NCBI taxonomy): domain Eukaryota; kingdom Viridiplantae; phylum Streptophyta; class Pinopsida; order Pinales; family Pinaceae; genus Pinus; species Pinus albicaulis. Next base: position 649,595,810 of record CM076579.1, read on the forward strand.
CAAAAGCATGAAGACTTTGGCCTATCACAATGATAAATCTCTGCACCTTCTCCTATAGCCAAGTGAAGTATAAGCCTCGGCCCTCTTAGGACTAGTCATCTGGACTTTTGAGCAAGATGGGTTATCATTTCTGAGGTACTGTTATGATTAAAATGTCAAAATTCCCTGTGGTCTTATTGTGAATATGAAATTACAGGGATTTGTTTTGATGTCATTTCTGCCTGGAGAAGATTATCCTTATGCTACAACAGTGACATCACATTTGATGAAACATTGAAGCAGTGATCCCTAAGGTATACTTTGTACTGCTCTGTATTCTTGGGATTACTTTTATCATTGCATATCTGAGGTCGGTTCAAAACACAGTCTTCATTCTTCTGAAGATTTGTCTCACGGACAAACATCACTGCGGCTTGAGTTCATATTTATCATTGGCATCACAATAAGCGATTGGCTAAGGGTCTAATCAAGACGACCTTTGTGCAGTCTAAGGAAGCAACATGGTTGATAAACATTTCAATGAGTTGCAGATCTAAGGCTTTACTCGAGTGACCTAACACAGTGCACAATGATATATCTGCTCTGTTAATTTCACAAGGAGATTTGTATCAAGTGCCCTTGACAACTTCAACAAGAGGTCATTGTATATATTTGCAATCAGTTAGCAAATTTGAATGGTAGTCAGGGTTCCAGTATAGTACTGCAGTCCAGTAGCAAAGAAAAACAAGGTACAGTATGATCTAGTCAGGGTTCCAGTATAGTATTGAATGAAGTCTAGACATTGATGACAGTAACAGGGTTTCAATTCCACAACAGTTAGGGTTTACTTTGCAGACTTCAGGATGTTTTAGCATTAGAAGATTCATTTGGCACCTGCTTCATCACCAGTACTTGCAGTAAGTACAGAGCATTCAGCAATCTAGGCTTCATCAACACATTAACTGCAGCTAGGGTTATTGGCATTCACTGTATCATTGCTACATCAAAAGGTACTTTTGTTCAGTACTTTATTGAAAGAGTCACTTGGTTTTCGGCTCTTGTCAGGGTTTTGTCATTGGGATAAGGGTGTCAAGATCTGAATATTATAGGCAAAAAGGATTTTGCTGAAGATCTTTGTCATTGGGCCACTATCCCTGGTATGAGAGCCCACATTAATTTGCAAAAGTATATTCATTGTAAGTGGGTCATTATCTCTGCTACGAGAGCCCACAGTAGTGTGTCAAATTCATTATCATTTTCAGGGTGGTTGGGTGGTGCTAGGCAAGTGATTGAAGTCACCTTCAGGTTGGACCCTGAAAACACTTCAGGGTGGTAGGGTTGTTCTAGGGCAAGTTGGAGCTTACTAGGGTCTTGGAGCATCATTTCAGCAATTGTTGATATAACCAAGGCATTAGAGCATCCTTCCAATTGGAGCTGGAAAATTGAACGTTTTTCTAGAGTACTAGGGAGTTGGGGCTTCCCTTGAAGCATTTGATGTACTCACAAAATTATTGAAAAAGTATTTGGTGGTTTTTGACCCGGAGGGGTTTCCACCTAAACATTCTAGTGTCTACTATCTATTGTTTTCTTATGCTTTGAATTGATGTTGAAGATTAATTAATGCTCTGAAAATATTAATAAGTTACCGATTGTAAGAAATATTGATTCACCCACCTCTTATTGTTTCCAACAGTATTAACCCTTAATGATGAGTCAGTTCATTGCTCATCAAGGTTGTGACATGCAAGGTTTCCTTTTTATGACGTAATGGAGCAACATGTGCTCAAGAACTGAGTGATGGCCATAATGAGTGAGCTAGAGCTCATGCCAGGGTTTTGCCCACATACTAATGTGTATGTCCCTGGCCATCTTTTCATTTTGATATTCTTTCTTTTAATTTTGTTGTGGTTATGATATGCTCTTTTTGTTTCATTTAGTTGCACCAACCTCCTAGGGCAATGATATGCGTTTTATGTTTCTTTTAGTTGCATCAACGTCCAAGGGCAAAGTTTCTAAGCCCTACCCATGTGTGTGGACATATGGGTGCTAAATCCCAAAGAACCAATGGTCAATTGAACCCAAAAAATGGAGGTGAGAAAAGGACTTGTAATATATGATGGAAAGTGTTAAGTATGACATACGGATAGATGGAACTATGTTATCTCAATCAGGGCTTCCCAAGTAGTGCCCCTCCTATACCCATTGGGCCATTAGGGGAGGTCCCACTGGACTAGGATCAAAGATTAACTCCTCATTTAAGGTGAGATTACAAGATCACGGTCAAAACCCATCCTTCTTCCAGATCACTCCATAATCCATATCAAAGGCCCAAATACAAACAAGCATAAGCACCCGATTACAAAATGATTAAAGTACCTTTTGAGAGGAAGCCCACCTTCGCCCATGTGATCATGTAGGATGGGCATACAAATGATGCAAGTGGCGGAGATAAAATGGCATATCTTAACAAGTGGTGGTTGTCAGGGGTTGACGGCTATGTGGTTGGCCAGGTCCCTGTCAAAAAGAGGAAAAAAGTTTTCTCCTATACCGTTACCCATTTTGGTGAGTAACAAACCCCACATGACATCTAGTGAGGACGTCATCATACAATAAATGAGAATCTCCAACGCCCTAAGGAATTAAGGACTCTACCAACTGGGTTGTGTTCACCTAATTTCACAAATCACTTTTGAAGTGTTCCATGCCTCATTCGAACAAAATTTGACCCTATTTTTCCATTTGGAAAGCTAACATATTGTTGGACCACCTTTAACTGCCATTTTCTTGATGATGCCTTCACATCTTGGAAAATTTTCAACGTGTCATGACATCTACATTTTTTGTTGAGCATTCTAACACCAAGTTGACTTTATGCCTTTTGGGACCAAGTGCATTGGGAAACATGTACTGCCTCAGGAAACATGAACATGTTGAGGAACTGTGAGGCTGCCATGTTGAGTATTGTCTGATGAATATACCATAGCCAAAGAATGTATGCAGACTCAATGACACAATGATGTGGAAATGACATAGGTGGACACAGGACATGGGTTGAACTAGACCTACAATGTATGATCACCCCTACAAACTGATGAGTCCTCTAAACCATGAGTTCCCCTCAGATCCATCCAAAATCCATTGATCCTATATAGGACAAAAGGACTATGGACTTGGCCCAAAAGGGCAGACCATAGCTGACCAAACTAGGCCTAGGATACCATAATACAAGGACTCTGCATGGGTTACAGGGATTTTGACTTGCACACTTTGGGCTTACAATGGTGCTTCCAAAAATGAAAAGGTACATATTTACACTGGCTAAAAGGAGGGGGTAACAGGATCTTTACATCAGAATGTCTTCCACAATAATGAAAGAATTAAATCATATTTTGCAACTTATTTGGACCAATCTGCAAATCACATTCTGCATATTTCATCGGAACATAAGCAGATATTCCCTAAGTCACCGCGTTCGCGTTTGCATTCGTGTTCGAGTTTGAGGGCTTTGAGATTTGGAAAAAGTTCAGGGATGAAAATTTTGAGGATAAAATTCAACATTAAGTTCAACATATTATAAAATTTGAATATTAAAAAATATATAATAAAATTTCATATTTCAAAAATATATATAATAAAGTTTAACGGTTAACCCATATCACAAAATTAAAAATTTATATATAATAAAGTTAAACATCAAAGCTTATATCAAAATTGCCTAGCGTTGATGTAGCGTATACAAGGAAACGAATAGAAGCCGCAGATCATGGGCCCATATTAGGAAGCCATTGCTCAAGCTTGGTCATCGCTCGGGCCTGGTAATTGGTAATTCAATTCATCTTCATCTCAATCAATATATGCATCTGGATGTGCCGCTGCTTGAAGAACCTAGAAAGGAAAATAGCATTAAACATGAAATTTAGAACTTGAATACAGCAATTTGCATAGGGGAACCTGAATACAACAATTCACGTAGAAAAAACTTTAGTGTTTTACCCCTTATTGCACAAGAAATTAATTTATTGATCAAACCTCAACGAATTTGTCCGAATCTGGATCAGGTTTGACGATTTTCGAATTTCCAAGAAAATGTTCACCAAACCCGGTGTCTATGGATATTCCTCCAACTTTATTATTCAAAAACCTTCACAATAACTATAGCAGAGTCCTAACAGGAAGGACTTGGACAGTATTTAATGAGGCTTCATGATGCTCTTTCAAGATACTTTAGAGCCGCAAGTACATCAAGGTAAGAGTCGGAAAGATCCACAAAGCTCTTCAAGTTTTTGGCTATTGACAGTAACAAAATTTTAGCAGGTAATGTTTCTATTCGCTTTGATAAAACAGCCTTGCGAATTTACATATGACTTTTAATTTATTTCTGATATAAGTTTCACTTCATAAATCAGAGTCATAAGAAATATATTTCACAACATCACTAAAGCACTGTTGGTAAGATTTCTAACTCTTCCATGACATATTATACATTGAATTTCCATAAAGCATTTGGATGTTTTTCAAATTTCACATTTTTCAAAAACAGAGATGCTTAATATTTACATAATTCTTTAAACATATTTTTCATTTCTTAGAGCTATTTTTATAATGGCTATGCCAACATTATCAAATCCCTTCATGTGAAATTCATTCTGCAAATCTCCTTGCCTACTTCCTCATCCAGTAATGCAGTTCATATGTATATCCATTTTCATTTTAATGTTAAATGATAAAATATAGATATTACAAATGATGCTTAGATATAAACATTTCATGTGGGAAGCAACATTCTGAAGGAAGAAGCAACATATTACAATGCCTTCAATCAAAACTGAAATACATAATGTAAACTTGAAGAAAACTACTACGCATGCCTAAAACTGGACGACTCCTGAAAGCTGACCTCACTGCTATCTGCAAGCTTGACGAGACGCTCTTCTTGTGGATCCCATTGCCTAACAATAACCTGATATGCACAGTTATTCCATAAATTATACTGTTCCACATTGTCCAAATAACCAAATAATGCTCATGACATTCTGTCAAAGCAAAAACGGCTATGCTATAATATCGAAGTAATTATCTTTCAAAACCATGGGAAATGTACCAGCCCCAGCTATGCATCTAGATTCTATATATATTATGAATTGAAAGATAGGAGGCATCAACACATATAACTACAAAACCATAAGCCCGTGCTCTTAAGATCCAAATAGAAGTTGAACAACGGGACAGAAAAGCTGTGATTTTCCAGAGAAATGGTATAACCAAAACATATAAACTAGAATGATCAACATAGGAAACTAATCAATTTTTAAGAATCTGGTGCTGAAATTATTTCATGATACAAGGAACTGAAGGCCCACTATGATGAACAAATAATCCATTTCACAATTTCATGAATTTGGATGTTCTTTTTTCCTCTCAAAGATGAATACAAACCAGGTTACTATAAAATTATAAATAATATTAGATAAATATTAAAAATCCAAAAGACAGCATTCATAACTCACAAAGTAAAGCCCATAACCTCATAAATGCTAAGTTACCAGGATTCAGATACAGATCCAGTAATTTTTTGAAAAAACAGGATCCAGATACAGTGGGGATCCGGTAGGTGCTAACAAAATAAATATATTTTTTATAAATTTTATAAAAAAAATTATATTAAAAATTATAATTTTATAATATATAACTTATATATATTTATAGTATGTAATACTTTTATAGTTATTATATTAAATTAATGAACTTAGAATTAATATTATATAATATACATTAAATAATTAATATATTAAATTAATAAACTTAAAATAAATATTGTACATTAACTATTTATACAAATTAAATTAGAAACATTGAAAATTAAATTATCAATGTTTAATTTGAAATAGAACATAAAAAGAATTACACATTATAACAACCAGGTGATGGCACGATTCTTTTTTAATCACCAGGCAAATCCAAAAGGAGAACAAATGTAATAGGAGAACACAGGCTAACATTCAATCACGAGCACGTGTGAATGCTAAGTTCGATCAAGCCAGACAGCTAACAGATGTTTTAAATTAATCTGCGCTAAGGTTTTAAAATTTGCCAACCAAACACTATCAAGATTAGACTTTGCAGCATCTACAAAGTAACAGCGTGCAGTGTGTATTCTAACCGGATCCCCGCGAATAAAATTCGCGAGCCAAACACCATAAAATTCCAAAACATCAGGATTAGACTACATCTAGGTTTTAATATTTGCACATACTGAGTAATGATGCACAGTGTAGATCCTAGCCGAATCACTGCAAATTCTTATCTGAATCAGTACCTGATGCGGGGATCCGCAAATCCAGTCCCTCAGCCTCATGGATCTGATAACATAGCATAAATGACCCACACAAATTCTTGGCAACTAAAGGTAGAGACAACTTTGAACTTTTTGCACATCTGTTATGTTGTTCTTTGTGATATCATGGGTCACGGTATAACTTCAGATTAACATATTACATGCTTCAAGTGGTTTAATCAATGATATCACTCATATGATAACTCTATTACTGGCAGAAGAAGGAAAACACTGCATTCTTATAAGATAAGATGAGATAAGATAATGTTATTAATGTCCACAAATGACAAACAAATGGGTCAATGGAACTAGAGAGTACAATTCATCACTACTTAACGGAGTTTCTAGAGCACTGCTAGAACTAATATAAGTACAAGATGTTGGTGTTTGTAGCTCAAACAAGTATTTCCATGAGTGTCTACTTATGGAAATCATCATTAAATCTAAGTTGCATGAAACGGGAAACAGAAACGAGTTTCCGAAACAGGAAGCGAAGCGAAACGTGACATCCCCAAATTTTGGAAACGGGGAAACGCGTTATATATATATATATATATATATATATATATATATATATATATTAAAATTTAAGAAATATTATGTGAAATCATAAAAGTTTAAAACATACATGATACATGATACATGATAAATTCAAAGCATAAACTATTACAAGTTACAACACATTTACTCATGAATGATAACAGACACAATGGAAATAGCAATATCGGAATATCAGATTGGTGCTCTTGATTAAATATGAGTTCGATACCCTAATACATGACAAAATACGATGGAAACATTGCAATCACCCAATCCTGAAATCCTAAAAAACTGATAAGTCTACTGGATTTTGAATGAGATCTAAAATTCTACTTTCTCCATATGAAATCCAATGAGGTCGGAACCACTCTCAAACATCCTGAGTCATTTCATGGTAATGTTAAAAATTTAAGAATTTAACATTACCATGAATCACATATAAATACTAGGGCCATAGGCTTTAAAAATCCATCTACAAGCATCCATAAACGATTACAATAATGTTAAAAAGCACGAAAACCGGAAAAAAAAACAAAAAAAACCAAGTTAAATCGCTTTAAAGGAAAGGAAACGCGGCTGTACGGCCTGGAAACGCGTTTCCGGCCGTACTAGCAACGTTTCCTGTACGGGAAACGTGCCAGTACGGCCAGAAACAGGTTTCCAGACTGTACGGTACGCGTTTCCGCATTCTGTTTCGTTTTTTGCCAGAAACGGGGGTGGGGAGGACGTTTCCTGCAACCTTGCATTAAATGTATACTTCCATAAGTTTAGTTTACTAATTAATTAATAAAGTGAACATCTTTTTATTACAGTGACTTTTAATTAATAAAGTGACTAAAGTGTTGAAAATTGACAGTTATGGGATGAATTTCCTTGAATAGAATAGAATTTCTGACCTTTCTGAAGTGACTGTCTAAAAATAAAAAGCTGTGTCTATCTTTGCAACCATGACTTTCCAAAAATAGTAAATTGTCTTCCATTAATTCGTAATCATATATACATGACGGAAAATCACTTAACTTGTCCTTAATCAATCTCAATTGTTTAAATTTTAACTTAATCATCAATA